>JAWNLS010000720.1:4175000-4777679 GCA_035042185.1 Drosophila kambysellisi
TTGCTTTTACCGAATCTTTGCCATCGGCCGCTTGCTGAGCAAGCTGTTTGAGCTTGCCAATCTCACGCTGATAAATCTCGTTGGGCACATGCAGATCGTACATGCTCAGGCTCCAGAAGGTGACCAGAAACTGTGGACTGATGTCCTCCCACACTTTGGCACTGTGCAGCGGACGCACCGACTCCACAATGGGATTCATAATCAGTTGCGTGGCATCCAAATACTTTTGCAGCTTTTGTGTCGTTGTCAGCTTCTTTGCATTGGGATCCGCTTTGCGTAATTGATCGTATTTTTGCTACAGACACAAATACAAATTCTTAATTGGCATTCAAGAATAATCTCGTTAATACATACGTTAATCTGATGCGTGAACATGGGCCGGGCGAGGAAGAATGCGACATCCGTATTGATGTGATATTCCCGCAGCATTGTGATAATGGATGGCAAGCGCTCCACATATTCATCCACCGAATAAGTGGAGCCCAAAAATGTGCCAAACTGCACCAACGCATCCTGACACTGATCATATAGACTGCCCACCAGTTTCAGATGGCTGTGCGCTGCCGTTTCGCGATAGATGACGCAGTGCTTCTGCTGGGCCATCAGCAGGCAAAGTGTAACGGCGAGATCATTGTTGGCCAATGCCTCCTTCAAGCGATTCGATGACTTTTTGGTGTTGCGCACCTGGCTAAAGTAGCCAGCCTAAAAATCAACAATACAAAATATGTGAATATTTATTTTGTATAAGGTGCAAATTTGTACATCACCTCGCCACGCAATTGTTCGCCGCCGCAGAGCGCCTGCAGCTGATCGTTGGTCATCTCCTCGCACGACTCGACACCGGCCATTTTGTGGACAAGTTCGCGCAGCACGAGCAGATCAAGACTCTTCTGCGACTTCAGCTGATTGGCGACATACTGCAGCAGGCCGCTCATCTCGATGTTGTACTTCTTGTAGATGTTGCCAGAGAACGAGGCGAGACTTTGAAGCCACAGTGAGAGCGAGGTGCCATCGTCCTTAAACCGACCACGACCCGTCATGGTGAGGGACTCAACGATGCAGTAGCCAAGGCAGTCAAATGATAAATTGGTCATATATTTGAGCATATCGCAAACGGGTCCAATTAAATTATCGTACATTTGGATCTGCACAAGGATCTAAAAATAAAAAGAGAACAAAGATGTAATTTGTGTTCGATTTGACAAGGATTTATATTTATAGTTACATAATCAAAGAGCAGCCCAGGCGCACAGTGGCTGTACTTGCCGACCAGTCGTCCCAGCGGTTTGACATTCTCTTTGCTGACGCGCTTCATCAGCGCCTTGATGTCCCGCTGCGCCAGACCACAGCGACGTATCAGATTCGGGTGCAACTGATAGCTGTCGTTTTTCCAGCGGCCGTACATACTGTATCGCAAGTGATATGGAAAGAATTTAAGTACGGCCCAAATTTCCTCGGACATAGGACAATTGCTGTCCAAATAGAGCAGGGAGGGCAATATGCACGCATCCAGGCAACTGATGATGTCATAGTACTGCTGCTCTTGATTCGTATTCGGCGGCGGTGCATTTAAACTGTCCACGCCCATGTCGAGCAATACGCTGCACATGATTCGCACCAGTTTGTACATCAGAATCGTGTCGCAGTGCATCGCCGGACCCAAAACATTCGCCATCGGCCAAGTATACTTGCGTAGATCGGCAAATTCGCGCACCTGCATCTTGGCCACCAGACTGGCATCTTCGTACAGACGATTGCGACTTGGTTTACGGCCGGCGGGCGCTTTGAAGCATCTCTTGTAGTAGATATGCTCTACGGAAAGATGCACAAGCTCAACAATAGCACGTGCAATTGGATCTTGCACCACAACCGATTGATCCGGCAGCTTTTGTATAATTTTGTACGCATTCTCCCAGTCGCCAACCTTGAGCAGCGCCTCGCATAGACCAAACTTTTGATTAGCATTGTACTTGTTCTGTGGAAGCATAAATGATAACTAAGTCTTCATGAATCTTTCTGAAAGTTAATGCAAACCTCATCGAATTTCTTAGTTGTAGGTGGTGCTGGGGGTTCCTTGTCTTCATCTTTTTTGTTGGTGGAGATCACATGAAGTTTGCGCACCATTTCCCTGGCCTCGGCCAATTCCTCATCCCAATTTGCACGTATGCTGCCATCGTTGGGCGCCAGCCACACATAAATATCGTTCAGCTCGATGACGCCATGCTTCAGAAGCAGTGCGCAGACATGGTGCAAGGAACGAGGCGTGCGCGTCGCCTTAAAATGGCAGAATTTGTAGCCGAGTACTTCGCATATTATGGAGCCAGTGGGCATATAGCTGCGTAGCAACGGAATAAATAGCTTCCAGCGATCGGGCCGCGTCTCAAAAGATTCAATAATAATATCCAGCACACGATTCGGATCCAGATTAAAGCAACCTTCATAACGACAATATTAATCAGGTATACAAATTAAAATGAAGTATAAAGTGTTACCTATCAGTGATTTGATGATGTCCATGATGACATCGGGTGTTGTGTGCTCATCAAAATCTTGATTCATTTCTGTGATCAGCTTGGCAAAGCCCTCGCTCTCCTCGCGAAAGAGATTAAAACGCCTCTGTTTGTAGCTGCAAAATTAATATATTATATATATATAAACAAGTAAGAATGCTGTAGTCGAGTAAGCTCGACTATGATATACCCTTAACCCAGTTGTTAAATATATTCTAATTTTATTGACAAATTTTCTTTTAAGATGATTTGTACCCAACTGTTCAGTTCTGCAAGTGGACTACAGATTAAGAAAAAAACTAAGTCAGCGCATTTTTTAACTTACAAGCTCGCACAAGCACTTACATATACATACAGACATACATACATACACATATTAGAAGTTATCAGGGCTATGCAGAATACACACAAATATATTGACGCTACCGTTGATTATCATGCCATCTCTTTCTCACACATGCGCTCTCATATTTATATGTGTACAGAAACTGCTTGCAGCAATAGTAAAATGTATTGCTATCGGAAATCGAAAAGATAAAGCAAACTTGATCTGCGTAAGGTATTCAATTTTGAAGTCTCTAGCTCTTATAGTCTCTAAGATCCGCGAGTTCATACAGACGGAAGGACGAACATGGCTATATCGACTTGGCTGTTGATCCTGATCAAGAATATATATACTTTATGGGGTCAGAGATGCTTCCTTCTGTCTGTTATACACATTTGCACAAAACCATAATACCGTTTTTACCCATTTCTAATAGGTTAAGGGTATACAAAATAAAATTATATTTTGTCTAGTATTCCTATCAGATCAATAAACTTTAAGTACCACACTTACTATAGCTTTGTTTTCACTTTGATAAATTTGGTGTAGAAGCTTTTGTTCTTGACAATGCCCACTTCTTGTAGCGTATCAATTTCCAGTCGCTCCTTCAGCAATGACTCTGGCAGCACCTTGTCCAGATCCTTGACAATTTGCACAAATCCATGTCGTTCCTCCTGCAGTCCCTCGGTCATCAGCGATGTCTCGCTGTCCAATATATTCACCACATCCAGTATAAGACTAGGAAATTCCTTGTGCAGCGCCTAATACAAAAATACAATTTAAGTTTCTATTTAGCTACGCGTCTTGTGTTTTTTCCCAAAACTTACGACCACATCGGTGAGCACGTGCAGCACAACGTCCTTTTTGAGCTTGAAGCGAAGTGCTTGCCACAGCAGCTCGTAGATGGCATTTGAGATACCCTGTTTAAATGCGCCATGCTTATCAAAGACGGGACTCTCCGGGCTCTCCTGCAGCTGCTGCTTCAGGTATTTTAAGCTGGGCGAGAAATGCGTAAAATTAATACACACTAAATAATTAAATCATAATGTACACACAATTCACTTCTGCCCGATTTATCGAAATGCTTGAATACTTCAACGTTAAATAAAGTATCTCCTCCTCCTCCACCTGCTCCTGCTCCTGTTCCACCATTCGCAGTCGTCGTGGTCGCTGCTGCATCTGTTGTTGCGGATGTCTCGACCGACATCGGCGCTGCATCAGTTTCTAGCGTCCCCGTCACACTGTGACTTTTGGACAGTTTCTTCAAGCGCCGCATGCAAGCTATTTGTGAACACACGCGGGTAAATATTTCTTTACTTTTTTAGTTACAAACTATTCTTGTTTATTGTAATATTTGACAAATTTTCACACTTTTCTCCGCCTTTTTGAGTATCAGAGATGTGTAAGGAGTATAAGTTTATCGATAGACATCTATCGACTTAGGGCTGCAACGAAACTACAGGGATGAACTTTGAGCGGGTGATAAGAAAGAATGGTATGCTGTTCACTCGGCAAATCGGCACATAATTAAAAGTTTTTGAAACACACATATTTATTAAACATTGATTTAAAGTGCACACAAATGTGAGAGAATATTGTATGTTTACTTAATTGCTATAGACGTAGACATCGATTTGGGCATGATATTTTTTTATAACTTAAAAACGCGGCTTGAACGTTGCCGGATATTGATTGAAGCGCGGACGCAGCGCGGCATTTGATTTTTCAAATTTGTCGCCCGTCTGTCCCAAGATGACACCGTCAGTCATCTTGCCGCCATCCTTGACATTAGCTTGCGATGAGCTCGCCTCGGCTACATCGATAATACGCGGATTCTTGCGATATCTGTACCACCAGTATTCAAAGACTAGCGTAATGCAGGCCATGCCAATGCCCACAAAGATGACAATAAAGACGCCGCCAATATTTTGAATGGATATGCCATCCGACTGATCCTCCGGCTTCTCACAGTTGGCCTGCGCCTCGTCGTTCTTCCACCATTTCTCCTTGAGCTTCTCCAGCTGCCGTTTGTTCAGCAATGTCAAAATGCTGGGAGGTAAAAGTAAATATTTTGAATCTTTAGTAATCATCATCATAGAAACTCACGCATTATTGAATTGATCCTTAAGATGTGATCCCTGTTGGACGGCAATTGCATACGGTTTGCGCGAGAACTCCTCTCCGACCACCTGCAGATCGCAATTGGTTAACTGCAGATATCGTATATCCGTTGCATCTCCGAGAAATGCAAAACCCGTCGCTGTGGAGGAATTGCGCACACGCTTTACTGCATCGTCGAGGGTGGCGGGTAGACCTGCCTCCTGCATAGCCTGCCACATTTTCGTATATTTATCGCTCACTGGATAATCCCATACGGCCAACTTGGAACGCTCCAACGGTGTCAGTGAATCGTTCAGTGACAAATCTTTCCAGATCTCATAAAACATTTGCTCAATATTCGCCATGCGATCAAAATAGGTCATCGCCGCGGATCCATTTAGGGGAGCATACAAAATCTTGTACTGCTTGGCCAGGTCATCGAGTGACTCCACAGGCGTGTCCAAACGGGACACAGTCAAGAAGGCAGCCAAATTAGCCGTATACGAGGCAATAATGATGAAACTATTGGCCAATATTAAAAGATGAACAAAAATTGCAACAAAAAATTCAAATATTGATTTCTATTACCCACCCAAAAAGCCACCAAGTGGCGGCCACCAAACGACCTGATAGATTCTTGGGGGCCTCACCACCACCCTGCGGCGTCAACGAAGTCATGCAGAACCAAAGGCACTCCTTCAGATTAAACTCGCGTTTCTCCTCGTCGTCCTTATACTTCTCGCGATTGTTCTGGTAGCTGTAGGGGCTCCAGCGATCGAAGACCCACATTAGAAAGCTGGTAAAGAAATAGGCAGCCAGAATGCACAACCAAACATTCGTCTCGAGCACGGTGAGAAATTTGAACAGCGAACTGGGCGAACTGGGACGTTGCATCATAATGGTGATGCCGACCAGATCGTAATATGGGACAGTGAAATCAATCACAATTTCTCGCTCTGCCATAACGGACATGCTACCCAGTCCAATATCGGCCTGTTTTTCAATCAATTTCTTAACAATCCCATTCCATTCGCCCTTCTCATCCATGTTGCCAAACTTGCCATCCTCTACCTCCTGAATCTCATAGTCAAAGTGCACTATTGCCGCAATCTCATTGATCAAGTCAATACAGTATCCTTTGTAGCCCTTCGGTGCGGTCTCATCCCGTATTATAAAGGGTGCTTGCTGTCATTAAGATCAATTATTAATTTGAATATGGTCATTAAATTGAATAAATAAATTGTTAAAATTTATTTTATAAATAAATAGCTTGGTTGACAATGCTAATAGCGCAAAATCGTTCAATAAATAATAAATCATTTTCTTTAGCCACAGTGGATAGCTAGAAAAACTACTTGGGATAAGCTCTTAAATGGATAACACTTACCACCACAGTGAATATGCGATAGACCGTATCTGCGGTCAGATTCTGCATTTGCTGCTCATCCTTGACGATGAGCGGGGAGTCGAGGCCAGCTGTCCAGGTGCCAATTGATTTGCTGTTGACAGAACTGCCGCCACGAATCTGGAGCACATTTATGTCCATTTCAAATTTCATATAGCTGTAGCCATTAAATGGTTTGCGCGGTTGCGTGACCAGCTCGAAAGTGCCATAGGACGTTGGTTCGCTAACCTGTGCGAGCGCATTTTGTAAACAATAATTACACATTATTGGTTGAGCGCAAGGTGTTCCCCCATTTAAACTCTAAACCATGTACACACCTGTGTAAAAAATTGCCTCAGATCAATATTGCGTTCAGGTGTATTGCCACCCTGAAAGTCGTCACACTTCAGATACTCCATGTCCTTTGGCCAGGCGCCCGACTGCAGCATTTCTCTAACATAATTAATGGGTTATTTAATGTGTCGAAAAAAAAAACAAGAAACATAATATATAATTATCCAATAATAATAAAGTCAATTAAATGTGGTGGGCACAAAAATATTCTCAGTTAATCCTTTCTTTTAACGTTGCTGTGAAATTTGACAAGCACCCTTTATTGTGTAGTGACAGTCAATTATTTGTTTGTATATAAATAATCGATTATATTTGTAAAAGTAAATTTATATAATTAAAGAAATTTACTTTTCGTGTTTATATTTATATAGTTTATTTATTTTTTTAATGTCGACTAATATCAGCCCACACAGAAAAATATAAAAATAAATTAAATTAAAATTGAATATGTGAAATATTTTTAAGATTTCTTGGGTTATTTAAATGCAAAATTGTAAAAAATTTATTTATTGGCGGAAACCCGTAGAAAAAAATTATTTAAGAAGTCCACAAATGCTTGCACAGATTACAAACTGCTTTAATGATTTGGATATTGTGGAGACCACACAAGATCCGTATTCCACAATTGGACGTAAAAGAGAAATGAAGAGTATATGGGTCGTATAAGATAATAAAATAAAATTCCAGTGACAAACGGGTTAAAGACTTTGTTGTGGGTCAATTTAATATGACTGTCGAATTTTAGATGTTAAATAATAATAATCCAACTCACTTGATAGCCAAAAAGCTGCGGAGTGCCAGATCAAAATAGAAGGCTGATGCCAGCTGCGGTTCCTCATTCAGATTGAATGTGGTGCGCAGCAGTCCCAACCGATCCCGATATTGTGTGAATGCCATCGGTTTCATGAACATAATCGTAGCATTATCCCGCTGACTGCTGACTTCGCCCTCGTTCTGGGTGATTGCGTGCCAGGCGAAATTGCGCTCAAAGTAGGCTGGTTTCACGGACTCGAGGACCATGCGTATGGATTGCAGATTGCCCAGGATGAAAAAGTTGTTAATATCCAAATTGCGCAGCTTCTCAATTTGCTCCTCGCGCTCCCGTTTGCCATCCTTGGCAATGGCCGTGATGACATGCCGTGTCTGAATGTTTTGCAGCAGGGACTTATATTTGTGATCCATGACAAAAGTGTCATCGTAAAGTATAGCAGCTAAAGATAAATAGTGGATTGTATTGAGAATTGCATATGTTCACTAAAATGAATTCTCTCTTTTTTCTTTCTTTTCTTTTTTTTTATCCCTACTTATAATAAATACAAATTTTTTAAATCAAAAATGCCTGTTTTAAATCAACAATTCTAAAATAAAGTTGATTTTTTTATTTTTTAAAAATATTTTCTATTATTAGAAATACATTTCTAAAAATATAAATGCAAACCATCTTCAATAGGAAATATTCAGAAACAAATAATGAAATTTCTCGGATTTTCAAATATATGAACTAAAACTATTAAACTATAAGTTTTCGTGCATCTTAAATTTTTAAATACTAATATTTGCTAATTTAAGGAACAAAAAAGCACTGAAACACACCCTGGAAATTAAAAATATTGTTTCTAAATGAAAAAAAGTGTACCCTGAAATTAAGAAAAGAAAACCCTGGTGTTTAGAAAACTTCTTTTTGAATAATTGGTAAGTTACTCTCGTCGCTAAAAGTATGACGAATTTCTGTTATTCATGGAGATTTTTTCTCTGAGTGTATGTATTTTTGTATTAACCATTGGTAATGTTCAGCCGCTTGACAATGCTCCTAACCGCCTCTGGTATTATGTCGGCTGGTGGCATTACTTGCAGCAGATACTTTTGCTTGGACTCATCCAGATCGCGCCACTGCCTCAAATCGCCCTCCTGACCATAGGATGCGCTAATTGTGGGCAAACCCAGTGCCTGGGTAAAGCTTTTGACCGTTTCTGAGGAAACGCCAGATTTTGTAGTGTCCAGTATCAAATGTGGCGTTTGTTTCTTATCAATGCTATCCACATATTTGTTGCAAACTGAGAAGAATATCAATCAGTTTATATTAGAGATGGAATTGGGACAATTGAATTTGTATCACGCTTATATATATTAATTAAAAATAAACTTACTTGCTTCCAGCAGTATTTTGGCATCCGTTTTATTCGCCTCAATGGATTCAATTTGCACCGACAAACCGTAGCTGGGATTCTTCTTCAGATAAGTTAGGACAACCTCAATGGCCTTCGTGGCTGGCTCATTATCCACCTCATTTATGAAAACTGTTAAAGACACGACATTACTATACCACATACATACACAGATAGTACATGAATTGTTTGCACTGTCAACCCAAAAACCACTCAACCACTGAACCACCCAACCACTTAACGCTTAATGAGTTTACACAAGTCCACAGTTCAATATATCAATTGAATTGCTTTCGCATCTATCGATTAAGCACTTACACACATTGATATTCTGACTTGTCTGAGAGTTGACGATATCCAAATGGCTTGCAATTTGTAGCCACGTCCACAGCAACCACAAATATTTGAAAGTCTTCGACATTATCGCCAGGACCGCACATTGACCACACGCCACGAACCACAAATGACAACTGAAAACTCGATTTCGAAGACATCGCAGAGCTTTCAACGAGCCAATGTGTGGACACATGTGTATCCTTGGTGATAATCAATTGGTTGACCACACAATCTAATGCATGGTTCGTGCCCAATGCATAAGCGCTAATTGGCAACACCTTGCCCCCTAAAAATAATGTGGATATGGGTCAGTGATTCAACGATTTCACATGAACACTATATACGTGTCCTTGACTTTGGTATTTATCCTGTTCCTATCTCCGGGAATGAATGCTAATCAATCCTGCTTAATCTATGTGACAAGTTATAATATACAAATATATTATATATCAAAATCTGTTGAGATTAAACCATGAACATTTTGCTGGCGAATATTAAAACCAGAAACGAATTGTTGTATAAAAAATATTTCTGTTTCTGGTTTTTATTTCAATCTGAAGTTTGCTATTCATATATTCATAATATAATGATCCAGTGTCCAATGCATATATAGAAAATTCGATTCACGTGACGAAAATACAAAAATTTTTATTACACTTTGTTTATATATAAAACGTGGTTGATGCCCCAGCGTAAATAATAATTGTCATTAGCGCATTTAATATAAAGAATCCCCCCAAAAATCTGACGCTATCAATCAGTTATTCAGCTAGTGGGCGTAATCTTAAATACAAACATTAGATAAGTAGCTACTAGTTGCTGGCGACTAGCGTGCATTGTCATTATGCGTAAGATTAAGTCTAAAGTAAGCTTTAACATACACAGTTCTCGATCGCAGTACATGGTTGCAGTAATTATATAAATATACATATATATATATATATATAGTTATATATATATACATAGATAATATGGGCCTATACTATGTGTGTGTATATGCATATAAAATCTCACAAATTCCAGTCATCTGGGCCCGACTCCTCGTGCACAATGATAGGTGTGCGTGGCGCCCCGGGCACAGGTGTGGGCACCAGCGGCACATTACTATGTATGCCAGATCCGCCAAAGAATGGCGGTGGTCTAAAGCTCGTGGGCGTCGCTGCATTCGAGCTGTGCGTTGATGACGCCGACGAATCACGCACACGCGCCGCATCAAAAACAGGCGGCTGAGCGTAGCGATAATGCTGGCCCGACTGCTGGCCGGGCTGTGGCGTCCGGGAACGCGAGTGCGACTGCTCCCGCCGTGCCATCATTTCGTGTTGTCGCTGCTGTTGCCGCATATGCTGCTGTTTCTTCAGCAACAGTTCCTCGCGCTGCTGCTGGCGCTGCTGCTCCATCTGCTTGCGTTGCTGGGCAAGCAGACGATTCGTTTTGCTCCACGGATTGCCGCCAAAGCACATGTTCGATATGAATACCACCGGCGAGAAGAGACGCAGCGAAAAGTGGCTACAATAAAAGCAATACAACTTTAATCAAAAGATCTTTACTTCTCTTTAAGTACTTACGTGGTGTCCACAATGGGCTTGGCCTCATTGCCGCTGAGTATGAAGAGCGGAAAGAATATTGAAAAGATGCAGCTGCTGACAATCAGCGAGCTCGACATATTTGTCAGCACTGTCAGCGGTATGCCAAAGCCAAAGAAATATGGCCAATTCTTCTCAATGTAAGTGAGGCGACGATGCAGCTCCCATCCCATGTTGAACCATTTGTACTCGAAGGAGTACAGAGAATATAGCAGGCACAAGTGTATAAAACACAGCGACGAGCCCACATATTTTACCGGTACCAGATTCACCAGCATGCTCTGCACCAGGAACAGCATTTGTACCACCATGCTAAACAGGAAATCGGCAACCAGTTTACTGATGCCAGGTATCAACTGTGGTCGTCCCTTGCGCACACGATACGCTGCATTGGCAATGTCAGCGAACCACAGCGAGCTAACCACCTTGGAGAGCATGAAGATTGGCAGCACCCACATCATGCCAAAGATCAGTGACAAAATCGGATGCAACCAGCTCCACACAAAGGGCAGTGTATCCGACTGGGCGCCATAGAAGATGGTCAGCGAGAATTTAAGCGTCGGCAGCAGCACATTCTCGAAGAGCACAATACTCAGCCAGGTGAAGCCGCCATTTAGCAGGCAGCATTTAAATAATTTCTTTGCGATTTTCTTCTCGCTGCAAGTGCGTAATAAAAATTTAATTAGTAATGCGCTATTGTTAGGGGCACTCAATAATAAAGAAAAATAAATGTAAAAGGTAATTTTTTCATTTTTTCTGCTTAAGAAAAAACAGTCGCAATTGAACGTTTAAGGAACAACAGATTATCGAATATCATTTATCGAGCATATTTAACATTCATAATCGATTGATGAAGTGCTCCATCATTTCTATGGCATACTCACGCCTGCGGCTGCGGCTTCTCCGTTGGCTTTTTCTGCAAAATCTTCTCAAGCGTTCGCTCATCGGAATTGTGGTCCGCCCGCTTGGCATACTCCTCTCGCATCATTGCCGCCGCCGAGCTGGGCACTGGCGATGTTGAACGTGTCTGCTGTGATTGCTTAAAGTGATCCCTGTCCATGCGTCGCAGCTGGCGCATTGTTTCCAACTCCGCATTCTGTCTGGCAACCTCGTTGTCTATGTACAGCACCAGCGTCATGCCGCGTATGCTGTCCCACAGCCCATACATAATGCCCAGCGCGATGTTCTACAAAAAACACACACACAGTTACACAAACAAATCCGAACATATGTAAATTTACAATTTTAACTTTATATATAATATATTTATATATGCATAGTTA
Organism: Drosophila kambysellisi; assembly: GCA_035042185.1. Lineage (NCBI taxonomy): Eukaryota > Metazoa > Arthropoda > Insecta > Diptera > Drosophilidae > Drosophila > Drosophila kambysellisi. Next base: position 4,187,041 of record JAWNLS010000720.1, read on the forward strand.
CGCACCTTTATCGCTGCCATCTGGTGTGTGTGTAATATTCTTTCTAGCCAACACTAATTGCAATTATTACGACTTTAGTGAGCATTACAAAAATAGATGCGTATTTGTATTTACAGTTTTGCAGTGTTGTTTGAAACGTTTTGTTTCCGTATAAATTTGAGCTGTTGCGATGACATTATTTCATAGTAACTCAAAATCTCAGTTTATACGATGAAAGCGATGTCATAAGCAGGCGTAGTACAAATGTTCAGAAATATAGTTGCTTGTTGAACTTTAAATCCTTCCTGTTGCGTGGCAGCTAAAATTTAATCTGTATTATGATTCATACATTTTGAACCTTACGCCATACATATATTTATATATGTAATTCATGATCAAGCTGTTCAACCATTGACAATACAAAACAATCGTGCACTTGCAGCGACTGATTGATAACAAATCGAGCATTGTCTATCGATACGCACAGTGTGTGATTTGAATGAACGAACTGGTTCACTTAGCCTAACCCAAACGAAAAATAAAAATTTAACGTTAGTTAAGTTTCTCCGCTTGCGGAAAACAGGTAGGAGACCGCAACAGTTAAAATTTGGCAGCTGTTGCTTTTTTGCCAGAGGAAAAACAGTGCATACTTGTTGAACATTTTTCCTGTGCGTGGGTGTGAATCGATTCTGTTTGTTTTGAAATTGTAACAATAACAGCAATGATAATATATGTATATTTATTTTGCTGCTATCAACGGCACTTTCAAATCATGACTCGCGCGCGCCTTATTTTAAATTCAAAACAAACGCAAATCATGCGCTGATTAATTATTTTATTATTGTTGTGACGTGCTTTGATAAGAGGCTTTATGTATCCTAAATGCCAATGTAAACAAGTACAAATGTGTTTCTGTGTATGTTTCATGGCTTCCCAGTACGCAAATAACCCGAAGCTTATTGAAATTTAAAATCAGGTGTCAAGTCAATTAATGCTTTGCTAAAGCCGCGCACAATGCATATACTTAACTGATTAGCAAAAATGCTGACAAGAATCTGTTTGTTTGACTAACACACACACATGTAACTTGTGTGAAATGAGAACAATTTATATAAAAGCATTTTTCATTGCAGATTAACATCTCGAACCTACGACGAGGCAAACCCCAAAAACCACCCCCACCAAAATCTGATAGTGCGTCTCGACTTGCACTGAAATAATCAATAATAAAACAACAAACAACAACATCAATCAAATACATTTGCATGATGTGGGCCTGTAATAAAAAGCACTAATTTAGGGCAGCTGCCCCCTCCACCCGCACCCCGCCACACGCCTCACTTGCTTGGCCTTAGCTAGAACTCAAATAAAATTCTGAGATAGCTCTCTCGAATAGCGTTTAAAGATACCAGCGTGCTAAACACTCTTTGGCATTTGCAAAAGTCAATTTAATTCAACGCATTTCTTAAAAAAAAAAACATGTCGAAGGAGGAGCGTCTGCCAATTGTGTACTGTGCCTCGAGCAGCAGTGGGGATGATGAGGCGAAGCCAGTTGTGCGTAGGCGCAGCACAAGGGACACCGAACAACTGGCTGTGCCGCACGACAAGCCGGGTTGCTGTGATCCTAGCAGTAAGCCCCACCGATTTTTGGCCTTGGTTTTTATGTGCCTGCTGGGCTTTGGTGAGTTGACATTGCTTGCTTTCTTAATGGTTTCTATTTTTTTTTTTGTTTTGTATCATTATTGTATTTATAATAAACGGAATGTGGAAATTAATGTTTTTATTTTATTCACAGGTTCCTATTTTTGCTATGATAATCCCGGCGCACTGCAGGATGTTTTTCAGAATGAGCTGCATTTGAGTGCTACCGAATATTCGTTCATCTATTCCATCTACTCGTGGCCAAATATTGTGCTTTGTTTTGTTGGTGGCTTTCTCATCGATCGCGTCTTTGGAATACGATTGGGCACTATTATCTATATGGTCATCGTGCTGCTGGGTCAATTGATATTCGCCACTGGCAGCCTGATGGGTCAGTTTTGGCTAATGATTGTCGGCCGCTTTGTGTTTGGCATTGGCGCCGAGTCTCTGGCCGTTGCCCAAAACAGCTATGCGGTGCTCTGGTTCAAGGGTAAGGAGCTCAACATGGTCTTTGGCCTGCAGCTATCTGTGGCACGTTTCGGTAGCACTGTCAACTTTTGGATTATGCAACCGCTCTACGCCTATGTGTCCAAGTTCTATGCTGGTTATACAGGCCTGGGCATCACTTTGTTTCTGGCCGCGACTACCTGTGTCATGTCATTGCTATGCACACTTATACTGGGTATGTGGTTAATCTTTATATTTATTTGTAATCCTTTTTATATAAATAAATTATAAATATATGTATTATTGTTTTAGGCTGGATGGACAAACGCGCCGAACGCATACTAAAGCGTAATAATAATCCTGGCGGTGAAATTACCAAGCTCAGCGATGTAATGTCATTCAAACTGGACTTCTGGATGGTATCAGTCGTTTGTGTCGCCTACTATGTGGCCATCTTTCCATTTGTAGCCCTCGGCCAGAAATTCTTTAGAACCAATTTCCAGCTGACGCCCGATCAGGCCAACAGTGTCAATTCGATTGTGTATTTTATATCAGCGATTGCATCGCCGCTATTTGGTTTTATCATCGATCGTGTGGGACGCAATGTCACCTGGGTATTTCTGGCCACAATTTCAACGCTCGTGGCGCACATGTTGCTCACTTTTAGCCATTTGAATCCGTATATTGCCATGACGATTATGGGCTTGTCCTATTCGATGCTGGCTGCCAGTTTGTGGCCCTTGGTGGCGCTCATTGTGCCCGAATATCAACTGGGTACGGCATATGGCTTGTAAGTGAAATCAGTTAAATATATAGACATTTATATATATATATATATAGACAGTAATTTGATCTTTGAAAAAAAAATGCATTTAAATCAAATTACTGCTAAATATTACTATATTAATAAAGTAGATAGAATTTGTTACGCTCTCGCTAAAAATTTCAACTAATCGAAATACTAGAATTTATAATACACACTATATAAACTAGAATTGAATTTTCACTCAATATATATATATACTATATTTTAATTTCCAGTTGCCAATCGGTGCAAAATATGGGCCTAGCTATCGTCACCATTCTTGCTGGCATCATTATCGATAGCAGTGGCGGCAGTCACTTCTGGCTGCAGCTCTTTTTTATGCTCTTCCTAATTAGTAAGTAATGAATGCACTCAATTAACCACCTGCTCTAATCAATAATCTTTTCGTTCACACAGTTTCACTTTTGGCAACATGCGTTATCTGGTCGTATGATCGGAAGCATCAGGGCAATCTAAATATGTCGCCGGCTCAGCGTACCACATATCTTACATCAATGTACGTGAATATTGAGTCTAGTTCGTGAGCAAGCTATTGATGTTGTGTGTATATTGGTGTATTGATATTGTGTGTGTATCTAAAACTATATTTTCGCCGGTTAGTTCAAGTACTTAACTAATCTCCACATTCTTCTTTCCAAAATGCTAACGAAAAAAGCTCAACGCATCGCCGCACTCTGGATCTACGGCCTCTATTGGGCAAATAAAGAATATACAAAATATACAAATTATATATATATATATAGATACATATATATACTATGTACGATAACCAATGTGATGTTGTTTACCATCTAACTATCTCTATGTGTAGCTAAATATGTTTTTCTCCGCACACATTCGAAATAGTCGCACAATTTTTTGTTTAATTTATAAGTGAACACTTGACGCTAACATATCAAAAAAAAAAAACTACAAAATTTAAACTATTGTTATAATGCGTTTAAATTTTAATGATATTTGTTTATAAGTGTGTTATGTGCCCGTTGCCAAAGATAAATGTTTAAATAAAAATTACACATATCCTAGCGAAAATCGACTTTCTTTTTGCGTCAGTAAAATAAATAAAAAAACGGTGTGTTGATATTTATTCAATTTGTATGTGTATTTGCATATGTGAACGATTTCCATTTTTCGAAAGTATATCATTTATAATAAATTAAATAAATTAGGTAAAACATAAACAGAAATTTCCAAAAAATTTTGGCATGTTAAATATAGAAACTAAAAAAGACACAAAAGTTTCCATAACGCATTGGACTAGAGAAAATTAAAATACAATCATTGCACAAAATTAAAAAAAACAGAATGAATTATGAAAACAATACAATAGATATTTTTTTTTCGTTTTCGAGAATTGAAACGAGTACAGTCAAAAGTAGGATGATCGAAATTATATATATATATGAGAAACTAAAAATTTCGTTTAATTTTTCTTTTTTTTTACTATTTGAATAAAAATGCATTCACGTTCATTTGTTGTTATTAATTTTCAAACCGATTTTCTTCGGATTGTGAGTAATGCCGTTTTCAACGAGCGTTCCATCAATTAGCTGCATTTTGTTATTATCATAGTAAGCATATTATATTAGTAAATATATTCATCGTTTTTTTTTTAAGTTTAACTAAAAGCATCGTTATATTGAAAGAAGGTTTGTTTTTCATATATAAATCGTCGTACTTTTGTTTTGTTGTATAGCTCCTAACTAAGTATTTAGAATTTATTGCATTTGATTTTATTTGGTCGTTTATAATATAGTAAGAAATGTACGCGACACGCTAAAGCTAAAAGCATAGTACAAAAAACAGAAAGATTGTTCGTGTGTGTGTGTGTGTGTGTGTAGTTTGATATGATTTAGGGACTTGATAAAACCCCAATTGAGTTATATATCTGAGACACACACATTAACATTAGCTATTGCCAGATCTGTTGTTTGTATTCACCTATTCACAAAAAACAAATCAATATCTGTAAATCGTTCATTTATATGTTAATGTAATGCACTCGCGTGTTTCTTGATTTCCTTTTCAGTTTTAGTTTCAGTTTCAGTTATTCATCCACATTTTCAGTGTCGTCGGCGGCATCAATATTTCGTTTGGTGGCACTCTGAATGCTGGCGAGATATTTCTCACCATCAAAACGCTGGCTTTCATCATTAAGATCCTGTGCAAAGTAGAGTAATGTTATTCAATTAAAAATGGGTGCAAATATAAAAATAATAAGCTATACCTTTTGATTACCTTTTGTATATATACAAAACTAAACAAAAAATACGTGTGTGTGTGTGTGTGTGTGGCGTTGTGGGGTGTATTATGTTTAAAACATACAAATAGTTAAAAGCCAAGCATTTCGACTTTGCAAGTCATTTTTTTTTATTTTACATATGCATGTGTATAATGTATATATAAATTTTTTAAATGGGTTATGCTTGAAAAAACGCTTACACCTAAGTTTTTGTTACACTTAAGCCTAAAAATATTATGCAATTGCAATTGTTAATTAGTCTTTGTTAAACATTAATTACAGTGTGTGTTTTTGTTTTGTTTTTGGGACAAATATATAAGAGGTGTGTGTGTGTGTGTGGTTGTGTGTTTGTTAATATGGATACTAATTAAGGTTTGACCGGCAACTTTAGAATAAGCTTAGCGAACACTAAATCTGCTTCACAGCCAAAATACAGATTCCTTTTTTTTTTGTCAAATTACAAATAAATTTTCATTGCTTTTTCATTTTCCTTTTTTTTTTTTTTTGTATATTTTCAATTTAATATTAATATATCGAGGCCAAGATACGAAATTTGTTGCGTTTTGTTTTATATTTAATAATACTGGGATTAATATTTTAATGATTGATGTCAAATGCAATAATTGCTTATTCGAATTAATTAAGCGTATAATTTGATAAAAAGAAACGAATATATATGAAAATTACTTTACGTATGCGTTACATAAAATAGATGATTAAAATACAAATATGAATGAAATTCAGATAAACGCACGATTGTTATTATTGAGCTCCTCGTTGGAGCATGTATCACACATGGCTAGAGAGAGTTCATCAATCTCGCTATAGCGCTGGAAAACAGCTTTTGTTTGATTGCGACATTTACCTGATACAGATGCACCCATTGTATTGGTTATAATTTGCAATTGTTTGTTATATAACTTACGATCAGATTCTGAGGATGGCTTGCGATTAATGATTTGAGCATTGTCACCACGCTCACATGAGATTAGCTTTCGTGCACTTAAACTATCGAGCGTTATACTTGTGGTCTTTAATTGTTGTGCTTGCTTTGTGTTGTTAGTAATTAGAATTTGATTGCTAGCGTTTCGATTATTGCTGAGATCACAATCTTGATTGATGGAAGCTGATATTTCCGCAGTTGTTGTTTTTGTGGAGATTATTGTTGTTAATGACGAATTATGTGCAAGGTGGGTGATATCGGCACTGGGCGAACTTGTTGAAGTAGCAATGAAGTGCTGGTCAATTACCTTGTTGCGTAGAATCGATGGCACCGTTTCCATCATTTTCACCCACTCGGTTGGTAGCGCCCATGCATGCGGACTCTTCGAATAGTACATCAAATGTTCAATATCATACGAGACGCGTGCTGCGAATGGAAAACAAACAAGCCACTAAATTAGATTAATCCTTAATAATTTGGCATAAGATTGAATTTTTACAGGTATTCGTCTTTAGTAGATTGGCGGCGCGGTCTTCTTCGAGTTTTTCGCGCAGTGCCTTCGTTTCCGGTGTAGACTCTTTGCGTGAGAAATGACTGCGTCTCGAGCGTGCCAGGCCATTTTGGTTACTACTCCCATTGGACTCGACAAACACTTCATCATCGCCATCGCCATTGTTGTTGCCCTGCCCAGCGACATAGTTGAGATTGATGCCACTGTCGGCCAGCGGCAAAGAATTTCCCATCATAAACTGTGGTGGCCCCGAGCCGGGCAGCGGTGTGGAAGGCGTTGTGACCGGGCTGACCAGCGAAGTGCCATCAAAGGCAGCGCCCGCCTCAATGGAAGCCAAGAACTCGGAGCTGCTGAAGTAGTCGTCCAGCACAAGTTTGGCCACCTGCAGCAAGCAGAGGTATTTGGATTAGTAAGGAGAACTGGATGAGTTGTTTAATTTATACGTTTAACTTACGCGGACGAGCTCGCAGCAGCCGCCGGTGATCTTGATTAGATGCTGGCCCACATTGACCGTGAATTTGTATTCACCTACGGAAGCATCATTTGTGGAATATGAATGCATAAGCAGCTGATGATTCGGTCGCATAACTTTACCGGCAGCAGCTGTTGCTGCCGCAGCAGCCTGCTGCTGATGATGCTGATGTTGTTGCTGTTGATGGTGATGGTGGTGCTGTTGCTGCTGCGACATTTGCTGTGCCGCCGCTACTGCTGCTGTGGCAGTCATGAAATTCTGTGCCGAATTGAAGCTCAAGCGATTGGCCAAACTGCTGCCGACGCCGCCGCCACCTGGAGTGCGCGGCTGAACGGCATCGTCCGAGTTGGATGAGTTGAGCGATGAACAGGACCCACCGGCTCCGCCAGCGGACGGTGCCGGCTCCAGGCGCACTGGTGAGGCGTTGCGACGTATGGTGTCGCCCATCAATTGCTTGGCATAACTGAAAAAATAACAATACATTTGTAAATTAGAAATATCAACAAAACTTAGCAATTACAATAAATAAATTTAAAATGACAATTAATTAACTGACTTACTTAATTTTGTTTTCATCTGGCCCAGTAATTTGCACCAGACGTTCTTTGGCGCCAGGATTGACTGAACGAAAAAATATATATTAATACATATCAAACATCTTAATAAATATAACAGCTATTTATTATGAATAATGAGAAATGCATATGTACATATGGATGATAATAAAAACGAGGCTTGAATCAAATAAGTGAATAATAAAACAATTATAGAAACATTAAAAATTAAAGTTTGACGTCGGCCATACCTCTTTGAAAGGATATTATTGTTTCGCTAAGTTCCTCAATCATGTGTACGCGTCGGCCCTTAATGCCCATAACTAATATAGGCAGCAAGGCAGCAGATAAAAAACAGAAGAGTAAAGTCTCGTGTGTCTATATAAGGAGTAACATTTAATAAATACTTACCCTTGCCAGAGTCGGCGTTGCGTATGACTACTTCATCCTTGCAGTAGGTTTTGCCCGGAATTTTTGTGGGTTTGGGGAATTTACCCGAGTTGCGGATGACCTCACCGGGTGGCAACAGCATATGCTGCTGATTGGGTGAGCCGACCGCTGCAATAGCCGCCGCTTGTGCGGCAGCGGCAACAGTGGCTGCATTGAATGCAGCTGCAGTTGCGGCAGCAGCGCCGCCAACAAGTGCACCCACGCCGACGCTGACACCAAATGTGGGGGAGGTGCTGAGAAAGGCTTGCTGGTTGCCAACCAAGCCGGCAGCATCGTGTTGATATGATTCAGCGGGCAGCTGCTGCAACAAATTTAATTTAATCTATATATTTATATTCAATATTTGTATATTGATGTTTAGCCCACCTCAATGCTGGACACTTGCTGCTTGGACTTGTAGTAGGCAATTGTGTCATTGTCCTCCCAGCTGTGCGCACGCAATTCAATCAGTTCGAGCAGCTTGAGTCGTGTGGTTATGTTCAGACGTTCGTCCTGCGAAGCATTGCGGAACACAACAAAAGCACGATCCAGCGTATCCTTCGATACCGCCTCCAGCTGCGGCCCATGCACCCGCAAATTATGCAATAACAATGTTATCGATTCCGATGTCGTATTGCAAGATTGCAGACCATCGGTCACATTTTCAATCAACTGGATCAGCTCCTCGATAACCAAATAGCTGTTCTTCAGCGATGAACGCGATTGTGTCTTGAGCGGACGTGGTGCCTCAATATTTTTCACCGCTCTGCCCAGATGTGTGTGCGCCATTCTGATTCTGATTCGATTGGTTTGGTTTTCTGATTTCCCTCGTTTCGATTTGATTACAAAGTTTTTGTTTTGTTATCTTTCTCTTTCTCTGGTTTTGAGTTCGTTCGTTTGCTTGTTCAGTATATGTATGTATGTGTGTATGTGTGTGTTGAATGTTGCGAAAATTTGTGTGTGAAAGAAGTCGTAGAAGCGTTTCCGCACCTCCCCCTGCAAGAGAAATGCAATAGAAAAAAGAGGTAAATATACGTATAGAACAAGTAGAAACCCTACATTACTTATTGCTGTTCCAGTTTCCTTATTCATATATCATTAATTTGATTTAGTTATTTTTTGTAAATTGACGTTTACACCAAAATTTAAATGCATGCAACGTATTAGCAATAAGAAATCGATATATCGCTGTTCTTTTTCTTGTTATCGACTATCACTTGGCACTATTACGGTAAATATTGACTGTTACAAGTAACTGCTGCTAGCTACATTGTTTGCCTGCAAATTGCGACGCAGCTGTTGATACCAAGCACATAAACACACGCACAACACAAATGAACTAAATTGTACGAAAATGTGTGCATATCATTTGCAGCTTTGATAAGAGCCTCGCAGGCCAAAGCTGATTAAATTAGATTTATGATAGTTGTTTCAGTGCTGCTCACATTTTCTTGCCAAAAAAAAGTGCTTAGCGTCGCCGTGAATCATTTAGGAACCAAGTATGAATGGTAATTGTGAACGTCTCCAAAAAAACCGTTTGCATTATTAAACGGGCACAATTGCTACATCTGTGTGTGTAGGTGCGTGTATGTGTGTGTTTCTTTCTGTCTTTTTGTCCGCGCGGCATTTAAGTTTCATTAACAAGAAGGAAAAGCGGAGCATTTGCCCCTGTGTCCAATTGCCGTTATGTGCGAGGGGTGTGAGGCGGTTTCTGATTTTAAATAGCATTTTTACACACACAAAAATATTACACAAAAAACTGTCAGTGCCGCCGCGTCGCTGCTACAGCTCTAGCGGCAGAGGCGTAGCGATCATGCCCACTTATTGAATCATATGTCGAGAATAGCAACAACAAATATGTCTGTGACTACGACTGCGACGCCGGCAGCGCTGCACAAGTCGCTTTGGGCGTAAAACTCTCCCTCGACGATTATCCAAAAAAATCACTGCTGCAAAACTTACACAAAATTTTGGGTTTTGCTTTTGCCAATTGTTAGTATTTCGAGTAATTTTGTCACTGGTTTTTATTGCAAATTAAGTAATATTATGTATTATATGCCAGCAATGGAAGAAACTACGCGTTGGCTGCGCAGCAGCGCTTCACTTGCTGCTGTAACTGTTGGCCACTGTGCAGTTGAACTGCCACAATAAAACTTTTGCTAATAACCCGTTGCCAAAACACCGTGCAAAATTTGCTTTATAACGCACAGCAACGTTTTTCTTTTTAACTTTGCTTGCTTTATTTTAACGAAGTAGCTCTATTAAAGCTTACCAAAAATCTCTGCGACTGCTAGATCTGTAAAACAGTCATCGGTACTATCGATATTACGTCTAGTATCGCTTACAATCGACTGGGCAGCGCAATAACGATATATTTTGTAGTTTGAAATGCATTATTATTTTGTTTTATTACTTGATTGCGACTTACTTATTAAATAACTTTTGATTAAGAATAGAGGCATTGCGGTTATAATATGATAATAATGATAATCCATAAACATTTTTTTGTTGGCGGCCATTTCGATAGCTTAACAGTGTGGCGTTGCCACCCATAGAATATTTTTTGACGGCAGCAGGGTTGTGACGTAGCCCTGGGATCACAAATAAAATATCGGACAAGTTCTACAAAGATTTTTCAGAGCGCAACTTCGCTGAGAATATTTCCACAAATTCTGTGTATTAAAGTCGGTAAAAATGGCTGAAAATGCGGCCACAGAGGCCGAAACAGCCGATAAAACGGAAGCTATAAACAATAATAATGCTGAGAATAAAGATAGCGTAGCGAAACCACTGCAAATGTCCTTCGCCGATTGGAAGAAGACGAAAGAGGCCAAGGAGCAGCCTGAAGGCTCCACAACCACAACAGGAGCAACAACAACACGCAACGGACGTAAACCATATAAAAACGAGAACAACAACAAACAGCAGCAGCACGTCAACAACAATCGGAATTATAACAATCATCACAACTACAACATCAACAATAATAATAACAATAACAACAACATTAACTCATTTCAACCATTGAGTCGACCACCGCCATTGCCTTTTCCCCTGATGTCTATGGGCTTTGGGAATTTTGGTCCGGGTCCAGGTCCTTGCGGCCCATCACCGATGATGCCGCCCTGCCAAATGGGTAACATGGGTCCGGGATCATCTGGTGGACGCAAACATCGACCATTGCAGCCGCCTCCGTTCTGGGAGGATATGATGTCGCCACAGCTTCGACCGCCGCCCATTCAGCCGCCCATGCCAAAGTGTCCGAGTCTATGGAATCTGGTGCCCAAGGAGAAGCAGCGACACAACAACAACAAGCAAAACAATCAGCCAAACAAGAAATACAAATCCAGCAACAACAGCAGCAAATCGGATAACAATGCTTTGCTGGATGCGGCTTTAATGCCGCCACCACCACCACCTGGCGGAGCTGCAACTGCAGCGGGAGGCAACAGCAGCAGCAGTAGCAGCAAATCCGCAAATACCAATTCCTCGGCAAACAATCGTCTAATAAAAAAGAAAAAAAGCGGCGGCACTTTTGTCGAAATCGATGGCAAATGGATACAGAGACCGGAGGCGCCGCCTCCACTGGAGGAGGCACCACCGGGCACGAAAGAGGACAGGCAACGACAGTGGAAGGAGTACAGACAGGCGATGAAACCGTTCAAGAATCGCGAATTCCACAATTGGAAACGCACCGTGCAACGGCTAAGTAAATTGCCCCGGGATTCACTGGACGAGAAGCAGTTGGAGCGGCTACAAAAGGCCGAGGAATATATTGGGGCGCACAAGGCTATGCTGACGATCAAGCACGCCGAGCATTGGGTGCAGCAGTCTAACAAAAAGAACAATGGCACTGGCAACGCCACCGGTCAAGCCAATGCGGGTCAAATGCCGGTCACGGGTCAGGTTTATGTCAGGAAATTGGTCAATGCGGGTTGGCACAAGAATAGCGAGCAGAATTCATTTCAACGGGCGCCGATGCGTAAACAGATCTTTGGAACGGGTCGCGCCATCAAAGGTGGTCTCGCTGGCGATGCGGCTGGCTGTGGCATATCACCGTTGCCGGCAGCGGCACCCCCTGCAGCAGCAATTGGCCAATATTCAAATTACTTTGGACCAGGGCAACAGCATGGTTTTAACAGCAGTCAACAACAACTTTATGCAGCGGATACGGCATCTAGCAGCAGCAATAACAACAATCCATTCTACAACAGCTACAACTCCAGCTTTGTGAAAGGAGGCACTCTGCTGCCCCCCTAGAACACAACCAAGGCGTGGAGCGAGAGTTACACCTAGTTATTTATAAGATGAGCAATTGTCATCGCGCTAAGAGCCTGCTATTTATACATATACAAACAAAATGAATTCATTATAATATATATATAGATATACATATATAACTTATGCCAAGGCTTTAGCAGACGACAGCTAAACTGAATATTTCCCACAAAACTTTATTTGCAATCTGAACTCGATCTTATTCAAAGCTGTCGATCACTTCAACTATATCGTTCGATCAATATCGATATTGTATGTTATGTTACAGCTATTAGTTCTACGTCTACGTTCTACATTATTTATATTATGATTAGCCAGCTTAAATGTGTTTTATGCTAATTTTTTCCTTTTTTATTCTGTGCAATGTTACTTAGGTTATTTATTATGATAATCAACAATAAGAGCCGTGTTCAATCAATATAAACCTGATTATAAATTCTCTCTCAGGTTTGAAGCTACTTGGATGTAGATTCAGCTTTTTATTAGAGTCTGATTGTGTTTCACAGCTGATATAATAACTGAAGAATATTACATTTTTGTTTAAAAAGACGAAAACCCCATCATTCTACTGCATGAAATTCCGGAGAAAAAATTCCATAATTTTGGAATATCATAAAAATGAACAACTTGTTTGGTTTTTCAAATATCTTCACTTTAGGAATAGGAACAATTTCCAATTGTTTTTATAGTTTCACATCAAGTACAAATTTAATTATTACAAACTTTATATTGTACATTTGCCAAAGCTATGCAAAAGTTCTTGTTTTTTCAAGCAGTTCAATAAAGTATTGTGGTTTTATATATTCAAAATTAAAATAGCTTAGTTTTAGTTGACTTTGTTGGAGTTGGAGCGACTGCGATTGGCTTTAAATTGAGCCTCATTTAAAGGCGGCAAGCCGAGCATTTCTCGTCGCTTGCGTTTGCCACGCCAAATGGCCTCCTTGAACAGGTTGCAGTAGAGTTCAACTGCGGCGGGAGAATCATCATTGCCGGGGACCGGATATGTTATCAAGTTGGGATTACAATTGCTGTCGACGATGCCAATTGTGGGTATGGCCATTTTGGCTGCATCGCGCACAGCCGTATGCTGGGCCATAACATTATTCTGTGTGTTGAGGAAGATGCACAGATCGGGTAGCCGGGTGACGGCATCGAACTGGACATTCGCATTGGTAAAAATGCCGCCGCGCCAGAAACGCGTGTGCGAATATTCGCCCGCCTCCATGGCTTTCTGCTCGACGAGCAGTGCGTTGAGTGCATTCCGATTGAAGAACAATATGATGCCATCACGGAATGCAATGTGTGCCGTAAAATTGAGTGCCTGTCGCAAATGGGCAGCTGTCTTGTCCAAATCGAAGATCAGGTGGCCTAACCGATTGCCATAAAGATAAGGTCGCATGCGATCATCAAGAGAGCCCTCCTTGTGCCCATAGTGCACTCGGGCATTGAACAGATCTCGCACAGTGAATAAGTTGTTCACCTGGAAGTAATCCGGATGTTTCAGAATCCGTTCTTCAATTACATCAATATCTTCCGGCTCCTCGACGGCTGTCGTTGCACTCTGTGTACTTTGTAGGCGTGCGAACAGCTGACCGAAACGTGGCACTGCAAGTGTTAAATATACATATTACATACATAAATATTACATGTTTCAGTTTTTATAAATCATATTTAATTCATTTACTCACAGTTATTAAACGTTTTTCTCAACATTTTTCCGCTGTTTTCATAACATGCATGCTAGTGTGACCGCACTAAGTAAAATTGAAAATACCAACAACAAAAAACTAACAGTGGGCATACATATATATCGATGACAACAATTCATCGATTGATGTCCGCCACTGGCTGTGCAATAATAATGTTTTATTTTGCAAACAAAATAAGCGAACATCATCATGGAAATTGAACAAACGCCCACTCCAAATACCGCCACATCGGACACCAATTCCACATGTGAATACATGGATGCCGAAGGTGATTCCGAACACGAAACTGGCGATCTCTATCAGGAGGCGGATGCGGAGCAACATCATCAGGGTCGCAGTATTATTTTGGATGCAGTTGCAGGACAATCGAACAAAGATTTGACCACATCCGTAGAGTCGCTTGCGTTGAGCACATCGACAAGTGCCAAAACCGAGGATAGCATCAGTACAAATGCCGTCGAAGAGGATCTGGATGACTATCAGCACGACAGCGTGTGGCGTGGCCAAAAGAAGCATATATTCATACTGAGCGAGGCGGGCAAACCAATTTATTCGCTGCACGGCAATGAGGATAAGCTTGCCGCGTTGTTTGGTGTCATACAGGTGCTTGTTAGCATTGTGCAGGGTGACCAGGATGGCATCGTATCCATCCATGCGGGCGAAATCAAGTTCGCTTTTATGCATCGCAACTCGCTGATTATGGTAGCCGCCTCGCGCACCAACATGAGCATTCCTCAGCTCCAAGAGCAGCTGAGGTGGGTTCATTTATTATCCTCGATAACAACTGCAAAAGCTAATCATATTTCCTTATATTCTAGCGATGTCTACTATCAAATAATTTCCTTGCTGACTCATTCGCATTTGTCAAAGACTTTCGAGCGTCGCAAGAATTTCGACCTGAGGCGTTCGCTTGCCGGCAGCGAGCGTCTAATCTTTAATCTACTTGCCAATGACAGCAGCAATGCAAGGGGTAAAAGAATACATATAAGTGTACAGTGAACGCTAGCAAATGCGAAATAAGTGTTTACAAATTTGTTTTTCAATAATATTTTTTTTACTATCGAAGATAACATTTATGAAAGCACAATTTAAATGGTTCTAATCGTATTGTAACAATTATACTCTCTGAGCAGAGTGCAGTGATCGCTCGCCAATGAGAGCTGCCTACCCAAAATTATAGTCATTCTTTTATAAAATTGTTCATTTATATATGAGGATAACATTTTCAAAAGAACCACTTAAATTTTTCTATTAACATTTTAAATTTTCGAGCGATCACTGTAGTAATTTTCACAATTGCAACTAATTGCAATTTTTTCTTTTTCTTTGCAGTTTCCAGCAATATTTTCTCCTTTCTGACTAATTCGGTGCGCGTCTTTCCATTGTCAACGGCTGTCAGATCAAATATTATAAGCGCGATTCAGAGCAATTGCTCGAAGGTGAAGGATTTGGTGTTTGCCGTGCTTATAGCGGACAACCAACTGATTGCGATGGTGCGCATGAAGAAGTATTCGATACATCCGACCGATTTGCGATTGATATTCAATCTGATCGAGTGCACGGAATCATTTAAGAACTCGCCCCACTGGCTCCCAATTTGCCTGCCCAAGTTCAATAGTAATGGCTTTTGGCATGCGCACATTTCGTATTTAACAAATGATTGTCCGGCCTGTTTGCTGCTCATCTCCGTCGATAAGAATGCATCGGACACAATGCAGTCGGCGAAGATGCGTATCACAGAGAAGCTGGAACGTAATCAGTGCCTGCAGGCGATCAATGAGGAGCTACAGGAGCCGCACAATGCCAAACTGTATCA
Organism: Drosophila kambysellisi; assembly: GCA_035042185.1. Classification (NCBI taxonomy): domain Eukaryota; kingdom Metazoa; phylum Arthropoda; class Insecta; order Diptera; family Drosophilidae; genus Drosophila; species Drosophila kambysellisi. The sequence continues at coordinate 4,202,888 of JAWNLS010000720.1, forward strand.
ACAGATGCTCAGCATGCCCGAATTGCGACATTTTCTCTACAAGCCAAAGGCAACGGCCCAGTTGCTCTTCCCCATGCTTCGGCATCCATATAAGTCCTTGTCGGAATTTGAACGATTGGAGGCGATCTATTGCAGTTTGTTGCATCGCATCCACAATCAGTCTCGGCCCTTGAAATTAATCTACGAGGTGAGGGATCGGGAAGTGATCCTCGCCTGGGTAACAGCCACCTACGAGTTATATGCGGTCTTCGAGTCTATTGTTGACAAAGCAACGGTCATCAAGTATGTGGACAAGCTTATAAAATGGATCGAAAAGGAATACGATGTTTACTTCATACGTAAACATGCCACATTCTAAAGTGATTCGCTAGAGAAAGCAGATAGCAGACCGCATTTGTATAGTTATAGCAATTAATGACTTATGTTATATTTTAAGTATATGCTTACACATACATTTGTGTATTTGTGTATGCCTATTATGCCCATTAAAAAATTAAATGTTAAGCAAACCATAAAAGACAAGCTCGTATTTTTTTGAATGCGAAATTCAATCGTAATAAGTTGATAATAAAGATGACTTTGTTTGAAGTCCTTTTAAAATTGCGCGCTCAACATTAGTACACCACAGTTGTGTAACAGTTGCGTAAAATCTATGCTAAGTTGGCTGCACGCAAATTGTGACTCAGTTGATGTTGGCTGCGCGATGTGCAAGCTTTTTGCGTCTTCGTCGACGTCGTCGTCGTTGTCGTCGTTATCCTGCTCACTTGACATAAAAAAGTCTTCCCTCAGTTGAGAACAGGATATCAGCGTGTGCGTTACACAAAAGCGCGGCAGGAAATTAAAGTGCGGTAAAACATCAACCAAAAAAATTCATATACACTCACACAAATACATACAAGTGAAAAAAGTGAACCGAGTGCCGAAATTCAAAACCAAAAATTTCAATGAAATTAATAAATTGGCAAAATCGTTTTTGGGATTATGCAGCTGTCTACTACCTTTTAGCTGCTGCTGGCTGCTGCTACTGCTGCTGCCGCTGCTGCTTTGGCTCCCTATTTTTTGAAACATGCGCCACGCATTTTTTTGGGTGTTAAATGTTCGTGTATCTGTCGGTTTTTGCGCGCTAAGCTACGACGGGCAGAGGCGCGGCAGAGGCAGCGGCTACGGCAAAGGCGGCATTAATACACGTCCTCTGCTTCCATTACACATATATTCACACACACACACACACACATATACGCAGGCAGTGGCGCCCACTGTGCACGAAAATAGGCAGAAATCAAGCAAAGGAAATCTACTACTATTTATGTATTTATGTTCATGTCCTTTTGGGTGTGTGCGTATGCTTCCCTGTTTGTGTGTGTGTTTTATGCTGTCACTGCTGCTTCGCTTCGTTAGTTTTGCGCGCGTGTTATGTGTGTGCGTGTGTGTGTGTGTGTGTGTTTGGGGTTAGTGTGCAAATCATTTAATTTATTACTAAATGTATTTTTATACACATTTCTCTGTGCACTTTCGTTTCATTCCGTTTTGCCGTTTTATCGTTTACCGTTTGCTCAGCCATTCGTCGTTAATTTGTCGTTCGTTTTTTAAGCCAAATTCGTATTCTCATGATTATATCAACAGCCAGTCAGCAACAGCAAAAGCGACAACAACATCATCCAAAGTTTCACCTTTGTGCTAAGCAGACGCGAACACACACACAGACATACAGGCACACGGCATGTCTTTTTGTGTATCCTAGAGTTATTTTTTGAAAAGCAAGCAGCAGGCAAAATAAGAAGAAGACGAAGAAGAAGAAGCAGCAGCAGCAAACTCTGCGCGCGTGTTTTGCTGCTGCTGAATTTTTTTTGTTTTTCGGTATGTGTGTGTGTGTGTGTAAGGCAAATGCGAAAACAGAAGTGTAGGAATCTATTTTTGCGTCAACAAAGTTTTTTGCCTGTCTTTTTTGGCTCTTATGGCTTCTGCGTGTCTGTGTGTATGTGTGCAGTAAACTTTTTAAGTGCAGACAATATTCTTGAATTTTTTAATAATTGGAAGTTCTTGTGTGTAAGCATTTGCCAAACAAAATAAGTTATTTTAATAAAAACAAGACCAACTCATAAAAATATGGCAAAAACGATCGCAAATGAGTAAAAAGCAACTTGAGATGCTTTTATTGTATTGTGGAGCGACATAGTAGGCAACACTTTATTTACACAAGCCAAGCTGCAGTGGATAAATAAAATTCGTTGCCTACTTCTAGGCAAATTGAATAAATCCCTTAAATGCAAATAATGATAAAAGTTAATAAATAAAATAACTAAAAAGATATATAAATGAAGTATGGAAAAATATAAAAATTAACACACACACGTAAACAAGGAGAAAAATTAATAAGCAAATTGGGACTGAGTCCATAAATTGAGGAATGCTACAACTAAATTCTAATTTAATTAAATTCACAGCAAAAATGTCGCGTCTAAATTAATTTGAAACTAACAATCAAAAGCTAAACACTATCTAACTGCTGCCACAACCAAAACAAAAAAAGTCACCCTGATAAAAATAAATCGAAAATCCAATCTCCCTAAGCAACTGCAACAATCTACAACAATAAAAGCAACAACTACTACAACAACAAAAACTACAGCAACAACAACCACAACAACAGCGCCTATCACCGACTAATACAAACGGCAATTTCGTATTAATTTTATTTGCGCATACATTTTGCCGCGTGCTCATAAAAATTTACATAGAAACCAACACCAAAACAAGCAGCAGCAAGAACAACTGCTGAATGGCAACTAGGAGTACAAGAAGAGGGTCCTGGTTAACTGCTGACCCAGCCAGCCTACGACTTTAGGTTAGTATGTCTTTCTCATTTCGACTTATTGCAAAAAAAAAGAAGAACCTTGTCAAGTGAGTTGACAATGCAGTATGCCTGACTAACACATACCCTGTACAAGCCTCCAGAATAAGAATACGACATCAAATATTATTTTCTTTTGAGTGAGTTATGTATTTTGTAAAATGCTGTAACAAAAGATGAAATATAAATAAAATCTTAGTTGTTAAATAAAACAAATAATATGCATTTATTCTTCAGTTTTTTCTTTAGTTTTCTAAAAGATTAAGAGAACTTATATATTAAATATTGTAGCCTTAGCTGTGATGGAAAAGGGCTGTGATTAATCATATCCTGTTCGAGGACATTTTTTCGTCCAGAGCATACAAAATGTCCCTTTCGTCTTTGCATTCGTTTAACATTATGGCGCGTATGCTGCTTCTACACTCTTTTCTTTTTGTTCGTTTATTTTTATTTATTTTTATTTTTTTTTTTTGTATTGTTGTTGTTTCTTTTGTTGTTGGTGTGCGCTTCATTTTGCTTATCCTTTTGCCCGGCTGCTGATCAAATAGGCATCATTTGCCTGCCAGGCAACACAAAAAGGTCGACAGCAATTTCAAACGACAGTCAGTTGATGACTGTGTTGACATGATATAAGGCATCTGGAGGCGGGACAAAGGGAGCACAGATGGAGATAGAGATGTGGGAGAGAGAGTGAGAGAGATAGAGAGGGAGGGGGCAGCATCTCTATATTTAACTATTTGAGGATGTGTCTGAGTGTGTGCGTGTGTGTATGCTAGCTATATTAACCCTATTTTTGACGTCAATTAATGACTCGACACTCGGTTGAAATTTAATTTTTTTATTTGTGCGCCATATTTCTTTGGGTCGACAGCGACTTCCGGTCACTTTCTTGCCCTTTTGCCATTGCCTGTTTTTGGGCGCCATAAGAAAATTGTTAAGAAAATAACGAAAATAAATTTAACGCGTGTGAGTATGTTTACACTTGGAAAAATGAGCACATTTGTTATTCACCTAGCTAATCTAATAATAATAATCTGCCGATTTTGTGATAATGAGAAAGAATCCTTGGAGCACATATATCATATCGGATTGTGCGTGTGTTGTGAAAGATGTAATATCCATGGTTTAAGTTTAGAAGATATAGAAATACTCAATTATGTAGTCAAAAAAAAAAAAGTTCTCTCATTTTATATTTTTGGTAATATTTATATCGGTTCACATTTTTTGTGCTTTATGGATAAAACCTCATATTTATTTAAAATCATGTTAGGAAATGTATTGCTTTCGAAAGCCGATTCAGATTGGCCGCAGTTATGAGTATATAAATAATTTGATTATATATTTTTTTTTAGATTGAGTTGTAGCATGGTGCACTTTACTTTAAATTTAATTTATTTTTTATATTCTAATTTAATGAGTGAATTCATAAGTGTTTTTCTTCGTGGTATTTAAAATATTTTCAGATTAAGTTGGTGCACTTTATTTATTTAGAGTTATTTCCGTTAGATGGTGCACTTAATTTTTATTTATTTATTTTTTTTTTAATTTTATGCGTTTTTTCTCCATGTGTATATAAATAACAGTCATGGCAAAATCGTGTCTGTGTCGAGCAGGCAGCCCGTTTAACCCCATGTGCTTTCTCAATTTCTGCACACACACACACACGCACACACTCCCCCATACGTGCATACACACACACACACACACACACCTAGAAGCAGAGCAACATTACGAGCATTGTGCGGAATTTATTGAATTTTTATTGGATTTCTCTTGCAAAGCAGCGAGAAACGGGAAAACGAAGAAGCAGCAGCAACAGCAGCAGCAGCAGCAGGAGCAGCAGCAGTAATTCTAGAGCCATGCTGAATGCTCTGCTGTCGTCTCGTTAGGCGTGGCATAATTCATTATGTTGTCTCACACACCACTCCTTGCCACAATCACCCCCCCTCTTGAGCTGGCGTGCTTTGCATATTAATATGCATTCCTGTGGGTTCAATTTATGATTTAAAGCGACGCGCTCAGTTGCCTGTTGCCTAATCACTACATCTTTTGGTCCACATTAGAGATTCATTTAAGATTTCCTAGACACACACACAGAGGACCATAATTTTTGGGGTCTCGTGATTAGCCACGCAGGGTGGCCCCAAACAAATTTTAAATGGAAATTATTACGCTGCAAAGATCAAAACCATACACAACATGACCCTTGAACCCTTGACCCACAAGTTTACATTTCATTTGAAAAAGCCTTTGGTTTGATTGTTGTTTTGGTCGAAGAGGGATTTTGGCTAGCAAGTCAATAAAATGTGTGTCAGCCTTGAAAGTTATATTACCAGTTTGACAACTCATTAAAAACGATTTCGCCAGCTTAGTCGGATTTTGCTTATGTGTTTATTTTGCGGTGAACATTTGCTACAGTAGTCACTCTCATAACGCGAAATGAAATCGTTTTTCAAGTGCTATGGATGTGTGTTGTTTGCATACATATAATTCGTAAGTTTTGCACAAAGTTTTCCATCAAAGTTTTCAATATCGTCGCCATCGTTTCGTTGCGTTGCGGTTGCGTAAGGGACGCTTGCCTATCGTCCTGTCCCCCCCAGGCATCCCAATTCCCCCAGCCCGCCCCTTTGTGGCTGCGCCAGAGCAAACGTTTAATATTCACGCTTGAGCGCACTTTTAGCGAATGACATGGGATGGGATGGTTGGGGGAGGGGAGTGGAGGGGTTGGTTGGTTGGAGCGGTGGTTGTGAACTGTTTGACGCTTATCTATGCTTCTGCTTTTGACCAAAATTTTATTGCCCCTTTCCAGGCCAAGCATTTTGTTCCGTTACTTTTCCCATGCCCTGAACCCAAAAATTGGTCTGTTAAGCGAGTTGAGGGAGGTGGAGGTAGATATACTAGTAGCTAAATAATAGTTTGGTTGAATAATGATCATGTATTTTGACCAAAATTAAATATTTATTTATTTTGACCAAAATTAAATATTTATTTATTTTGCGGCTTAGTCATGATCAACAAGTCGAGAATATAATCTGAAGCCAGATTTGAAATATTTAATTACTAATATGAAAATAAATTTTGGTTACGGAAATCTGTGCTTCTTATTCTATCTTAATAATATGTCCGATTATTTTAAATATCAATTACACGGCTGTAACTTAACAATTGTGTCTTCTATTACAGTACATAAATTTGCCTTTTGATGCTGATTAAGAATATATATATTTTGCCGGTTACATACTTTACCAGAACTATTTTATTTATTTTCCCATTCAAAATGGATTCAGGTTATACAAAAGTATTACGTTTAAATTTTGATAAGCTGCTGGACAATTTTTGGTTATAGAATTCTTAACAATATTTAGTTAACAATTATACATAATTAGTTGAGGTAAAGTAAAGTTAGAATTTATGTTTCTCGGCTTTAAAAGCAAACACTCATATTTATAGCTTAGCTACTTTGAACGCTTTAATTGATAGGATTAAAGTTGAGTGCTTTTCAGGTGAGCTTTGACCCCAGTATTTCCCCCTTTGTATGTAATTTGTTCTCTACTGAGAGCTGCTGTTATTATGCGAGATTTGCCTGGCTGCACTTAGCAGCAATTAGCCGGCAATAGAGAAGAGCAAATCATATCAATCATACGGCATGTTGCACGCTAATGAAGCAGATACCGAGCTCAGTTTTTGTCCGGATAGATGCAAAGCATTTCAGCCACTTTAAATGCAATTTGAAATGTCGCTTGCAAACATGGCCGTACAAGCGTTGGGGCAAGCAGCTTGTCGCGCTATACTGGCCGACAGCTTCTGTATTTGCAGTCCTGCCTCAACGTTGCAAGAAGTATCACGGTTTGGAATTTTTTGTTTTGTTTTTCTTTTTCAAACTTGTTTCTGACTTGCTTCTATGGCTACGTGATTTTAGCTGCCGGCGCTTCAAACTATCATTCAACTTTTATGCGCACATTTGCACTGTTTCTATATATGTATGTGTGTGTGTGTGTGTGTGTGTTTGTGTTTGTGTGCTTGTGTGTGGGTTGTTGGCTGCCACAGCCGCCAGCCAGGCGAGTCGAGCTATCGACAAACAAGCCAGACCACAGTCATAGCCCCAGTCAGAGTCAATTCTAGTCGGTGGGGCCATCAACGGAAGTGCTCGTCGCCATTTTTAGTGCACTTCTCGAAAGTGCGCACATTTCCGTTTGGCATCAATGATTCGCCCACTGCCCACGGCTCACCGTCCCACCCTCAACATGGTCCACAACCCAGCCAAGAACATTCGACTTCCTCATCTGGTTCTGCGCTTTCTTTACTTGTTATTTTAACGCCCTGTAGCCATAGTATGAGTAGACATTAGAGGGTTATAATATAGTTTTAATGGTAACTGATACTGACACTTAAATGTATATGTATAAATTACAGATCAGCATTATTATTTGATCTTAGAGACCATAAGAGCCAGGTATATAATATAGATTCTATTTATTCCCATTTTTCAATATGCTAATTTAATTTAAATAAACAGAATCTCTCATGTTTAAAATTATATTTTTAATGTGCAAATTTACCTCTTGCTCTTTCTATATATTTTTCCATGTTTATAATCTGTTATTACTTTATCTTTTGTATGTATTTATAATTTATACTTATTAAAACCAGACACTCATAACTACACTTGAATTTTCCACTTATATATTAAATGTACATGTTCTCCAGATATTGTAATTTATATATTCTCAGGGCATCTGCTAGTCGAGCACTCTTTTGCCAATTGCAAAGCATTTTCCCCGATTCCTCGCTTTTCCTGACTGTTTGGCTTTTTACTTCTGCTGATTTTAATTTTGGTAAAAGTTGTCACATTTGATTTTAAGCAATTGTTTGGTTTTTATGTGTCCGCCTCTCGTTCGCAGTTGTTGTCTTAACTGACTTCGCAGTTGGACTTCTTTTGCGTTTGCCTCCTTCGACTTCATCTTCGTCTTTTTTTTTTTTAATGGCCTCCTCCTTTTTATGTGGTGCCAGGGCAGACCTAATGGCTTTCGACTCTAGAGCACAGATTGGCTTCTCCGCTACTTGGCCTGTTGCTTGTTGCTAGTGAGTGGAAAATTGCGGTCTAGAATGTGATGTAACCGGAAGAGCTTCGAACGGGATTAAAGTGCCAGAGTCAAAGAAACCGAGTAGAAATGAAGAAGCTTATGTGAGTGAGAAGTGGAAAGTGTGAAAATTAAGAAAAGTTGTAAGTGCCAATTGAAGTTATCTCAAGCGGCTTTAAAGGCTAAGGTAAAGAACACCACAAGAACACGATGTGAACGAAAAACCAGATCCGACTTGAATAATAATCAAAATTTCATTCATTTAACAAATCATTTAATAATCGTTGACAATTTCCCCTTGTGCTATTTGCCTTTTGTGGCACTCCTTCAGCGTTAATTAAGCGCAAGTCTCGTTGCACTTGACACCCAGGGCGGCATTTAACTAAGCCAACTTAATAAGTTATTCATGCTTGGTTAAAAGCTTGACTTAAAGTGTTTGACTGAAGTTTGCCCACGGCATGGACATAGATATAGCTATGACTTTCGCTCAGGCTGTGGCTGCGGTAAGAAATGTGTGGAGGCTCTAGTTTAAATGCCATCCACTGATTATATAACCAAAATGTCACCCTTACTTGGTCTACTTGTCTGTTGCCGTCTCTATCGTCGTGTGGCATTGCCGCCTGGCTGCATTTTCAACATGTACTTGGTATGCATGTTTTACAGTTACGCCCGGGACGACGGGTGACGGGAGACGGGAGAGGCAAGCGCACATGCTGTGTGACAGCAACAGCTCCGACAAAAATGAAAAAATATATATACATATATATGTATGTATAAAAAACTAAAGCAAAACATGTCCTTGTTGCGTTGAGAATTAAATACCCTTAAGCCGCTTTATTTTTGTACGAAATAAAATGTTGCTAAAGTGTTTTTTATTATATTCTCTATATGCTAGGAAGTTTATCTGTGAGCTCGAAAATTTAATAATTGATTCCACCACTAAATATTTAATATTTAATTTTTACATTGTAAATAATCATTTAATTCTTCTTTTTTATTTTAAATAAATAAATTGTAAATTTGTTAAATGTAAAAAATAATAAATAAATAATTGAATATTACCAGTTTCCTTTTATTTTGTTGCTTACATTACAAATATTAATTTAACAAGTCATTTTATTAAATAAGAAAACTTTTGACAAATTAGAATCTTGTACATTTTTTTTTGTACCAGTTTCAGACTTCCATCAATAATATATGTGCATAGTATTTTCATTTATTTATTATTTAATTTAGTATAACAAAATCATAATACCCTTTTTTTGTTAGGACATATAGAAATGAGATATTTGACTTCTGGCTTAAAAGCGAAAAACATTCGAAATTTGCACCAGCAGCGAAATTGTAGCGACATTTTTACGCTCCTCGAAGCGAAATAAACATGGAAATGTTTGCGACTATTTAATGTGATATATGTATGTATATCTGCGCCCATCTACACACATACACACATTTATACATACACAAGTCTATATATATATAGAAAGTCAATAAAATGTTGTTAAAGCTTGAAAAGTTCAATTTTTTGTATACATTAACATTGAGATGTGCTTGACAATTTTTCAGTTGAGTTCAAGCAACAAATTATGCCGTAGCACAACATTGGACGCACCCACACAAGAGCTCCGATTCGGGGGTGGGTTTTTCAAGGATGTACACACCCCTACCTCTGCCTCTTCCCTGCCCTGCCAATGCGTGCCGTGCCGTGCCGAGCCGAGCCGCCTAGCCAGCGACTTTTATCTAAAAGCGCACTTAGCCCAAGTAGGCCAAGTAGATTACGGCCATAGAGCTGATGGCATATGCAGCACATACATATGTGTGTATATGAACAAGTTTAGATACAATGTGTATTTTATTTATTTTCTTTTTTTTTTTTTGTATGAGGAGAGAATAATAATTGTTTTAAATAATATATTAATTTTTGTGTATTAATTTTTAGTTTTTTTCTAAAAAGATCAGATGGTATGATATGGCATGGTAGTGAACATAAAAAAGATAACAGATACATATATAATATGAAATAAAATTTAAAATTATATATATATTTAAAAATTAGAAATATTTATTTATGTACAATATACATTTTTATTTTACTTCTAATTTTCAATTTGGATCTGTGATGAGGTTAACAATTCATCCATAAAACGAGCCCATGGCCAAATAAGTTATTATACCCACATTAAATCATAGCTAAAGCTCTTCAAAATATTTCTGCTGATAATCTATGGTCGATTAGGATGAGCTGATGAGCTTATGTAGTCAACTTGGGGCTGGGACCGCTCTACATGAAGACAATGAATGCATCCGTCAATGCCTTAATGATATAAACAGCAAACACTTGAGCAAATTGCGCATGTAAACAGAGCCCAAGGAAGCGCTGCCAAGTGGGTTAAGCAACAGTAGCAACAACAGCAACAACAACAACGATAGCAACAAAAGGGAAGGATGGGATGGGAATGGAATACCGGGTGCTAGACCCTGAAAAAGTGATTAAAAAACATGAAGAAAAAAAAGAAACATGTTGTAGGGCAACGGAAAGAAGTGAAGAAGCTGTGTGTGCAAGCTGAGGAAGCAGCGGCGTTGACAGCGTTTCGTTAATGTCCTTGAGAGAAGGTTTTCAAGCAAAGCCATGGAGAAGGACATGCCCGAAAAAGGCTTTTTGGCGCAATAACGGTACAAGCGTTACAGTTTTTCATTATAGAAACCGTAATTGGAAAAGTGTTTTGGGGCTGCCACTCGATGCTTTTAGCTCAAATGTCAGACAGACAATAAAGTGGGCAAAATTGTTGGATGCCTGGCAATGTGTTGTCCGATTTGTTGGCTTTTAAGAGGGTACGCTTCGGTCCTGGCGACAGGACTTAGTTAAAAATGGATGGGGCGTGGTTGGGAGGAGGCGATGACTGTTTGCTGCTCGCTGGAGCGCAGCTGCTTGAGCTTATTTAAGCAAAGCACTGGACGCACAAAGGACCCGCCGCAGCACAAAGAACAATAGAGAGAGAAAGAGAGACATAGCGGGAGATAGAGAGGCATAGAAAGAGAGAGAGAGAGAAGAGCAGCAGCCGGCGCACAATTTGTCCTGCAATCGCTTTTGCTTGTTGCTTGTGCTTGTTTGCCATTGTCTAATTGTTAACCATTTTTTGTCTTTCTCACTCCCGTATATTGCATTGTCTGATTGTAACACGCTTATGTATTGTCTGTGTGTGTGTGTGTGTGTGTGCAGCCAGGCAAAATAACATTTGTGTAATGAAAGAGTGGCACAGCACAGTCTATCGCATTCTAACCATATGTTGCCCAACATCTTGTCTCTGTCTTTTTCTGTCTGTTCACGTAGTGTCTATTTTAAGCATGTTGCATATTGTTTTAATATTATTGCTATTATTATTATTATTTTCATTATTATTGCCGGCAGCAGGAAGCCGGAAGCGAATTGTATAACTGTATAAGTGCACATCCATCAAAATGTTTACACACCACAAAGATGACAAGACAAAATAATAGAGTGAATAAAACCAATTATTAAGTGCAGACAGGAGCAGCACTCGACTCGAGCATTCTGAAATTGTTTACTAATTCCATCTGCTACTTGAACTCGATTTTAGCCTTACAATTCAACTAAACTTAAAGGTTGTTGAAAACCTGAAATTAAATTTCAATTTCAATAAGCTTAAATTTTGTTTATTCTCGTTTAAATTTCAACAAGCTCAAATGTAGTTTAATTTTATTGCTATGTTTATTCGAATTCATAGAAGTCAACAATTGTGTCTTTTGATTTGTATTTAAATACATGAAATCGACTTGGTTATTTATGCTATTTTTCCAATTTTGAATAAGTTCAGTGTATTAATTAATCTAGTTTTAGCCTAGCAATAATAAATAAACCTACATTATAAATCTATATTTATTTACTATGAACAAAAGAAAGTTAAGTTTAACTAAAAATATACCTAGCCTAACTTGTACAAACTTGCGTCTATTTATTCATATTTGTATGTGTAAGCAAATTTCTCTTCCTACTGAATTCCATCGTTTCAATCAATATAATTGCAGACATCATTTTGCATTCCAACACAAGGCCTCAATCAAATTTGTTTGCTCAAGTCTCCTGGTTTGATGCATCTGCAAACGATATGGGATTTGCTCCTTGGACAAGCCTCAAAAATTTCAATTACTAGTAAGGACTAGGGGCAATGTGAATTGAAGGGGGTAGTGGAATAATGTGTGCAAACGACTCACACGCAGATGCCACAAAGCAACAACGATGTGGTTTCAATTTGAGTGTGTCTGTGCCAAGTGGTCCAGAAAAGTATGCTGTAAAAATTTAGCAAAAAGCACTGCCGAATAATGTGGTTTTTCGGACAGAAAGTCAGTTTGGAAAGTTCCATGCAATAAACAAAAATTTTGCTATAGAAACAAAATTCACAGAATTTGAATCTACCATAAAACACATGTAATAAGATATATCTAGTTTTTAAAGACAAAATTCTAAATAATTTAGCAATACTAGTTTTTTCTTTTAAGCATAGTCAATTTAAATGTAACCGTCAATTATTTAATTACTCAATGTTGTACTGGAATGTGTGACCATATATCTAATTATGTTATGCAACTGTGCTTATCGATATTAAGAAGCATGTATAGAAGTGTGGCGAGCAACTCTGCTGATCGAGAGATGAAAACATCGATATGAGTTGGCGTCACTTTCCAAATAAAAAAAGGGGACAGGATAGAAATATAAACTTATTACAATATCAGTAACATTTGGAAAATTGTTGCTTTAATATTTAACTGAGTTCAGTCGACCGAATTATTCATTTGTAGCAGAAAATGTTTCTGATTTCGCATTTGCGATTTTAATTGAAAACAGTGCATATGTGTGTGAATAACTGTAAAGCCAATACATGCACGAAAGCACTCACCTTGATACAGATAGAGAGAGACAGAGAGAAATCTGCTGCGAAGCTGATTTAAAACTTGCAATGGGGCCTCAGCCACATTAGCTGCAGTTGAGCGAGTGTCAAGGTGAGGCCAGGTGCGACGCAGTCAGGCAGAACACAGGCAACAACTGGCAAACAACTACAACAAGGGGAGCGGGATAAGCTGGTGCACTGTTTGGGCCATATCTGGTGCTGGCATCTGGCCAAATCACGTAATCAGCAACTTGTTTATGGCGCATGTGCCAGCAACAATTAAAAAATAATCATTTTGTACAATGTGTAAGAAATTTATCGCAATTAGCGTCAATTTTGGCCAATTGGCAATCCCTTAATCAATCACAATATTTATGCAACAAAATCACATTTATTACAATTTAATGCGATTATATTTGATTTATTAAAAAAAACAAACTCTTATTTCATTTTCGTTTGGCTCTGGCAAATGCGAAAATTATAGCATACAATGGGGCGACACTTGAAAAACGCTTTAACGCATATGCCACGCCCCACAGGGGATGGTGGCGGTGGGTTGTTATTGTCCTGGCTTATCCACGACCAGGTCCTGCCTTCTGACGTCCACTGGGAGCCGTTACATTCTGCGCGCATATTATTTGCATTTGTTTGGCTTGATGTTTTTTTTTTTTGTTCTTTTCTCTTTCGCTTACCATCTGGTTGCTTATGTGACACTCGCCCGGAGAGGGGGCGTAGCAGTCCCCAATGCATATAGCAAAGCTGCTAATGGCAATATGAACAATCTTGGTAATTACCCAAAGACTATGGCCATACAATAGATGGGGGCTGATGCTCCCATTAAGGGACCATTACAAACTGATTGCCAAAACACGACTGCAAATTACATTGATTTTGAGCAACAACAAGAAATAAGCACACATGATGTCAATGCGTAGAGATTCCAAATAAATATAATAAAGATCAATAGATTAGCGATATACTGGACACCAGCAGGTAAAAATTGTACTCAATAATATTGAAATCGAATATTCTAAAAGGTTAAAAAAGGCAGTAAAATGCTTGTAGGTGCAGAAATCTCAGCAGGTGCCACTTGAATTGAACAGAACCGTAATCAGCCCTTGAAGATACACCCGTTTCCACTCAGAACAAAATCTGACTAAATTTATGGGTAACTCACTTTATTTTTATCAAAATATGAAAATAAAATAAGCAGAATATTTTATATATGCGTATACGTAATTTCTTATACTCTTTACTTAATTCACTGTATATATAGATATGTATATATATATATATTTTTAATATGTGCGGAGCATTAGATAGTTAATGGCACATACTCGAAACTGTATTCGAAACTTAACTCTGTTTATCGCACATTTTATACTGCTTTCATGGCTGGACGAGCACTTTCAATTAAATTGCAATTTGCGTTGATATAAAATTGCAATTGATTTAATTGCGATTGCATGTGTGAGTATTTGTATTTATGTATTTGTGTATGTATGTATGTGTGTGTGTGTGTGTGTGTGTGTGGTTGTCTATTGGGTCTACTGGTTGGTACTTATGACATTTTTAAATGCACTCAAATGGCAAATGCACATGAAACGGCAATCAGCATAATTTTAACGATCAATGCACTTAAATTTAATTGCATGTAAAAACTGCGGCGGCGACAGCCAGCCATAGATAATTAATTAAATATATATATACATATATATATACATGAGCTGGTGCAAGCTTGGTGTACCACAATGTGTCATAAAGTGTGTGGACAAGTTAAAATTGCTTGCATTTCCAGTTAAGTGTGTGATAAAATTAATCAAAGTTAATTTAATTATATTACAAAACTGATATTCGGTTTGGCAATAACCCAAAAAGTTTTTTGGCAATGTGTAGCTGAAGTTTGATATGTATTTTAAAATCGGAGACTTAAGCATAATTCAGAATTATCCTCTATTAGTATTAAAATATTTTTTTATTGAACATCTGCATAGTCAAAGTAAACAATTTCATTTTCAAAAGGAAATCATAATGTTGTGACTAAATCTATTATTATCGAAGCACAATTTCGGGGCACACATCACACATCAAAATTATAAAACAAATTTTATTTTTTCCAAATTTAAAAAAATGCTGCGTCAGCTAAAAACCAATTTGCTCTTGCATACAAATAGCGTAAAGATTATCACAGTTGCTGCATTTTGTGCAAAAATTACCCCAGATAAGAATCCAGATATTCATCACTCTGGCATTTTCATCAACAATGAGTGGCATGATAGCAAGTCAGGAAAAACCTTTTGCAGCATTAATCCCGCCACAGAGGAGGCTATCTGCACAGTTGAAAGGGGAGGCAAGAAAGAAATCGATCTAGCCGTGGCGGCGGCTAGAAATGCATTTAAACTGGGGTCTCCCTGGCGCCGCATGGATGCCTCAGACCGTGGACGTCTGATAAATCGACTGGCAGATCTTATCGAACGAGATTCTCTTTATCTGGCCAGCTTGGAGACCGTGGATAATGGAAAACCTTTCGCCATGTCTTACAAGGTGGATTTGCCATTGACTGTGAAGTGCCTGCGATACTTTGCCGGATGGGCAGACAAGATTCATGGCAAGACTATAGCCGCCGATGGTGACTACTTCTGCTACACACAACACGAGCCGGTGGGCGTGTGTGGTCAGATCATACCATGGAATTTCCCATTACTGATGCTCGCCTGGAAATTCGGTCCAGCTCTGGCCACAGGGAATACAATAGTACTGAAGCCTGCCGAGCAGACACCGCTTACGGCCCTCTATGTAGGCCACCTGGTGAAGGAAGCAGGTTTTCCTCCGGGTGTGGTCAACATCGTGCCCGGGTATGGGGATATAGGCGCCTATTTAGCTAAGCACTGCGATGTTGATAAGATCGCCTTCACGGGCTCCACCGAAGTGGGTCGACAGATTCAGTCGTCTGCAGGTGACACAAATCTGAAACGTGTAACCCTCGAGCTGGGTGGAAAATCTCCCAACATTGTCCTAGCCGACGCAGATATGGACTACGCAGTTGAGATGTCCCACTTTGGACTATTTTTCAATATGGGTCAGTGCTGCTGTGCAGCCTCACGAACCTATGTCGAGGATAAGATCTACGATCAGTTCGTAGAACAAAGTTGTCAGCGTGCCATGAAGCGCAGTGTAGGCGATCCCTTTGATGAGAACACCGAACAGGGTCCTCAGATCAGTTACACACATATGTTAAAGATCTTGGCCATGATTCAGACAGCACTAAAGGAGGGGGCCACCCTGGTAACTGGCGGTAACCGAGTTGATGCACCTGGATACTTTTTGTATCCAACCATATTTGCAGGTGTGGAAGATGACATGGAAATTGCACGCGAGGAGATCTTTGGTCCAGTTCAGCAAATAATTCGCTTTAAGACTATAGATGAGGTCATCGAGCGAGCAAATGACTCAAAATACGGCTTAGCTGCCTCTGTGTTCACCAAGGATCTGGACAAAGCCAACCATATTGTTGGAGCTCTGCGCGCTGGAACCGTTTGGGTGAACACCTACAACGTGCTTGGGGCTCAAACTCCATTCGGAGGCTATAAGATGTCTGGACATGGTCGAGAGAACGGCGAATATGCTCTCTCCAACTATACAGAGGTTAAGAGTGTAATTGTGAAGGTGACAGAGAAGAACTCCTGAATGGTGTCAGGAGTTGGTTCCTGCCGCGAAGTTTGAATCGAGCTGTGTTTTAAATTTAAGCAATTGAACAGCAAAAAAATGATGTACAAATGACAATCATACTTCAGAAACAAATTATAATCTATAACTAAAATAATTTTGATTTTTGTATGTTTAAATGAAATGGTGAAGAAGTAGCTGTAGCTTAATGCAAGGCTCTCTGACAAAGATACACATGTATATCTTAAAGATCAATACCAATTATGTAGAGCAACTGAATTAACAGACCAACGGTATTGATCGATTTGTTTTATTTTAATTATATATTATTTAAAAGCCCTTAGGGAGATAAAGTTGCAAAACTAGCGCCATTTAATTATTAATGGACAAAAAGTTGTAAGTGTTCCATTCTAATTGGGTTGCGTCACATTTCAGCAAAAGAGGCCAAAAAACTTTCAGACTTCGCTGGAATTGTAGTTTTATTAATTAGGAAACTTCTTCAGATGTTTTCAACTTTTTGTTGAATGAGTGTTTTGCATTTTGGTTCATTTAATACTCTAAAAGAATTCCTACCATTTAATATTTATAAACTTCACCACCGCAATCAAGGAAATTTAAGACTACAAAATGTGGTTTTCCTGTGAAAATTTCTACGGTTATCGAAAATAGCCGGATTGGTATTTAATTGGTGCACAAAATTCATATTTATTTCTGGTGTCAAGC
Organism: Drosophila kambysellisi; assembly: GCA_035042185.1. Lineage (NCBI taxonomy): Eukaryota > Metazoa > Arthropoda > Insecta > Diptera > Drosophilidae > Drosophila > Drosophila kambysellisi. Next base: position 4,220,116 of record JAWNLS010000720.1, read on the forward strand.
ATGCCAAACTAAGAAAAAACTTTTCTCATTTGCAGATGTGCGAGTTGAAAAACAAATTGAAGCCACGCCCACAACGACAACAAACACAAAGTGCTGCAACTAGAGGAAGTTGGCAAGGAGGAGGAGCAACCGCAACAAATTTTTATACAACAACCCGAACAACTTTAGTGATATGGAACTGTGCATAGCAACAAAGTCAAAAGCTCAAAGTTCAATGCATGTTAAAAGCAACTATCAAAATATAATAAATAATATTAATATTCACAAAAGATGCCACCAAAATCGAATGAATTCTCAACAAATCAGCCACAAATGCCACATGAAACACAGAGATCGAGACCACCTGAAAAAGCAACAACAAAACCAACGAGCAACACAACAACAAAATAGCGATAAACAAAACCGAAGCAAAAACAATTGTTATCCACAATGCCACAGACTTCATCTGCGGCTGCTTGTGCTGCTGCTAATGCTGACACTCGCCCAGCATACCACGACTGCATCACCTGGCGGCAGCAGCAGACGTGATGCTCTACTCGCCTTCTACAAGCGTGCCCAGCTGCGTGAGATGCTGCCCCTTGGCGTACAGGAGTTTCAGTTGCGCGAATCGGCAGGATTCGATTTTGATGAACTGACGCCTACGGGCAGCATTGTGTCAGCCCTTAGTAATGCGGAGCGTTTGCGTAAGCGTAGCGCATCAACAACATCAGCAACAACAACAACAATAGCAACAGCAGCAGCACAGGCAACACCACCAACAATAAAACAAACAACAACACCACCCACAACAACAGCACCAACATCAACAATCACTGCTACGGGCAGCAAAAAGTCGGAAAAGTGTGAACCTAAAGTACTGGAATCGCTGCCCGATGAACCGGTAAATTAAAAATTTCCCATCTCTCTCTCAATATATATGTACATACATAAATTTAAATAATTTTAATACGACTGATTGACTAACTGACTGACTGATGTATGAGACTCTACCAACAGTCAAATTTCTAAATGCAGTGACAACATCAAAGCCTCAAATCAGACAAGAAATTTCGACATTTACAAATATTTAGACTTTCTTAAAACTGAACAGATTTTCTAAATTAAATACAGTGATAATCATGAATTAGACGCAAAATATACACTAAATCTAAAATTTTAAACGTAACAACAGAATCAGATTAAATTTAATTAATAATTAAAAATAAATGAAAAAGCTGTGAAAAAGCTGGACCATTTTTCTAAATGAAAAACATTTATAATCACCTCAAGGATTATACTGCATTTAAATTTCAAAGGGAATTTGTATTATCTTAATTAACGTTCAAACTCTAGTCTTTGTGAAAACTAAATTGATTTGGCAGCAATTTCAATCTACTTTTTGTGTGGTTTTAAAGCATCCATATATAGAATATAAACCGAAATAAGTTAATTTTGGTAACTAGTTTTATATATGGTGCTTGCTGATGCATTTCACAAGGCTAAATGATTGGCATCCAATTACTTAAATTTTGTATTATTTTTGTTGTTGTAGTAACTTTTGATTTTGAAACAAAAGGCAGAGCAGCATATAAATTTGTGCGACTGTTGTTGATAAAACGGTACAAAAGCAGCCGCTGGCAAACGGACAGTGTGGCAAGCGTGGCGGGGCAGCAGCAATAGCAAACAATAACAATAAGAACAAACAGCAACAATAACTCTTGACAGGCATTGGACAACGCGTCCGCTGTTGACCAGAGCCACAACAAAAGGCAAACACACAGCCAGGATGTTTTTTTTCATTTTGTTTTTTTTTTTTTTGCCTACCCCAGCTGCCGGCTGTTGTTCCATGTGCGCTCCACTTTATTCATTACTTTGTACGACATTTATATATTTATATATACATATATATATGTATAAGTAGATGTATATGAGGACTACGTGGCTAAGTAGCGCACACACTCAAGTGTGTATAGATCCCAGGGAGATACGCCCTAATGGCAATTTACAAATTTGCTTGCCATTTTGTTCAAAGCAATTGAAATTGTATCTTTTAATTATGGCTCTTCAGCTGCTCGCTTGGAAAGACAGGATGACAGTCAGCCAGCTTCATCGATCGCTCCCACACCCAATTTGCATCTGTATTTGTGTGTGTGTATCCTGGGGGTGGCCGTGGGTTGAACAGCTGGTACGTGGCACATTGCTTACAGGCTGTCCCATTGAATATTTATACGAAACACGTAGTTGGCTAAATATAGATGTTTAACAAGGAGAGAAGTATTATTATCGCTTGAATGTAAATTTGTAGTAGGCAGAGTAGTCTTAATATTAAGCAAATGACACAATGCAATTTAACATTCAGGGTTGCATCTCGCGCAATGCAACTAGACATCGATAACAACTGTAATTAAATAAGCTTAACATTAATGTTAAGCAGACAGACAAGGGAATAAAATGTCATATCAAGACAAAATAGCCTACTATAATCTTTAAAAGTGGGGGACTTGCGTTCCATATTCTAATAAAAGAATGAGCCTCCTACAAAATGGAGCTGAGACAGGTAAAAAATAGAAAAAAAAGAGCTAGCTTAAAACAAGTACTCGTATAAGTTATATTTAAATCCACTTTGAAATTTACAAACTTTTTTAAAAGTCACGAAGTGACTAGTTGCTTGGCTGATGAGCTGCATGGTTGTTAGTGTCGCTATCTTTAAATTTGAAAATCCTTGCTGGAATTGTCATGCAAATTCAATTAAAATATCGTTGATAGACCGCACACTGGATACACAAACCAGATACGGCCCGCAGACAGGCCCGGAGCGGGAAACCGAAGACTGCGACTCTGTGGCTGTGTTGCTGACTTCTTTAGTATCTTTTAATTAACTTGCGAGAGCAAAACGCGTGACATGCCGTCAAGTAAATCCTCATGTAATACCTGTAACCCTCCTAGTTGCCACAGCTCTCCCGTCCTCGGTTCCCCCCAGCTAGAGATAGTATGTGCGTCAGACATGGCGTATGCGTAATATTTTTTACGACCGTCAACATTGCAGGGCGGGTTTTTCCCTTCGAATTTTCATGCGCGTCGAAATGCGCAAAAAAAAAGAAAAGATTTTCGTCAGCATGAAAATGCGAAAGTCTGATTCAACTTATGCTTGCGGAGAGCGCTGGGTGGTTGGGTTTATGGGTGGTGTGTGGGTGGTCTGTGTTGCTGCTTCAGCAACTTTATTGATTAGAACACCGGAAAAAAAAGTGCCGCCTCCTTGGCAGTTTTCGACCATGAAGCACTTTCTCAACTGCCAAGCTAGCAGATTTAAATATTCATGCTAATTGCCCGCTTTGGGGTCGATTGCAAGCTGCAATTTTTCCCACAACCCACCCAAACAATTGTCAACTGCCAACAAAATGCCCAAAATGTATTGCAGTAACAGTTAACAATTATCATAATTGATATCCTTTCCTTCGTCGTGAGAAGATATTTTAAAATAAAACAGAGCATTTAATTACTGCGAACAACCTGCAGGATTTAAAAGTAGCAGGGAAACGAAGAACTTGAGAGGTCTCATTTAGAATATCGTAATAAAATCGTATTCAACGAATTTAAAGCGAATTTAAAGTTGTTTACAAAAGAAATATAATTTAGTTTTGACTGCTACAACACTGAATTCTTCTGTGCAATAACTAAAATTACTTTGATGAGCCAAAAAAAAGACAGATCAGGAGTTTTTCTCTGACACCTTCACAATTACACTCTTAACCTCTGTATAGTTGGAGAGAGCAAATTCCCCGTTCTCTCGGCCATGTCCCGACATCTTATAGCCCCCGAATGGAGTTTGAGCCCCAAGAACGTTGTAAGTGTTCACCCAAACGGTACCAGCGCGCAGACCTCCAACAATATGGTTGGCTTTGTCCAGATCCTTGGTAAATACAGAGGCAGCTAAGCCGTATTGTGAGTCATTTGCTCTCTCGATGACCTCATCTATATTCTTGAAGCGAATAATCTGCTGAACTGGACCAAAGATCTCCTCGCGTGCAATTTCCATGTCATCTTTCACATCTGCAAATACGGTTGGCTCCACAAAGTATCCGGGTTCACCAGCTCGCTTACCGCCACTCATTAGCTTTGCTCCCTCTTTTATACCGGACTGAACCAGGTCCAAAATCTTTTCCATTTGTTTCTTACTGATCTGAGGACCCTGTTCGGTCTTCTCGTCAAAGGGATTGCCCACTGTGCGTTTCTTGGCACGCTTTACACTCCGTTCAACGAACTGATCGTAGATCTTATCCTCGACGAATGTTCGCGAGGCTGCACAGCAGCACTGACCCATATTGAAAAACAGTCCAAAGTGGGACATCTCAACTGCGTAGTCCATATCCGCGTCGGCTAGGACAATGTTGGGAGATTTTCCACCCAGCTCGAGGGTTACTCGTTTCAGATTTGTGTCACCTGCAGCCGACTGAATCTGTCGACCCACTTCGGTGGAGCCCGTGAAGGCGATCTTATCGACTTCGCAGTGCTTAGCTAAATAGGCGCCTATATCCCCATACCCGGGCACAATGTTCACCACACCCGGAGGAAAACCTGCTTCCTTCACCAGCTGGCCTACATAGAGGGCCGTAAGCGGTGTCTGCTCGGCAGGCTTCAGTACTATTGTATTCCCTGTGGCCAGAGCTGGACCGAATTTCCAGGCGAGCATCAGTAATGGGAAATTCCATGGTATGATCTGACCACACACGCCCACCGGCTCGTGTCGTGTGTAGCAGAAGAAGTCGCCATCAGCTGCTATCGTCTTGCCGTGAATCTTGTCTGCCCATCCGGCAAAGTATCGCAGGCTCTTCACAGTCAATGGCAAATCCACTTTGTACGAAATGGCGAAGGGTTTTCCATTATCCACGGTCTCCAAGCTGGCCAGATAAAGAGAATCTCGTTCGATGAGATCTGCCAGTCGATTTATCAGACGTCCACGGTCCGAGGCATCCATGCGGCGCCAGGGCGAACCCAGCTTAAATGCATTTTTAGCCGCCGACACGGCTAGATCGATGTCTGTGTTGTTTCCCCGTTCAATCGCGGCGAGGGGTTCCTCTGTGGCTGGATTAATAGTGCTGAACGTTTCCATCGAGATGCTATCTGTCCACTCATTGTTAATAAAAATGCCAGTGAAGCGCACTTCTGGCTTAGTTTGTGGTTTCGGTGACGTCGAGTAGAATGCATCTAATCTAGGGCTGCTACCCTCTGGACGCAACAGCATGTAGGCTCTCATAAGTCTCAACATTTTAAAATTTTGAAAATGAATTTAATTAGTTAAGAAAATGACTTAAACTTGACTACACAGCGGTAAATCTGATTTTGTTTTGGAAGCAGTTGAAAATAAATTAGAAAACTTACTTCGATTAAGCAAAGTGATGAATTCGAATTATACTGCATTGAAATGGTCAAAACTTTCAGTCAAAATTGCAGCAGACAAACCTAATATTAAATTGTTTTTCCTAACACGTTTGCTCAATTCACTTTATTCGCTACGATTGAACCCTTTTTCTTAAAACCTGAAATTATTAGCCTGTCACCAATATTAACGCTAGCCTGCTACCTAATGCTTGTTAATATTGAACTTTTCTATTTTGCTGTGAAAAATTAATGCAAAGGAAAACAAGAGAGAACGTTGCACTCGGACGTAACCGACAGCGAAATACTATGATACCATCATTTGTCTGCAGCCAAGAAATACTGTCCAAGTTGTTTTTTATCAATCTTTTGAGGGAGTTACCAGTAACACTAACTTACTTTCAAAATTTGGTAACTCTAGCTTACAAATTATGGCAGATATGCGCATTTAAGTTTTCTAAGGCCAAAGTCGGCAAATGAGCATAGGTCGAACCTTCAAAATGCCATAACTTCGTCAAAACTCCACGCATTTCCAAAAGCAAGGGCGTTTTAATCATAGTTTGGCCTCTAGATCAATCCTACATTTAAAGTTGAAAACGTGATTTTGGGTCGGAACAAAAGTCAAAATTATAGTCCGAAAATCGACATATCGGCATAATGGCATAGATCGAACTTTCAAAATACCATAACTTCGTCAAAACTCAACGCATTTTCAAAAGCAAGGGCATTTTAATCATAGTTTGGCCTCTAGATCAATCGTACATTTAAAGTTGAAAACGTGATTTTGGGTCGGAACAAAAGTCAAAATTTTAGTCCGAAATCGGCATATCGGCATAGGTCGAACATTCAAAATGCCATAACATCGTCAAAACTCAACGCATTTTCAAAAGCTAAGGCGTTTTAATCATAGTTTGGCATCTAGATTAATCGTACATTTAAAGTTGAAAACGTGATTTTGGGTCGGAACATAAGTCAAAATTATAGTCCGAAAATCGACATATCGGCATAATGGCATAGATCGATCCTTCAAAATACCATAACTTCGTCAAAACTCGATGGATTTTCAAAAGCAAGGGCATTTTAATCATAGTTTGGCATCTAGATTAATCGTACATTTAAAGTTGGAAACGTGAATTTGGGTCGGAACATAAGTTAAAATTTTAGTCCGAAAATCGGCATATCGGCATAGGTCGAACCTTCAAAATGCCATAACTTCGTCAAAAGTCAACTTATTTTCCAAAAGCAAGGGCGTTTTAATCATAGCTTGGCCTCTAGATCAATCGTATATTTAAAGTTGAAAACGTGATTTTGGGTCGGAACAAAAGTCAAAATTATAGTCCGAAAATCGGCAAATGGGCATAGGTCGAACTTTCAAAATGCCACTGTGGGCATCGGAGGTGAGCGTGGCCTATGCCTTTGAAGGACATCGCCAACAATCTACCAACCAAAATTTGTGACTGTGTCCATAAAATTGTGGGATATATGTTGCTTTATCGATTTTCTAGCTCCCTAGTGGACGTAGGACACTTTAACTTTTGAGGGTACTTTTAAGTTCATGTTCCAAGTTGCAAGTTTCTATCTCTAAGGGTATCGAAGAAACTTGCGTTAATACAGACGGACAGACAGCAGTACGGACATTGCACAAACCCAATATACTATTATACCTTCGGTATCATAGTATAAAAATTGCGTCGCTGCAGGCAGTTGCTGAAATGCACTGGTTATTAAAGCAAATGAATTACTGTTCGCACGTCTTATGCAATTTACGGCATTCAAAATTGTTGAAGTGTGGCCCACAATTTGCATGATGCTTGAATAAGCAACCGTTTTGCTAAATTGCAATGCGGCACAGACTGGAAACACCCACACGCAAACAGCCAGACTCGCTGGAAGGCAAAGGGGCGGGCAGGCAGATGCTCTGCATAATGAAAGATGTGCTCTGGAGTGCTGCATACTTCTAAGCTGCCCAGATGAGATTTGTAAGTGTCAACAGCAACAGCAACAACAACAATAACAGAAACAGAAAAAGCGGCAAAAATAACAAAACCCAAAGCAAAGCAGCTGACATATTTTATTCATTAAGCACAAAGCGAATAACACGATGGCAAAACATGCAAATGACAACAACAACAACAACAACAGGCAAATGCCATATGAGCATGTAAATATTTTTATGGTCATAAGTAAGAATTTAGTATAAACATGCACTGAAAACATTTCCTTGTTACTCTTGTTGTCAAAAGTATTATTTAAGGTGAGGTTAATAAGGCGAAAATGCAGTAATTTTCTACAAATGAATTTTATTTATGATTTTTATTTAATTATATATGAAGCAAGATATTAATAAAAATGTTGAATTAATGTTACAATTTTAAATTAATTAAAAATTAGAATGAAACAAAAAATAAACAAATAAAATAAAAACAAAATGTTATAGGTAGTTGTTAGTTAAAATTAAATTAAATTGAATAAGATATTTTAAATGACATAGCAGCGCATCTTGACAGGCAAATATTGTTGACAGTGTAGACACACACACACACACACTCACGCATACACACACATACGTGCCAAATGCCGGCATATCCGGCGCGACGAGATGTCGAGGAATGAGACATTAAAAAGCCAGTAAAACGCGCTTTACGGATTTCGTTTCAGCTGCTGCTGGTGTGGTGGTGTGTTTCTGTGTATGTGTGTATACGTGTGTGTGTGATACAACACTTGGCATAGTTGCTGGCTTTATTTACATGTGTATAGACCGTATGTGTGAGAGTGCTTGCAAATGTATGCATGTTTTATTGCACACTCGCTTCTGTTTTGTGGTTTTTGCTATTTACAAGTGTTTCACTGTTTTTCTTCTTTTTATTTTATTCCGTTGTTTCTGTTTTGTTTATTTCTTTGCAGTAGACCGCTACTCGCCTGAATGAATCTACCCCATGTATACATGTGTTATTTGTGCACAAATATGTTTGTTTCTTGTTAATAATTCATTTGGCTTTTCATCTGACACACATAACGTATACGCAATGTGGTAGCCCCACCGGCTCGAGCATTGCTAATGGGAAATATTTGTTAGAAAAGCCAAAGGTGACTCACCCACACACACACACACACACAAACACACTGTTGACAACCACTCCCTATCCTCCACTTTTCACTGTCCGCCCCCTCTCTCTCGCTCCATGTGCTGCGGTTACCTTTTGTTTCCAAAAGGCATAATGATGTCATCAGGAGTTTTGTGATGTGTCGACCACAGAAAATATCCTCAATGCGTATCCTTTGCGCATCTGTGGTAGGATCCATCCAGTCACTGGCATAAGATACATTTTGCGCACCGCTTTGCTTGGACATTAAATTGTGTTATTTTCAAAGCTGTCCAAGAGCAATAACTTTTTGAACTACACTCAGAAAAAGAGTTTTGAAACTTCGATTTTCATCATAAGTCACTTCAAATATCATTTGAAAAAAGTTAAATTATTAAAGATATATTTTATTTTTGGAAAGAAGGTTTTATTACTGATAACGGAAGTTAATTTTTTATCAATATTCTCGAAACGGGCTGAGCTATCGATAAAATGAAATCAACTTGAAACGTATAAGAGAACTTATATTCCATATTCATAGTACATAGCTCTTATATTGTCTTTGATCGGCGTGTTAATAGAATAGAATATAAGATAAGTGGATCAAGAATATTTATATATACATTCCTTTCCACAATTTCAACATCTATTATTGTTTTAAGTGAATTTCTAAATTGTAGAGCAAATATATTTTTTAGGTGTACGCATTTACAGACGCAAAGGTGTTGGACCCAGCTAAACCGTGTGACATGTGAATAATTAATAGCTTAACGCACTCATCCCTAAGCCATAAAAAGGGCTGCAGGTGTGTTGTTTGGTGGGGAGGGTGAAGGGGGTTCGGGCTTGTTTTCTTGATCATCTTATTTACGTATGGTCTTTTTTCTTGCGTTTACACCAATTATGGCTAGCACTTAACGTTAGCACGCACTTCAAGTTAGATTTTATTTAAAGCTTAGCTGTGCCTAAAATATATGAAATAAGTTTATAGCTAGGGAAAAATTAGCATTTGTTCTACTACTACGCTACTGCTACTTACTGACTAAACTTAAACAAAGCTTTCAACGTGAATAAATTATAATTATAACATACTCTATGCTGCAAACTTTCTCAAACATACTCACTCTCTCTAAATTAAGTATGTTTCGAAAGGTAGATTGCATTTGTGAATTATTCTTCAGGCTGCTGTCTTGACTTTTAAGTAAACCTTATTATGAAGGGACAACAGATACAACTGTGCCAGATATGGAAGGGCATCTTGCATAGTGGTTACACTGCTTATCTGACAGCACTTTTGTCGAATATTCGTCCACCTTAACTGCTCCAGTCTATAAATAGTTATATTATTTATGGAGTAATAAGGAACACGTTTTGTAAATTTACTTGGCTCTGAAAAACCTTGAATTCTCACAGTTGCTGATTTACGTTTTATGTATCGCATTAAAATTACAGTATTACGACTTCACCGATATCGCCGAGGACGCCGCACGCCAATTTACTGAATACCTGTCGAATAAGTTTCCAAATGCCGACGGAAACGTTGCCATCGATAAACAGACGAGGGAGGAGGTGAGTCGGCGAGCCAATGTTATTGCCAGCTATGCCCTCAACGAGGATGAGAATCTCCTGGCCTTTGCCATTGCGGCGCCCAGCATACAGGCAGTTGTTGTCAAATTCAGGGACAATGTGACGGTTAGTTTCCAGTTACTAAAAAAAAAAATGGATTTGAATGTATTTCTTTGCTTTCTATTCGCATTTCAGATACCACCGAATCAGGTGCATAACAAGGATTACTTGGGTTCCTATTGGCGGGAATTGGGGTAAGCTAAAGAGTAACATGACTTAAACTTAGATTTGTAGGTTATTCAATTGACAGGTTTACTTTGCTTACACTGTTCTATTTTTTCTATTGCCTATAGTAAAGTTGTTAACTAAAAGAAAGCACAATTCCAAATTTAACAAATAAAATGAATTTCAAACCTAATCAAATTCTTTATTGTCGTTAAGCCTTTTATTATTTTCATCATTATTCATCATTACTACGTTAGTTACTTCTACTTAACGTTTATTTGTTGAGTTCGCGTGCAGCGGTTTTTGGGGTTTCTAATTGATTTGATCCTATCGAAAAAAAATACTTCTAGGGTCGCCTGGAACAACAGTGAAGGCACTCAGGAGTGGGGAGCGCCCTTTCGTGACTGCAACCTGTTGACGGGGCGCTGGCTTTGGCCATTTCGCATATCATTCACCGACCACCGAATCAAGTAAGATATATTACATGAAAAATTAAAAATGTCCTTATATCTACATATAATTTATACGCGATATCATATTGTAGACCAATACTGTCATATTCACTGTATCTATGAATAAAAAAAACTTATAATTACTAAATGATTTCTTCTTTAAATTTAACAGAATTGTTGCAGCTGCATTTGTAGCGGCCGACGAGGATATGTGCAACGATGGTCTGGAAGAGGTTTTTGGACGACGTCACGGGTAAAAAAAATAGCAACAGAAATGCAACTATAAACTGTAAGCTACACAACTATTTTTAACTTTCAGTTGTGATCGCAATTCCACATTCTGTCTGCTGACCGAGAATAAACCGTCGGCGACTCGTGATCTTTACACGTGCCTCTGTCGCGAATCCTATTATCTGCCCAATGCCACATTGCAGGGATTTCGCGGTGATCTCGTCGAGCTGTCGGAGGGCTTTGACAACTACTCGTGTGTGCCCTGTCCGGGCGGATGTAGCAACTGCGATCTGCATGGCGTTTGTCTCACCTTTCAGGTGGATGATGCACTCAACATTGATGCCTGCCTTCGCATCCTGGTCGCCATTGTCCTGGGCGCATGCATTCTGTGCTGTGTGGTCCTCAGCGTCATTGTGTTCAGGCAACGTAAATGCAAGGTTCGTTTATATTTGAGCTCCATTAAGATTTAATTATTAAAAGTAAATATTACATTTTATTTGTAATTTATTTTTTTCTGTTGACTTTCTTTCATATTTAATAAAATAAATAAATAAATTGTGGAATATTTTGTAGGCCATCGCCTCGGGCATGTGGACCGTGCTGGAGACCATATTGCTCGGCATTGTTTTACTTTATGCATCGGTGGGTAAATTCTTCATTACTCTGTCAAAACTAGGTCATTTTTATAGGAATGTCGCTATCTTTATTCTAATAATTCAAATTGTTTTCAGGTTGCCGTCCATTTCTTTCCCGCTTCCACGGAGCGCTGCCTGCTGGAGCCTTGGCTGCGTGAGATCGGCTTCATTACGTGCTATGGCGCCATTATATTGAAACTATATCGCCATCTGGTTGACTTTCGAACACGCAAGGCCCATCGCTGGGTGCTACGCGACGTGGATCTTCTCAAATATCTGGGCACCATGGTCTTTGCCGTCATCTGTTACATGTCCGCATTTACCGCATCCTCTATGGATCTGCTGGAGAGCGCGCAAATGGAGAGTCTACGGGAGGCCAGCACCAACACTTGCCGTCCCCTCAAATGGGAGCTGGTGACGCAGACCAGCGAGATATTCATTCTCTGCTTTGGCCTCCACTTGGCCATTGCCAGTCGCAATGCCAACACACAGTTTCGGGTAAGACAACTAAACGGGGCAAAAAAAGAGGAAAGACATCTCACCAGAAAAATTTAACTTGAATTTAAGAAAAGAAAATGGCGCCAAAAGTATGGCGAACATTTTTAAAATTCAGACCAATTTATTTTTTAAGCTTAATAATAATGTAATTTTTTTTTTTTTTTTGCAGGAGCGCCAATTTCTGGTTACAGCGTTGACGCTAGAATTTCTTGTGTCGTCCAGTTTCTATTTTCTGCGCTTTGTTTATTTGCCGGAAATGAGTCCCAGCGCCATTTTGTTGGCGCTCTTTGTGCGCTCACAGCTGACAAATAGCTTCGCCTTGGGTTTGATATTTGTGCCAAAATTATGGTATCAGCACAAGCAGGTAACAAAAATTGTTGTCAATTTTTAAGTTATTTAGTTATTCTTTTATGGTTATGGTTTTCCATTAACTTTTGTTTTACGATTAAGATTTATTTCTTGCTGACTAGAGTGCGTCCAAAGTTTGTTCGAGTGCATACAACGAGTTATATAAAATATATATATATAAATATAAAACGATATATACTAGAAAGTTGAGGTAATCCTTAGCTTAGGTTTGATTTGTGCTCATTTGTCCGCAGTCATCGTCGTCTTCGCTTTTGGTCCACATAAAAGTAAATTAGAAACAGTAAAACGTAAACGTACTCGTCCTTTGTATTTGGTATTCACATTTTGGTTGAGGAATCGATTTTTGTAAAAAAAAAATATATCAAAAATAGAATTTGAAACTGTTAAACAAAGCTTTTGCTTAACAAAATTATTTGTCAATTGTTCTGGTTTTCGTTTGTGGCGTTGAATTTTTGATTTTTGGTTTTGTTGGTTTTAATTTTGGAAAATTCTCCAATTTTAGTATTAAGCTAACATTTATCATGAATTTTAGTCAAGCTATGAAGTTGCTGCAAGTGTCATTATTATACAAGAATGTTTACTGTATGTATTTCGATTTGATTTCATCTCATGTACGATTCCAAACCATTCCGTTCTCATTTCAATTGTATTTTCTAACTGCACTTACATTTAAGTTGCACAGCTGTACTTTAAGACGTTTACTAACACTGGCTGCATGAAAATTTATTGTTTGTGCATGTACCTTTTTCTAATTACAACAGCTAACATTGACAAAAATCGGTTTCCTTTTTAAAACCCAACATGCATACCAAAACCATTATATTAAAGTATCTTCTCCCTCAACTTCTTACACAACAATTTATAATCTCTATATCTCTCTAAGTCTATCTCAATCCATATCTCTCTCGATCTCTCTCTGTTAACCCGTGCCTAACTCTATAACTAAGTAGCTGTGTTAGCTAAAAGTCCAAAACACGATTAGTCGTTGTCACTTATGTCTAGAATTTGACCTATGTTTATCTCATTTACAGCACAACAAGAGACACAACAGCGCTCCCACAAACACACATACATAAAAGAATATACATATACTCGTATATTAACATATAATCCATATACATATATAATCCATGTATACCTAAGAATCCATCAAAATTCAAATACACAATGGACACAAAGCGCACCGAACTGTCTACTATACTTTCAATTCTTTCGATTCTATTAATTCCTTGACTCTCGGTTGTATTTCCGGTTCCTTTTCCGTATCCTTATGTTTTTTAAGTTTTTATTCTGTTTTAGTTTTCTGTACTTTCCTGAGTGTGTGTTTTGCGGTGTTTGTTGCATCTTCATAGCTTGCAGGTTCGTTCCCTTGCGTATGATCTATCAATGCGTTTACCTGTGGATGCTTTCAAGGGTACGTCACACGATGCCGGCCAGAGATTGGGCGGCGGCTATGCGGGACTGTGCCTGGGCGATCCCGACATCGGTGAGCTGACCATATCCGAAATGACTCCAGAGGATATACGTGCCGAACTCAAAAGGTAAAAACTCAATAAACTAACAGCAATAACAAAATACACATAGAGAACAAGAAGCAATCTTTCCATGTCATGTTAAACACCTGTGCAAAGTGTTCCAATTCCAATCGTTTCACATTTTTCCCTTTGTAGACTGTACACACAATTGGAAATACTGAAGAATAAGACGCTGCGTCAGGATAATCCGCACATTAGTAAAAGACGTGGCGGTCGGAAGGCGGGTCATCGTCGCTTCTCATTGCAAGTAAGTGACTGAAGACCGACTGGCCGTCAAGTCAGACGCTTCACTGTAAAATACATTTTCATTAAGGCCAAATCCAGCCAGTGAAAAAAAAGAAACGAAACGAAAAAAAAAAAAACAAAAAGAAATATGAAATCCTCTTAATTCTTCCAAAGCAAGCAAAAAGTTGTCTCAATGTTTAAAAAAAAAAAACTGAAACTTTTTTCAAGATCTTGTGCCCCGCCCCCTTCCGGCCACCTCTATCAAAGCCTAAGCTCTTCCAAATTTCTTTCTATAACTATCTCTCTTTAAATCCACCACTTCCAATTGTAATATCTTTTCTGTGTCAATATAAAAATATTAATATGAAATATATCTATATATATATCATTGTTCTTGTCATAATTTGTAAAAAAAAAAAAACTCAAACCCACCAACAAAAAACCAATACTCTAAATGTAGAAAAAGGGCAGCAAAGATAAGGTAAGAACCGTCAGTCACTCTCTATCTGTCTCTCTCTCTCTCTCTCTGTCTCACTGCCACCTACACGTAAAGCTAACCTAAAAAACCTAAAGCATAAATTAAAAAAAAAAAACCTAACTATGTGTTGTGAATAATCAGTAAAACAAAAAGAATTGCGCACGTTTGTCTTGTAGCGCCTAAATCTACGTAACATATCGATAAATCTAATAACAACCTAGTACTTAGCATGTAGGCCTAAGAAACCCACTAATCAAACCAATTAAAACCTGTTTGTCCACTTTGTAACTCGAGCGTCTCTGAACCCGCATGTCCTCAACAGCACTTCATACATACTCTAAACTAAAAACTAAAACTAAAACTAAGAAATCTAAACAAATAAAACAAAACCAAACTAACAACAATAATAAAAACGCACTAAATTCACTGCTAATAAAAATAATCGAAAGTGGCCCAATATAATATGAAGAAAATCCCATTTCGCAGGCTTTAAGTGCCAAACATCGCAGCAATAAGCATCATCAGGATATTGAAATAACCGAAGCGGAACCATCTCGCACCCCCGAGGATTCAGTTTGCAGTGCGGAGGGGCCGACAGATACATATGCTGAAATATCGGGCATATCGCATTCAATGCTATCCCATTCCATGGTCTCTCATTCCGTTGTGTCGCATTCCAAGTAAAAATACAAACTGTACATAATAAATATATATAACTCAAGAGGACTATGTATGTATATCTGATATATATATTTATATATTTATCAGATATACAAAAACATATGTATATGATTGTATGTAACTGAGAATTAGGTGCAGCATTATAACAAATAGCGCAACAACACAAACAATAAAAGAACTTACTTTAATTTTTGCAATGAGAAAAGAAAAATGTTAATTACTTATATGAAAAACAAAAAAAAAAAAAACAAAAAACCAAAATATACAAACAATACAAAATATTACTTTATTTTAACGAATGGCATAGAAAAAGTGTTGAGTAACAACAAAAAAATAAATATAAAATACAAATAAAAAATGTGCTCGAAAGCAAAGAAAACATTTTTGTACAATTTTGATAAATTTTTAGAGCTGTTTTTTGTGCGTGTGGTTTAAGTTATTGTTTTTGTTTTTGTTTTGCGACAGGAGCAAAAATGCGAAGATGAGGAAGAAGAAGAAAATAACAGAGCCCACCTGTGTAGGTAAACGTTAAACTGTTTTATCAAATAAGATATCTCAACACTTATTTGTTGTTGTTTCTATTTCCGTGTTTTTTTTTGTTTTGTAATTATGTGTTACAATCTTAACTGAGTTCCTTGAAATGTAACTAAGAAAAAATACTTAATAATTTGTCACTCATTTGTATCCGCAATAAATCGAAACCAAGAAAACTCGGAAGGACAATTCCTAATGGTCAAATGATGGCTAGCTAAATCAGTTGTAAATTTGAGCTTATAGGCAATACTTACTTATAAAACATACTAGAAATTCCTTCACCCTCATACTTTAAACTACAATCGACGCCTAGACTTTAAAAAATATGTATGTACTTTATATATATGTATATGTATACTTAATATAAATTGTAAAACCACACCAACTAATCAGCGTATAGCATAATATGTATGCATATCTGAAGTATGCGCATTAAATACTCCGATATTGTGAGAGATCAAAGCCACGAAATACCAAAGATAGGCACTTGTTAACTTTGTGACAGAGCGATCAAAAAAGTATTGTTGTATAATTTTACACTATAGAGAAGGAGACGAGACAGGATGGGAAGGGGGGATTAAGATCGTTCAGAATGTTTAGTAAGTAGTCAAATACTTATGATTTATAGTCAAGTAGCTGAAAATTTGTCCAACAACATTTTTCACATTCCAAGAAAATTGCTTTCGATTCCATAAAAAAAAAAACAAAACAAAAACTAATATTTAAAAAAAGAAGAAAACAAATTTATGGCATGTTTTACGATTTTTGGTGTAGGGTATTTTTGAAAATTTCTAGTATTGTACGAAAACCGTCATACATTTGAAATGTATTGGAAACATATTACTCAGTAGCCATTTAAGACGTTTTTGATGCTCGTTGGAAATGAATGAAAGCGTAATATTCTGAATATATAAGTCCAAATGAAAATAGACAAACAAACAAACAAACAAACATACAAGCCATACAAACATTTAACAAACAGTATACAGTACATAGGCATTTATATGAAAAAATTATTAAATTAGTTAAAGAAACACACACACACACACAACATGCATGCAACAAGTTGAGCATTTAAATAGAAAAAAAAAATAAAACCAAAAAAAAATACAACTTTTTGATTGCGTTTGATCAAAAAGGCATGTGTAAAAATATTGATAAACTGAAGTAAAGGAATTCTACCAAGTATATATATATATATATATATATTATATATAACTAATGATATTATATATATAAATTATATAGGAATGTATGTAATTGACATATGTATGTGTGTGTGTATCAGCATTACAATAAATATATAAAACCAAAATAAAATAAGGAGGCAAGCTAAAAGTTAGTTGCTCATTGCAAATGAAATTCAAAACACAAAACAAAAAAACAAAAACATTTTACAAGTGTGATAGTGTTCATAATATTCGTTCATTGTAATTAATAAAACTAAACAAGAGATGATAATGCAAAATGTGTCATAGCAATTAAAATGCATTAAACGTTGCGTTATATATATATATATATATACATCATATATACGTGTATTCCCGTTTAGTGTAAGGGGCAGGGCAAAAAGCAAACTTGTAACGCAAATACTTTCAAAATGAAATACAAAACAGAAAACCAAACAAAACAAGAGCGAAAAATAAAAATACAAAAAAAAAAAAAATGGTACTAATAAACATAAATAATGATTAAATCAAAAGCATTTTTGTGTATTTCTTTTATAAAATAATGAGCCCAGTCAGTTTGAAGAGAACTTCTACATCCTTCACAGAAAACTAAAGTGACGGTAAGTTTTGATAAAGAATGCAATAAGAAAGGAATTTGAATACAAACAAATCTAATACAAACACTGTCCTTATAATATTTCTACAAGTCGGACCTTTATTCATTAATAGTATACTATATATCTCTTCAATTTTTGTTTTTAAATATAATTGAAATATTGCTTGAACAGGATTTCAAGTATTTTTTTTTCTCGTTAAATTGCAGTTTACATTCAATACATACAAATTATTAGATAATTAAATTTAAATTTGTTTTTAATTACAGTTTTAATCACTATTTACTCACTTTGCTTGCTTTGTTCGCCATTTTGGTAGTTAGTCAATTAGTTAATTAGTTAGGATCTAGCAGTTGTTATTATTATTATTTATATTTTAGATATAGTACGTATCGTTTCTTTTCTCTTCTGTCAACAAGTTTAGTTTTTGAATTAGATTAGCTTACATTTTAGAGAGAAGCAAGCTTTGCATTTGGTTTTGGTTGCTTTTTGATCGTCAACGTGGTTTATTAAAACTTAAAAAAAATTACAATTATTAGTTATTACTTAGAAATTATTTTGGTTTTACATGCGCTGCGCATTTGTTTGTTGCTGTGCTGTGTGTGCATTTTAGGTAGACTTTTTGTTTGAGTGTATTAATAATAGAATAAGGTAATATTAGATGTATATTATACAATTCTATAACACTATATTTCTGGTTTGTTTTTCTTGTCGTTTTTTTTTTGTAAAAATTTACACTTTAATTGATTTGGTTGGTTTTTTTTTTGCTACACTTTAGTTTTAGTTTTTAGATTTAGTACATACAACTTGCAAGTAAATTAATTGATTAAAAATCGTTTAAATGTATTAAAAAATTATTAATTATTATAGTATATTACAAAAACAATTATAATTATTATGTATATAAGCTTGTTGCGTTACGACTGTTTTGTTTTGTTTTTCATCTTTCCTTGTTGTTTTTTAAAAGCTTAATTTATAAAAATTGTTAATAATATATTTATATATATTGTATGTTTTTTTTTTTTTTTGTTTTTTAAACTAGTTTGGCGCGTAAAGCTGTGTTGCATTTTGCATAGATTTTTGTTTTTCGATTTCAATTTGCTCTTAAATACTTTTTGTCTTGCGTTCAAAATGCGCTCAAAGAACTTAAATAATTTATAAAAACAATGGTTAACATTTAGAATGTACGAACCGTTAAGCAGTTAAATTAAAAAAGAAAACAAACAAAATTACAAAAGAAATCACTAAACAATATTAATATGTAATTAGTTTTAAAACAATTTCCATAATTTATATCGTAAATAAATTTAAAGCCAAACAAACGAGATCCTGCTCGTAAGCAAATTAAGCAAAAGCGTTGAGTTTTCATCTATGTTTGAGTACAAAATTTCGAAAAATTCATCATATTTTTCAAGCTTGAGAATAAATAACTTGGGGTTTGTTTTGTTTTTTTTCTTTCTTTTTTTTTGTTCTTGTTCGAATAAAGTGTGCGTGTTATGGTTTTTAATGTTTATAAAACAAATTAATTAATTTAAGTTTTGCGCGTAGTTAAATATCGTCAACATGAGTTTTACCTTGAAACAAGTTTAAATCATTTAAATATTTGATAAAAAATATTTCTCTTTATATGTATAAATAGTAGAGATGTGTAAAATTGTGTGTGTGTGTGTGTGTGTGTGTGTGTGGGTGTGGATATGGATATGGGTGTAGATGTATGTGTGTGCGTATATAAAAAGGATTATCCGTTACGATACAAAATAATATGCATTAAAATCTCAGAGAATAACAAAATTATGACTAATGTTGTATATGACATGACATGACAAATATTATAATTACAATAAAAAGGAAAATCAAATTAACCAAATCAAATATCGATGGCATTAACTTAACAAATAGAAAACGCCATTTTTCTCTTTTGTGTGTGTTGTAGTACAATTTGTTACTATTTGTTATAAATTTTTTTCTTCAATTTTTTTTTACTAATTTTTGTTTTAGATTCCAAAAATTCTAGTTTTAAGTCTAGCAGCACTTTGAAGATTTGCCAGTCGTTGGTTGCGTGCTTCTCTCCACCCGATGCTTGTTAAAGTTGTGTCGTCTTTGAAAACGTCTTTCATTTCTGTTGCTCTTCGCTCCTCCTCCCGTCCAGTTCCTCGATTCCAGTAGTAGTTCCAGTCCACAATCGAATATTCTCATTACTTAAGGTTTCTTTGGGTCAACTATTATTGTGCGCCCACCACTGGGCCTATCCTAAAGCGGATGCAGCTTTGTTGTGTGCACGGTGAGTGCGCTTCGTTGCGTAAATCGTTTGTCACAGTACGGACAGGTGTACGGCTTTTCGCCGGTGTGTGTGCGTATGTGTTTCGTGAGATAGTCCTTCACGCTGAAGGACTTCTCACAGTAGTTACAATGAAACGGTTTTTCACCTGCAATAACGTACAAGAGACAAATACACCAAGATTAGCATTTACCAAACGCCCTGCACCGCAAATTTCATTTGGATATTATGCCGTGCAGTACCAAAACTTTCGTTTCGTTTGATAGATTTAGGTACAGTATTATTTTTTTTTAATATATATATATATATATTTATGCATATGTATATACGATTTGCACGTAATTATCAAACTAATATATAAATATATATATATATATATAGATATATATATATACATATATAAATGTACATATGCTGATATATGCGTGAACATAATATATATTTGGTTGTTTGGTTTGTGAGTTAAAATGCAATTAACGAGATACATTATTACGTATGAGATGAGGCGGGGCGATACGTTGTTTCTGGTATTTTCGTTTGGTACATCCTTTTTATTTTTATTTTTATTTTTTCTTTTTGTTTTTATATTTTATCATACACTTGCAGAGGAACCTTTAATTTTGCTAAAGATTTCCGAGTCCTCGACGTTGAATTAACTAGGTTTGTAATAATAAAAAGTAGATTATTGACAAATTTGGTAATTTGCCTTAATGAATACTTGTTTATAAAGTGACCACAAAGTAGAACAACTTTGTATCAATATAGTAAAATTGTTAACATTTAGGATTCATTGGAACAAAATTTTATATTTATTAACCTTTTATTTATTACGGTTTTTTAAAATTCAATAACTATTGAATTATATAATTAATTTTATTAATTTGAAATGAACCATAAGTTCAATCCTGCTGTTTGTAGAAAGACTACTAGAAGGGTTTCACACAAAATTTAAACCTCTGCAAGTTTGTTAAATTAATTATCGAAAGTGCTTTTTTTATTTATTTCTATTTTATTTGTTTTTGTTTTTTAATGTTGAATTATAATTTAGTAGTTCAGTTGTGCACTGGCGAAACGAAGACTATGGCAAAAGTGAACCAAGATCAGCTCGGAACACGAAGAGCAATTCGTATTCTGAATAAAGTGTGACGCACACAAGTGCAAATGATCGCAACTGTACATTTTTAGATCATGTGGACTCTGTGTGTGTTGGGCCGCAGTTTCTCTTTCATTTTGCCATGTTCTTATTCCGGCGTGTGTGTGTTTATCGGTGTGTGTGTGTGTGGGCGGAGCGAGCGCGGTGAGAGCGAAAGTATCGAGTATTTAATATTGAATATTGAGTATTGAGTATGACAAATGGATATGAAGGCATTTTGCATAAGAGTTTTAACTGATATATAAATAATATTTTTTAAATACATTTTTTTTTTTTTTTGGTTTTGTGTATTTGCACTTGAACGAGTCGAGTTGAGATTGATTTTGAGTTGATTGATTGATTGACTGAGTTGATTTGAGAGTTGATTGATTGATTGATTGACTGACTGAATTGATTTGATTTGAAAATATATTGCTTCTCACCCGTGTGAGTCGTTAAATGTTTGTTCAGGTAATCCTTAACAGTGAACGCCCTGTCACAATAGCCACATCTAAATGGTTTCTCACCTGTATGTATGCGAGTGTGCTGTTTTAGTGTATTCGATTGAGTGAAGGACTTGCCGCAGTAGGAGCACGTGTAGGGGCGTTCTTTGGGCGTGGCGCTGTATGTTTTTATATATATTTTTTTAAATTTAATTGAGTAATTTATTGCAGTGCGGGGAAAATAAACAAAAAAAATAAAAAGAAGAGAGAACAAGAGAGAGAGAGAGAGAAAAAGAGATGAGAATAAATTGATTAGTAACATTCGTAATTGAGTAATATTCGTTGCACACTTAAACAGGGCAAAATATATAGAGAGAGAGACATAGAGAGATAAAGAATACACAACATTGAGAACGCATGGGCCACGCCCCATGGCACTTGAAGGACGCGCCCATGCGCTCATCCATCTGGACTGATCTTAAGGAAAACAAACAAAAATATAAATAAATGGTTAACGGTCAATCGGTAAACGGTAATCGGTTATGTTAAACAAAGACGCTTGCCAACCAGATGCTCAATTCAGTAAAATCTTAAAGATCTACCAGCCTCAAAGCTATTACAGTGTGCGCTATATTAATATATAATATTAGTTAATCCATATAAATCATTTTGTAAAGTAATTTTACACAAATAAATATAAATATAGATCTCTAATTTCTTGTGCTTTACTAAACTAAATTTTAGATGCTTTCAGTGAAGAATTCACGAATATTTCTTCTATTTAGATATGCAGTAATTACAAATTAAATAATAGATCTTTCCAAATAGTAGTTCAAAATAATAAAGTTCAAAAATATTAATAGAAAATGAGAGTGAACATTTCCAATTGCTGGACAAGCTCCAAGCGACCTATCCTACATTTAAATTAAATAATTGTTAAGGGGTTTCAAAATAGAAAGTGTACAAAAAGAAAATTAAATAAATAAAAATTGTAAATGAATTTTTCTAACTTCTGGGCAAGCTCCCAGCGATCCACTGTACTTTACTTAGAGAGCATACTGGCAGCTGCGCCTGGAGATGTGTGTGTGTGGGTGTGCCATCTTGTGTGTGTGTGTGTATATAGAGGATAGGTGGATAACATATAAAAATGGATTTACTCTGCTTCGCCCGTGTGGATTTTTCGGTGCATGGCCAGCGTGCCGGGCGTCTTGAACGTTTTGGGGCAATCAGGACATTTGTGCCGGATCTTGTGCGCCAGATCAGCGGGCACCGTTTGCGTATTTGTGCTGACCAGGACACTGGTTGTGGCGCCGGGTGTGCCAGCCGGTTGAACGCCAGGATTCGCTTGTATGGCATAGACAGGCACTGCATTGACAACATCGCCGCTATCACTCAAACTGAGCGGCTCCTCCTTGATGATCACCTGAATGTATAATATGTGAATTATATATTCAAACCTATATATGTGTATAGGAATTGGGACACTTACCTGGGGATGTGTTACCGTTGCACCATTGCCATTTTTGAGCAGCTTAACTGTCAGTGGCGGCACCTTCAACGCTGCCGGATCACTCAAATCTTCCTGATGCTCCTGCTGCTGCTGCTGCTGTTGTTGTAGTTCACGCTGTCGTTGTTGCTCCTGATGCTGATGATGATGATCCTGCTGTTGCTGCTGCTGTTGTTGTTGCTGCTGTTGTTGCTGCTGCTGCAATTGTTGGTCCTGTTGCAGCTGCTGTTGGTGTTGCTGCTCCTCGGGCGTCAGTCTCATATCACGCGGCGCAATCGCTGGCAGATCATCGGGTGTCACCGGCGCCTCCTGATGTTCCATATACGCTTGCTGGCCGGCGGCCAACATGGCCGCATTGCACACAGCGCCGCAGTGAGAGCATTTGTATTCGTTGGGATTCTGCGTCACAGAATTGACACCGTAAATGCTGCAGACAATGCAGCGTGCTAGAAATGCTGTCTGATGCGTCAGCCGATGGTGTTCATCCACCTCGAGGGCGCTACCAAACTTATCATCACAGTTGGGACACGCATAGCTAAGCGATTTCAATTGCTGTTGCTGCTGCTGTTGTTGCTGCTGCTGCTGTTGTTGTTGCTGTTGTTGATGCTGGCCGAGCGTTGTAATTGCACCCTGGGCATTTAGGGTAATCCCGTGACAGAGTTGCATATGATCGGCAACATGCTGGGCGCGATCGAATTGTTGAGGGCACATCGGGCAATAGTGCGAACTGAGTACATTTGGATCCATGCTGAGATTGGGCAGAAACGTTGTCTTTAGCGTATCCATATTAATGCCAACTCCTCCTCCTCCTGCTGCTGCTCCTGCTCCTGCTCCTCCTGCTGCTGCTGCGGCTGCTGCTGCTGCGGCGGCTGCTGCTGCTGCGGCTGATGCAGATGTTATATTGTTCGCTATCACGGCGGCAACTTGATGTGTCGGCTGCTGCTGCTGATGTTGCGCATGCGCATGCGTATGCGGATGTGGATGCGTATGTGGATGCGGATGTGTTGCTCCTTGATGTTCCTCGGGGCGTGGCAGACGCAATTCCTGTGTATTTGTGCTAGACTTTAACATTTCTCTTTTATCAAGACTGGCAGGCAGGCAGGCGGGCAGGCAGGCAGGCGGGCTTTAAGCGCTTTATATGCTCTTTTTCTTTCTTTTATTTTATTATTTTATTTTTTGATTAGTAGCTGATTAGTATGAGGCGCTTATATGTGTTGTTTCCGGCAGAACCAACTCTGTAATGATGGATTTTGAAATGAAAGAAAATCAAAGCAATTTGTTTTTATGAATCATTAAACAAAATGATGAAATTTAACAGAGTCTAATATGAAGATTTTAATGCCTGTGTTATAAACAAATTCAGTTAATGAAACAATAACATGAACTCAAATTTTGGGTAATTTTAAGTATTGTCTATGAGATCAACAAACAATAATAAATCAATTAACTAAAATTTGACTAATGTTACGGATTGATTATGAGATAAACGAAACATAGCTATTATAACTGTAAATTTTAAGCACGTTTTTCAAAAGTTGAAGTCAATACAGCCTATTAAATTCAATTTATTGAAATTATCTTTAAATTTATTTATTATATGATTATATTTATATTATTTATTTAAAAAACAAATATAATAATAATATATAAAAGGCCTAATTTGAGCTGTGCTTTTTACAGCGAAGATCAAAATTCATTGATCCATAAACTAGATATCCTTTGAATGAATTTGGCTAAAATATGATTTTCTGCTTAAAACCTTGCAAGAATTTAAAAGTATGGCATTCAAAATTGCTTTCGCTTCTACTGCATTACTCTCTCACACACACACATTCATCTGTGTGTCTCCCAAAGGGACGATGTGCTATGGGGGCGAAGAAAGCGAAACTCGAAGCGAGCTTCGGATTGGATTTCGATGCTGAAAACTAAAAGACCGCTGTCCTTTTTAGCAGCAAGTGTGCAATGAAGATGATAATAGCTAAGTAATAGAAGAAAACACATACATAGAGCGCGAGAGAGAGAAGAGTGCAAACTGAAAGAGTGGAAGCAGAAGCAGCAAAAAGGCGGCGTAAATTAAGCGTAAATTAGCACAGAAAATCAGAAATTTGACGAGCCCAGCGGCAACAGCAAAGGCAACGGCGGCGGCGGCGGCTCTCGCCTCGCGCGCAAAACCGAAACGAAATCGGAAATCAGTTGGCACTGTTTGCTGCTGCTGCGGCGGCTGCTGTTGGTTCTGCTTCTGTTGCTGCTGCTTCTACCGATCTCTGTTTGCTGTGTTTCTCTACTTTTGTGTTCCCCCTCAAGTTTGACCCCCAAGTCTCCCCCCCACACAATGCGTTCGAATTGAAAAAATTTTTTTTTCGGTCCGTCACTGTCATATTCTAAATTCGGAATTCTATTTTGATTTTTTTTTTTTTTTGGTGTGCTGCGCGTTTTGGCTTCTTAGCCCTTACCAGCGTATCCACGTATTGCACTTGGGTGTTTTTTTATAACGGCCGTTTATATGGCGGAATTGCCAATCAATCCAACAACATTTTCTTTGTATTTGTGAAACAAAAATACATTAACTTTTCACTTTTATTATTATTTTTGGCGAAAAATGTACAAGTACAACAAAAAGTATCGACGACATCGATACTTTTCCATATTTTACTTTGCGGTCATATTCCACTATCGATATGCTAAATTTGACGTTGCCACCTTACTTAAGCCATTAACTCAACAGAATTGCATTACAGCCGCTGACGTAAATTCTACTACGTTATGTACTTATAAAATTTGTAACTTTTAAATTTAATTTGATTGTGAATTTGAATGCTTCTCTTTAAAAAGCCTTGTCATATGTCACATAATTATAAATTCTTTTTAAATGCACAAATAAGCTTAACATTTTAGGCGATACCTATTTGAATACTTGAACCATGCTCCCCCCTTAACAGAACTGCTCCGCTCCTAACAGAGCTTTTAGTAGTGTGCTTTGCTATTTCACAATTGAGCAAAACACAAAAAGTTTTCTTATAGAAAACAAGGAATACTTAAAGACTATTTCAATTTAGTTGGCAATTGCTGGCAATTGCTTTATTAACACGGCCAAGTAGCCGACTCGGTGGATCAGTCATTCCATAGCAGCAACAGGCCAAGCAAACAAATTAAATTTACTTCAAGGTGGTACAAAAGTTTTTCTTTTTCTCTTATATTATTGTTATATTTTTGTTTATATATTAAGTTTAAATAGTTATGACGTCGCCTTGGTCCAAGGGCAGCAATGAGCCCGTGCAGACGACCAGTCTGGCGGACATAATGTCCGAGCAATATGCGCATAAATTGCACGACAAGGAGCTGAAACAGCTGCAACAAATTGAGAAAAATAAACAGCCGCAACAACAACAGTCGACGCCCGTGGCAGCCACGCCCACTTCGCCCAGCTACTCGGACGTGGCGGGTACATCAAAAGGCGTCAGTCAAGCGGAGCAGTGGGAGGATTATAGAATGCTGCTCGAGGAGCAGGCAAAGGCGGAAGAGGAGGAAGCGGAATCAGATGCAGTCATTGCCCAAATGCTTCAATCTCAATTCGATCACGAATACAATGAGGAACTGCGTCGAATCGAGCGACAGCAGAACAAGCAATCCAAAGTAACCATTACACTCAATAAATTTCTGCGGAGCGGCGACGCTGAATTTCTGCATGACACCGCAGCGGAGGCGGAGGAGGATGAGGATGAGTTGGAGCGACAGAAACATGACTGGGATCGTTTCGAGACAAATGAAAAGATGCTCGATGCGATACCCAAATGTGGCTTCACCAAGCTGGACAAGGATGGGGAAATGATCACCAAACACGATCCACAATTGTGCGAGGTGAGAAATGCACAGCGTGTGATGTCCTTTCCACCGGAATTCCCTACCGGAGATGGCGCCTGCTTTGACATGAAGCTCTCCAATAAGGTGAGCAGCATAATCTGCCATCTTTAAATATAATTGTTATTTAATATTGATTGCCATTGCCAGGTTTTTAATCAGCTGAAGGCGTATTCGCGGCGAGGACGCGCCGATCGCAAGGAGAAGGTGGCCACGGCTGAGGTGGGCGTCGATGCCGCTACACGTCTGCTGCTCTACAAGCTGATCAACAATCAGATATTGGAGCAGATCAATGGCATTATATCCACCGGCAAGGAGGCGGTCATTTTGCACGCCAATTCAGATGCTAATTTTACGGGCAGCAACGAACATGGACATAGCAATGCGCTGCTCGTGACGCCGGAATTGCTGCCCAAAGAGTGCGCCATAAAGGTGTTCAAGACTACGTTGAATGAGTTCAAGCAGCGTGATCGTTACATCAAGGATGACTTTCGGTTTAAGGATCGTTTCAGCAAACAGAATAACCGCGCCGTCATCAATATGTGGGCGGAAAAGGAGATGCACAATTTAATGCGGATGCAAAGCATCGGGCTAAATGTACCCGATGTTGTCGTGCTAAAGAAACATGTACTTGTCATGCGCTTCATTGGGGACAATCACAATGCGGCGCCCAAGCTCAAGGATGCCCGGCTCAGCGTTGCCGAGCTGAGCTGCGCCTACGAGGAGATTGTGGCCGCCATGCACAAGATGTACAACGAGGCCAAGTTGGTGCATGCCGATCTCAGTGAATACAATATACTCTGGTTTGAGGGCAAGTGCTGGTTCATTGATGTCGCCCAGAGCGTTGAGCCGGAGCATCCCAGTGCGCTGGAGTTCCTCATGCGTGATTGCGCCAACATTGTCAATTTCTTCGAGAAGCGAGGACTGGCCAACATCTACAGCAAGGAGCAGCTATTTGAGTTCATCACTGCCTTAAATGCGGAGACGCACAATGCTGCGATGCTGGAACGGATTCATACGCGTGGCGCCTCCATCAATCAAGCGACGGTGCCCAATCAGCTCGATTGTCCCGACGAGCTCAAACCACTCGAATATCCTTTTGAGCTCGCCTGGGAGAAGTCGCAATTAGATCGCGAACTGGCAAAGCAGCTCCAACTGAAACTCGAAGAAGAAGCTGATCAGCAGAAGGATAACAAGGATGTGGCTGAGTGCCAAACTGCCAACTGTGTCCAGTGACAAAACCAGACGAAGCTAAATCGTAGTTTATAATTATATTAGACATTTTCTCACATTGATATTTTACGATTCTGTATGGTTTTGTGGAATTTTTAAAATTCAACACTATTAAAATAATTACAGATTTGAGAACTGCGTAATTAAAACGTTTTTTGTTACAAAGCTTTAAATGTAATTTGATTTTAAGTTAAACTGGATTTATTTGACTTTTCAAAATGCAGAACACCAAATTTACAAAATGATTATTAAATTCGCTTTCACATCATTTAAGATAAGAAGAAATAGATATTTATACTATCTAAATTAAAAACGTATCTTATATAGAAAATATGATATGTCAAGATATTATAGACGATATAGGCACATCTTAATTACATTAAATATCAATGATTGTCACAGCGCGATAAACATATAAAATTTGTTGAATTTCTGCATACTCAACAATATAAAAAATTTAAAAGCGATTTCAAAAATGTATTTAAAATTTAAGGCGGATATTAAATATATGTCCTGAGATATATGCAAGTCTTGCAACAACAAAAATCAAGCAATTACTGCTAAATTAGATTTCCTTAGCAAAACATATTAAATAAAAGTGTTTCCAAGTTTTAATTCTGAATTATAGATGGCGTTGTACGTTTATCCCTCAAGGTTAGCTGGCGCCAAAAGCTAGGCCCATAAAATGTTCTTACTTTTGAATTATATTCACTTAACATTATATTTGGAACTTTGGTCTCTTTCTATAACTGTCTTAGACAATCTGAATACTTCAGAAAATAAATACACTAAGAAGCACATTCAATTTAACTGGGAAAGGAATCAGTAAATTAAATTGTGTGGCGGCAGTCGATAAATAAATGCCATTCAGCTGTAAGCGTGATGCGCTTAGTTGACAAAAAGCTCAGTGCTACATGAAAGTCAAAGCGAATGTGCAAAACAAAACCTGCGGCTAGAAACAAATATAAAAAACAAAAAACAAACGCTATCCGTAGCAATGTAGTTCAAATTGATAAAAACTGCAAAATAAGCGTGGGAAGTGACAACAGCGACAGCAGCCATATTAATAATGCCAAACAAAATGGTTAAAATATTCTTCAGGTAAATTCAACTGGCATAGCAAGCAAATAAACAGAAGTAGCAACAGCAACACCAAATGCAAGAACAACACAACAACAACAAAAAGGCTGGCGCTGCTCTTTGCTCTGCCTTTTTATTTTTATGAATGACGTAAGCGCGCACGTCTCTGTGCCGCTACAAAACGAAAAAACAACTTTCCTTTGTGTGGTTGTTGCTGTTATTGTTGTTGTTGTTGGTGCTGTTGCTTGTTATTATTTGCTTTTGCCTAAAAAGCAGAGGAAGCCCTCTCATCGTAGGTACAAAATACACGAGTGTTGTTTTGTGCATGTGTGTGTGTATTTTGTGTGTGCGTGTTGCGGTTTGTGCTCCCCAGTCGGAATCTAACCGAAATGTTCCGATATTTAACCCAAAAGTACTTTTTTAGTAGCAGTGTATAACAGTAATATAAAATTTTTTCTTTTTATGATTATTATTCTTTCACTTGCCAAGCTACTTTACTACTTTTTCTCTATTGTACATAGATGACAATTCTTAATTGGGACTATCTTTATTCCTACTGGATACCCAAAAGACACACATACACACGTGTACGCCAAACTGGCGTCTTTGGTGTTTTTG
Source organism: Drosophila kambysellisi (assembly GCA_035042185.1). Classification (NCBI taxonomy): domain Eukaryota; kingdom Metazoa; phylum Arthropoda; class Insecta; order Diptera; family Drosophilidae; genus Drosophila; species Drosophila kambysellisi. The sequence goes on from JAWNLS010000720.1 coordinate 4,249,912, forward strand.
TTGTTGTTGCTGGGGAAACATGCTCTCAATGGAAGAGCGAGCGAGCGAGAGAAGAGCTTGCCAACAATAACAACAACATAGCTGTTTTTTTTTTCAAATAAATAATAAATTCTTTTTTTGGTCAATGACCTAAACAATACTGTTAGCTTCGTTAGATTTGTGTGGTTAATTTGCAAGCCATAAGAAAATTCGCAAATTGTGTTTATTATCTATGCCAAGATAGTTAAGGTCAGCTCATTGTACTGAGTTCACCTTGAGTAGGTGCGTCCTTCGGAAAGAATTGCCAGCAATCAAATCTACAAAGTAAACACATTCAAACTTAAAGCAAACAAGAAACCATTGCTTTTAATTTTTAACCGAGCTATCGATTCAGTTGTCCGATTTTTAAATATATTTGTAATTACAAAATAAGGGTTTTTAGCAAAAATTCAATCAGTCTTTTTGTTTTATTTCAATTTGCATATCCTATAAATATATATTTTTTTAAATCCTTACAGAGGTTAATTTTTCTGTAACCCTTTGAACAAGAAGTTTTCAATCCTATAAAGTAAATATATTTTTGATCAGCATCAATAGCAGTATATAAAGATAGATGTAATTTCGTATAAAATTATTTTCAGGAAGTTATATTTTTTTATCCATTAAAAATGGATAAACAAATTATAGCCTTAAGTCAAGAGATCTTTAACCCTTATATATATACTTGATCTGCTGTTAATTAATGTAATTCTTGCTGTCGGAAATGTCTCGTTCAACAATATTAAAGCAAAACAATAAAATTTAACCCACGCATATGGACAGAACATTCTTCCTACTTACGAGCACGCATACATTTATAGATCTTGGAGAGCTCCTAGTATGTTTCATTGTAAAATCACAAATGCGTTCCGGTGTCTATTAAAAGAAATAAGTGTATTGATTAAAACGGGTAAAAAAGTATGCAAAACTATATAACAGACAAGGCGAAGCATCTCCTTCGAACATAAAGGATTTATATTTAACATAGAGCTACAAACTTTGGAATATACGTTATCGTCTGCCATTCATAAATCAAGATTATGTTTTTTCATATAAATATCAATATAAATCGAGTAATTTCAGAAGATATATGTTTTTAACCGGGAATGTAAATACCGGAAGGAATTTCTGAATATACATAAATAAATTATTTAACAAATAAATAAATACATACAATGAGGGTATGCGCATTTTCCAGTGAGTTGATCTTTATCAGCGCATTCGTACTTGTTATCTTAAAATTAAATTTCTGTATTTTACGGCATTATTATGCACAACCTGTTAAAATTTTAGTTTGCCTTCAGGAACCGTGCTTAAGGCTTGGTTCATTGTTTATTACTGATCAATATATTCAGGCAATTTAAGTGACTTGCAATAAATCGCATTTTATTTATGCACACACATAAATTTCTATTTGCCCACAAATTGCAATATCCGAAACAAACCAGAAACTGCACCCAGCACTAAACTCTTCCCCCACGATTTATCATTCGCAATCCACTCATTCATGTGGCAAATGCAATGCGGTTGTTTTTGTTGACTGTCGCATTCGGACAATAGTCCACTTTTGCAACTAATTTGATAAACACGGAAGCACTAAGAAAATAATAACAAATTGTAAAGTTGATAATTTTTAGGCACCAACACGAGTTCCATTAATAAATGTCAACAAAATGAGCTAGCAATATGAATACAAATATACGTAGACATCTCAACTAGTTTGCAAAATAAAATGCCTTATCATATGCAAATGTAATAAACTTTATACAAATTAATAAAAGCGTTGTTATCAAGAACGTGAATTAATTTGTGTAAATTAATTTTTAAGTCAGTTTACTTGTGATTTGCGCAATTATTTGTAAAGTTCCTTAATAAAGTCGGGAAACGGCTTTATGAATATTTTTCTGGTTTCATCTGCTTCATCAGTTTCAACAACATATTAAATGAGCTAGTTAACAATCGATTGAAGATTGAACTTATTCTGATTACTCTCACTACCCTACTGAGTGAAAAGTGTGTAATAAGTTTGTAAGTTTAAAAATACCACAAGAATCTTCCTGTTTCCGTATCCAATATGCCCGTCTAAGTTCGATAACGATTACGACTCATATCTGTTCCGGTTTCTGAAAAACGAACAAATTATTAAAACATGGTTGCTGTTGCGGTTTGTATACTATGATATCCCGAGTTATATTGTATATATATATAATATTATTGGTATCAAGTTATCTCATTGTTATGCCGGACTACTTAGTTGATATACATCGTTATATATTTTTGGCATAAATATCTTAACCAAATCCACCAGCAGCGAATTTACTGCTACTTTATTTTGAACTATAGGTCAGCTTGTATTTTTAAATTGCTAAACAAATAAAGACTTGACCAGATTCTTAATTGGGAGCACAGATGGACTCCGGTCTGAAAGATTATGTATACTTCGTATAGACTCTATTAATTGGGCACCCCCCATAATTTTGATTGATGCAATAAAAATAGAGAGGAATGCATTAGAGACCTGCAAGAAAAAGCAGTTCTTAAAAATAATTGTTGAGCGGAATTAACGTCAAACAAAATGAAAATTGTTGGCGTCTAATGGCATACCAATAATGGGGGGTTGCCTCAGATTTTTTTATCGGTGTCTTGCTATTCAGGCTTTTATAGACTTATCGCTATATACACATATGAGTATGTGAATATATATTTGCATTATCAGCAAATATGCGCATAAAGTATTCACTGCGAGAAATGAATGAAAATTCACTAATAAAACAAACGAAGCTATAAATGGATGGAAAACAGAACTATTAACCGTAATTAAGCGGAAAACAGATAGATTTACCTTTTAAGATTAAAAAAGGATAATACTAACCTTCCTTCTAGCCTTAGCTGTTGTAGTAATTTTTTTGAATATCCCGCCCAATATTCATAACAAGAAACACCGTCTATCTGAGGCCCTCAATCTGCAGTTCAAATAATATCCAATACAGTCTAAATAATATATACCAAGGGTTTCAAAACCGACATATTTTTGCTGTTTGTTTTGAAACCGCTTGGAGTAAAACTCGGAAGTAGTACGTTTAGCCTGAATATGTATACAAAGACCAAAAATAATCTTTTGACCTACTTTTTATCATGATAACGCTTAAAACTTTGAGAAATTCTAATAGAGACTATATATAAACATATGTTCCCTGTGCACGGTTATATCCGTAAGAAGTGAATAGGTACCAAATGAGAGCAAAGGTTACAAACCTTTTAGCCCGCAATTTGTCAATCAACTGGCAATCCGTTGCCAATCAACTCTCTTATTCCCAACAAGCTCATGTCTGACTGCAAAAGAGAAGGAGAGAGAGAAAGAGAGAGGGAGAGAGAGAAAGAGAGAGTCGTCAGTCTCTCTCGTTATTCGTATGCCGGGAATAAAACTCAAATACGTTCAATTAATAAATATATTGATAAGTGACAAAATGAATTGAATTAAACTAAAAGGCTCTAATCGTTTTAAATAATAAATTGTAGTATTTTTATATTTATTTGTAATTTAAATGTTCTCTGCTAAACATTCAGTTGCTCTAAAATTAAATTACTGATCTTAAAAATATTGTTTTAAAGTTTTTTTCTTGCTTCTTGTTTGGATCTTAATCTTTATTAATAAGTGTAATTGCGATGATTATACATTGATTTCTTATCGATATACTGTATTATCAAAACTATTATTCGAGTACCCAATGCATATAAATCAATAGCCAAGGTGAATAATATTAATCAAAGACATGTCTGTCATATGATCAGTATATATTAAAAATTGTTCAGTCATGAAGCCATTTTAGTAAGCGTTCGCATTATCTGAACTTATCCCAACCATAAAGTCAATTTATCCATATCTGTCTAATAGCAATAATTGTGATGGCTTATGCAAATTCGCAGCTTGTAAGCTTTTTATAAACGTATTCACCTTATTTACAGAGCAATCATTTTTTTAATATCAAGCCGTTTCGGTGTTTTTTCAATAGATCATCAAAAAGTGAAAAACAACCCACAACACCATGGCATCATCGTAAAATGCTCATTTAAGGCGCGTACATGACAGCATCAACAATGTTTCGAAAATAATTTTGGCCAAATAATATTCGGTTCATTTGTGTGCGTGTGCGTGTGTGCATGTGTGTGTGTGTGTATAAAGAGTCTATGAATTTTGTGCGCAAATCTTTTTAAGCTTTCGCATGACACGAGCAAGCCCTGACATACATTATAATATTTAAAACAACGCCTTTTTTTTTTGTGTATTTTCAAAATAAAAAATTGTCTATATGTATTAAGTATGTATGTATTCAATAACCTGCACGTGCTCATAATATTATTTGTGGCAGCGTCAATAAATTGCCGTTTGCATTTAATTTTGGCACATTGCTGTCATATAAGTATGTATCTTGAATATATTTGTAGAGGACAGTCGGTCTTCTACACACGCCCACCAGCGAACGGCTGACAATCACAAAAATCATATTTTCGTTGTGCGGATGTGCCTTGAAAATAACCCATCTACCTTTTTGGTCCTATTTAAGGAGTAGTGAATGACCTGAACATTTGAACATTTTCAGCTCTGACGACATGACCACTTATCATTGTAACTTATCTAGCGATTATTAGTCACATTTGCCTAAACAATAAAATACCAATGAGTCATCACAATCGTTGTAACTAAGAGAATTTCTAAGAGTTAGTCACGGGAGTTTTGCTATAGGTATGATCAACTATTCTGTCCCAATGAAAATTAAATGTCTTGAAGATGTGTATTCTTTAAGGATAATATTTGATTAATATATTGTTAACATTTGTCTTAATTTAGTCAAACTTTACCTTCGGTATCAGGATATAAACGAAATAATCTCCATTTAATCAGTTGAAATTAAATTGGTTTAAAAAATAATCATGAATGAATGATGCGATTTGATTTTTGAATGCATTGTCCTTTTCCTGATATGTTTTTATGTACATGTTTTTTAAGATTCTATTACAAATGAGACTTAAATGTTTTTTTAATGAGTTGTGCGAAATACTTTTTATCAGTTGAGAAGAGGTGCGAATCATGTTATTTGCAAGAATGGCAATAGTTGGTTGGTTCATGGCTTAACCTCCAAAACAAAAGCTGTAGGCAAGGTAACAATATTGTGATATTTTTGGTAAAATTGTGTGAAATAGAGTAGCGGGATAGGTATACCAAATTTTGACTTTTATTGGGAGTTATCAATAAAATGCAATGAAATTTATAATTCTCAGTTATAAATAAGCTTTATTTAAAATTTTATAATTCTGACTTTAAAGTGATTGAAGATGGACTGAAAAACAGGCGGACAGTTGGTTAAAAAAATAAATAACTATTTAAGCCAGAGAGGCTTGTCAATGCCTGCATTTGCTTAGCAACACGATACCATTCTTACTTATTTGAAATGGGTGCAGGATTTAAAATAACAAAAAAATAGATCAATAAATTAAGGCTGCCCACGCTGGCTAGCTGGATGCTGCGAGTGGAGGGCGTGCTGCAAAGGCGCAAGATGGACAGCATTTGATTGAATGTTTGCTTAAAAATATTATGTTAAATACATAAATAAAACACGCCGCGCTGCTCAGAGAGCAATTTAGACGGAAGAGAGAGAGCGCAATATCAAAAGCATAAGAGCATAAGAGGAGAGAGAGATAAGTGCGCGCTCTCTCGCTCATTCGCATTCAGTAGGGCAGGCAGGCAAGACAGGCAAGCAAAATCATTGCGCTGAGCAAAGTACTTCTGCGCGCTTTTTTCTGCTTAGCGAATCATTCGCCAACGTTGGCTCGACTCGTTCACAACGTTGCGTATTCACCGTGAGTGTGTGTGCGTCTGTTCGTTTGTTTGTGTATATGTGTACAAATATATATTCATATGTATGCATAGCAAAAGCTGAGCGCTTCGAGTGCTTTGTGTATATTGTGTGTGATTTCCGTTCATTTCTAAATTTATAAAACAAAATATACGCGCATACCTATAAGTTGCGCTGGCGTGCGCTCTTCTGCCCCTCCCAAATCAGCAATAAAAATACACACACACACACAAGTATATATATATATATATATATCAAATCAATGAGCGCGCAAAAAATAAAATAATACAATGAAAAGCCAAATATTTACATAAAAAATTATATGTTAAGGAACGCCCACACTTATTCAAATTTAAAAGAGAGAAAAACAAATTAGAAGCGACATCAACAATTTAAAATTCTATGTTTTATATATTATTTTTTACTTTACGCATTTTGATTTGTATAACAAAAAACCAATGTTTATTTTCTTTTGGGCATATAAATTCTTTAGTTGAAAGTGAAAGCTGTGTCGTCTGTGAAATGTTGTCTCTAGCAAGTTGAAGCAAACAAAAAGATAAAAATAAAAAAAATAAATAAACAACGCAGACAAGTTATGCTAATTTCTAGTATTAGTTGCGTTGTGTTGAGAAATGCTATCCAAATGTGCACATAGTAAAGCCACACACAAAAAGCTATAAAACCTTAAAGCACAATTCGATTAAACGTTGTTCAATGACCAGCAAATTGGCCAAAATGCGTTTGCAACAGCGCTACAACAACAGCAGCGCCAACAACAGCAACAGCGCCAATAACACAAAAGCGGCGCATGCAATTGGCAGCAATAGCGGCAACAACAACAACAATAGCAACGGCAACAATAGACTCAACAATCCGCGCGCAAAGATACAAAATCTCATCACCAACAGCAACAATAACAATAACAACAACAGCAACAACAACAACAATAGCAGTAGCAGCAGCAATCGCAACGGTTTCCTCAAATTGCGCAGTGCTGCAAAAGCAACTCCGGCAACATCAACAGCAATAGCAACAACAACAACAATCAGCAACAACAACAACAACAACTGCTCGCTTGTGGAAACTTTGGAGGAGACCACAACAGCAGTGGAGCTGCGCACGACGGCAGCTGGCGGCGCTCGCGAGAACGATACGCATTATCGCGCCTATAACACCCTGCGGAGCAACTCCACATCGGCCATTTTGGCAGAAGCTGCCGGTTTGCCCGGGCTGCTGTGCAGCAGTTCCAGCATTCTATATGCCCGGCCCCGCACCCTCAACGTGCACAATGTCTGCCAGACACCGGCTCAAATAACGCAATTATTTTTTGGGTATGTTTTATTTTCAGTTATTTTCATTTCAATGTTTGGCTTAAAATTTCAATTTTTCGTTTCTTATTTGATTCTCGCTTTAAGACTAACCAGGACTAACATTAATTTTAAATAGATTTATGCTGTGAAAACGAGTTAAGCCTAACCAGTTTAGTTGAGCGAATTATGATTCAAATCCTAGTAAACCCTTTGCGATCTTTCTTTTTAGAATTGCATACAAATATTTTATAAAAAAATTAGTTGTAGAATGTTGCCAAATATATCTTATTGCTATATTGATGCTTTATTTATATGTAATCCAAATAGTATCTTGGCTTAAGAGCTTTTAAAAATTTGTTCAGAGTACACAAAAATTGTGACATTTAAAGCAGCTATTATAACAAATATTAACATTTATTAGATTATTTCTTATCTATATTGTTGACCCAATGATTCTGCAAGATAATTATCTGGATAAATTCCTATAAACTAACTGTCCAAACTAATCATAACAAAAGCTTGTGATCTATATTTGTATGAAAACCTACGGACACATTTAAAAAAGTGGAAAGAACGGAATCTTACGCACAACGAAGATTGTATACCCTTGTAGACCGGAATAAATCTTCGGTTAATTTTTCAAGTTCGAAAATATGAGCAGGAAATATTTGAGATATAATTGTTAAATTTTTAATTATATGTTCCCGGGTAAAACAAACCGTTAAAAGAGAGATAAACGTAAAATGATTTCAATCTCTTTTGTAGTAAAGTATTATTAATCTTTAATTGTTGTTTTGTTAATTGATGAATCATAGAAAATTAACATGTGTGAGCAAAATGAAAGTTTTATGACTAGGTGGCTCACGATTTCTGTGGTTAGCAATATCATATCTAAAGTGCCAATTTTTGAAGCCAGACAACTTGAACTAAAGCCACGAAAATAGTGATTGTTTCAAGACTTCAACAATGTTGAGAGTTCTTAGGCTCAATTGCGCTCTATTGTCTAACTATTGCCCACTTATATGAATTGTTTTTTAATCTCTTATTGTACATTAACTTGAATTGACAGGATAAATCCACAAAATTATTGTCGTTTTATGTTTGTGTTTTTGTTGACATTTTTTTTTCGGCATCGGGTTGATGACATGACATCAACAGCAACAGCAACAACCAGCGATTAATCATTTAGTAGGCGGCATCATTTGAAAAATTTCCACGCCTCCTCATCTAATTACGCTGCCTTCCTGGGCGAATGCCGATGTTTCCCAACAAAAACAATGATTTCTCTTTATATATTGTATACAATTCAATATATCTTTCTCTTGTCTTGCTTTTGCGCTTTGTGTTTCAGTCTTTGGCGTTGCACAAAAATACAGCGAGCAAGATTTTGTCATCGCTATTTTAAAATTAAATGTATATATTTTATTTTTGCGCATTCTCCCAGCGCGCAACGCTTAAAATATTGAATTAAATGACAAGGCAAGGAACTTTTGACTGCAAAGGCATTTTTGTACCCTGCACTCATTAAAATAAAACAGGGTATTACAAGCACATTGTTGACTAAAGACAATAAATTTGTAATAGATGTTCTCGTGGTCAGATTCTTTTCAAATAACTTGAAGGCTATCACAGCTGAAACCACTAAATTTCACATGTGTTTAGCGCCCATATAAAGAATATTTTAATTTTTTAACCTTTCCCCGATTACCAAAAAAAATAAAAAAGCATTTAGTATATGCTTTATAGTCAGTATGTAGAGGGTACCTTCTAGTCGGATACTCACGACTAGAGGACCATTAATTGTTTTCGTGTTTTATTTTTGCTTTTTTACAAAAATAAATTGTATTTAAATAAAGCACAACAACAATCTATTAAAATGTCAGGCTCTGTAAACAAAAAAAAAAAAAAATCGATTCTCTAGTCTGATATGTAATTGTTTTATTTACTTATTTTTTCTTTTGCGCAATTTGCTTATAACATATATAACATATAGCCGTAAGTCAGAGGACAAATTGACAAATTCATAACATTTTAATTGTGCCTGCAGCGTTCGAAATTAATCAATCGATCAAATGGAGTTCATATAAGTCAAATCAATACTTGTTCAATTTGCATAGCTTTTCGAATTGTTATATTATACTCGAAATCTAAAGCGGTAGTTCTACATTATTTAAGATATACATATTGGTAAACAAAATATCGGAAAACTTGGAACAGCATCAGAACAACTGTTAAAATAGATTTGTTACGTTCACTAGGGGGCTAGGAAATCGATAAAATCAATAAGTGCAAATCAATAAAACCAACTTGATTAAATTTAAAATTGCAAGAGTATTTAATATACGATGTGACTAAGTTAGCGTATTTTATTATAATGAAGTTTAAATGTAAGATTTTTGCGGTTTTTTTTTATATTATCTTGTTACAATATCTAGTTTCTGTTCCACTGTGAAGATCAATTTACCACAAATGTCCGACCATTTTATGAGGCCCTTAAAACTAATCTTTCGTTAATTATGTGACGGATCCGAATTCTTTGTCGCACAACTTATATTCTTTTGTGGAAGGCCAAGCGCTTAAAGACAGTAAAGAAACAGTTAAAAATTTTAATGTGCAACATTTTTGAGATATTTTTTTATAATAACGACTTTTTGTTGCGAAACTATGTCGTTAAAAGCGGTTCACCAGAGTCAACTCATTTAAATTCTTAAATCACTGAGTTGCAATGATTAACAATTATGTCGTCTGCATGCACTGCTCAATTAAAAGAGATGTGTTTATCTTTTTTTGTTTACTCTTTGTTATTTTTTTTTTAATGTCGCCTTTATTCAATTTGTATGGTCCCAACAGTCATCAATCCTCTGTTATTGTCGCTGATGTCGGGTTATGGTTTCTATTTCATTCAATTCATTCATGTATTTATGAATAAAAAAAAAGCAAAGGCCGCTTGCATATATAAATATTTTATGGTTATCAGCCACACTTTAATTAAGCAAAGTGCAGCATTTTATTGTTAAATGTTATATAAATTGCTTTTATACTCTTGATACACCAGGGGTATATCCAATATGCTGTATGCACATCTGTTGATATTGTTTAACCTCTTGAAGTTAGAGAGTTGAGGTGTCCACACCAAAAAGCTGTAGTTATTTTTTTATTTATTTTTTCTTTGTACATCAAATTGGCTTTTTCACATTATATAGCTGCATTTATCGCTTTAGCTTATAAGCATTCGTTTTATATGGCTTTTTGCGACGTGATATTATGATTTATTTTTAACTTGATTATGGCATGGTACAATCAAATACAATGCATGTACATATGGGAATCAAAAGTAATGACTACCAATGTAGATAAAATTAAATTTTAATTTAACAATGAGTCGACTCCAGTCATTATGCTAATTATCAGCATTTATCTTTCAAATATATATATACATATATGTATAGAGGCGTGACTGCTTGTATGATCTGTGAATAATGTTAAATAATTAATCCGCAGCAAGAATCGTACTTTTAGTTATTCCACAAAATAGTTTATGCAATGTTGTATTACGATCCATGGTTCGATTTAAAACCTGCTTTAACGGATTTGAAAACCAACTTCACGAACCGAACATAAATGTGAGATTCAATTGTAATATATATATTTATATATTATATATTAGTATAAACAAAACAATCTTAAAGATAACTTTCTCCGATTTTAAGATATTGCTTTCTACTTTAATAGGAATATAATTTACATCAAGTTATATGTTTCAATTTTGGTATATACATTCTTATCGTTGTTGTTTACATTCGATAATTAATATCGATCGCAATAAAACTGATGTAATTGAATACCTATTTGAGCACTTTTATTAGTTTTTCATTAAATTTTTGAATGTTTTAGTTTTTATTAATTTATTCTTTTTCCGTTTATGCAGAAATGTATAAATATATATTCCAAGCTTCGAGCCTCAAAAAGTTATTTTGTGAATAGCGAATTTTTACTAATCACTGAAATTATGAAATGATCAATATTTTTAATAATACTTAATGACACAATCACTAGATTGCAACTCTATAAAACATGGTAAAATTAGTATTTGATTAAGATTAGAGCCTACAAATTTTTTAATGCTTTCACACACATCACCCAAGCTGCGATTGTGGAAATAATCGGTTTTTGGACAACGTATGGTTTGTGGTAATGCCATTTATTTTGGAAATGTTGACCTCATAACTAGTCGCAGCCAAAGTCTGCGTCTGTGTCGGGCCTATATAGCGTGCTTTAAAATTGAAATTTACGGGGGAGTAACACCGACAACAGCAGCAGCAACAGCAGCAGCAGCAGCAGCGTCCAAATGTGGCGATGACAACTTCATTTCGTGGCATGTGACGGACAGACAATCTGTAGGTTTGACAGGGTGCTTTGTTCTGAACCGCCAGTATGGGTTGACTTTGCCGCTATCGATACTTTCAATCAGAAAACGATAATTTATGACATCATCAAATGGCAAAAACATGATAGAGAAAGAAAGAGAGAGAGAGAGAGACACTCTCTGGTTGAGTGGAAGCGCTCGAGTGGCTGGCTTAATTAGTAATTTAACACAATTATAAATAAACGAAACGAATCGTATCGAAACGAAACGCTACCTCGGCTAGTGCTGCTTTGCCTTGTAATGCCTATAAATATTTACACATATAATCCATCCATGCTTTATAGACTCATCGCACACAAATTTTCGCCATGACATAAAAAATTCGTGCACCATTCAGAAAATAAAATATTACTTCATCTCACTTTAATCGCCATTTCATTGAGCACACATTTTGCATGGCTTTGTTGTTGTTATTGTTGTTGTTGTTGTTGTTGTTGTTTTGATAGGTTTTCAGACTTCTGGTAGTTTGGGGTAAAAAAAACCAGCACTCAGCATTCAGTTGCTGGAGTGTGCATTTCCAGTGCGGTTTAACAAAAAGCGGATACTGACAAGTGTAATACAAATTATCAAAGTATCCAAGTGTTATTTAATTGACGTTAATGTTTTGTGGCATTGTTTGAAAAAAAGAAGTATGCATCTAAATATAAGTGGTGTAATTAAGAACAACTAACATTTATAAGTCATTATTACACTTAATAATAGATTAAAACAAGCTTTTTGCTGCGCATAAATACTAGATGATTTGTTGGTAAGAATGGGTTTTAATTTTGTAAGAACATCATCGTTTTCAAAGCCTCTAGTCAACATTTATTCATTTGTCATCGTTGTTGTTTATTTAAAGTTTATAACAAATGTAAATAAAATTATAGAAATTAAAAAATTAAAACAGCTAGAGCAATTGAAAACAAGTCAGATCTATTTAGTAAAAGCATTTGCTTGTAGCCAATTTGTTTAGTTGATTATCCTTTACCAAATCCAAATGAAAACAGAGTCCAGGAATCTAACGGAAATGCTTGATTGCCAACCATTGCCGATTGCCAACCAATGTTTCACAAAATAAATAAAAACAACAATCAAAACAATCATCATGGTCGAGTATAGACCTTAAAAAAAAAAAAAAATGCCATGACCAGCTGACATAAAATAGCAACTCGCGATATTGTTAAGATTAGATTGCAGCTTGTCGATAGCTCAATTTGTAGTTGTGATAGACAAATAGGTAAGAAGCAGAGCAATCGAATCATATAACACAATTACCAATAGGCCATTAAAAACCTACTCTAACTGGGTCGTAACTTACCAATATGTTTTTGTTTGCCTAAAAAAATATATACATATATAAAAGCAAATAACGTAATCGACTGTCTAACACTAAATTTAAACCAGCTGAAAACGGAAAAATAGAACGCAAAAAAGGCTATCAATAATCTGCTGTCCAAATGTGATGACTCCTCGCTTTACGACTGTTTTGTCGATTTAGGTAGGTTACCATAAATAAACCTTTCAAATTTATTGACCCCAGCCTTAAAATTTAAATTTGTATATATTATCAACTCAGCGACTTACACTTATATTTCGTGATTTTACCGATTCAATTTATCAATGGTCGGCATTCAATAGAACTATATCAATTTACAGTAAATAAAAAGAAAGCAAGAAGGAACAGCTTTTGGCATCATGCTGAAGATTACATACCCTCACAATAAAATGATGTATACAAATTATTGTTTGTTTTTTTTTTTATTTTTAAAGACAAATAAAATTTATAATTGCTGTTTGTGGTATATGGCAGCTTAGCGCGTACGAAAATGAACAAATGTTCAGTCAGATATAGCTATATATAATCGTCTAGTGATGCTGCACAAAAATATTGGGTCGGAGACTTTTTTAATGCTTTGCAAATTTGAAAGCATAATTAAAATATCCGCTACAAGGGTATTATGAATGAAAACAACAAAAAACGTTAAAGAAATGTGAAAGAGAATTGAGCATTTAACTTAAAAATAACTATTGATGTCACTTCTCAACTAAAGCCAAAAGTTTATAGGACAGAGACATTTCGCAAAATGGTCCAAAACAAAGCAATGAAAAACTGATGATCATATTTTTGTTGTCGTTTTGGGCGATAGTCATCGCTCAGAAACCACAAAGCTAGCTATTGTGTCACCTCCATGTCTTTTGGGGAAAAGAGATATACAATATATATATACATACATATATAAATAAACACTCGTGTTGGTGTGCTTTGAGTTACAGCAGCGTTAAAAATAAACAACTCACAAATCAGATATAGATTTTTTTTGCTTGGGGTAGGGTTTTTTTTTCGAAAGCAACTTCCAAAGAGTAATTAATGCTTGAAATCGCAAAAGAAATTTATTTTATTTGTAGTGGATATTTATTAAATGAGGGAATACCACCATCTGACAATAAGATTAGATTGTATTCTATTTGTGTTATTTATTAATTATATAAATATAAGAGATAGCTTTAAATCTGGAATTAAAGTAGTCATTAACAATAAGCAGATCAAATTGATATATTATATTAATATATTGATCAGTAATATACATTCATAAATCTGTAAACAATCATAAATCTTACAATTTCTTATTTCACAAATTTCCTTGTGAAACTCTCTCTCCCTTTTATTAATTATTCAGTATTAATATAACTTCGTGAAACTTAATTGTGATTAATTTATCTCTGGGCGTGATTAACAGTGACTAATTTATCTTACTCTTGATCCGCAAGTTGAGAGATTTATCTCTCTTTTTTGTATTTTATTGAAATCTTATAATTTTTGTTTGGATTGGGTTTATTCGGGGTTTTTCCAATTCTCTTATAATATATTTTACTTATATTTGCATATAATATAATTTTCAAATTAAATTTGAGTTTTAAATTATTATTTAATAAAATGCAATTAGCTTACATTAAATAAACGTGCAGTCATTACAAAAAATTAAAGGGATAAGATTAATTTATTTAGCACTTGAGATTAGAGTACATCCTAATCTAGCTCTCCCGACTGGATCAATCCAATTTGGGCATTTCTTTAAAAAAAAAATATTTATATTAGAATTTCAATTTTGTTATTATAAAAAACTAAAAATAGAAGGCCTCACCTGTATTATATTAATGCCAAACCGTTTAAGGTAGAAATTCCTTAGATACATTCTTACCATTATATTACTTATGTACATATTTCTTTGTTTGCCAAGCGGTTACCATTAAGCCTTCAAGATTAAGATTTATTGACAATGTATAGAGTCGGTGAAATAGGCCACCAGCTCAGTGGTATATCGACCCAAGCGACGCATTCGCAAAGGTTCAAAGAGCAACGACATTCAGTGAGTTTCACTCGAGCATTAATTGCAATTAAATATGATAACAATAAAGTTGCGATAGTTAATATATATATAAACATATGTACATATGTATCTAAAGTAATTGTGCTAACAACAATCAGTGTTTGACTTAAAAAACAGGCCCACCAAAAACAGCTGTTTGGCAAATGAGAGTGAGAGATCACGCACAGCGAGAGAGAGAGAGAGAGAGAGAGAGAGGGACTGGCAGACAAAGGGAGAGCGAGAGTCAATGTGAAGTTCTTTGAGTTATTTCCTCATCTTATTTTATTGTGCGCTCTTTGCTCTGATGACTTGCCATGTGCTTTGCTAGCGGCAGCTCTCTGTGAGCACGAAGCAGCGTCATTTTTATTATTAGTTATGACCTCATCATCGATTATTGCTTTAACTGTGTGTGTTTGCGTTTGAATGTGTGTGTGCGTGTGTGAGTGTATGTATATGGAAACAAGTCGTCGGCGTAGTTGCCGAACAGCTGCAACCTGGTTGGGAACTGGCCAGGCGGCTGACTACCTGTAGCCAGGGCGCCATGAGTGTTGTGCAAAGAAATCTAACACACCTCTTGCTTGTTTTTAAAAGCGGCGCTTTTTTATACCCTATGAACAATATATAATTATGGCATATAGTTCAAATATTTAGTAAAAAGTTAGTAGTACTTTTGTCAGCTTTGTCACCATTTTTATCACTTAATAACTATGAAGATTATGGTTATGGAGATTATAAAAGCTCCAGCTACGTTGTTTATTTAATTGTATAACGAAATATATTTAAAGTGAAAGATTTGAATTTAAATTTGAATCCGTCAGTCGTATTAAAAAATAAATGTATATATAATATTTAAATACCCTTAATAGTACTACAGGTTATTGCCATGGCGGATACTTAATTACAGTTGCCCGCAGATTAATCTTCATCCTACAGAAGGCGGACCAAAGCTCAACGCTATGTGACATGTGTAGTGGCATGTTGTTTTGCAGATTTGTATGCAAATATTTTGCTGACAGCGGTGTGTGCGTGTATGTGTGTGTGTGTATGAGTGTGTGACTTGTGAATTTACAAGCTGCTAAAGGCAAATGTATATTCAGCGATTTGTATTCAGGCAAATATTTTGATGTTGTTGTTTTGTTTTGCTCACCCGGCTCCGCCCCACTGTGTCTCCGGTATGACTGGTATGATATGCAGCATCAAACACGCAGTCGCCGTCATTTGATGGCTCATCAGCGTCATTTAAAGTTCAACGTACAATTGCACATTTGTCTCTCGCTTTATTACATTCGGAAATTGTGGATTGCTCATTTAAAAAGCACTCGCTCGTGGGTCATTGATATTATTAATTTTTTTTGCAGTCGCAGTTTTTTATTTTCTCGCTAAGATTCTTAATTTTTTTATTCGTTTGTAATATAATTGGTTTTGGCACATGCCAACAGTTAATTTCATTTAAAGTCACACAAAATTAACGAATTGCGCAGCATACTTAAAATTTGAATTTATAACCGATTAGTCCCTATATAATATGGTTATGTATAATAACTAATGATTTTTATTTTAAATGCTTAGCAAAAAACAACCATTATATAGAGGCCTAATTGACTTTCTTAGTAGTTGTATTTATTTCAAGTTTCATTCTTTAACCTTCTATATCGAATCTGGCAACTTCACCCTTATCGCTCTTAAGTGGTGCAGAAATCAGCTATTTGTCAAACTTATTTTTATACAACTCTTTTTTTTCTATTTACGTCTATCAGTTGCATGTATTTATGGTACAACAGAATCCCACGCACATTTTTTGTGGCTGTTCTTGGCAATGACATAATCCATCCGTCGGTTGCCGTTTTAGCCGCATTTGCAATTGAATTAGCCTAGTCATATTTTCCCCTTTTCGCAGCAAAATTTAAGCATAGCTTATAGTATACATTTATGTGGTTGGCTTGTGTGGGCAGAGCTATAAGCAAACCAACGAGTTTCTTGTGGCATATAAATGTTGTTTTATTTTGAGCTAAGCGAACTTTAAAATATATATTTATGTGTATAAGCAGTTAGTAATACTTCAAATATTACGCATCTCGAAAGTGCTGTTCAAATAACAGTTGCATTGCAATGCTTATCAGCTGGCGCCATATACACTTATATATGTATGAAATATATATATAAATAAATCCATATTTTTTTCATTGTTATCAATTAATTTGTTTTTGTATTAATTGCGATTAAAAAGGTAGTCTTGACGTCAGCTTCACGGGCTGCTGTCCATGACAGCTGATAAGTCGGATTATGCACAAAGATCGGCTGAGTAACAAAATTCAACTAAAATCTGAAATCAGTTGCAAAACACATTTTGATTAGCTAGTATCATAATTACGACACGAAATTTGACTTAAAATATAGTATACACAATTTGCATTTTTGGCTATTAGTTTTTCATTTATTTACATGCCAATAAACAAATATAATTAATAGTTTTATAAGCAATTTGAAATTAAGTTTTGTCACACAAAAAAAGGAAACAACGAAATAACAAAATTCACCTTGATTTATTTGTTTATGAAATTGTTTTTACAATTTTAATTGGTTGATTGATGATTTTCGCAATGCAAACATAAGGAAAACATTTATTTAAA
Source organism: Drosophila kambysellisi (assembly GCA_035042185.1). Taxonomy (NCBI): domain Eukaryota; kingdom Metazoa; phylum Arthropoda; class Insecta; order Diptera; family Drosophilidae; genus Drosophila; species Drosophila kambysellisi. The sequence goes on from JAWNLS010000720.1 coordinate 4,267,501, forward strand.
ATTGATCAATTAATATGTACTTGGAAAACGTGTGTTAAAAGTTTAAAAATGTAAAGACAAAGTTCGTCGCGCATTTAATTTCAGCACTATAATAATAATAATAATTAAATAATTCGCCATATTTTTAATACATTATTGCCATTTTAGTTCGCTGTTATGATGCAATTGTTGTTGTTTTCGTTTTTGTTGTTGTTTTTGTCGTTGTCGTTGTCTCGATGCCAATTGCTGGCAGGAAATGCGGAAGCAGACACAGATGCAATGGAAGAGGCTGCTGCAGCAGCCACAACACAAATTACGTAAATCTTTTTGCGTTTAGTTTATCGTTTTTATACCCATTAAGTGGATATACACTTAGAAAAAAAATCGCTTTGAAATTCTGCGTGCTTTTGGCGCTTTAATAATCAGAAAGTAAAGTTTCTAGAAATTTGAAAAAAAAAATTAATTGCATTTCTACTTTTTAGAAATCATTTCTTAACAAGTTATTTCTAAAAACAAGAAAAAGCCTAGAATTTGTAGTGCAATTATTTTTCTGAGTGTACTGATTTACGAGACTCTTCGAGCATTCGAGCAACCAATTGCAATATATAATAATCTATTTCCGATTTGTAAAATAAACATTTCAAGTCAGTAGGAAAAGGCCTTGGCATTAGTTTGATCAACTGCAGAAATTGTATATAATATTGTACAAATATTTGTAATTTTTGAGTTTATGTTTAATAATTAAGTGAAAACATAATTTTAGGGTACATTTTAGATGAGCTCTTAATCTGTAGATCATTCTGAATAACATTTAACATACCTTATATGTATTGTATGATTTATCACGAGTCGTTTATGTTGAATGTTTTGTTTTTGTCTCGTTTTCTTTTTATGGCCAAGTTCTCGTTTTGCCACTTAAATGATTCGCATATATATATATGTATTGAATATGAAGCGCTTTTGACTCGTTTTAGTGTTCTCAAAACATGGAACGTGCCTTGCATCCGATTCCCATTCAAAACAAATTTAAAACCCCATCAGTTTTTCTTTTTTTTTTATACAACTTTCAACGTTGTTTACAACTGTGTTTAATTTTGTTTATATTTGGCTTGCTTTGCGTCCTTCGCCAGTTGATTGACATTGTCTCATCTCCAAATATGGAGGATATGATGAGACAATTTGGGCAAAACAGGTAGTCTAATTATAGTAGTTTAGTTCCTGTATTTTAGTTTTTATTACACTCATCTACTTTTTTTTATGATTGATGATATAAATCTAACATAATCATAGGAATGAAATGAAGTTAAACATGTTTTATAATTAAATGTATTCTATAGAATAACTCAATATTGTATTATTTTCACAATACTTACTAGATCTGCAAATTTCTTGTTTCTTACACAACAGGGAGGTGCTGAACGCCTGGAGAGCTAAAGCACGCTGTAATGTGGTGCCCGATGAGCGCACGGAGGAACTCTTTCACGAGCTAAGCTTTCATCCCAGCCAAAAGCAGAGTAAGTATTTAAATAAATTAAACTTACACAAATCGAATATCTAAACATTAATTGCATTCTCTGTCCACACACAGTCAGTGAAATGCTGCAAACGGCGAAGAAAGTGGCCCGCAAGAGCCGGGGACAATCCAATGGTTTGACATTTGGACAATTTTGTGTGCTCGCTGCAGATTTGAAGCGCTTTCGGTGAGTTTTTATTTGGATTATTCAACTTGTGACAATTGAATATTGAAATGTTTTTGTTCTGTAGCGCTTCAATAATATCGAATTCATTAAACTACACTGACGTAAGGTACCCACAAGTCTCAAGCTCTCTCATGCAGCAGCAGCAGCAGCAGGACAATGCCAGCCAGGCGAACAGCTCGGATAAAATGCATAATCATTTTCAAGCCGGAAATGTTTTGCATTACAGTAAAAAATCGGATAATTATGGCACCGAGCTGCGCAGTACAAAGTCCTTCAGTAGTGTCGATGACACAAAAAAGAAAAAGAATGTCAGCAATGAGCCGGTCGAGGTGTTTCTCGGTGGCTCCTGCAATCCAACCACATGGCGGGCGGATGTGGCCATACCCGCCCTTAAGGAACTGGGAATTTCATTCTATAATCCGGTAAGTGCCGGAAAATGCATTCATTTACTTAACATATTTTCTTTTAAAATATTGGAAAAATTTTAAATTGATTATTTTATTTACATAAGATAAGCACCTTAAAGTTTATTATGTAGATACAATTAATTAATTAACAAAAATAACAGAGATTAAATATTTGATATACTTATTTTTGCGGAGCACCGCTGCAGTTCTTCGATTTGTATTTGAGTTTGTTTTAAATATAATTTCAGACAAACTTTATTTTTAATTAATTTATTACAATTACAAATAAGTTGGTCTATAAGTTTGATCTTAACGTGACTCATTTAGATTTTTGTAACAATTAAAATAACAACAATTAATAATTATTTAATCTGCAGCAAGTATCCGATTGGACGCCCGATCTCATCGAGCTCGAGCATCGAGCCAAGGAAAAGGCCCGTGTATTATTCTTTGTTATGGATTCGGAAACACGCGCATCTGCTGGTGCCATCGAGGCGGCACACATAGCGGGTCAAAACTGCAAGCAGCTAGTGTTGGTTTTGCATCCGTATAAACCAAATCAGAATATCCTCAATGAGCCTATTTCGCATCAGTAAGTTTTTAATATCAACTTCAAATTATTCTTTATATTTATAACAAATTGAATTACTTTCATAGAGAATACCTCGATTTAAATCGCAATCAGTTGATACTTAAGGAGCTGGTCTCCCGTCGCGGCCTGCCAGTGTTGGATAACATACCATCTGGTCTGCAGCGCACCAAGGATATTTTAGCTGGCATATGGGATCCACCGTCCAAAATATCGTCTATATTAAAGTAAGTATTGCAGTATAAATATGATAGATATTGTGGATGGATCGTTTTATTACAAATTACATACTAATTAATCGAATACATATTAAACGAGTTCTCACGAATTTTAGATCTATTATATGTTGTATTATATTGTCGGATATATCACGTCAGGGTTTAGTCTTTGTCTAATTTAATATATGAATTAGAATTAAAAAACAATTTTGGAACTTAAAGAAACAAAACTTTCCGTCAATTGAGGGAAAAAAATTATACACAAAAAATTAGACATCATTTTTATATTCAAATAAAAATAACCGATTCAATTAATTGTTATTATAATTTGTATTGCTACATTTATATAATATCTAATTAATTTATATACTAAGATAATGATGTAAAGAGTTACCATAAAGATTTATTGGCAATTGTGTATCTTTAATGAAATTTTGATTTATTTTTGAATTTAGATTCTAATTTGCAATATATATTTAAATTCTATAGAAAACTGTAAATATATATATATAAACTAACTCTGTTACATTTTCTCTGATTTTATTTGCAGTACGGTACGCGGCGCCTTTGATCGCGTCAATCCGCAAGGTGAACTACTCACTGTGGAACAGTGTAAACGTGCTCTCTTATTTTTAGGCTATGCTCAGAGTTTAGTTAATTTAAATAATCTAACTAAAATAATAATTAATCAACGCGAATCATTAAAATTGCTACATACGCAAAGTACAAAGGCTAGCAGCAAGCAGCTGGCCGTGGAGGAGGAGGAGGGGGTGGAAAAGGAGGAGGAGCTGGAATCAACTCAGCAACAGCAGCAAAATTGCAACTCATCCACCATGCCAAATCATGAGCTCATCGATTTCGATCTATTCTGCGTCATCTCAGCGTATCTCTCGGTGCTGCAGCAGGAGATACACGAGAGCGGCTGCATTTCACCCATTAAAGGGACAAATGTGCCGCCGCCGCAGGTTTATTTTACAAATGGTGAGTCCTGTTGAATATGTGAAGAGACTACTATTTAGTTTTGACTATTATTATTTATATATATATATATATATATATATATATATATATCGCATTTTGGCAGTAGTGTATACAAAGTACTATATTTCAAACCGTCATTTCTCTGTTTAATTTTAAGTATATTTGTAATCTAATTAAATTAAATTTGTTAATCTAGCTTAAAGTGCAGGATGTGTAATTTGTTTATGCGAACAATACGGATATATTCATGTTTCTTAATATAGCTTTCAAACTGAACGATTAGCTGAGTGTAGAAAATAGTTGAAAATCAGGGGGCGATTTCAAGACCGCGATTTATTGCTAAACAATAATATTTATAAAACAAGAATAACAACACTTATTTTTATAATGTGTACTTATAATTAACTTTAGTGGGGATTTGTATTTATACCTTATTTATACTCGCTGTGCAATTGTTTAAACTTAAAATCATAGCATATTTTGTATATTAGGGTACATACCAAAAATCATATATATTTAAGTTTTGTTTACAAACATTAAATTCGAAATATATACTTGATGAAGTGGAAGGTATTTTTAAGCAAACTTTCGCTGTTTACTAATATATATTATATATTGCAGCTCCTGATGTGGACATTTACTACTCGGCTAGCAAAAACATTTCGCGCACCTCAAGCAATGCCAGCGTGCCTTCGAACAGCAGCAGCGGCATTGGCCACGATTCGATGGAGCGTCCGAATCTGTTTGATCAGCTGAGTCGGAGTCGGGATAGCGGCACCTCATCGCCGCAGCCGCAGTCGAGCATGGGTATGGGTAAAAAGGCACAGCCACAGATACTGCTGAATGTGGAATCGATTGAGACAACCGAAATAATTACCACCAAAACAATAGAAACCAAACCGCATAATCTGCTAGCTGCCGCTGTCAGCAGCAGCAACAATACGACAACGTTGCCCTCCGTCGCCGCCCACGCCGCTCCTGCTCAGGAGGAGGAGGAAAGCGATTCAAATGACTCGGTCTTCTCCAGCAGCAGCAGCATAGCCAGCGCCGGGGATGCGCTCTACTGCTCGACCCTGGAGCTGCGAGATGTTTATCTTGGCGGCAGCTGTGTGTTGCGCACCAAATGGCGACAACAGCTCGCCGCGCCCTATTTGCAGGCGAATGGTGTGAGCTTTCACAATCCCGCCCTGCACGAGAGCATAAACCAACAGCTACCGACGCAGGAGCAAAAGGATTCATCCCGGCCACAGGAGCAGCAGCAGCAGCAGTGCTCGTTTGTACGGACGCGTCGAAAGTGTCGCGGCTCTCAGTTCCAGCTGGAGGAGCAAGAGGAACTCACCGTTGCCGAGGAGTCGCTCAGCTGGTCACTGCCCCAAATGGTCATGCGTCAGAGCCTCTACAATCCGGCACTCCTCGAGTCCAGTCGAGTCCTCCTCTTCGTCATCACCAATGAGACCCGTTCGCTGGCCCCAATGACCCTGGCGGCCCACTGCATTGGACTTATGTACAACGTGGTGCTGGCCGTTCAAATGCTGCCCGATGACTGTGTGCTCGGTGGTGAAAAGGTAGGGTTATCTAAAAATAGCATAAAGATTTTAAATATGGATATCTAAAAAGATCAAACATCTAAAAATATATATCGTGCTATCAGCTTATTTAGTTGGGTATGGGAAGAGGGGATTTTCCTAAAATCCTGCTTAACTTTTTAGTGTTATGTCGAAAACTACAAATTTTAATTAATTCTGCAGTAATTTACAAAAATTAAATATTGGTTGATTTTCTTAAAATCCTAACAAACTGAGATGAAATAAATCAAATGAAAAAATATTTATGTTTATAAATACCCCATTAAGCATGATTAGATGTAAATATCCCTATTAACTTATTAATCCATTTTGTGTTTAGATATCTACTTGCACATAAATAATTCTTTTTTTTTTTAATTCCTTTCAGCTGACAGTTGCGGCCATCAAGGATTACAATCGTGGGCGGTCGTATCTCATCGATTTGGCCAAACGACAGGGTGTGCCCGTGTTTAATGACATCCAGGGGGCGCTCGAGTGCACCGTGGCCAAGGTGCAGGCGTATAATAATCGCGAGCGTTCTTAGAATATTCGTACCTGTTTCAGTTCCAGCACGTGACAATTTTAAGCTACATATTTAACACTTTAGAAAAATTTATGTTCGTTTTTAACCCTAGCTATAACTATAACACTATACTATTTAATTCAAATTCAAAATCGATGATATGCAAAACTATTAACTCTCTTTCTATGTGTAAAATCATGCTTATATATAAATGTATATATAAAATATACTGTAAAAAAATGTCGTCGCCCAGAAAGCGCATTTCAAACAAAAACAACAACAAAAAGCGTTCTGCTCTTTATGATAATTTATTATTTATTTAACATACCATAACTGTAAATGTCCATGTGCTAAATGAACAACTGTAAATATAAAAAAAAAAAAATCGGTAAATTTAAGAAAATAATGCAAAAATATATTTCGTATTTAGGCTGCATTATACACAATATACATATACGTACATACTTAAACTACATACATATATACATTTAGTGGTGCCACTGTACCCAGCGAGCAGGCAAAAACATCTCAATAAACAACTTTTTCTAACAAACTCGTGTCTTTTAGATCAAAATTAAGTTTATTTTATTTTACAGAATAAACATCAAATCAGCTGGCAGCATTCGATCAGCTGCAACTGAGAGAGCAATAAGTATATTTCTCTGTTAACTAACAGCTGCTTGTCATAGACTCATTACAGACACACTATTGTGAATTACATTTTCGCACACAAGAATCGCGTGCAAATATCGCTTGCACAAATATCGATATACTTCGTTCTTATTGGACGCATTTTTATCGAACAGCTGTCAGATTCCACTCGCGATCAGCCGCTCACACTGAGACGTAGTATGTGACGTGACAAGTGACATGGGCCCACAAATATGGGGAAGGGAAAGAGCGTAACACTTTTACGCTCTCGGCAAATATTGTGAAATTTTTGTGCTGAAATTTCTTTGACTAGACTAGATTTGATGAGCCGTTTAAAATGCCATTTCTCTCTCAATTTTTGAATTGCCTGCTTTTGCTGCATTCTTAGCATTCCCCTCATCGTTCTCTGACCGAGTCGCGTTGGCGCTTTGATTTTAGTCGTCGCCCATCGCTCGCAATCGTCTGTGGTACGTATTCTGTGTTTGTGGTTTCTCCCCGTCCGTCTCTGTGCTTGTATCTGTGTGCGTTAGTGTATGTGTCTATCTCTGGCTGTGTGTGTGTGTGTTTTTGGGTTCAATCAACTTAATTAAGCAAGCAACAGATCTGCGCTCATAAAAATAATGCAGTGCGAAAAATAAACAAATAGATAATCCAAAAGTTGCTTTAGCGTTAAAAAAAATGTTTGATTTGTTGCAAAAAATACAAATACGTAACAGCGACAGCGCCGCTATTGCTGCATCTGTGTTTGTGAGCAGCACATAGTAGAAAGAGGCAGCGAGCATGCTGCTAGTGATAACTGCACGACGCCGCCGCTCTCTCTATATCTCTCTCTTTCACTTAGTCTCTCTAACGCGTATACTTGTTGCTGTGTAAGCGCTAAAGACAACAGAAGCCGTAGTTGAGTTCAAGTGACGACGTCGCTCTCTCTCTCTCGCGCTGAGAACGTAAAGCGGAGACTAAAACAATAACAAAGCAAATATGCCGTTTGATTGATACAAATGAGAATATGCAGCAACAGTCGCAAGTGGAAAAAATCACTTTAATGTGCAAGTGTTCGCCGTTACGACTTTAATTGGTGCGCAGCAACAAAAAATACAGACACACACACACGTACATTTATATACATATTTACAAAACAACAGTAATTCGCTTTACAGAAGTGCAAAAAGAAAACAAAACAAAACTATTAATAATAAAATAAATAATAAATGTGGCAGGTGTTAACCACGAGTTGAGTGCAACAGAAACAAAAAAAAAGAATTACAATAAACATCGAAGCATGCGATTAAATTTAGGAATATAAGAAAACCAAACAAGTGTGAGATTTTACGCTCTTCTTCGCTTTCATTCATGCGGTCAACAAGAGTCAACAGCCATAACAACAGTAAAAGCCCGCCACATAAAAAGCAAAACCAACAGCAACAGCAAAACCAGCAAAAGCAAAAACAAAAGTAATTGCAGCAAAGACAGCAACTTCCAATTCAGAGCTTTTAAGTAAGTTTCCATATTATACAGACATGTATGTATGTATGTGTGAGTGTGTGTATGTGTATGCAGTTATTTTTATACACACACATATGCAAATATATATACATAACTCTCGGCGCATGCGTTTTTGCCTATTTGCTAAACATTTTACTTGTTCAAGTTTTTGTGTAGGCTTTACTTAGTCTATTGACTTGTGTGTCTCAAGCAAACAGATCGCTTAACAGGAGAGATCTTTCTAGAATATGTAAATAGATGGGATATAGTTTTAGTTAAGATAGACAAATGTGGTTAACATTAATCTTAATATAAATTACGTTAACGTTGTTGTAATCAAATGGTGTGTGCATATGTAAAATTGAGAATGTAGAAATAAATTAAAGAATTATCAATCAGTTTTAAATATAAATATTGTATAAATGAAAGAAAAAGATAAAATACTGTCGATTTAGGCATTTCTATCGGTCGAACTCTCTCGACTATAGCATTCTTGATATAGAAGAATATTCTTTAATTATCCCTTTTTCGGCCTATGAAAATGTATCGTGATATGTTTATTATTTTGTTTTATACATTTGTTTTTGGAACAACTATGGAATTCGAAATATTCCTTGGACTTAGAATTCCTTGAAATTTATCTGACTAAGCAATGGCAAGTGTCTTAATCAAGTTTTTAGATAAAGCATTATGACATATTTTATTGTTCAGTTCAATACAGTTATTTTTAAATTAATATGGAATTCGAAATATATCCTAGACATTTTCAATTTAAATCTATTTACCTAAGCAACTTTGAATTTTATATAAAATTCTCTGTTCATATACACAAATTTCCTTTCAGTTTATCATAAACAATCATTCAGACATTTTTTAAATTTTCTTTGACTGGTAATTTTGAAATAGTTTGTTCCTCACTCATCGTTTTATATAAAATACATTCGCTTAAACGAAATTCGAAAATGTGTTCACGCGATCCGGCCTCCAATCAGCTAATCGACTACAAGAACAACGATGCCGAGTCCAAGAAGGAATGCACCAGTTCTGGTGGAATACCAATTGGTGTTAAGGATGCCATACAAACGGTTGGACCGCGAGGACCTGCCCTACTTCAGGACTTTATATTCCTGGACGAAATCTCGCATTTCGATGCCGAGCGCATACCAGAGCGTGTTGTCTATGCCAAGGGAGCTGGAGCTTTTGGTTACTTTGAATGCACTCACGACATTACCAAGTTCTGTGCGGCTTCTGTGTTCGAGCGGATCAAGAAGCGAACAGCCGTTGCCATGCGCTTCTCGGTGGCCTGTGGTGAGAGTGGCTCGGCGGATACGGTACGGGAACAGCGTGGCTTTGCCGTCAAATTCTATACGGAGGAGGGCATCTGGGATTTGGTGGGCAGCAATATGCCTGTGTTCTATGTGCGTGATCCTTCGCTATTTCCAAGCTTGGTACACGCCCAGAAGCGAAATCCACAAACGCATCTCCGGGATCCGGACATGTTCTGGGACTTTATGTCGCTACGGCCGGAGACGCTGCACGCATTGCTTATGTATTTCAGTGATCGAGGCACTCCGGATGGTCATCGGCATATGCATGGCTATGGTGGGCACACATATCGCATGGTGAATCCCAGCGGGGAGACATTCTATGCCAAGTTTCACATGAAAACGGATCAGGGTATCAAAAATTTGGATGCACGCCGCTGCACTGAGCTGGCCGCCCATGATCCCGATTATGCTATACGTGATCTGTACAATGCCATCAAGAAGGGCAACTATCCCAGTTGGAGTATGTTCATCCAGATCATGCTCAATGAGGAGGCCAAAAAGTGCAAATTTAATCCGTTCGATATAACCAAAGTGTGGCCACAAAATGATTATCCGCTCTTACCGGTTGGCCGACTGGTCCTAGATCGAAATCCCACCAATTACTTTACAGAAATCGAGCAGCTGGCCTTTAGCCCTGCCCATATGGTACCGGGCATCGAGCCATCTCCGGATAAAATGCTCCAGGGTCGCCTTTTCGCCTATGGCGATTCGCAGCGCTATCGTCTCGGCACCAACTACATGCAAATCCCGGTAAATTGTCCATATCGTGTGAACGTGAGGAATTTTCAACGCGATGGTGCCATGACTGTGAATGATAATCAGAGCGGTTCACCCAATTATTTTCCCAACTCATTTTGTGGTCCCAAGGAGAGCTCAAGGGCTCTGGCCCTACAGACCTGTTGTCCCATTGCTGGCGATGTTTATCGCTATATGAGCGGTGATACGGAGGATAATTTCAGTCAGGTCACCAACTTTTGGACCTACACCTTAGACAATTGTGGGCGCAAGCGTGTTGTCCGCAATATATCGGAGCATCTAACAAATGCCAGTAAATTTCTGCAGGAGCGTGCGGTAAAGATCTTCACCATGGTCCATGCCGACTTTGGGCGACTCATGACTGAAGCCTTGAATACCGCTGAAATATCAAAATTTTAGTTGCTATCGTGTTGATTTTGTTTTCAATTTGATTTTGTCCATTATGTTTAACGATGATTAAATGCATAAATTTTAAATTTATGTATTTCTTAAATACGAAATTCAAATTTCCTTTCATATTTGGGAACTGGTGCAGTTATGAGTAATTTATATCGACTAAAATAATATAAAATATACTTCCTTTAAAAAAATTAAACCCATGCAAAATTTGTATAAGTGAATAGTGTTAAGCTTTCTTTAACTCGTTCTGATATGTGGGACTATGAATTTATCTACCATTTGGCTTTCGTATTTTTATGGCTAAGAAATAATAAACGCCTGATAACAATCAGAGGCCCCTATCTCCGAGAATTTTGTTGTTCTTTGTACGAGTTGCCTCTTATGAAGATACAACGAAAGCTTTTCTGTCATAGTCACAATTCCGGCGTTTATCTAGACGGGGCCGTCAATAAAGCTTCAAAGATTACGAATTTATATATATTATTTTTATATATAATACTATTAATTTGGCGCTACGAGTCAGTGCTTCAGTGTGTAGTGCGTCATGGAATGTCCTGACTAATGAGCAGCTCAAATGGTCAAGTAGAGATACAGATAATATAACATATTGTACATATTATAGCAAAATCATAAATTATGGAGTGCCTGATGTTATCTTAGTGTGTGTGTGTGTGTATGTGGGTTTGGGGCGGGGGGAGATGTCGTTGACATGTAATCAGAACTAGAATGAAGCAGCGTATCGTATTTTTCTTCACATTGTCTTACTGCCTGATATTTGGGCAGAGATCGGAAACCCATTATTATTTTAATCATAAACTAACATACAAAAAAAAGAGTATTGAATGATTCTTACCTCGATTAGTATTACAGCTAGCGTATTGAATTAACTCAACTAAATTGACCACTTATCGTAATCGTTCATTTACAGTTGCTAGGCATGACTCGCACATGTTGGTGAATAGTATGTGATAAGCACAACTTTACTCGTTTATTATGAAGCACCCGCAAGATCTGACAATTGCCGGGGAACAGCAGCTAATGGAGATTAAAAAAGTGGAACAGGAGTTAAATGAGCCAGGTAAGTGATACATATAATGAATGTTAACCGGTAAAAAATAGTAAGCATACTGTCCAAACTTAGCATAATCCTAATCCCTTTCAATCAATTGGGAACGATAATTGTTGTAGGACATTAAATTGCATTAATAATTTCTATACTTTCCAGGAAAATTTTTGGTCGAATTATAGTTTTAAAATCAACGAGTGGTTCTTAAATTAAAGCCTTGTCTGTGTCAGAAAAAGGAGAAAAAAATCGGTATATTTACATGGGCAAAAATTTTCTCAATTCCATAGGTTTGTCAACTAATTGATAAGTTAGAGTCTCCAAATGCAAAATGTAGATTTCAGATATCTATCGATTTTCTATAGCAATAAGAGCCAGAATAACCAGTTGATATATAATTCTAATCCTTGACATATTATTTAACTTAATATATTCTACAAATTTCATGAGAAACATCAAGTTTATGATCCCAAAATGTGTTCCAATATTGGTTGTTCGGTTTTCTCATAGTCGAGCTTACTTGACTACAGCATTCTTACTCATTTTTTTTTTACATTCTAAGGTTAAGTGTAGTAAAGATATTTTATGTGATTGCTTTTCACAATTACAAATTCTATCATAATTAAATTTGATGTAAAGATTATTAAAAACCATAATCAATTATTTTGCATCTGCTTTAAGTGTATTAAGTAAATAATTACAATTACAAAAATGAATACTTAGGTTTTTTGCAACATTTCCGATTAGTTCGCAATCTTTTTTTTTATTATCATAGAGAACTAGACATATGCAATAAAACGTTGCATTAAAAAGATGCCTCAAGTTACAAATAAAAAATAAAAAAAATTCAACATAGTCAAGACAATAAGTAAAACCTTAAATTTATTCTTAAAAATGCTGTGACACAATTTGAAGCATAATTTAATGGACACACTTTACGATAATTGCTCTGATAGCACTCAATTCAAAGTAAATTTGATTCACTCTGAAATGTTGAAGTCATTAACTCTATGGGTTGACAAAGTTCAGGCCAAGCATTTCCATAAACACTTCCATGCACGTGGCACGTGACAGGCACGAAAACACTTTATTTGAAATGTGCTCAAATTGCACATTTCTGCTGCTCAAACACTTTATAAGTATGCTGGGGTGTTGGGTTATAAATAGTAGCGAGTTAGCCTTGATAAACCAGCTTGCGAATAAACGCCCCGATTGGCCAAACGAGGAACAATAATTGTAAATGTTTATAATTTGCTTATTGATTAGCCAGAACTTGTTGTTGGCAAGCAGATTAAAAAAAATTGATTAGTCGTGATATAAGCAACTGTTCTGTTTTCGAATGTAAAAAGTACGTAAAGCAAAAGTTTTACAAAAAAACGCATAACACAAATAAATAGCAAAAAGAAAAACAAAAAAAAAATACAAAAAAAAATCGCACAAAATAAAACGAAATAAAAGGTAAACGTAATGTTTAACTTAACCCCAAAGGGTTAAATATGCATATACAAGTGACTTAAGTATACAACGCGAGTGACAAGAAAAAATAAAAATTAAAGCCTAGCACAGCTCGAGCTCAAGCCCCCAGACATAGCCCAGCATTTAATTGTTGAATATTTATAACTGCCGCCGTCTGACCAGATGTGGACGGAACAGAGCTGGGCTGGGCTGGTCTGGGCTGGGCTGTGCTGCTTCTCTAGTGTCACCTTAGCGCACGCTGACATGGCAAAAAGCATTTTCAGCTGAAACGCACTCGGACTCGCACTTAATTTGATTTTTAAGCTCTGCTTTAGCAATTTAATGAACAACGTATTATGCAAAAAAAAAAATACAAAAAAAATACAAAAAAATACCAGCCCATGCCATGTTGTTGAGGCAATTGACTGACCCATTGCTTAATATATTTAACATACATGCACATATATATATATATGTATATAGATGATTTGCCTTGATTCAACAATATTATAATCTAGGTTCCTTTAAATAATTTTTGTTGTTTTTTTTTTTCACTGCGTAAATTTATAATTAAATTTTGAACGTCTATCTAGATAGTACTTCCTAACTGCTTGAATACTAAGAAAACTTCGAGATATCAACATCCAAGTGAGCATTACTTTTTTGTTGATATCCGCTTTGGACATTCATTAATTTTGAAAAAGATAATTGAAACTTGATTGCGTCAATTTCATAAAAGTATTCATACCTATATGGGGCAACAATTTCCGATATGATAAAGTTCCTCACAATCATATATGTAAGCAGTTCATAACATTGTAAGATTTCAACATATTTATTTTATTTTTGGGATTTATTTTATTTATTAATGCGAACTGCTAGATCTATTGTGACTCCTTCCGAGCTTATAGCTTATAGCTCTTCCAACAACCCCCTCTTCTTTTTTTAGTTAAGGAGACACAACCTGCTTGGACGTGCTTTGACATAGGTTGAATTAAATTTGAGAGAGCGTTAGAATCTGATTAGTAAATTCAATTAACGATAACAAGCAATTATTATTTACTCATTTGTATTTTTAAATAATTTTTTTAGATGTATATTCACTTGTCGACCTAAAATTTACATAATTATTATTTTTAGTAACTAAATACATACATCTATAATAATAATAATGGATTTTACTTTTTTTTATTATTATCTCTGGCTATTAAAGGCAAAGTGAATTTAAATCTCGATTAGCAAATACTTCTAAACTAATAAATGTGTAAATGTATCTTAAAGATGCACATGCTATTTTTTTTACTTATACAGATGCACACAAAGCACTCAACAATGTGGACACATTTCATTTAAAATTGTCACCGCCTAACGAAGTGTAAATAGTGAATTGCAATCAAACTTCATGAACAATATTCATCATTATTCATCATTATTATTGCCAGTCGGCAATCATGAACAACAATTACAATGATTATGTTGTTCATGACGCTGATGACGAACAACACATGCAAATCACATGGCTGGCTATCCATGGATATTACTTGCACTCACACTCACACTCACACTCGCACTCACACTCACTACTCACACTCGCTACTCACAGTCATGAGCAAGTGCAAAAATAAACGCAGCTCCATTGCTTTGTATGGTTAATATAAAAATGTATGCAAATAAAATAATAATTTTCGCACAAAACTCACTTAACGAACTATTGAAAATGTTAAGGGAAGCGTGCAAAGCTGGTGGGGCCAGGTTTTGGGGAGGGGAGCGGGTGCCTGAGAAGTGTCTTTAGCTTTGGTTAATTTTCATATTTCGCTGGAAATGGAATTGCAGTCGGCTGTGCACATGTGCGACAGGCAAAACACATCACACAGCAATATTATGAACATGACATGCATTTTATTATACCCTCTTCAATATGCACAAAATGTGGTATGCCAAATTTATCACATAAGATGTTACAAACGGCAGATGACAAGTCGACAAGGAGCATTGTAAGCCATGCACATCTGATTTATCATATATTTTCCATATTTTTTGGCACACAGCTCTAATTTCTAGGTTGTTGAAAAATTATTGTATTATCTTTTTTGTTACTTAAAAATTTCACCAAAAAATAGTCTTTACTATTTTCTAAAAGGATTTCCAGAAAGTCTTTTTCCTAGAAATCATGTTACGCATTATATTTTTAAAAATGCATTTATTAATACTAGAAAACATT
This sequence comes from Drosophila kambysellisi, assembly GCA_035042185.1. NCBI lineage: Eukaryota > Metazoa > Arthropoda > Insecta > Diptera > Drosophilidae > Drosophila > Drosophila kambysellisi. The sequence goes on from JAWNLS010000720.1 coordinate 4,282,818, forward strand.
TCTAAAAAAATAATAGAAATACATCATATATTTTCAATTTGGAGTCTTTCTAATTTAAGAAAAATATTTTCTTATATTTAGAAATTCATTCTTCATCCCACTTACAGAGTTTTGCTAACTACAGAATATGTCTTCGTCGAGCAGTCTTTTTGCTGTTCATTCAATTTTTAGTCTTTTGCTTTTTACTTTTGTTGTTTTCATTACTTTCGTCATATTAATAATAATACTCACACACACCCATACACACACACCAACACAACACATACCCATGCAGGAAACGCTGTTTGTATCTTTTGGATACCTCGGGGCGACAATCCTCTAGCGTATGATTCACTTGCCGCTGGGTGTTCAATTTCAAACCAAAACATATGCGTCATATTCCGGGCACATTCAGTTAGTCCCCAGCAAATGAGATATGAGAAATATATGTTTCCATATTTATGGGCTCATATTTTGTAATTGCAATTAATGTAATCTCTGCTCCATATTACAGAATTACAGTTACACATGCATTCGACACGATTGCGACGCGTCTGTCGGCCAAGAATTTGTGACAACAAGTTTTATTTCTTAATTATTTACACATTTACTATTTATTAAGAACTTATATTGAGTGTGAGATGAACGTACTTTGTGCTTTATATATTTTAAAATAGGGATTTGAGAAAAGGGTCTCCAGAAAGAATTTAAAATATATATAGAATATTCTATTTATTACTTAATATTTTATTTATGAATTATTTTTATAAAATATAATAAGATATTTGAAGGGTGTTATAATTAAAGAATACATTTATCCTATGCCATAATATATAAATATTCCTTATCAGCATTCTCAATATAGCCATGTCCATTCAAAATAGGATCGGTTACTACGGTTACGGCGTAAAACCCAGTTTTTCTCCGAAATATTTTCTTGATTACCAACTTATTTACACCCACTTCTATATAGTTCCATACCTATTTATTTTTATCAGACTGAGAATATATAAATCGATGCGTACAAACTAGTCGGCAAAGAGATATCTTGTTATGGACAAAAAGGTTCGACAATCCAATTCAATGAATTATGCACTACTATAACTTATAAATTTACGTTAATAAATATATTCTGTTTGTAATTTAAGTATTCTCGTGATAGTATATCAGCGAAGTTCAAGTGAATGATAAGCGGTAAACCTAATTGGCAGTTTCGCTAAACGATGCGACGTCAGAAGTTCAGACAACCTCTTCCCTAAGAGTGACGTAGCAATATGTCGGGTATTTGAAATGAAATCAAAGTACAATGGAAGGCAAGCAAATGCCGTCTCGCCAGGGTAATTCCGCCGTATAGCCGCACTGGTTAAAGTACGACAGACGCCGATGCCGACGCTGACGTCACTTAGGCTCTGAGCTTCAATCCGGCCAGCGATGATTGTATTGCATGATTGATGTGGCATCGGTGTTGAATGGCAACTTTCTAACTCCATTTTTTTCCCAAATTTTACTGTTCAAGATCTTTGATTTATCTAAAACTAGAAAAGCCTTGCTCTTGCTTATCGTGCTTGGATCGGAGATCTTTCCTTCTGCACATTTTAAATTTTACTGCCGATTATCATTTGGAATTTCCGTTTATTGTATTTCCTCAACTAACTGAATTTTAATCAAAATAATATGTTATTGAGCGTTCTGTCTGTGTGAAAGCTCTCTGGAAATTTTTACCAATCTGAGGGATTATCAAACATTTTATAACTCAAGGTTTTAGCGGCAATGGCCGTGAAACTAGGAAAATAGGTAATCAATGATAACAAATAAATAAATCCACAAAAATTCCACAATTTTAAAGATAGAGTCACCAAATTTGGTCACTGGCAATGCTCCTTCACACAAAGACCTTCAGGCACCAGTAAATAAATAAATTATTAATTTTAGAGGTAAAGTTACAAATTTTGAAAAATAGATTACTAAATATTGATAAGAAAATTTTTTGGCTACTGTCTGTCTGGCCCCAAAAACCCAGAGAAAGCCTATATCTGTCCCAATTTTAGATCTAGAGACACCAAATTAAATAGACGCATTAATGATTATTCCTTATTCTTCCACTGATGCACCGACTGCATCGCACAAGCCACTGCTGACCCACCCACCTTTGGCTGCAATGTTATATAACAGATCTTGACCTTATCATCGTATTTTTCAAATTAAAATCGATGCAATCAAGTTTAATAAGCTTTCAGTCTGGAAATTGCAATATATTTCTCTTGTGAAACATATAAACAAAGAAGTCGGCTGTGAACGAAAAAATTAATTAATTTATTTTCTTTATAAGTGCATTTTTTGTTCCCCACGATTAAATTAATTTGTATCTATTTTTTCTTTCACAATACACTTCGCCAACTCGAAGGAAGGCGGAGGATTTCCGATATTCACGATCAGAATATATATAAATTTCGTTCTTTTCATTATTGATAATCTTTTTTCGATTTGAAAACCGGCTTTACGAGCCGTACCTGGGTATCTTTTAGTCGGGCTTGCTCTCTCCAGAGACTAAGGCACATTTACTTGTTATTATATACACATATGTATATATATATATAAATATATATGGCTCATCACTGATAACCGAGCGCCTTTGACAGCTCTGCTTGGCTGACTGCCATATCAACAAGCAGAGCAGAGCAGAGCGACCTATTATATTCATATGTCTGTATATATTAAATATGTATACACATATTTGTATACTTGGCGTAACTGCTGTTGTCGCTGGTTACTGCGCTGAGCTCCGGGATTCAGGCACTGATAAGATGGACGCTCGACGCTCTGTTGTTGTTGTCGCTGTGCAGCGCTGTGTCTGTTTGCCAATCTTGAAATAAGCAGATTAACATATATGAGGCCTATGAATGTGCCTCCACAATAATAAGTACTAAAAAATGCAGCTCTGCTCAAAGATTATGGCCCCTAGAACAGCAAAAAAAACAAAACAAAACAAAACAAATAAGTCAACATCAACTTAAATATGTAGTATTATATCATATTTATTATTTATTTTTTATTATATTGACAAACCTTGAAAGCTAGGTCATCTAACTGACCCAGAGGATCTGCGTTCGAGTCATTTTTAGAGGCATTAAATTACACTTTTAAAGTCCAATAATGACAATATAGAATTTATTTGTATTTATGGGCAATGATGAAACAAAAGTTTCTAACACTTAAGATGACAAATCAAATTACAAAAAATATATATAAAATAAAACAAACCTGGAGGCTAAAGGACATTAATTGAATATCGAACCTTAAAATCACGTTCTTTCTTTTTTTTAATTGACATAACAAGTTTTCTGTTTTTATATGAATAAAATAAAATATGACAAATAATGTGACAAATTAAAAAATACTTGTTCATGGCTGTTGTGGGTTTGATAAATACGATAATAAAATTTGTAGATAATGATCGTTATACCAATGTCAATTCCAATCGAATTATAAGGCTCTGTCATTAATATTATGACTTTTGTTACTTAAATGCGATCAGGGTGTAAAAGTGGATTAACGACTATAAAATCAACCGGGAATAAAAACTGAAGACTTCAATAATGGCTTCATGTAAGTTTCTTTACAACAATATTGACTTAATTGGTACATCGTATAATATTGTAATGTTTATTTAGTATTATTGCATATATAAAATGACTTATGTAATTAAATAAATTGCTTAGGGGAAATATTTTTTTCTAAGAAAAATCAAACATGGTGCATTTTTATTGGTTTGCACTCCAACAACTTTCTGTGTCTTTGAAGAGTTCGAGTTTTTTTCGAATATCAAATAAACAAAATATAAAGTTGCAATTTTTTCAAAATCCTGTGTATTTTTTAGCCTATTTGATATAAAATGTTATTAATGTAAAGAAAGAAAGCACTTTTATTCCTAGAATTCAAATCGTAATACTATTTTTGAGAGTTGGTACGGTTAATATAAATATTTATAATGTTTAATTCGCGAAACAATTATTAAAAGTATTTGGCTTTATTTTTGAATAAGATTTGCCAAAGTGCGTAGGTAAATCTTAAGTACTGTCGCGATAATCGCTCTGCAAATCTAAGACACTTAGAAAAGAGTTTAATTTATAGCATAACGCTTTTATGATTACTTATGTGTGATACTCCATGTAGTACACATCTACTGATGTATGTATAATAGTTTAAAATTAGAATTATTGTACACTTACAAAAAAATTGCACTAAAATGTACAAAATCGCACGAAAAATTAGATTTAGAATTAGATTGTCTTGTAGAAATAATTGCTTAAAATAAGAAAAATTAGAAAAGATTGTTTACTATTTATCAGAAATATTCTTCTTAATAATAGAAATAGCTAAAAAGTTAAAATGCTAGCCCTCATTTGTAAAAAAAAAAATCATTTTTAAAAATCAGAAAAAACTAATGAAATATGCTGGCTCGACTTTTATATTAGCGTTTATCTGTTGTCACTATTAGGAGCCAACTAGCTAAGTGAGAAGTCACTTAAAATACAGGTTTCGAATCGTCGTAAAATCTTAAGTTTTTTTTTTATATTAACTTGTGAATTTATTAACTATCTGAAATTAGTTTTATGTACATGCGAAATCTTAAAGTACTAATGTTTAATAATAATAAATAATGACTTTTATATATAAGTAAAAAAAAAGCTTAATTCTTCCAAGCATAGAAAACACCTTCCAGGAAATTAAAATTTTCTTCTAAATTTGAGAAAAATGCAACCTGAAATAAATATAGCCACAACCTTAAATATTAAAAATTTACATTTTTAATAATAAGTTGAGGAACCCTTGGCAAACTTCCACAAATGTATTTTTTTTAAGTGTATATGCAATAATTTGTACACGTATGTAGAGCACAAGCAATGCGATTGATAGCACGCCGTGTGTCCGTCTATCTGCGCATGCCACATTGAGAGCCCCGTGGGGAGGCGGCCCGAACGGTGGCCTGTCAACGTAGAACGAGACGATCCGCCCCGAGGCGAGCCGAGCTGAGCCGAGTCGTAATCGGATTGAATTGTTAACAATTTTACTAAGGCGCAAGTGCGCAAACGCAATAATAACAACAACTACAACAGCAGCAGCAACAACAACAATAATAACAATAAAACAACAACAAGCATAGTAATAATATTTAGTAAACTTTATGTGTTTGCTGTGGTGCTCGCAAACAGCCGAGCTTCGATCGGCACCGGCAACAAGAAAGCCGGCCGACGCTGACATCGATGCCAGCGTCGACTGCGATTGCGTTCACGTTGTTGTTGTTGTTGCTGTTGTTTTTATTATTATTGTTGTTGTTGTTGTTATTATTGTTGTTGCTGTTGCTGTTGCTGTTGAGTCGCCGCCCGACGTTGACTTCTACATATATCTACAACAAATAATATTAAGACAGTTAGTACGTGCTGAGAACATTATTTGAGGTTTAGTCAGTGTTTTGCACTGTGCGGTTATAATACATAGAGCACCGAGAGACTCCCGGTGGGTCGCACAAAGAGAAAGCGCACCCTATTGTGCCGGTTCGAAAAGAAAACATTATATATCGCTATATATATATGTATATAAGATATTACCAATAGCAATTTAAATTTTAAATCTATGGTTTAGCATATTGAGCAAATATTTGTGTGTACGCAAAGGACTGTGATAGCAAATAGCAACCGAATAAATAAATGAAAAACTCTTGATTCGTTTTGTATTATTTATTTATATGGTGCACTTCATGAACCGTCACCCCACCGTCCCTAATGATTGATAGGGCTTCGAGATATATATATATGTATATATATATATAGGTATATCGTTAAAAGCATTTGCCGCTGGATTTTAAGTGTTGTCTTTGCTATTTTTAATTTTAATTTGTGCAAATATTTAACTTTACTTAAGTGTGTATATGTGTATAATAAAAAAAATAAAAAATAAAAAATTAAGAAAAAATATGCGACAACAGCAATTTGTAAAAAAATAAATTTGCACCGAGTGTGAAGGGCTTATAAATATTTACTCATTGTTGCGTTAACAAACCAAACGAGGAACTGCCAATTCTGCGAATATATATTTTTTTTTTTGAGGAAGCTGGAAATATATTTACCAATTAAATGTACTCTTCAATGTTACCGAGTTTGTTAAATATGAAAATCGAGAATTTAACAAATTCGGGCTACGATGATGCATTTCTGTTGGAGGAGAATCTGTTGCAAATGATGGGTGAGTTAAGGTCTCCTATAATATATGATATTATATTGCACGTATTTTTCCTTGGGTGTTTGCACAATTTCCGATCATGAAACTGAGTCAACTTTATAGGTAGTTTATTATCAGTTGAACCATATAAACATATTTCAAATTGCTTGTGCAATTTTAAGTTTGTAATCAATTAACTTATCATTAGCTATACGTATATCTTTCTCTATGGCTCTGATTCGATATCAACACATTGGTCAAAGCCTTGCATACCTTATCAACGGACACAATAAAATAATATTATTCAATTGTTAGCCAATTTCTGATCATTTTACTATTATTTGGGGCAGTCCCCTCACTGCATTTAATGAGGATTATTGTTGGTCTCCGGTCCGCTCTGGTGGACATCATTCTGCTGAGAAACTCAGTAAAGTTGGTTTTTTTTTAGGAATTGTTGAGCTTTATGCCAAATTTCTTTAATCTGCAACTGCAATGTTGGGCAGACAATAATGCTAGACAGGTCTTCCTGGTTCCTGGTTGATAATTTAGTTCAGCGCCCTATTGGGAATCTCGCTTATCACCCCTTTGTATATATGTCTGAATGAGACATGACCACGTCATTCACTACTTCTATTCAGCTTTATTAGAATGCGATTCATAATTATCAGCTAAAGCACTGCTCGTGGGATGTGAATCTTTTGCTCTTTGATCCTTTGAAGATTGCCAGCAGGCATAATGATGATTAATATATTTCCCCGGAATGAATGTCTTTTTGACAGAACATTAATTAGTCTCGCAGTATCTTTCACGTCCACTAGTAAAATTTGTGAAATTCAACATACACCTTATGTTATTATTCAGAAAGTAAAAAAGTCTAAAATTAAAAGTTGTTGCTTTTTTAAAATGCATGCTTTGCATTCCATAATTTAAGGAGGAATTTTTATATTGGAATTTTTGTTAAATATATTACGATAGAACATTAATACTTAGGATTTCTTTTCTAAATATATAACTAAAGAAAATCTCCTTGACTTAACCTGCAAGTTATGTTGATTAGCGCATTGTGTTGATTTTGCCTTGGTCTGCTCTATTCAAGAAAGATTATGCTTCTATAGGTAATCTCCTGCTTTCTGTGTGGTCTGAGTCTTACTTCTGATAAGATACATTTTAATGGTCCGTAATTTACTAATTTATATTGTATAAAAAACAAAGCAAACAACTTAGAATGCAGTGTGTCGGGAGGGCTCGACTGGAAGATACTCGAAAAGGTAAAAGTTATCGAATGCTGAATCAAGAATATATATTCTCAGTTGTTAATGAAACGTTTTCTTTCCCCTATATAGCCTTTTTAAGCCATTTTTAACAGTTTCAGGGTATAGAAAACACGCGATCCATGATAATGCAGTTTTATTATTGCCATAAAATCGTATATCTATTGGCAAATGTATTCCGATCAGATTACCTATACAAATGCAGTCACGCCCTTTGCTACGAATAATATTAGTATTTTCGTGTTAATCGCTTTTTTTATGAGCATAAGAGCATGTTTATCAGATTTTGTTTTTGGCTTAGACCACATAGGACTTTATTGTAGTGCTTATCAAAGATTAGTGATTAGATATTGTTGGCAGCAATCACAAAAAAAAAAGAAAAAAAAAACAAAAAAAAACGATTGTTTTACCTTGTTTTTGAATTCTTTTTGAAGATAATATAGGTAATTTTGGTGTATTATTAACAATATTTACTTTGTGTAAATAGACAGAAAGAACTATTATTATTTGTACGACGATTCCACAACAAATATATTTTTTAAAGCAGTCAAAAATAAAAATATATAGTTTACATATCTATAATTACAGCTAATTGTTATATTCGCATAAATTTGAAGCTAGTCATAAAATTTGAGAACTATCTTAATGATGAGCTAAAAATTCCTATTCCTATTACCACAAAAAGGGTAATTGCAACCAGGTATTAGAAAGTGATGCAGTTCGTTGCATGCAATATTCTTACATGAATAGAGTATCTAGAATACAGGGTATCTTCGATTGAACGGATCGTTTATGGCTTAATTATTTTGTTTTCATTGAAATTTCACACACGAATGCTTTTATTAGTAATTGCACCCATAATCAATATACGAATACAAACGTAAAAATTATTGATTTATATCTGCCGAACTGCTATTTAAACTACACATGTTCCATCTACCTATTCGTAGTTAATTTCTTTTAATTATTCAGCTATTCAATAAAATAATAATTAGGTTGACTTGATTCAACCGGAAATACTATACATGAATACACACACAAGCACACACAACCACACACACTCACACATCAATAAAATGGCGCATTTGATATTTTAAAATAAGAGCAATTGAACTTGAGACATACTTGGCAGAATGTCGTAATTATTTGCTGAGAGTATTGGTAAAAAAAAAGTAGCTGAAAACCCACTAAATTGGAAATTGGGCTTGATAACTCAAATGATAACAATGCAACTGATTCGGGAAGAATGTTATAGCTAAATTAACAATCATACTCTATAACAGATCTTATTGATTAGCTATTTATAAATAATGTGTTTATTATGGCAATGTGAGTTGAGTTTGTGGAAAGGATGTAGTGTCAAGTAGTATTTTCTCAATTTATGTGCATTATATAAAAAGACAAACTTATATTTTTCGTAATTAAATGAAGGTGAACCGACAGCGAATTACTCTCATTTCAGTAAAATACTAACTGAAAATAAGCGGAAGAAGTAAATGTAATTTACTTAAATTGTATTTTTGGAAGTAGTAAATGTTATTTACTTAAATTGTAATTTTGGGTTAGGTCTATATTTATTTATGCTGCGAATTTGACTTTATAGCGACTTTATAAACGTGACTACTTAGTGAAGTCAAATTAAATGATGCTTCAAAGGTGTTGACCATAATATTCTGAGGCCGTTTTAAATATCCATATATGGATACATTTCTTATGCTTATAAAATGTGAAATAGTTAAAAAGGCTTGGCTTAATGGGCTAGCATATTACTTATTACTTATTACTTATTTTGAGTAACTGAGTGCATAGACTGAGTCAAGTTCTAAATGTCACCGTCATTGGCAGAGCAGTTCAAGGCAAAGACGTTATTTAATTGCACGTCGGCTATTCGGAGTGGAACACGTTAGCTCCCAATTAAAAAAGGCCAGACACTAAGACTATAACGAACATAGTTAATGGAAATTATACTTGACAAGATTTTTATCTGGTTTAACTTACGAGGCGCCATACAGAACCACATTCATCTACAAAACTCTGATTACATATCGTTAGACAAGTTATTAACAATAATAACAACAACAACAAAAATAACAAGAAATTATATATGATTGGTACAGTGTATTTTGTTGAATGTATTAACTTTTTTTTATTAACAACTTAATTGAGACGTTTTTAGAATTTTAATTACAGACAAAATGCGCTCAATTATTAGTCATAAAGATAATGATAATTGTAATAAAAAAAATATATAAAATTATGAATGCTCTAGTCGTGAGAGCTCGACTAGATACCCTGAACTCAGGTCTTAACTTTTTATAATCGGACAACTTTATAACACTTTTTTTTATCCATTTTCCATTTGTGCCAAGTATTGAATCAGGTTGTACTTCCAACATCAGCCAGATAAAACGTGAATTGATTAAAAAAAACCCGGGAATCTTCTGGTATTTGCATTTCTTAACCACTCGCTAAACGCTCCAATACATAAATGAGTGCATCGGAAATTCCATATTACATAATTCTACAAGTTAGTTTAACAATTTTAATACCACATGATGCGATTTTCTAATATTTACATATTTGCCATATCTTTAATAGCCAGATATTTGCACTTAATCAGAAATATACAATTTTAGCACAAATAAAAAAACACTTTCAGGTTTCAGGTTTAAAACCATCTACTAAAAAAAATAAACTTGACAGTAAATATAGTTGACAAACAGGGAAAAACGTTGTTGTAGGGTCTGATTCCACTCTACTAAAATTGGAATATACGTCGAATAGTCTGGGTAAATATCTATGCGACAATACCCCAGAAAGTTGGTGACTTCATTATTTATTTAATACAAGTACTTTGTATTTGAATCTAATTGTTTTTAAAAATATTGAAATAAAACTAGAATGTGAATAAGTTAGCATTAGCATATTGCAAATAAAATATTTAAAATAGTAAAATTGTCTCCATTCTTAGAAGAAGTCTAGTCATTTATAGTCTTAAAATATTTAGCTTAGTTAGTATTTACTTATATGATAAAATGCTTTAATTTTACATTTATATGTCTCTAAGAATTTATCAAGAGTTGCGTACGGGTATTTAAATCATTTCCAATGTATACCAATTTGTAGATTAGTATTTTATTGCTGCATAAAAAGGACTATTTGTTTGAAGAACTCAAAAAAGAAGAAAATTCATTGTTTTAACTATTTTTTTTATTGTTTTTTATAATTAATACATAGTAAAAGAATATGGATCTTTAAATTTCGATTGATTTTCTTATTTAAATAGCTTAATAGCTTAATAAATTGTATATTTGATAGTTACTTAAAAAGTTTTGATTACAGCTGAAGACATCATCATATAAATTAGAGGTAACTTGGCAATGTGGAAAACGAACTAATGCATTGCAAACTCTTAAATAAATATAAATATAGGAGAGACTGTCTGCTTAAACAGTTTATATTTATACATCAATACATATCGTTTTTCAAATCCCAACGTATCGAGTTCAAACTTGATTCCAATATATGAGTATTAACATTTATTAAACACCTGTGTTAAGCAAAAGTATAATTTTCTGCATACAAAAGATGTAAATAGAATCTGTTTGAACAATTTTGTTTCAGTGATTGTACATAATTTAGTCGATTACCTGCAGAGCCAGTAAATTCCATATATTCTATATAAAATAACTATAAATGTTTTTGGGGAGAGCTTAAGGGTATTTTCCAATCGGGCAGACTTAACAATATCACCTTTTCATATTTGTTTCTAAACACACTGTTGACTCATTTCTTGTATTATCGTTGACGAGACGGCGATTCACACCTAGTGCGTGCATATCAGCCGATGTGTATTTCTGTGCCCCAGTATTTCAGGCTATTCGATTTGAAATCGAGTATTTTGCGTCGCACTCACTCTCGCTTTTGCTCTGGGTTGGGTTATCAGCGGCGGCATTAGGAAATTTTATGACAGCTTATATTTGTAGGCTGGGAGTTATGTGGGGGTTACGATGGGTTAAAACAAGTCAGATTGTTGACTATAAAATAACATACTTTATTACTGATGTTTTCATCGCTGTCTACAGAATAAAATAATGCAAATGCTCGGCCATAATTGTAGTTAATGTGAAAATAACATTTTTTAGCACACACCAGCAGAGAGACCCCTAATAGGACCTGAACCGTATTGTTGCTATCGGAAGGCACACAATACGGCAGGCGCTTAGAAACGAAGAATGACAGAGGAGGCAGAGGAGCTGGGCAGAGGCACCAGGACTCCGACAAGCCAAATGTCTTTTGGGTGGCTGTAATCAGAATCGATTTAAGCAGATAATAGCCATGAGTTAAAACAATCTTAGAATACTCACCGGTCTACTGACGGGACACAGTAAACTAAGAAATCACCTAGCCAAGCTATGTATAATTAGTAACGGACTCTGCAGGTTCTGTGAAGGCGAGGAGGAATCCTCAATGCACATCCTAACAGAGTGTGTCGCCTTAGCGCGGAAGAGATGCAATATCCTCGGGATGCATGTCAGGATGAGCAATGACATAGTAGCCCTCAACCCAATAAAGATTCTAGCATTTGTGCAGGAGCTTGGGTTGATGGAGGAGCTTTAAGCCCAGAAGGGAGCGCAATAGACCTATCAGGTCGCGTTGCACACACCCCCAACCTAATAATAATAATTGTATACATTTTTAAACAATCTTTAAATGTATTTAAAGGTTTTTCTCAGACAACACATAAATAAATCGTCATTAATCCATTAACATGCTAAAGTATTTAAAATTTCAGAAATACTGAACATAAATTAAAACATTATTATTGTTACTTTTGGTATACAAATAAAAAGAATAAACCAAAATCAAGATCTGCACTTTTAAATTATCGACTGAATTTTTAAATAAACAAAAACATTTTCTCTTATTGACGAGTAAAGTAATAAAATTTAAAAATATTAATGTACCCACCATAAGAGAATACAATAAATTCAAAGCAAATATTGATGTTTATGGATTCATCATACCTTATGTAATAATACATACATACATACATACATCAATTTGTCTATATATTTTTGGCGTATTTCGGGGGCTCGACTTGAACGCTTGAATAAATAAATAATGTGAACGTAATAGAGCTTTGTATATCTATAAATGGGTCCGTTCCGTTTACTGGACAGACTGACAGACAAAAATAAAATTATAGTTCAACAACGCCAACGCTAAGCAAACAACAACATCACAAATCACACTCGGTGCTTATCATTGACTCGAGCGAATTTTTTATGCTTTGGCTATAAAATATTTGCGAAAAAAAAAATACAAAACAAGATATTTAATTCAAAATAGAACATGAAAATCCAATCGCTTTTAATCTAAGACTACGCGAATTGATAAGCCCATCGGCAAGCTGAGAAGAAAGCAGGCAACACGTTCTCATTTTGCGAAACTAACGGTGATGAGGCATATCAACAAATATAAAAAAAACTGAAACCTAACGATGACGCTGCAGATATTCACGCTCTACACTGCCTTCCTAGCTAGAATTGACAGCAACGCAGAAAGCGACGACAAACACACACTAAGCGAATGAGTTTATGGCACAACTCATGTTATTTATAGCACCAGGCGCTATAATATAACATTTATTTTCTCCATCTTTTAAATTTGGATAAATACAAATAAACAATATAAAATTAGGTGTTTTTTTTTATTTTATTTTTGTAATGCGCTTAACCCATTGATGATTAAATTGTGGTGCAAAAATATATTGATATAACAAATATTTTTAACAAAATATTATTTGAAATGCCACCTGTGGGGTCCACTTGCGAATCTAATCAATTGAGGAGGGAGGAGCAAATTTTAATAACAAACAAGGGAAGAGTTCAGTGACAAAGTAGAGAAAAACAAGGTGTTAATTGAAGGTGTATGGACCGTGATGTTGTTAATGCCTGTGAATTATTTTAACTATAGTTCGTTAACAAATGTATGTTATAAAAGTGGCTGCTAATTAGTAATACAAGCATAGAACGGATCTCTAAATAGTTTTGAGTCATTATGACACTATAAAGCCGGAAATACTTTTTCTTTTTTGCAAGGCACTTTTGTGTACCCCTCCTTCTGGGCATGCATAGTAAGGAATTTGTTAAGGAATACTGTTATTTTTAATTTCATTACTTTTTTTGTATTCAAAAGTGATCTTGCAATCTTGTTGATTTTTTTTACTACAGCTCCACAGAATTGTAAAAAAGTAAACGAAATGGAAAAATATACATTTTTTGTTTGTAAAAACAAAAGCTTAATTTTTTAAATTACTAATAAAAATGATATGCGATCAGGCTATGCAATGGAATCAACGGCGTGCCCAAGTTATCTGCTTCTTCTTTTTTCTAGTTTTATTAAAGCAGCTTTTCTTTGTTTGATTTTTCTTCTGTCTGTCTATGTCAATATTTTGCTTAGCACATACACATATGCATACAGGCACACAAACACACACACATATACACAATTTAATGCCGGCTTTTTTATTTTTATTTATTTATTTGTTTATATGCTTGCCTTCTCGTTTGCCTTTGCTTACGTTTTCTTCAAAATTAATTTGTATACCTGTGTGTGTGAGTGTAGTGTAGGCAAGTGTCTGTCTCTCTTCGCTCGTACACATGTATGTTTTGTATATGTAAGCATTTATGAGTGCTCCAAGTCTGGTTTTGAGAGAGCGCAGTCCAGCAACAGCAAAATATGCATGTACACATATGCAAACACACACACACACACTTAGCTTATTAAAGCGTTGATTAACAAACATAGCGACGATACACATGAACAGGCACGCAGAGCGAAAGCCGCGACAACGTACGATGTAAATGTATATGTATATTTGTTTCTGTATGTGTGTGTGTATATGTATGTGGGGCAGAGCGACGCCAAAAGCATTAGCTTGCCGTATGCAGTCAGAGCGGGCGCTCAGTGTATAGTTTGTTTGTCGTTGTCGTCGTCGCCGTCGACGGTTCGTGTTTTTCATTAATCAGTAGCATTAAAATGGTGCGCAAGTCCGCTAGAGTTAAAATTCCTACTTGTCGCGCTGTTGGCAGCGTTCTTTTGCGTGCTGCTCCCAGCAAAGGCGCTGCTCGCGCTGCTGCTGCTGCATCTACTGCTGCTGCTGCTGTTGGAGAGAGTGTTAACGATGGGAAGCAGGAGGAGAAGGCAATGGTCAGGCGACGGCGACAACGGGACAGCCTCGCAAGCAATTCACTCTCAAGTGATGATGGTGTGTGTTTATCTGTCTCTGTCTATGTGTGCGTGTGTGTATTAAAATGTAATATTTACATTTAATTTATCTCTGAATTATTTTTAATATTAAATTAATATGTAAACTCCGTTACATAAAAACAAGTATAAATGTATAAATATGTACATATATACATATTTACATATGTACGTGTTTATACACACAAACATATTTACATAAAATTCGCATATTAATTGCATTTTAAAGCAATTGATTTTAAGTTGCTAAACACGTATTTGCGGCAGTGTCAAACATTTTTCAGCTTTTATATTCGTTATCTCGACGTAATCCACAATGTTTCAGACTACACACAAAATCCTGTTAAATACAGACGAATTTCCAAGATAAAATATCATCTTATGATGTTATACGATAAAGATGATAAAGTTGTTCAAATGGCGTTTGAAGAACAAACTTTATGTTAATTCAAAATGTCGACTCTCTGTGATCATATTCGAAGACTTGATGTATTTATTTATATTACATTTTCTTTTAGACCTGAGCTATTTTTAGTTTACCTTTAGTTCGGAGTTCTACATATGATTTTCTTTGAAGCAAATTTCTGTTTCACGACTGGCTGCGAACTGAATATTTCTCATTTTTGTCTATCTCGATTCCATGACAGCTATGTAATATAATGGCCACATTCGGTTGCCTCTGACGTCACAAGGAAAATAAACAAAAATATGTACACTAAGTGTCACCAAGATAGCTTTAAACCTGACTTAGTTCTGCTCATAGAAACGAGGTATAAAAATTGATCAGACGAACCTGTCTATATCTGTTTGTCTCTTAATGCTGGTCCAGAATACATATACCTTATGGGATCAAAGTCATCTGCTTCAATGCGTTTTGATTATGGTAGCATCCTCTAAAAAGGTATTAAAAATGGTTTCCTTAAATTTATATCCTGGTCTTGTAACTTTTAAAAAACACTTGTACATTAACTGAATTTATTGATATAATTATTTTATCATTCGCACAGAATCTGCGGAAAGTCCAATAATGCAGGCAGAGGCGCTGCCGGTGGGTCATCCTGCTGGCTCACCAATTGACCATGCCCTGAGCCCCAATGGCGTTGGCCTCGGCCTCAGCAACAGCAGCAACCAGAGCAGCGAGAATTTTACGATCTGCAATGGCAACAGCAATGCCAGCAACAACAATAACAGCAACAACAACAACAACACCAATATGTACTCACCAAACATCAACAATCTTGGCAGCGGTGGCAGTAACAACCAACAGCAGCAGCAGCAACAACAGCAACAACAGCAGCAGCAGCAGCAACAACAACAGCAGCAACAACAACAGCAACAACAACAATCGCCCACAGTTTGTGCAATTTGTGGAGATCGGGCGACGGGCAAACATTATGGCGCCTCCAGCTGTGATGGCTGCAAGGGATTTTTCAGGCGCAGCGTGCGCAAAAATCATCAATATACCTGCAGGTGAGTGTGATTAGACCAGAGAGAAATCAGACACATATAGCAGAAGATCTCTGATATAATATTTAAAAGTAAATAAATGCGCAGATTTCGTAGTTTTCAACGGAAATTTAAACTGTGGTGCATTGTGCAGAAATGAAAAATCTAAAATTCTAATAGAATTTTCGAAAAGATCATACAAAGAAGGCACGTCGAAGTAAAATTATAATATTGATTTAAAAAAAAAAATCAGATTATTTTTGTCTAAAATGCAAGTAGCATTTTATAGCTACTTTTTAGTGAATTTGGTTTTTCCAATCCATAGCTGCTATATCAACAAGTCTAGTGATGTAAATTAATAATATATATATACTTAATGGGGTCAAGACTCGTTCTTCAAAATGTTGTAAGCCATGAATTATTAGAAGCAATAATAACAAGTGTAATTTGTGACTTATATATTTTGAAAAACGAAAGCACAACTCTTTGCCTAGTTTATTTAAATTTCGATCTCGCCGAACGGGAATCGAAATAATATAAATAAAATTAATACTTGTTGGTGCTAGCGAAAGAAATATTTAAATGAAAAATGAGGTCACCAAAAAACTAAGCCATAATTGTTAATATTTGACAGATTCTCGCGGAACTGCGTGGTTGACAAGGACAAGCGGAATCAATGTCGCTACTGTCGGCTGCGCAAATGCTTCAAGGCGGGCATGAAAAAGGAGGCGGTGCAGAATGAACGTGATCGCATCAGCTGCCGTCGCACCTCCAACGATGATCCCGATCCCGGCAATGGACTGTCTGTGGTGTCACTCGTCAAGGCTGAGAACGAATCGAGACAGTCGAAAGCCGGGGCCGCCATGGAGCCCAACATCCACGAGGATCTCTCCACAAAGCAGTTTGCCAGTATCAACGATGTCTGCGAGTCAATGAAACAACAGTTGCTCACTTTAGTCGAATGGGCCAAACAAATACCAGCCTTCAATGAACTCCAGCTGGACGATCAGGTCGCCTTGCTACGCGCCCATGCGGGCGAGCATCTGCTCCTGGGCCTCTCACGTCGATCCATGCATCTGAAGGATCTTCTGCTGCTTAGCAATAATTGTGTCATCACCAGGCATTGTCCAGGTAAAATCAATCAATTCACAAGCATTTGAATATTTTTTTTGATTCCGACTTTTATTTAAAATAGATCCACACGTCTCGCCCAATTTGGATATATCACGGATTGGTGCGCGCATCATTGATGAGCTGGTGGTCGTTATGAAGGATGTTGGCATTGATGAGACCGAATTTGCCTGCATTAAAGCGCTGGTCTTCTTTGACCCCAGTGAGTTAAATCGATTTCTTTTTGTGCACTAAATTTAAGATATTCGATATACTTTTGATCCCAAGCGTAACTCACCTTATAATTCAGAAAGAATATTTCTAAAAACAAGAGTTGTACTGTTTTCAATAATAGAAAACATTTTCAAAAAGTATAGAAAAACAATTTTTGGCTTAATTTGTAATTTTCAAAATTTTGCTTCATATATTTAGAATTTTTCCAAAAACAACAATAACTTTCCAGTTTTTAAAATTTAATTTGAAAATAGTCAAATTTATAAGATTTCATATCTTTATGCATATAATAAAAGTAGCTCGCATCTCTCTTCACTCCAGATGCCAAGGGTCTCAATGAGCCGCATCGCATAAAATCCTTGCGCCATCAGATACTCAACAATCTGGAGGATTACATTTCGGATCGGCAGTATGAGTCACGTGGCCGATTTGGCGAGATTCTGCTCATTTTGCCGGTGCTGCAGTCAATTACCTGGCAGATGATCGAACAAATACAGTTTGCCAAAATCTTTGGTGTGGCGCACATCGATTCGCTGCTGCAGGAGATGCTCCTGGGTGGTAGGTTCAGTCTTTTTATCCAATAGAAACAGTTGATATATTTGTTGTATTGCATCCGGCAGGTGAACTCGCGGACAATTCACTGCCCTTGTCGCCCCCAAATCAGTCCAATGATTATCAGAGTCCCACACATGCTATAAATCTGGACGGCAGCAGCCAGGCGAGCACCACTATGGATACGCTGGCGACAGTGACCAGCGGCAGCCATGGCCTAGATCTTGATGTGCAGCACATACAGGCGCTAATCGAGGCCAACAATTCGGAGGACACTTTCCGTGAATATGCGGCCAACAATGCATCAGCGGTTGCCATGCCAACGTCCGCCGTTACGCCACCCCTGAGCACTGCTGCCTGTAGTCCAAAATCGCAGGAGAGCGGCAGCTACATGGATGCGAGCCAACGCCAATACAGTGCCCAGCATAAGAGTCAGATAGTGCACAATCACAATCAAACCCAACGCGTGCATCCCTACCAAAGAGTGCCAACGTCGCCGGTCGATCCCGGACTCGTAATACGCAATCCGGCGGATATCACTCTCAATGAATACAACCGGAGCGAGGGCAACAGCGCCGACGAGCTGCTGCGACGCACCCCCCTCAAAATACGTGCTCCCGAACTGCTAGCACCTACATATGTGATGGGTGAGTAACATCAATAATAATATCAATGCAATAATAAAATAATAATCTGAAAAAAAAATGAAGGAAAGTCACGGATTGACAACTAATTGAAAATTATTGATAATTTGTATATATATAAATATATAATTATAAATATAGTAGTTTGTCCGAACTGAAGCTGAAGCTTCAATGATCCGCTTGTACGATTGTTGCGGTTGGCCATTTGATAAAGCTCGAGGTGGTCACAAATCCAGAATTCTCAATATAGCAACCAGTGAGAAATATTAATGTACTATTATTTTTTATTATTGCTATTTTAGTTATAACCGATCGGAAAGATTTTAAAGAAAACTAAATTGCCTAAAATCATTTATTGAAATAAACTACAAACCTTCTCCATCAAACTAGCTTTATATAAAAATTTAAACTTATCCTTTTTTACAGAGCCATGTCGCATGACGCTCAAACAGGAGCCCGAGACAGGCTATTAACTGGTGCAATACGGCAAACTACACACACTACACTTACACACTATTCTACACCTGTTCTGATTCCTGGTCTTATTCACATCGACAGGTAGCACTTGCTAGCTGCTAAGTGTAGAAAAAAAAAAACACAGAAAACTTACTTAATTGTTATTGCCTTGAAATTTTTGATAACTTTTTATTTAGACTTTAAGTAGGTATTTTGGAAATTGTTGCTTAATATGTAAATCACACAATTGCAATATATTTTTGTATTTTATATTATATATTTTTTAAAACACAAATGAAGTTAAAGGATTTTGCTCAAATTATTCTATACGTACCGTTTTCTTCTTGTTTGTTATCTATACAATATAAAATATATATATACATATATATATATATAAACATAGAATTTTGATAAAATTATGTACATATGTATGATGATTGTTTAAACATGTTCATATATGTGTACGCAATCCTTTGTTTTAGGCTAAGGTGTTGTTTAGTGATAAGACATATTTTATATGAGTACTTTTAATCCTTACCTGATAAATAATGAAGAACTATTTTTATATGGAAATATAAATATACATATGTATATATAAAATACAGAATAATCTAAAGTGGATGAGTGAATAAAAAACAAAGAAATAAACAACAAAAATCTAAGAATGCTAAATCCAGGTGTTAAATATATTAATCTAGTTTATTACGAAATTTGCCCTTATTCCCTTATAGCATTACATATTCAAATGTAAGCAGTTTTTCAAATGCTCCAATTATATGTGCATATATACATTAATATGTATGTGTAAAAACATAAACACGTATTTATATTTATGCTTGCTTCTGTCAGTCAATGTTTGAATCGTATAGTGGCATACTATTTGGATTCTTATCCGATCTGGATTACGTTTCTACAGTCCAACAATAATATGCCATATATAAGAAATCTGATTTGCAAATATTGGGTCGGATATTGCAAAGTCCACAACCAAATTATAATACCCTCTATAAGGGAAAAAAGAAAAAATTAATCAATTGACATTTTTGAGCGTTATTTCGAAATTCGCGCGAGCTTTCGCCATTAGGCTGAGTTGCAACTTGATTAACATATATCGATATACATGTATTCGATATACTAGTGTAACTTAACAGATCATTTGAGCTGTAACTAACATAACTATCGGTATGCATTATTCGTGAGCAAATGTTAAATCGATATATTTAGAGAATACTCACAGCTGACGAGCAACCCAACACTATTTTTTAATGTCATTTCATTTTTCATTGTGCGCAATAAAGTGAGCTCCCAGTAAACTAGCTAAACCCAATAATAACTGGTGAATCAGACACATAATTGTTAATATTTATAACCATTATAGATAAAACAGTTTATAATAAAAAATTAACACTGCAAAAAGGGCTAGCTAGACGCAACTAGCATAATCAATATGTTTGCACATAAATTCGTAATATGTACGACTTTGCTCCTGTTGAGCACCTCTGGTAAGTAACTGTTTGACTGCAAAAAAAGAAACCTGTGCAACTCTTTGTTCAATTTATTTCTGCCTGTTCATCGTCATTTAATTTTTATATATTTTGTATTCGCCTATTGTCATCTCGCTTACACACGTATTAATCCGTTCGACGGACTGATTGTTGTTTTGGTTTTGCTGTGGAAATGTACAAAATAAAATCGCATGTAGAATAATTATTGTATAAGTATGTGTGTATGGTATATGGCGCATACATATACACACGTACATATATATATGTATGTATGTGTTTGCAGCACATTGACACTTATCACTTCTTTTTTTTTCTTGTTTTCTTATGACACTCTTGTTATAGTTTGTGAAGTATAGGGACAAAGCGCATAAGAAACCCCCACAAATCTAAAAAGATGGTGGCTTAGACGAAGTCACAGACGAAGGCAAATGCAAATTGCAGTCAGGGCTACGCTTTCAGCTCTTGTTGAACTTTATACTATTCCACACAAATCTACATACAGTTATTCACATACATATGTGTAGATATGAGTGGATATATGTTGAAGTGTATCGCACGATGCCCTTATCTTATATGAGCAACAACAACAATAATTCTACCTGGTTATTTATTTAACTTATTTATTCGTCTGAGGCACATTTACTCTTATTTCTGTTGCTGTATGTCTCCCTCTCTCTCTCTTTACTCTTCTAATTGCGATTTGTGATATCACATGTACATATGATGCACATATACACTCAACATGTGTATGTGTAAGTGTGTATTTTCATACGCCGCTTCGATAACAACACCCCCCAAACAAATTGTTGATTGTTTGTTCATTACTCATTTATCAACTTACAGCCAGCATCGCATCTGTTGATGTTATTATTATTAGCATAAGCCAATAAGTAGATCTAAAAAATTTGACTAATTATTCAACTAATTATAGATAATATCGATAATAATAATCATTAGTAAAGTAACTTGAGAATGGTTCGAAATTGACGTCTGATTTTAGACATCATAGATTTATCGAATCAAGATTTTAGAAACAGATTTCTCGAGTAAGCAAATTAAATAAAATCTAGTGTATTTTAAATCTTATTTAACCCCAAAAGAGAATCTTCTGCAAAGCTTCAAGCTTATTATGTTAGCATTTAAAATGTTGTATTTTTATTATTTTTTATGAATTTGTGCAAATTAATCATTCCGACCCATAAAACTGGACAGAAAATATAGCACTTAGAACTAACATAAGCAAACATTCTAGACCTTCATAGAAATGGAAACTCCCATCTTTTGAATATATTTTCTATCTTTGGAGAATCATTAAAAGCGAGGAGCGAAAGAAGGTGAATTTAAATTCGAATTTCATCTTGCATGCTCGTGGCAAATAAATCTTTTAAGCTTGTGCTTATCGCATGCAATTCCGCTTAGTGTCTTAAAATTGTAGTGCATGTCTGAACAGCAGGCTAGTTATTTATCCAGAAGTCTGATTATTCGCTGTATTATTGTCGATTAACTCGTGTTCAAAGGTCATATCTTAGCCGTGCAACAAAGGAATCGGGCAGGCGGGTCAATAATTTAGCGAAACCGCAAACCGATAGGGGCTGAAAATAACTAAGCTTGAGCAATAAATGCTTATGTATGTGAACAAAGTATATAAAAAATCGTGTATTGAGTCATTCATAATTAGCAAATTGTAGCAGACAAAGCTAAGTTGAATAGTTCTTACAAACACGTTTGCTCACCTCTTTTTATTCGCATTGATTTGTCTTCTTCTTCAAGTTGGTGGCCGCAACATCGATATTGATCCCAGTATACATACTATAGACCTCTTGTGACGTATTACTAGGGTTAATATTGATAAAGTCCCCTTCTATTCAATGCTATAGCGTCTATTGACAATAAAATCTATTATAAAAACCGCTGCACTCAGCTTGTTTTTATTTTATTTAATAGTTTGGGGCGTTTTTAACGCAATTTATCACATTTAAAAATGTAAGCAAGCGGAAATACAAGTTGATAAAAGAGAATCTACAAGTGAAAAACACCCGTTGTGAATTGCATGAATGTGCTTCCATATACTCAGTCCTTTTCTGGTTCAGAGTTAAATTTGAACTCCTATTTCATAAAATCCTCATATTTCGCCACGATTCGCTTACTTGTTTTTTGCTTATCATTTGCTGCCTGTGCAAATATTTATATTATTCATCAATATGACTCACGCAGACACTGTTCGAACAGTCGTGCAGGAAAGCACATAATCAAGAATGTAGATAAATACAATGAAATAAACAAACACAATGAAAATAATGCTATTGAAAATGATATGATTTTGTGGGAAATATCATTTGAAAGCTGCGCTCTTAACAATTTTTTCATTTTCTTATTATTATTATTTTTAAGTCACTGATAACATTTTGCTATATAACTGTAATTAGTTATTTTCTTAAACTTCACACACAAAAGGCAAAATGTAAAGTGTTTTTTTTTTGTAACAATTTTTATAATTAAATTTTATGTGGTTGTGTGATTTTAGTAATATTGTTATTAAGTAATACACAAACAAAATAAATACAGGCATTGAAATGTAACCAGTTTGTTACATACTTAACAACTAACTAATTTATAAATTGGACAAAGAGTAATATAATTAATTAGGCTTGTTTACAGGTTTCTATATACAAATGTGTTTAATGTTTTGCTTGCACTTCTTGCAGTACTTTCACAGAAGTTAGTAAGCCTGAAAAATGCAGATTTTCCCGAGCAGGAGCAGCCGCTGACATTGAACAGCACCAGCAGCAGCACTTCGACGACCACAACTACACCTGCTACCACACCAGATCCACCAACCGCTCAGCCAAATACAACCACAAGCACTACTGTAGCACCAACTACCTCGACGACTTCAGCTCCAGTGCCGCCCACCACGCATAAGCCACAACCTTATCCTGCGCCCAGCATGGGGTCATGGAACTGTAGCTGCATTAAGCTCAACATGGCAGCACAGCTGAACTTTACCTATGAGACTATTGGTAAATTAAGATTTAAAGTATCCCAATGCCACGTCACTTCATACTCCTCCTCCCCAAATTTTTAGGCGGCAACATGACCAGTGGCTTGTTCAATGTGCCCACCGATGCGAAAGTGGATCACTCGGTTTGCAATAGCCAGACCACGCAGAGCATGCAGCTCATGTGGGGTCCTGCTGCCTCACCAAAATCTCTGGTCTTGCAGCTAGAGAACAAGAATAAATCCATCTCACTCACTTACGTACGGATTCAAATGGCTGTGTCCACCACAGATTTTCCTGATGCCAAGGGTAAGTGTGAGCTGTTATAATATTAACGCTATGCAACATCATTTTTATTTAGTGTATTTTTATTCGTAATTTTTTTTTTATTTATTTGCCTTGATCAAATAAAGAATATATTTTAAAGTCCAATCAAAAATTTAGATGTCAGCAGATTAACTCTGATTTACGAGGTTATCTGATCGCGTCTAAGATAATTATTCTTTCTTGACCGAAGCACAAAAAAAAAGAATCGACATTGAAAAAACAATGGTCTTGCATAGTTTTATTATCAATTCAGTTAATGTTCATAATTATAAATATTACCAATATTGTTTTGCAGAAAATCAAACTGTTGATTTAAAACACGTAAGCCAGAACACCGACTTCAAGACGCCCGAGAAGATGTCGTACCACTGCACTCGTGTCCAGAAGATCAACATGACAGATACCTTAGACCACAATGTGACCATGGGCACCATGAGCTTCAGTTATGTGCAGGTGGAAGCGTTCCGCTCCAATAATACTACCGGATTCTCGACGGCGCACGATTGCGACAGTTCAGAGACCTCCGATGTGGTGCCCATCGCTGTCGGCATTGCCCTGGCTGCATTGATAATGGTTGTGCTCATTTCGTATCTGTGTGCACGTCGGCGTTCCACCTCTCGCGGCTACATGAGCTTCTAAACAAGTCAACAAAGATAGAAAGGGAGTTAGAGGGATAGAGAGACAGGGAGAAAGTGCAGAGATAGGTATGAGGAGATATACAAGAGATAGCCGATATAAGGTGTGTCCAGGCGTGGATAGCTAGTGCGCTGTAATCCGAGAGAGTTGTAAGATTGATTTTGTATTTGGCAGGCACTGTAGGAAAAAGAAATTTAGACATTTGTTGTGTATCATATATATTTTGTAAACGTTTCTTGTAATTGTTCGGTTATTTTTAAATTGGGTTTTTTGGTCTAAATGGATGACGTGCTTGAAAGAGAGAAAAAATTATCTATGTAGATGTATGTTTTTGGCTGCTGACCCGACCTACATAAATAGAAGAGCGTGGCATTCGAATAATACTTACAAAACGATTTTTACTATATATCATAACTTAAATCCTTTTTACCACCACCTTTAAAACACAACGATAAAAGCAAATTTAATCACATGCATATTCAAACAATAGAAAAACACTTACGTAATAATTAAATGTTCGCTTAAATACAACGGGCGTGTGTCATAGGTGAAAGTGAGGGCAAGCGAACCGAAAAAGGGGAAAGAACCACGATGAGACAGTAGAGTAGGCAACACGGTTGTTTCGTAAATGACAACAGCAAACAGAAAAAACAGTCAAATTTTAAATATAATATATTGATTTTAAATAGTAAACAAAATCAGCTAATGTATTATTTGCCTTGAAAACGTAATAAACGATAAACCAAACAAGTGCCGAGAGTGTGCGACTATTAGTTTTCCTGTACCAGCCCTAACATATATATTTTCAGTTGCTTATGTGCGCCTAACAACACATTTATATAGATACAAAATTATTGTTAAATAATCTTTGGTCTTTGGGAAATTGATAAGGCTCTAAAATTATATTAAAATGCGTGAACATAGCAAATTGCTTTCCTCAAAAATCACTTCTTTCAAAGTTAAGAGGTAAGTATCAAAAGATATTCATATTCTACTTGACTTTCGAGAATATTTATATAAAAGATTTATTTATTTGTCTGTTATAAACATTTGCATAATTTGATAACTTTTTTAACCATTTTAAATGGGAGCAAAATACAAAAACTGCTATTAGGACAGAAGCACTGCTTGAAGCAGTATATTATTCAGTGTGATATACTGCTTTATGACAATTGCACTGCTTGTATATTGGAGGGAAAGCAGTCAAATCGCTATGCTGCCTGGAAAATTTACATTTTACTTATAAAGTTGTATTTTGAATTCCAGACGGATTTGAGCTGCGTTTTGAAAAAATTTATGTTTAGCGTAAGCCACGCAAATATTCTTAAATTTATTTGTTAAGAATTTCACACATATGACTAGTTTAATATAATGTTGTCGATATTCCTTAAATGGGCAGCAAACTGTCTGCATTCATTTCCGCATCATCGTCTGAGTCGTTGCTCTGCTGTCCTCGAAACATTCCAGTGCGAGGACGTTCAGCTGGTGGACCAAGGGGATCCACATGCTGTTTAACTATACGATGGGATTTAACATTACTATTTAAAGAGTTGAATTTCGATTAGAATGTGTGTCTTACCCAGGTAAGAGTTGCCGCTTTGCAGGAACTGGTCACCGTTGTAGCCCGTAGGACTTGGCATAAGAGTTGCCGAGATGTCAATGTTCTCCTGTAGGCGCTCCTCATTTGACTGTCGCAGTGCTGTGTAGGAAATGTAGGCATTTGTCTCATTAAAACCATAAATCATACCTTTTTGGATGGGGCTTACTTTTGAGGCGACTGTTGGCTCTGCCAGAGGTGGCAGACGATAGGCGCTGCTGCTGATAGCGCTGTTCGTTCTGACGCTCCTGTTGCTGTTTCTGCAGCCTAACATAATCCTGGCCGTAACGCTCGTGCAACTCGCTCATACCCAGTGACTTGGTCACTTGCATCAGGGCGCGCACGCAGGTCAGGTTGTCGGGAAAGCGCGCATAGATGCTCTCAAACATTCCCAGATACTGCTTCGGCGGCAGATACGAGTTGCGAAAGCAGCTGGCAATGCGCAGCATCAGATTAGGGTCGTTGGGATCGGCGAGGACGGCACGCTCATAGTAATATAGAGCCTTCTCCGTGGCCTGTAGTTTTATGTAGTAGGAGCCAATGGAGCTGGCAATGCTTATGTCGCTCATATTGATGCGGTACGCCTCGTTGTAGTATTGATTCGCCTCCTGGTGATCCTGTCGCTGCTCGTACATGCTGCCCACCTTCTCGAACAGACGCGAATCAATGTCGGAGGCCGAAATGCCCAACACCTGCAGATAGGCTTGGAGTGCACCAGACGAGGACGCGGACGCACTGCTCAGGCGGCGCTCCTGCAGCTTGGCCAACTGATAGTAAACGTGGCTGTGCTGCATCGAATGCGGCTCCATTAGTTGCGCCTTCAATAGCTCAAACTGCTCCTCGGCCTGCTCGAAATTCTGTTCCTGCAGTGCAAGCAGACCCAAGTTGTAATTGGCCTCAAAATTAGTTGGGTCCAGTTGCAAAGCACGCTGCAATCGCTCCCTAGCCGAGCTGAGATTCTGATTCTGTTTGTCCACAATGCTGGCATTGACAAGCGCCAAAGGACTCGTCTGCAATGCTCCGATCTCCTGCAGCTGACTCAGACAGTGGGTGGCCATCTCCATGTTGCCCAGCTACAACGGAATCGTTGAGTAAAATAAATAAATAAAATAGATAAAGCTAGTTATATAAATGTATATGACTCACATTTATGTAGATAAAGCTGAGATTGGTCAGTGCACTGGCCGTCATTGAGCTCTCGCTTTTCCGATCGTACATTTGCAGCATTTCGATGGCCTGATTGACATCGTTCTGGCGCAGATAGACGAGCGCCTTGTTCAGCTCTAGTTCGTTGGCCAGCCAGGATAGATTTGATGTCCTTATCACCTCAATGCACCAGTTGTAGCCTGCGTGGAAAAATGAATATAAATTATGCATTTTATTTACTATTATCTGAATTATTATAGCAATCGTAGTATGCGCATAATCTATAATATAGTCTATAGCTTGCTTTTACTCATAAGCATAGCTTATTTAAATATAACCGTCATTATGTTAATTACTCTATGTTAAATTTACATATGTGACTATATATCTAATTATGTTAGACAACTCTGGTAATCGATATTAAGAGTTGTCAGTGATGCTGATCGAGAGATTGGAACTGCAATAAGAGTTGGAAACACTTTTAAGCGACGATCAAATAAAAAGAAGCGAAGAAAATATATTTGAAATATGTGAAAGAAATTAAAAAAAAAAAAAATACAAATTATAATAACAAGCTAATGTTTCCATCTCACCATCATTATAGTTCTCCTCAATGAGTGGGGAAATCAGATCGACAATCATTGTAATGGAGCGTTTCTCTGCGTTTCTTCGCTGTTTGGTATAAATGGCCAATTCATCGGTCTTGAGGGCCTGTAGAACGTAACGATTCTTTGAATTCGCAGAGCGCTTGTTGGGCTCATTGACCTGCTCATAGGAACTGCCACCATCTGCATCAATGATGGCCACCTCAGCATGACTATCTCCAACTTGCGGCTGATTTGTGCCCGATTTTTCGGCATTTTCCGCCTGTTGCTGTAGTCGTATAATATTATTCTCATTCTCCAAGTCTCGTTCGTTTTCGACGGGCTGCACTTCGCACAGAGATCGAAATGTGCTCTTGATTTTGTCCACATCGCCCATGGCATAGTAACAGAGAAGCAAGTGGATGCCACTGCGAATATCCGCTCGTTCCGACATGATGAACTCAAAACTGGAGGAAGCATCCGAATATTGGCCCATCCGTACAAATAATACGCCAATATTCTCGGTGATTTTCAGGCGCAGCTGCTTCAACGTGTTGGGCACCGAGTCCAATGCCATGCGATACATTTTAATAGCCTTCTTATGCATTCCCATCTTAAAGTAGATGTTGCCCATATTCAACTTCAATTGATTCACGTGGGGAAACATTTTATTCTTGGTCATTATGTTGTAGGTGTTCAAGGCCTCAATGTGCATCTCATTGTGCTCGTATTGCTCGGCAAGATTGAAGAATACCTAAATTCGCATCATATTATAAAAGGATATGTAGATATATGAATATATTTATATATAAAATATGTGAAAGAGCGATTGGCTAAGAGATTTAAGCACGAGATTAAAAACATTTTTTTGATTTTAAAACCGAATTCAAATGAAATTAAAAAAATGATTTTGTAACTATTTTCCGGAATTGAATTTAAGCTCGGATTCAAAGCAAGAGTTTTACAAAAGAAACAAACGATTTTTTTACCGCATAAGTCAATTCAAAATTGTGAAACACATTCTCGCCTTGCTTGTCTTGCTCATGATGCAATATGCGATCCAATGAGGAGGCATCCTTTGCCTTGTTCAGCGCCTCAGCCAGCGAAGACTTCACTTCAGAATTATTACTGGGGCCACTTGGGCGATTTGGTGAACAGCCGGCTGCCAGCACTATCGACGATTCCAGCAGTTTAACTATTTTCGTTTCCATATTTTTGTACTTGATCTGGGGACTGTTGGGTGTATTAAATGATTATAGAGCGTTTCAAATGAATAGATGTCAAATATGCCCCTTACTTGACATCCTTGGCTGCATCGACAGCGGCATTGGCCGACGAAAGCGCCTGTTGTTTGACCTTCTCCAGGAAGAATTGATCGAAACGCTGACCCGCCGATCCGCTACTGCTGGCCGCATATCCTACAGCCCTCACTGCTGTCGACGGCCTCGCCAGGGCAGTCCGATCGCCGGCAGTGCGACTACTAACCAAATTGCCACGCTATAAAAAATATCACTTAAATTGGTGAGCAACATTTTCCAGCTGCGTACTTACAGAAAAGAGCTGCGAAGTTGGCGGTCTGCCGGCAGCTGTTGGAGGCGGAGGTGGCGCTGATGGGGCTGGCTCCACATTGCTGCCAACTCTATTATCCTCCGTTTCCTTTTCCATTATGGTCTATTTTAGCTGTTAGCTCCGTAAATTGTAAATTTAATTTATGCTTAGTTTAGTTAACAAAGCTCGCTGTAAATATTATTTGGCATGGTTCAGCGTTGCCTAGGAAATGAGGTTTTTGGTATGTTGTTGTCATCGGGAAACTCGTCGCTAGGCTTTGATTGGCCATTGCTATAGTTGTGGAACCCAAGCGGAAAATTGTATGTGCTCACTGAAGTCCCTAACTATACAATATATAAATGTTACCCTGAAATCAAAAAAAAAAAATATTTCTTCATGTTTGCTGTTGAACTGAATTATTATTATATTGGAAAAGGCCGTATGGATGTTGATTTTATTAAAACTAAATAGGCATTAAAATCTAAAATATTACATAGATTTTAGGAATATAAGAACCAAAGTATAACAATCAAAGTCTTAGGTAGAAAAATTAAGTATAATTGGCACTTGGAGTCCTGCCAATTATACCAAAATAATTAATATTCTCAAAAGTATGATCGGAAAAATGCAAAAATACGTAAAGAGGAAGGTTTTACAAATGTTTTTCAAACTAATTCGAATTCTAGTTCTGTGTTTTATTGACATATGATTAGATATCAGAGAGAAATCACATCGGCTTTTAAATAAATTTCTCTTCACTAATTGTGGGTAAGTCGCTTTCTGTTGCCAACATGAATCCAGTTTGCCTAAAGGACATTGACAAACCCGAGTGCCAGTCTTGGATGAACGAAGTGTGTACCCGTTGCAGAAAGCTGTTTGGCCGGCATTCCGGCGAATTCACGTGGAGCGATGAGACACCAGCGATATACAAGGATGTGCTGGAGATGACCGTCAATGACTGCAGCAGACTTAAGCATCTGCTTCAAGTGGAGGTGGCTGCAATGCACAGACGGCAAATTCCACAAATTCTCCCGAATTTTACTTGGTGGCAAAAGTTATTGCTAATTTCGGTCTATATTGGAATCGTTGTGCTGGCTGTGCTCGTCTTTCGTTATTGGAGGAAGGCACATCGAGCCAGAGCTCAGCAGATTGATGCAGAAACCGCCAAACCGCCGACACCGCCTACAGAAAAGGCCCATCCGCAACGCCAGAAGAGCGAGAAACGCAAAAGGACCTTAAAGTCCTGGTTGCGCCACAGATGCCGACCCATATTTGTCCACAACGAGGCAGCGTTGCGACGTCAGCAGGCCAAGTACAAGGAGATCGAGGCTAATCGGGAGGAGCATACGCAAAAGAACATTGACAAGTGGATGAGGGCGCGAGAAAATGTGGAAACGAAGCGGCAGCACAAAAAGGAAACTATCATGATGTTCGAACAAAAAAAAAACAAGAAGGCCAAGGAGAGTAAAGAATAAATCGTGAACAAAACTGTATTTCATGTTGATATTTATTTAAAAAATATTGTTTTCCTCTTGGGTTTGGGGGTCTTTTCTGCAAAGCAATATAAGACAGGGAATATTCTGCAAAGCAAAATAAAACAGGGAATGCAACCAATGTTATACCACATTTTTTTACGAGATTGCAAAGGATTATCTGACGGTAATTATTCCGGGTCTGGAGAATCTGGAAAAATATGCAATTATTGTGGGCACCCAAGGCGAGATAAAGGTAAGGCTTATCGCATAGTTGTGACCTCTAGCAAACCATGGCTTATCAGTGTCTGTCACCCATATTGTCAGCTCTCCAACTCCTGGTGCTGCACACAGCTGAAGCGCACCAACAATTCTCCGGGGTTTCGGCCGCTCCCCAGGGCCTAATTCGATTTCCACTACACCAACTCGTGTGGACTGCGCTACGAGGCGGAGAAGGTGCTTAAATGCATCGAGACACGGCTGCTGGAGAGACCCAAATGTACGCATGCCCAGAGTCTGGAACTGATTGCCCTAACGGACGAGATCTGATCCGATAGTGAATTTGTAGCGTATGTCTGGGATTTCAGATATATTTACAATCTTTTTGGAAAACAGATTGCATTTGTTGTTGATAATAAGGAATCTTTATTAAAGATTAGTGATTGTGTTCTAAGAACCTACAGTCTCCCAAAGACAGATGAATGCATTTAATGTTTGTATTTTGTATTCAATATTTATTTAAATAATTGCAATTACTTTTTACTTTTATTTAGTTCATTTTACGTTTGTTTTTTTTTATGTTTTGTTTTGCCTTTTCTCTTCTGCTTTTATTTTATTTTATTTTTTTACTGTTTGCATATACTATTTATTACTAATTCATGTCTGATGTATATTTCTTACTGTGTTTGTTGTTGTTGTTGTTTTTGCTGCTGCTGCCAATGATTTACAAAGGCTAATCGGCTAGGGTCAAAACCGGGAACTTAATAACTAATTGAATACTTAAGAACGTTGGCGACTTAAACAAATACACAACTTTTGTCAATCGAAAGAATAATTTAATTTAATTTATGAATTGGAAACCAAATTCAAAAACAACATATTAGAAGAAAAAATTTAAATAGTTAATGGGCAATAATTCTGATTGTTCGCAAAAGATAAAAGAAACAAAAAATTAAAAATACACGTAGAGAATTAGTATTAACTAATTCCGATAGTTTTTGATTTTATACATGAATTGTTCAAGGCTCAGCTGGATTAAATTCGTTGGGACAACTCTAGACATAAGGAAGTAGCTGGTGATTTCGTCTCTATAGATTAGATGATTACAATGCTTTTTTTTATTACTTGTTGCAAAACGAAAACAATATAAAAAAAAATCACGAATTATTCAAGATGCCAACCTAAGCAACGAAGTGACTAAAATTACAATATATACTTAAGACTAAGTAATTTAAATTGTAACAATTAAAACTGATTTATACAAGGCGAGCAGGCATTTATGTGTAGCCCGCTGCTGCTGCTGCTACAGAGTACGGAAGAGTACGTCAGAGGCGAGGAAGATGTGTGGGGCACAAATCATAATTTGTAGACACGCATAGTAATATTATTTTTGATTCCGACGCTGCCACCCACCACTTAAACATAATTAAGTCTTCTGCTGTGTATATAATTTCTATAAAAACTATGCCAGCTGTTTCGCTGCCAATCTTTAATTGCTGCTGCTCGGCAAGGACTCGGCTAGACTGGTGCTGGCATCCAGCGGCTGGCGTGGCTGTGGCGTTGTTGCCACACCAATTAGCTTGTTGTGCTGCGGCTGCTGTTCGAGAACGGCGACAATTGGCGTGGGATTGATTAGCGGCGCTGGCAGGCCTTCGAAGGTCATGCAGCTGCGCTGCGCCTCCTCCACAATGGGCGGCGTGTCAATTGAATCGATGGTGGTGCTTGTGTTGATCGCTGTTGTGGTGCCACTGGTGCTACTGGTGCTGCAATTGTTGCTGCTGCTGCTCCGCACAACGGCATAGCCCTCTGAGACGGCAACCAAAGCGACGGTGGTATTACGGTTGTGCTGCAACAGATCGTTGATCTGCGACAGACGCGACGAGCTGCCAATGGGCGAATTCAGGCTGATGAAATCCACTGGGCCAGCGCCAACACCACCGATCCGTGCCAGGCCGATGGCACAGCTATTGCCAGTTAGGGATATGCTGCTGCTGCTGCCGCTACTGCTACTGCTGTTGCTGATCATTGTGGCGGCGGTCGTTCCTAACGCATTCGCATTCTGATATTGCGTCGCATTCGATGCGGTGGTTGTAGCATTGCCAAACGGCGGCACAGATGGCACTGCGCACGAACTATAGCCACCAACGGTCGCTGCAATGCCACTTCCAGCACTTGTCGTCGTCTGCTGATAGCCGTTGTAAGAGTTGAGCTGCAAAGGCCAAAATGAAATACAAATTAATTTAAATTCAAGCACAACTTGCAAATGTTACTAGCATAATCCAAGGTGGCATAGTTAAGTAGACATGGATAAAGTATGGAATGTGTGTGTGTGCGTTATTTGTATTCAAATTAAAATAAACATTAAGGTTACAAAAGCCTGCCGGAGGAGTCCAATAGCAAGATGAGCTTTCTTCACAAGGTTAGCTAATTCTTTGCTGTCCTCGCCGTGGACATATCGGTTGAAAAAAAGGTCGAGTTGAATAATCGGTTGCTGTTCGCCATTCCATTATTGAGCAGATGCAGGTATGAGCTTTCCCGACTACATCTTCAACAAAAACTATTTGAGGTACTTGGTCTTTCTCTGGGCATTGCTACTGAAGCCTTTGCTAGAGAGTTCCCGTTTACATCTTAGCTGGGACCAAGCCGTATAATCCATGGGAACATTAAATAGCCTAATCTAAAAACCACTTATAGCTTACCTTGGATCTTAAGTAGTTTACATTAATTAGAAAAGAACATATTAAATTAATATCCTTATGATTATTCATATAATCTAAGCGTGCTTTCTATGAACTCACAAAGCGAAACAGATTGTGTAAAATGGATACATTCATGCTTCCCATCAACCTCAGGAATGTATATATATATAATTATATAGATTTGCATAGCAGCTATATCTTAAACCCCGTCATATTTAGCACATTTTGCCAAAATTACTTTTTTTTTAATCTCCCACTCACCTGGTTGCTTCCATAGCTGAGGGTCTGATGAAAGGTGGGCGTTAGTAGCTCACCGTAGGAGGGCGTGGCATTGCTACCGGCGGCAAATAGGCCCGAATCGAGGCTGTCCAACTGTGGATAGATCGTCGCATAGCTGGACTGCTGTTGCGTCGCGTTGCCATTGGTCGTGGAACCGGGCGAGGTCTGCGGCGTCTGTTGCTGCTGCTGATAGTAACTGACGCTCGTCTCGGGCGTGTAGGCTGGCGAAGCATAGCCGGAGCTGTAGTTCGACTGCGGCTGCATGAAGAAACAGTGCGAGGAGGCGGCAGCAGCAGCTGCTGCAGCAGCGGCTGCCACCGCCGAGCTGCTGTTGCCGGAGACGCTGCTGCTGCCGTAGAGCAAACTGTTGCCGACGCCACTGCTGCTGTTGCTGCCACTGCCACTGTTCGCCGCCGAGGAGTGTGCCTGGCTTTGGCGTTGCTCCATGTCCAGCCGCATCACGGTGTGTATGTAATGGGTGCGCACACGCGCCGGATTGAATTCGACGCGGCCGACGGTGTTGCCGCATGCCTCGCGCGAACAGCCGCAGGGGAACATGGCGCGATCCACTTGACACTTGATGCCTGCCTGGCTGCAAGCGCACGTCTCCGGATCGCAGAATTCGCGACACGAACATCCGCACACCTCGCGCGAATTGCGTATGTCCCGACAATCGATCTTCTCGCTGGCATCGATCTTGCGCACACCGGCCGCCTTCAGCAGGACACGTCGCTGCTTGGGCGTCACCGGCTGCAGAAAGCCATTTGAGCCATCGTCGGCATCTGAGCCGCTGCCCTCGCTCAAATAATCCTCTTCGGATTCTTCGCTATCATCGCTACTGGAGCCACGCGCCTGCTGCAGCTGCTGCTGCGCTGGCGGCTGCTGCTGTTGTTGCTGCTGCTGCTCCTGATTCTGGCTGCGATGGGCGCGCCGCAGCTCGGACGCATGCTCCGCCAGCGTCATGGTCTTGAAGGCAATATGTCGGGCGCCCATGCCCAGCGTACAGCCGCCGGCGGTTGGCACACAGCCAAAGCCCTGTTGCCGTGGAAAATAGTAGATCTTAACGCTATCGAAATTAATGCTACGCTTGGGCCGCTTTTGTGTGCTCGACGAGCAGCTCGAGATGGGCAGCAGTTCCAGCTCCATGGCATCATCATCCAGACGACGCTTCAAATTGGAGCGCAGCGGCTTCTGCAAGCTCGTCACTGTTGTTATTGTTGCTGTTGTGTTTTGTCTGTCGTTTTCACCGCCCAGACCCGAATCGGAGCCAGCATCGCTGCGCAGCTCCTCCTCCCGCCGCCTGGTGGGTGGCTTAATAACTGCTGTTGCAGCTGCTGCTAAGGAGGAGCTGCTGCTGCTGCAGCCAGCAACGGGAAGTACGCTGGTGCTGCCCATATTTAGCTGCGCATTTGGTGTGTCCAGTTTGAGCCAGAGCAGATCGCCGCTGCTGTCCGCTTCTTCTTCGTCCTCGTCCTCGTCGTCGTCGGCCTCCTTTTGGGCGTAGT
Source organism: Drosophila kambysellisi (assembly GCA_035042185.1). Taxonomy (NCBI): domain Eukaryota; kingdom Metazoa; phylum Arthropoda; class Insecta; order Diptera; family Drosophilidae; genus Drosophila; species Drosophila kambysellisi. Next base: position 4,318,516 of record JAWNLS010000720.1, read on the forward strand.
CATCTATGGCCAAGGGATCCTCGGATATGTTGTCGGAGGCAAGCGATGAGTTCAGATCTTGATCGCTCAGCACAATAATCTCGTTGTTTGGAAAATTGTCCAATTCAAGAAACTGTTCCTCAAGCTCTTCGTCGACGATGTCGCCGTCGTCGTCATCATCCTCTTCCTCCTCGACATCCGCATCCACACCGGCCAGTGCTAGCGGCTCGTGTGCAAAGTCCGCCAGCTCATCGTCCAGCTGCAGTTGCAGTGGCAGGGCAAGTTTCGCCTTTGCCGCATGCACCTTGCTCGCATCAATGATCGATGTTTTTATTTGACGCTCAATGTCCTCATCATCCAATTGTTGTTGTTCTTCTTGTTGTTGCTCCGCCTTCGCTTCCTGCATTTGCTCCAGTGGCAGCTGCTGCTCCAGCTCCAGTTTCTCTGCCTGCTCCAGTTGGTTGCTGTTTGTAGCGCTTTCATCCTCCGACTTTATTATGCTGCTTGCTGTTGTCCCAAACATTGTTCCAGTGCTGGCATTTTTCTGAATGTACGTGAATATCTTCTTGATCGGACGGAACATGCTCCTCATGGTCCCGCAGCGAGTTGTGTAGCTTAGTTCTTCAATCTGCCAACTAAATGCGGCTGCTGCTTCTGTTCCATCTGCAATGAAAGACCAAAAAATACAAATGAGGTAAAGCTTTTTAATTAAATAATTAATAATTACACATTATTTTCTATATACAGCTGTTTTCCATTGGTCATAAGCAGTTGGAACTATTAAAATAATGAGACTGTTATACAATATTTATAATTAATGATTTCCATGTTGCATTTTTGTTGAGAACCTGATCTATCAATCAATCGCATAATTAATAACTGTCTATATAGGATATACATACATCGGATACACACATATATATATTATATATACATATACATATATCATATATATAAATATATTTGTTTTATATATACACAATTGAATACATAGATATATACAAATATCGAGAAGAGGGCACGCCTAGAAAGCCAGGCAGACAGGCTGGCAGCCAGGTAATCTCCGCTGCAGCTGCCACGTGCAAATTTGTCCAGGATTAGTGGAAAAAAGGCTTTTTTACCAAATATGCATATACACATGAATGTGCAACAGCTTGTGGCACAATAAATGAATTAAAAACTAAATATGTAAAAATATAGAAAACAACAAAATCGTATTATGTTCAAGTAAAATCAATAATTTACGCACTTTTCTAACGCGTCTTAACTACGCTTTTCCGGGACACTTGATGCAAATTTTGCAAACTCCTTCTTCGAATTTGCGTTGCAGCTGTGAAATTGCGACGGGGAGACACTGCGTGTGTGTGTGTGTGTGTGTGTGTGAGTAAAGGAGGCGCAGCACAGATCGCAAATGTCAGTTGCTGCAAGTGTGTGAGTTGTGTGTGTGTGTTCGCAACTGGACGCGGTTTATACGTATATAAAGTGGGTTTATTCACTTAAATTTTGTTAACACTATCATTAAGCCGAAAACTTGCTGTTTAGCATATATTATTTAATCAAATAATAGATTTTTCGGATTTTAGATTGACGTTTTCACTTCCCGTCTCGCAATGTTATTACCATTTACTGCCATTCACAAAATACTCAAAATTATAATCACAGTGTGACCAGACACGTGAAAATACCAGTGTATATCGTAACGTTTGACGTAAGTCGAAAAATATTTTTTGACGCCACTTTAAATGTGAGCTTGCTGCTTACAGCGATAGCTAACTGGTGTTAATAGATAAGCCATTTAAACTCAAATTCATTTTAATTAATTTCATAATAATTGATTTTTTAAGAAAACAAATGTCAAATATGAAGAAAATGGAGAGCACGAAATTATAAGCTAATTAGACAAATTAATTTTTAATTTGTTTAACTAACTTATTTTTCCTACTTCATAGCTTATCATAATTTACCTTTTTATTTAATGTGAGCAATGCGTATCGTTTTTCAATAGTATCATCTCGAACATAGTACATTTATGCATACAAATTATACCTAAATATATATAGATACAATTTTCATTCAGCAGGGATTAAAATTCTAAGCCAAATTAGAAAATGTATATCAATGGCATAAAATTTTGGACTTTCAGATATAGTCTGAGTAATTTCTTTTCGAAATTCAAAAAGTACTGTTCCGTTACATAAAGGGTACATTTGTCGATGTTTTGGAAAAATACAAAAATTCCGATCGAATATCGCAAAATATCGTCATCGCTGTAGCAAAGAATCGATTCATACATGTTCCGATGTTTTTTACATCACTAATTAAAAATGTAAGTGGATTCAAGTTCAGCAATTATTTAGGCAATAATTTCAACAAATAAACGTTGTGGTAAAAGGATTAAAATTTGCATATTGCAATCCGAAGCAAATCGGCAACCGATAAAGTGCAAGTCACGCCATCTATTGCATGCAACGCCTCGAAATTGACAAAAACAAGAGCTGCAAACTGCTGCGGAGTCGCGGAGACGGAATCAGATTCAGTCGCTGTCTGTCTCTGTCTGCGTGCGTTTGTTTCCCAGTTCCCGTGACTGCGCTGCGCTCGAAAAGTGCAAATAAGAATTCGTAAATCAGAGACAAACACAAACAAAGACTGTGTGTGTGACTGCTGCCAGAAAAGTGTGCAAAAATTCTTCTAGCCATAATCAAAGTGCGTAACAATGAGTGCTTGTAATAAAATAGGCGCTGTTGTTTTTTGCCATTAATTAAGAAAGTTGTGTAAAATTTTTCATGTCGTGTCCACCATGACAATCATCGTCATCGATAGCGGGCGAGCCGAGCAGAGAGAAAGAGAGCGCGAGCATCAATCAATTCGCCCCACAAAACACACACGACTGCTGAGTGAGCGAGTGCGATAGCTGGCCCTGAATTTGGGTGCGTTGCATGCGAAAGCGTGCGCGCAAGCGAGTCAGCACTATGTGGTTGTCAGCATATTAGTGTTGGTGTATGCACTGCAGCGCGCACAGTGGCAACAAATAGCGCAATAAATGTGCGTTTGTTTTCGCACGATAACCAAAAGGGGCAATATAACTGAATAATACAATTACAGGTGCAGAGGAAGTTAAGTCTAGCAATCAGCTAAGGCTTGCCTCACTTAGCCACACTATACCTGGTGCTTTCTTTAGTCTTTTTGCGTCTTAAAATCTGGAGCTGTGCATGCGTGTGTGTATGTATGCGTGCATACATATGTGTGTGTGTCTACGGATTTATCTACAATCGTCGTCGCTTATCGTCTTGCCAGGCACGGCACAAACCCCCCAAACTCTCCTACATTCCCAATTGGCTAGCTCTCTGATATTCCATTTTGATATTTTCAGCCAGTTTAATGTAAACAAAATGGATTAATTCATACTTTTTGTTTATATATCCGCCTTTAATTATCGCTGACACTTCTCAAAGTACCCAAGAAATCTGTCGACGTGTTTGAAACCGACTTTTTGTGGGGGCTAATTTTTCCCTGTTTTTCTATTGTAGTTTTTTAGTCACATTTCCAAACAATTACGCATGGAATTTTTTTCCATTAATTACACTTGTTGACTTACTTGCACTAGTTATAAAAATAATAGACTTAGTGACTAATCAAATAAGAATATTCAATGTTCAAATGATAACATATGAAGAATGGCAACAAAAGAAGATATTAATAAACCGATCAGCAAATTTAATGTCAATGTCTCCGTTTGATTGTGTGTGTTCTCTTGCTCTTTCTCTCCCTGTACCATTGACCACTTGTTCTCTTTGTATGAACGTGAGCGTGTGTGTGAATGTTTGTCCATCGTTTCGTTTCTGTGTGAATGACGCATCGTCAGCTGTTCCAGTGTATTGCTTACGGTAGTTTCCTGAGTGGTCGACGTACCGTTGTTTTTATATTTTATTGAATTTTCCCTGAAAGGGTCGACAAGTGCCGCTTTTGTTTGTCGTTATATTTTATGTTTGATGTTTGGTACGATCGAAGTTAAACTGATTCAATTGAAAAATTTCTACATGCACATTTGGCTAGGTTTGTATTTGCTTAAGAAATTAGCAATGTTGGTGATGTTATTTACTGAATTTGATTTGAAAATCATGTGATCTTTTAATTAATTCAAATGTGAAGTAACATTTTGCAGCTGTGCGGGAAAAAAATAAAACGACTCAAATAATGTGTATAATAAAAATCTGATAATAAGCAACGGCGTCATAATAAAGAAGAGAGCATAAATAACAAGTGAAGTTAAAATTTTTCTACTTCGAGAGAGGGAGAGAGACGGGCATGACACTCTCTTTAATCAGACAGTTGACTTTTATTTGTGTGTGTGTGTGTGTCTAAGTCGCGCTTGACAACTCAATTCGTCTGTGTGTGTGTGTGCACTTTGCTCCAAAGCGCCAAAAGCAAACAATAGAAAATGAAAAAAAATTCCTGTGCAGCAAGCAAGTAGTTTTAACGATTGTCGTCGCCTGCATATGTATTAGTTGTGTTGCTGTCGTCTTTGTCGCAGGCCTAATTTAATAAAAGCCACAACGCAAAACAACAAACAATAATGACATTAAACTTTCTCCACACAGCTTCTTCTTTTAGCCTGCTCGCCCCTCTCCTGTTCCTCTGTTCGCTTTCGCCTGCCAACTGTTTAAAATTCATTTTGCATTGATTTTTATCGCGCATTCCAGTGAACGCCCGCCCCCACAACAATTCCGCCCTCATAGCAAGATCCGTGCTTAAGCAGGCTCTCTTCTTGTAGAATGCCAACAGAATTCTCTTAAATTGTAAATTTCGCCTTACATACATGTATGTAAACGTATTTCAGTGTAGCCATCGTAACACATCGAAGTGACGAATGGAATTTAAACGCAGTATTTTCCGAACGGTTCGAACAATGTGTGCGAAAGGAAATGATTCACAGAACATGTTTGATAACACTGCCTGTTCTCTTCTCTTAAATTTGTCTGTTCATTCAGTTGTTGAATTTTAAGCGTCGCATTAATCGCGCATTTCAAAACTAGCTTTCGTCACAGATCTTGAGCATACTTTTCAAAAGTTTTGGCTTATCTATTATAAAATACTAAACCATTTGGCAAAGCTTGTATATTTTTGGTGTCGCACATTAAATAATTTATATGTATTTTGAACATATTTAATTTGTATTTATATTATTTCAGTTTTTATATTATTTAATGAGCTTGTGAGTAATGCTGATAAGATAGGCGATAACAGCTTGTATTTGTCTGAGTGTATTTGTTTTTGTGTGTGTATGTTTGTGGGCGCTTTATGTTTAGGGGCCGTTGCTTGCACAAAAATAAAAATAAAAATCTAACCAGATGAGCAAATAAATACCTTTAAACCCTTTATGTGTTTGTTAACAGAGCACACTCACATACACTTACACATACCCACACACAGAGAACAATAATAGTGCCTAAACACTTCTAAGGTTTCGTTTGTTTTTGTTGTTGCGCGTGTTTGAAGTATTTTTAGTTGTTTTGCTTCTTGTTTGCCTATTGTGATTAATGCAATTTTCAATTAACTACGTTAAGATGTGTTTGTCAGTGTGTGTGTGTGTGAATGTGTTTGTCCAAGTTTAATGCTTCTCCACTTATTCTTGACATTGAACTTTGTCGCTTTGGTTACCTTTAAGCTCTTTTTATAACTACTCATAACTACGCATTTAATTATAGAAATGCGCTACAATTAATTTACATACATGCGATAGTTGCTGACTCTGATAATTTTAAAAAACTTTAGAGTTGACGTTCCGACAGATTACTTAGCGTCAGCTCTTATATGCAAAATAAATAGGTTCTTGGCTTAAATTACAATTCGAGTTTTGCTCATGGTTATTGTGATTTTGCGTCTTATGCGCTTTTCAAAATATCTTCTCGTATTTCGCTTGATTTAATGGGGCGTTACTCAAATCCCCCTTCTTCTCTATGTCTGTCTCCCATTCTCTCTTTCTCTTGATATAAATTGTGCGTATATTCAATTAATTTCGATTAGAGCTGATGCAAATGAAGGCGCCATGCGGCCAATGACGCTCTTAATGTTTTTGTTGTTGCTTTATTTTCTTTTATCAGTCACATTAAATTCTCTCTTCTCTTTTGTAGATTAAAAACACACAAACGCGCGTGTGACATAGAGAGAATAAGAGAGCCATTGGAAGATTGGAAGTAAAAAAGGGGAATTTTTTGACCGTCCGCTAAAACAACTCATCACATCAACAATTTTTGTAATTCTTCAGTGCAATTAGCACAACAACAACAACAGCAGTAGCAACAACAACACCAACAACAGAAAAACAAGATGGCAACAACACCACGCAGCGGGGGTTCCAATTCTGGAGCCGCACAACGACCCAATGGCACATCGCAGAATAAAAGTTGCCAGTTCAAGTTGGTGCTGCTTGGCGAATCGGCTGTGGGTAAATCGTCGCTGGTGCTACGCTTTGTCAAGGGCCAGTTCCATGAGTATCAGGAGAGCACGATAGGTGCGGCCTTTTTAACACAGACCATTTGCATAGAGGACACTGTTGTCAAGTTCGAGATCTGGGATACAGCTGGCCAGGAGCGGTAAGAGTCAAACAACAATGCAAAGCGATCAATTTGAATATCAATATTTATTCAACTGTTTATGTTAATATTCACTTTCGATTGTCTTGCTAATGTTAATGTTAAGAGTTATGCAAATGTTAATATTTATGTTAATGTTAATGTTCATTATCATGATCCTATCCATTTTCATGTTAATGGTATTATTTATGTTAATGTTTATGTTATTATTCATGTTAATGTTAATTTAAATGTTAATGTTCATGTTCATGTTCATGTTTAATGTTTGTTAAAGCAAATGTTACCATACATGCATGTTACTGTTACTGTTACTGTTACTCTTGCTAAACCGTATCCTATTTTTGCAGGTATCACAGCTTAGCTCCTATGTACTACAGGGGAGCACAGGCCGCCATCGTTGTCTATGACATACAGAATCAGGACAGTTTTCAGCGTGCAAAGACCTGGGTTAAGGAACTGCATAAACAAGTGAGTAAACGATCTTCCCACTGTCTCTCTCCCTCTCCAGGTCAATGTAATCACAAGTGGATAATGTGCTCAATGTTCTGTTTGTTCTTTTGCAACACAATTTGCATTGTTTTGCGAGTGCTTGCTTCATATTCGTATTTATTGAATTGCCTCGTTCACTGAACCCATTCGTCGTATCCGCCATGGTTAACGCCTCACTGCGTTGCATTGCACGATAATTCATGGTCACTGGCAAGACTAAATTCCATTTGTTATTTGAAGCTTCTATAAAACTAACAATGGGTCAATTCAAAAATCAATCTAATTTGTTAAGTAAGATCCCAAAAATCCAATCAAAGTATTTAACCATGGCAAATATTCTGAGCTTTCCCAATCCCTTCTCTTTGCGTTTCAATAAATATTTTATTTATATTAATATTTAATAAAATTTGTATAATACATTTATACTAAACAAATTGTAATTGCGATTTTCAGGCCTCACCGAACATTGTTATTGCGTTGGCTGGCAATAAGGCGGATTTGTCGAACATTCGCGTCGTGGAGTTCGACGAGGCGAAGCAATATGCCGAGGAGAACGGCTTATTGTTTATGGAAACGTCGGCGAAGACGGGCATGAATGTCAATGATATCTTCTTGGCTATTGGTATGTACATAAACTCAGCTCAACTCTATTTCGGCATTCAATTAATGAGTGGATTGTATTTTTGTTAATGATTTGTAGCCAAGAAACTACCCAAGAACGACAACAATCAAGGATCTGTTATAAAGCCAAATGGAAACGAACCAACTCAAACGCCGAACAACTGCTGCAAGTGATGTCCTTTTGTAGGTGTGTGTGTGTGTTTGGCCATCGGACGAATAAATTGGATTATAGTGAATTTAATTATGAATCGATTGCTTTTTGTCATTGCAGAAAATGAAATTTCCATCGGGAGATTTGAAAAATTTATGCTGATAATTATAAATAAAAAATTATTTAAAATTTAAAACTAAAGCCGGCTCATAAGGGCAAACAATTTAATTTTCATAATTAATGATGATGAAGATGAAAAACAAAGAAAAAAACCGGTACATAAAGATAATATTAATTATAAATTAAATTAAATTGAAAAAAAAGGAAAAAGAGAAAACAACAAACAAATCGTAAGACCGAAAACTTAGTTTAAATAAAACCACATAGACCCGTTAAAATCAAGAGAAACCTTATCAAACACAGAACAAAAAGCGCTCCTAACATATTTCAATCTCTGGCCCCATAGATCATAACCGCCACTTAGAGAGCTCCTCCTTCAATTTCATCCCAACCAGATGCGATATAATAATAAAAATAATAATGATACACTTAATAAAAGCGGGGAAATGTTTTCGAGAGTTCCACATTGAGTCGTAGAAATGTTTCAAATTGAATTGTACAAAAAACAAAAGAGTATAAAACATTACACAAAAACCGTAAGAAACATGCTAAAAAAAATGTGTGTAAAGCTGAACATTTCATATAAGTTTGAGTTAACAAAATGGGTGTCGAAACCAGAGAAATTCCAGTTGCAGTTGTTCTCATCAGCGTTCCAAAAAGATATGAGTAATAAAGAGATAAGAAACAAAACAAAATCCGAAGATCAGTTCAGTTTAGTTCAGTTCAGATCAGATCAGATCAGCAGCCGAAGATTCGCTCGTCCTCGATCTGTGGCAATGTGTGTGCCTGTCCAGCTGTCAAGTTTGCGATGGGCACGTGTGATAGTTGCAATTTATATAAATTATATATATATACACATACAAAAAATGAAAATACAAAAAATCGAAAAAAAAAACACAAAACAAAAACAAATGCAAAACAAAAATGAAAAAAAAAAATATTATTCATAGTTAGAAATTTTTGGTTCCATTTATGTTTAGCTTTTTTTATTTGACATTCTAGCAGCAATCAAAGATTTAATGCTACCCTTATCTTAAAAAAAAACTACAACAATTATCCTAAACACATTATGCTAAATAAGAAGAATCTTAAGCCGATAAAGTGAAGTCAACCACAACAACAACAACAACAACATCAATAAGAATGAAAATAAAACTTAAAAAATACTTTACCATAAATTCACATTTGTTTATCTCGATTCGCAAATCGTTTTTGATTCCTTATCTGCTTACTATATATATGTCTTATATATATCAAACTATATATATATATATATACTGTATATATATATCAACCAGCGATCAACAAAGCAAAAGCAACAAAAACAAAATAAATTAACGAACTACCACAACAAAAACAACAACAATGAATCAGCGTGAGAAAATAAAATAAAAAACCGACGCCTAACAGATGTGTGTGTATTTTTCCAATTTATAATTTTTATGTTGTATGTATGTATTTAAATTAAACATTTATAATAAAAATCGTATATATATACATATGTAACAATCGAATCCAAATTTTATGGGACTTGGTAGTTGAACAAAATTCATTTTTCAAAATTGATAAAAAAAATAAAATAAAATAAAACACCTACGGCTGCTGCTGGTTCGGTTTGTTGGTCCAAATTTGAATTCCTTGAGAAATTGAATTTCAAAGAAGCAGACTAGAAACTGTTCTTAAAGTTCCATGCAAAAGTATTAACAGAAAACCTCTTACTGAGAGTTTTATATGCTCTAAAGCAAATAACGTATTCATGCGGAGGGCAATAAAAAATAAATGAATAAATTCCAGATAACTGTATTAATTTAGGATTTGTCATACAGCAATTGCTTTGTTAAATATTTAAAAAAAAGAGCTTTGATGAGAATGTAATTAATTGAATACCGCAGTTCGTTTTGCGTGCAGCTGCAGAAATGAGCTCTACAAATGCCAAGGTTTAAAATGCCTCATGCCTGATAAAACACTGCAGACTTGAGGTATTGGATGATGAATCGGTGGGAAAGTCATCGTTGGGATTCCACTTACCTCTATGTTAAGGAAAATACGCAGCTTGCCTCATTTTCTGGAGAATTCTGTAATATTTAATATCTGAAAAGTGGATGGTGCGCAACGGTTCGTATTAATTTTGGGGCTTGTGGAAGTTGCACGCAATCTTTATAGATTATGGGCAGGTGGCATACGTACTGATAGTCTATGGTGTGCAGGATCAGGATAGTTTGGTATGCGCTAAGTAAGTGTGTTAAATGGTTTGCATAATCACAAATTAAACTAAAACTTGCACTCGTTTCCAATAAGAACTTCCAATTAAATTGATTTGCTGGACGATTTCCGCATTAGTTCAAAAGAGATGCAATTTGGACTATAGAAAACCATCGAATGGATATACAATAAAGAAATATTTGTACACAAGCTACCATAATATTTGATAACTTAAGAGCTTTAAATAATTTCTGATATATATTAATAATGTGTTTAAGTATAATTAACTGACTAATGAACCCATTCACATATATATTTAAAATATAAATAAATATATAAGGTTATCAGTACCCAGCGCCTTCTGTTTTATCCTGAGAGCTAAAACAGGTCAATCGGTTATCCGGAGAGTAATATGACGCTGAAAAATGAAATCATATACATATATATATATAGTTCACATAAAAGGCTATCAGACTCATAGCTCAACCACATAAATCAGAAACGAGACTATTGCAATTACATTTTATACACGTTACTTAGTTGGCTACCTAAGATCGAGAAGTTCACATCTATCATCAGCATGTCACGAGTCAGCTTATCGCGCTCCCGGTCGTGGAGATTGAAAACCGAATTTCAAATCACGATACTCGGTAATTCTGGCGTGGGCAAATCATCGCTACTTCGGCACTTCGTGTTGGAGAGAGCGCCAACATTATTGGAGCCAACGGTGACCGCTGGTGCAGAGTTCCAAGTGAAAAGAATCAAGCTGCCTGATGGATACGTCAAGCTGAAAATCTGGGATACTTCTGGCCAGCAGTGGTGAGTATTGCAAACCAAAAGTCAATTACTTGGCTTAATGATTCATTTTGGGAACAGCTATAAGGCGCTACTACGCAGCTATTATAAAAATAGTCTTGGAGTTGTCATTGTATACGATATCCGAGATCGTAATAGCTATGTGGAGGCTCAGAATTGGGTTGGAGAACTTCGAGAAAAGGTGATTAGTTTTTTAAATTCTTAAATTAAAATTTTGCTAAACCTTGACCATATCTTAATATGTAGGTGTCGCAAGATCTGGTGATTGCTTTAGCTGGCAGCAAGGCGGATTTGGTAACAGAACGTGTGGTAACATTGAAAGAAGCTGAGGCATATGCTCAACTTAATAACTTGATATTTATGGAAACGTCAGCAGTAGACGGCTTAAATGTAACTAATTGTTTTGAGGAGATGGGTGAGTAAATGGTCACAATAATAATATATAATAATAATAAGTATTTGATAAACTTTGCACATATTTTCAGCTAAAGTCTTAAGTGCCCAGCAAAATCAGAACAAAAAATTGAAGGCTATCGAGGAAAAGGAGCAAAAGAATAAAGAAAGAAAATCATCTTGTCTTTGTTGTCTATTTAAATCAAAACGGGATGTGGAAAACTCTTCAGAAATGGCTAATCTTTGATTCATTTTCGAAATAACAAATAATTCAGTCTGACAGCATAGAAGAACTTACCTTTAAATAAATGTTAAACAAATATGTGAAATTCATATATTAAGTCGTTCTATTTTTTATTTTGAAATTATAACTCGAAATAATTAGTACATACTTAATGTAGTTTCGGTTACATTTTTTTGTTGGTTTTTATTTTGATACTCTTGCATTTAATTGTATAATAAAGTATTGTATATATATATATATAATTATATATATATATATTTCGATACACATATATTTGTTTTTATATGTTTCGCTACTTGTTTTCACTTTATAAGAATAATATTTGATGTATTGTATAATTTTCATAATTTATTTGAAGAGTCAAAGTTTTTTGAGTAGTTTTCTTTCTTTTTTTTTTTTTTTGAAAAAACAGTAAATCATAGTGACAGTTATACACTAACTTACTACAAGGCAACTAAATGGCTTTCAATTTGAGTAGCATTATGCTAATTTAACATAAAAACAATGTTAAACCTAAAAAAAATTTGAGATTTTTTTTTTATCCAAAATATTAATTAAATTAAAATGGCAGAATTTGTTTTAGGGGCAGTACATAGAATATTTGGTAGAGAACACATAAGTTATAGATATACACAAATATAGAACACAAATGCTAATACATTTGTATAACAAAAATTGGCTCAACAAAACAATATAGTACATCATGTATATATCAGTTTCAAAAGTTACTAATTGAGAAGGGTTCTTTTTCGTTCTTTGTCATATGCATTTCATGTTTATCATTATTCCACATTAAATATCACTTACGTAAGAGAAGTATCTGGTATTTTTGTTTTCTTTCTAGATTTAGATCCTAAACTACAATTTTGTTCAAGTGTTTCTTAGTTCTTTGTTCGATTTATTGATAAACCACATTTTAAATATCATTACCGTTGAATGATTTTTATATATTCATATTGTTTTTTAATCTAAACATTTTGTTTTTTTTTTCTCCTTTTTTGTCAGTTATTTCTATAAAATTTACAAAATTACTTTCCATTTCGTTTGCTGGCCATGTAGCGCTATCCCCCAATCCGTGTACTTTCCGCCTTTTTGAAGGGGGGTTGTTCTGCTGATATAAATTCCCTTAATACTTAGCCTAAGTCCTAATTTTCGGTATTGCTTGCCTTTTTTCAATTTGACTTGAAAGTTCGACTGCAATGCAATTAATCGCAATCATATTAATTTACGAACAATTGGTTACACAATTAATTTCTGTCTATTTCGTTTTGTTTTCGCTTTCCTTCTTGATTCGTCTGTCGACTTATAGAACAATCGGCTCATCGCCGTGCAAATCACAAGAGCCAATATTCTCGCCCTGGTATGCCGAGAAATCGCTTATAACGGCTTTTGGCTCTGCACCGAACTGTATGTCCTGCAGGCAGCCCTTGAATGGCTCAAAGTAACGTCCTTGTGTCCGTTTGCTCACCGAGTCCTGATTAGGAAATCCACCTGTTGAGCAGAAAATTCAAATTGCATTAACATTTTTACCAAATGAAAACCGACTGAAGTCAGTTGTTAACAGTGCTGTGCACGCTGATCATAACATTTGAGTACATACAAGCATACAAGTAGATTAAGTACTAGACACGAAAATATGGTAATTTTTACTTAAAAGTGATTTATTTTAAATTAAAATGTGACAACAAATTTTGCCTGCTTAGGTTTGGTTTTCAAGCCAAGTTTTTGCTTGGCTTACAAAAACCTGTAAACATTAACAGATCTTTTGAGCATAACAGCGATATTTTCAATCGATACAATGTTTTGCACCGTTGTCCATCTCTATTAACTCAAGCTTAGTAATTGTTTATACCCCTGTTGACGCGGCGGTTGCATCGCGATTGTTTATTCATTGTGCTCTATGAAATGTCGGTGGTGACCTATTTAAACATTTGCCAAATATAAATATATTTGGAAAGTATTACTCTATTGAATTGAGAAATGGTTTGAATAAAGTAAGTCCAGTAACAACGCCGTTCTCCCCCGCTAAGTGGTTCGTTCACATGCAGTGATGAAAATACGCATCTATCCTGCTCATGCCTACAGTAATTCGTATTCACATTTCGGTTGCACACTCGCAGTTTCGACACCGTCGACCGGCGTAAAATTCGCTTTAAGCCAAGCGGTTTGGGTTTTGAGCAATCAATTAAGTTGAGTTAAGTGATCGAAAAACAGACGAGCGGTTTTTAAGGTAAGTCTGCAAACTACTGCTTATATTAATTAATGGCGCAAACACACACGCGAAGAATGCATCAAATTCAGATGTTATAGCTGTGACTATTAAAACAATATTGTGACGTCACAATGCAGCTGAAATTTTGGCCCTTTTGATTGAACAATATTTATATTATTTTTAATATTTGAAACTGCCTTAACAGTCGAAATATTTTTGATTAAAACAATAACTATCAATAAGCCGTATAAGCTTAAAATATTTTTTAATGAATGCCAAACAGCTGTCATTTTTAAATAGATTTTCAAATTTGGCGGGAAAAATGTCAAATGTTTTCAACACTCTCTACAAACTTACCCAAATAGAAAATATCCTCGTAGCTAATCGTTGGCTCCTTGCCACCTCCTCGCTGTCGCTGCAAAGATGTCGTAGTCGGTGTTGTTGTTGTTGTTTTGGTTGTTGAGCGCCGATTGAGTTCGGGCAATCCCTCGGTGAATATCACCTCACCGTCCAGTCGCAACTCGAGCCGAGTGCGATCCAGGAGGACGCTGGTGCCGTGCCAGGCGCCATCGGCGATGAAGCCGCTTGCTGGTGCCTGAACGGTGTCGTTGTTGCTGCCCAGCAGATTGCTGGCCAGCTTTAGATGGCCATTCTCCAGGCCAAGGCCGAGGAATTTCTGGTGATTGTGCTCGCTCCAGAGCAACAGACCGTCCGGCTCGATGGTGGAGAAGTTCAGTGAGATTTGTATGGCTTCGCGCGGTCGCACATAGAGCGATGGCCCTCGACGCTTGTCTTTCATCGGGATGCGAGGGGGCGGCAAGATCAGGTAACTGTTGCCCCGGAAGCTTGGCGTTGTCGGCTTACTCAGCGCTGCAACAGAGATGCAAGTTTAGACGGTTGGAGAGCGGTGTTGGAGGGAGTTGAATTAAAATTGCATTAAACATATTGCATGTACAAGTGCATAATTGAATTACAGCATCGGCAAACAATGTTGCAGCAACACAATCAACGTCGTCACTATTATTATGCCACTGCGGAGGGTAGCGCGAATTGTGCAACTCATTCGAACAAGACCCCATTAACGATTATAGAGTATGTATTTAATCTTGGTATACTTCTAGTAAGACTAGATAACTAACTTTTGTTGCAACTTAGAACAAATTCACAATTATTTTTTATATCATTTACTTATAGATTGTAACAATTATTTTTAGAACTAAATTTCAATAAATTCAATGTGTCAATTAAATATTTTAATTTATAGTGTATTTGAAGTTCGTCATGTCGAAGCTCCACTATAGTGCTATCATCTATCTATCATCTCCGTCGTCTCAGCTGTGCCAGCTCATTATACCATTTGGCCGTTGAGCATCTTCAAGTCCCTGATCTCGTTTGCCGCTTCTTTGGGCTGCTTCTTCTTGGCTCTAATCTGTTGTCTACATCTTGATTCGCTGTGGTCTGGTCTGGTCTGGTCTGGTTTGGATTTTGCTTTTCGCTTTGATTCTTGTTATGAATTTGCGTTTTGTTTTCTTTCATTTGCTGCCAGTCAACTTGATTGCACTTGTTGCTTCGTGTTTTCACCAGCTATTTTTTTTTTATGGCTTATTGTGATTAGTGGCATGTTAATTCACTTTGCTAATAAGTGAAAGGCTGCCAGCCAGCCAGTCAGCTGATTGTGTGTGCCAACTGGCAATTGAATAACACAGCCTGGCCTGGCCACAAAACCAATAATCATTGGCTCTTTTATGGCCTGGACTTGGACTCACATAGATGATATTCGCGTTGATCTTGAGAATTATCCCATACACAAGAGAGATGAGTTCTGGAGGTTATTAACCTCAAAGGAAATTTCACAATGAGTATAAACTAAGATTGATAGCTTCTATAGAACTTTGAGAAAAATCTGTAATGTTCAGGCATCGATAATATTTCTTCTAAATATATTTTTCAATAATTTTATTATATACCTACATACATCATCAATTTATTTTTGTCCTCAGGGAGTTGATTTTGAAATGATGTCAGTTTCTTATAAAAAACAATGTTCAGATAAAAGTAATATTTTCCAAGAATTATAATATATATAGTTACAAATTGTCATTAACTGAGAAGGTTTCTTCAAAAGCACTGCAAGTTCCATTGTGGGCTTTCTTAACGAGACATGCAGATGATAAAATTTAATTATTTACAAAATAATTTGATCACGTTTGCCTATGAGTCAGTTTTTTTTATGTAATTTCCGAGTTGGTGTTGTATCCGGTTTATTTAGCTAACGACCTTTGCAAATAGGTCGAATTTCCAATTCTTTTTCTATTATTAAAGCACGTTCAACTCTGAACAATGCAAATTATATGCTTTTGTTCATATTTACAAATTCTAGATCGCTAATTTCAGGTTGATTTTTATTTTTTGTTTTTTTTTTTTACTTTGCATTGACACTTTCTGACCCCGTTGCGCACTGAGCCATAAGATTAGTGGTGCTGTTAATGGTTTTGTTTTCGGCTCTCCACCTCTAATTATTATAATAATATTGTTGTTTTAGATCTGTTTATTTTTTTTTTTGCTTTCGTGTCGTTTGCTTTTAGCACTCGAAATTGAAAACTTGTTTAGGCGATGAGCAAAAAATATCAGATTAAAGCAATTTCTATCTGAAATAAAATCAACTGATCTGACTTTTAAAATCTTTGCGGTAGCTACTGTATAAAAATTAAAAAAAACGAACTTTTACTTTGCTGACACATTGAAGTTCAACTTTGCTATGGAGATTTACGAAACTCGTTTCTGAAGATTTCCAAGTGAAATGATTTATGCCTTTTATCGTTGCCCTGACCGCTAATAAATTTTAAAGTTATAAAAAAAAGAAAAAAAAATCATTGTAGCTACGTTTGTTGTTGTTGTTGTTGTTGTCACGGACATTAAGCACTAACTAAACATCTGTTGCTTGACTAATTCGATGACGAATTATCAGCCGCGAAACCCGCTGCCCCGCAGGAAACGACAGACCGACACACGAGATGGCAATTATAAAATGAAATAAATAGTTGCTCATAGCGATTCCAAAAAACTTTCAATTACATTCGCTTCGAGGTTAATGCACGCTCCTCAGAGTTAGATTACTCACCAATCTCACAGTAGAAGCCGCCCCAGCCGTTGGGACAGGAGCAACGACCGCTGCGCAAACAGCGTCCGTTATTCTTGCACGGAATCAGCTTGCACGTCTCCGAGTATTCGCAGCGATCGCCCTTGGCATATTCCGGACAAATGCAGTGCGGCTGCAGCTTTTCATCCAGCCAGCAATGGCCACCAGATTCACACGAATCCCCGCCACAGGCTGTGCCGTCACAGTCCCGAATGTTGCGTGACTCTGATGGAAAGAGCGTAAAGTTTGTGATTAGATTACGGTTTTGGCAAAATTTATATTGAGCCTAGAGCCATAAATACCATAAATCGGTCACTCACCCACGATATTCGTTTCGTTGAGCACAATGCGAGTGCCGCTGACGACGAGACCGCGTACACAGCCCCGGAAGGGTATGGGAAAACCAGAGATTGCATTGTGTGGCAACTTGGAGACATCTTTGAGGCCGCCAATGTACAGCAGCGAATCTGGCTCTACCAGCACCTCGGCGGAGGGTGCCAGCGCTGAGGACGCACTGCCCTCCACCCACAACGTTAGCCAGCGTCCACGTTGCGCCATCTTGATCTTGTGCCACTCGCCAATCGCTAGCATCCGTACACTGCGGACGACGGTCACATGATTGCTGGGCCCCGAAATGCGGAACTCAACGACGCCGCCTTGCAGCGACAGCGAAACGAAACCAATCTTCTTGTCCTGATTGTAGTTCAGTGTGCCGAAATAGAGCAGCAGTCCACGCTCGGAGAGCGGACGCAATTGGAACTCAATAAAGAAGAATTGCACACGATGGTGCTCCTCGAATGTCTTGGAGCCCATCAGAGGCACCGGCGAGAAGCTGCGCTGCTTCTCCACTTCATTGAGCAGCTTCATCACAAAATGTGTGCTGGGCGTTGAGATGGGCTTCGGCGGCATCAGCTTCTTGGTAAAGTTGCGGTAGCTGACCATTTGGGAACGCTTGGCGCCCATCTTATCGCTATTATCATACAGATATGGCCAACGCACGGCCAGATACGAACGACGACCGGTCAGTGAGACATCGCTAAGAGAACGTATTTCTACACCAAGTAAAGTGGCACTATTATAGACTATGTACATATTATATAGGAAGACTATGCTGGACTCACCTTCCTCACAGTTCTTGCCGGTGCGTCCCACTGGACAGTCGCATTCGTAGCCATTGACGAGCGGCACACAAGTTGCCTCCTCGTAGCACTTGTTGTTGAACGAATCGCACGGATTCGTGGCCTGTGCACAGAGTGGACCGTACCAGCCCTCTTGGCAGATGCAGCTGTGTGGCGAAATATTTTAATTTAACAATATTAAATATTAAAATATATTAAAATAACAAATGTTGTACTCACGTAAATGTTGCTCCATGCTGCAGACAGGCTCCGTCGTGCTGGCAGGCGTGTCTGTGGCACTCACGCGTGCCACACTGTCCCACACCACGACCACGCACTCCGCGAGTCTCCTGCAGCGGCACCGTCACTTGGCCGGCCTTCAGCTGCACATCGTAGATACAGCCCTGGAAGCCCGAATGCAGCGGCAGATCGTGCGGCAGCGTATTGAAATTGGCAATCTCATGTCCGCCCAGATACAGTATGGGAAGCACATCCATACGGCTGACGCTGCCCGGGGAGCGGCCCGTTATATTAAATTTGCCATCGACCGATAGCCAGGCCTGGCGACCGATGCGACCCACCTTGATCTCGTAGGGCACCCGCGGAGCATCCAGTCGAAAATCGATTGGTTTCTGGGTGAAAATGCGACGTGGACCCGCACCAAGATTCCATGTTAGCATTATGTAGCCCTGTATGAAACTAACTGCCAGATGATCACTCTTCTCGTCATGATAACCGGACTGGCCGAGGAAGGCAAGCAGCGAAATTTGCGACATTGTCTGCGGCAATATCTTGAAGCTCAGCTCCAGTGAATACTCCAGCGGAATGGGCACCGTGTATGCCACAAACGAGGAGAGACCATTCACGCTGCCCGAGAAGGAGGGCAATGCCACCTCGAGATCTGAAAAAGATAATCATCATCAAATGGAAATGTTTGGTAAATAAAATGTGAAACTTACTGTGCTCGCAGTAGTGTCCATGTTTGCCCAGCGGACAGAGGCAGAGATAGCCGCTGCCCGGAAATTGGACGCAAGTGCCGCCATATTGACAGGGATTGTCCTCGCAAACGGATATCTCGCAGGTCGGTCCCATATATCCTGTGGGGCATTTGCATTTCCATTTCTCAGCCTTGTCACCGCTCTCGTCCAGCTCATTTGATTCGATCTTGATGCAGGCGGCGCCATTGCGACAGGGACTCGACAAACACGCCAATGAGCCGCATTCCGTAATGCCGAAGCCATCCAGGGCGTCACTAATATGGTTACAATGGGTCAACGCGAGGGGAGAAGAGGTTGAAAAGGTTGAAATTTCATGATTTGCCTAATTCGGATGGATGCCAATTGTTTGGCCCTCAAATCGCCTGGTCTCTTGTGCGCCATTTCGGATTTGGCCTACAGTTGTCAGCGTGTCATTTTCCCAACCACCACCCACTAACCCATTATCCATTGTTGTTACGATGGCAACCCAACTGACTGGTTGGTCTGGTTGTCTGTTTGTCCGGTTGTCCGGTTGTCAAACTGTCCCTCTGACCAGCTGTTTGTGAGCGCGTTTTAATGCGCTGACAAATGGCTTCCTCATTTGTCGCCTCGCGAGCGCATCTCATTCAATCTGCAGCTTCTTCAATTGTTCAATCGTTGTCAATATAATTAAATTTGTGAAATACTTAATGCTCTTTTAATGCTGACATTTTGTTTGCCTTCTGCTTGCTCCAATCAATTTTATTTAATTTATCAATTTATTTAAATTTTATTGGATTGTTATTGATGTTTTCAGAGTGGCATTCACTATTGACTCATCAATCACTGATAACTTGAAATCTTTTTTACTTAAATTACTAAATATTGTGTTAAGTAGCACTTAGTTTAAGATTGCACTTCATTAATTAATCTCTTCTTTTATCGGTTATTTCATCCTTAAATCCTGACAGCAATTAATTCATTAACCACTCTTGCGTATTTTGTTTAATGCTTGGATTTGACTTTTAATTATTCATGCCATTGATTGATGTAGTTTTTTCTTCTTTCTTCCTTTTACTTCTTTAGCGGCATTTTGTTGGCTTACTTTCTTTTCATCTGCACATCTTTTCATGTTACAACTTTTTTGTTGCCCACGCCGGGACGGGCTTATTGTCCATTTAATCCTCCGCGCTTATTTTTTTGTACTCCATCTATGCCGAGCTTTTCCACAGCTCCACCTGCAACTTTGTGGCGCTGCGAGGCAACTGCGTTTATGGCATAAGCGCTTAAGAGGCAGCGTCATAACTTCGCCTCGTCCTCTGACTGACTGAATGACGACCAAAGCTGTTGGCCATATGAGGAAGACTTACCCGAATATTTCGCGGGGCTGTCCATTGATGCGGAGGGTATGAAGACAGCCGGTGAAGCCAGTGCCGCTTTGGGCTGGCGGCAGTTCGATAATAAGGCCAATTGGAGCCTGGGGTGCACCGCCCAAATGCAGCCAAGTGTTCAGTATGACCTCCGGCGTGTGCAAACGTGGCGGCAACAGTTTCAGCCATGTCGGCTGATCCCCGGACATGGCCAACGTGTCGTTGACGAGCAGCGAGGCATTGCAGTGCGTATAATTGCGGCTGAAGTCCAATCTGAAAGCAGCACACAAACGATTGAGGGGATGAGCAACGATAAAAGTTCCCATCCCACCCCCAAACCCCCAACTCAGGCTCAGTACCCACCCATTTGGTAGTCCTGTCGGTAGTGCACATATAAAATATTTAATATGCCGCACACTGCGGGCAACTTTTTCCCTGCCTTTTGTTGCGTGGGGTATTCGGCACAAAAAGGTACAAAACGAAGAACGTAAAAGCCGACTACACAATACTCTGTTCTCAAACCTGTGCCTCTTAAGCAATTATTAAATGTTATCCTCTGAAAAGGCATCATCAGCATTGTAACTTCTAAAATAAGTTTGTCGCTTTACCTGATGACTATTTATAAGAGTTTATATTCCACATTTGTTGATAGTAAAACTAATATACTCCTTTACGTCTTGGGAATAAAGTATAGAATTATATACAACAAAAATGTATAAATAAAAGAAGAAAAAGTTATTTTCAACATGCCGAAGCGTGCAAATATTTATGACGCCCGCACAAAGATGCCTCATAAACTCCCGCACCCGGCATGTTTTTGCTCCCAGCTGACCTTTTATGCTCCTCCAAAACTTAGCTACATGCCCATTCCATGTGGACAACAGTGCGCCCAAAATGGCGAACAAGAAGCCATATATTGGTTTTATTTTATGATGTTTTTTTTTTCCCCACTGAAATTGTGACTTGCATTGCACCACACAAAAAAGTGGTTTCATCCTCAATAAAAATCTGTCATGTTTGTGTTTTGCTCATCTCTATTACAATGTGACTATACATTTTTGATAATCATCGATCCACTGTGCGCATCCCTGAACTACCAATTGGCTATAATGCCAATCGACTGTCAAATTTTTGTTTCGCCTGTCAAGGGGGCCAAAAACCGATTCGACATTTTTTTCCAATCCTATCAAAAGTCTCCCGTTTTTGTTGGTGTTTTGGGTCTGGAATTTTTGTATTGTTTCGTAGCGCCAATGTCACCTGACGTTATGTGGATGGCTTTTGTGTAACACTTTGGCCATAAGCGGATCTGATTTTATTTCTTTGTTCGCATTTATGTATTCAATCCAATGTCTGAATTGGGGATTCATATCTCTGTTCATCCATTACATTTGAACGGTGACATTAAATGCGAAAATCGAGACAGCAATTGGAAACAAAATTTTATTGTAACTGTTTTTTGTTTCCAGTTAATTCGAACATTTTTTCAAAAAACCATACAGATAAATGTGTCGCGTCTGAATATAAAAATGTTGGCCAAATTGGATTGAGTTTTTAGTAAAATGTACTTTTGTTAAGGCAATTATTAAAAATCAGCTAAATTGAAAACTAAAACAAGCGCTTTGGGCGATAATTGTTTAGTGAAATTACATTTGCAAACATATTATATATATATATAAATATTTCTATGGATACCAAGTCTATCAAAATTGTGGTAGCTGATG
Organism: Drosophila kambysellisi; assembly: GCA_035042185.1. Classification (NCBI taxonomy): domain Eukaryota; kingdom Metazoa; phylum Arthropoda; class Insecta; order Diptera; family Drosophilidae; genus Drosophila; species Drosophila kambysellisi. The sequence goes on from JAWNLS010000720.1 coordinate 4,340,640, forward strand.
GAACATGTCCGACACAAAGAAGAACAGAGCTAAAAAGTGCTCCTGCCAGCAAAAGTACTCAAAAGTAAGTGCAGTCAGCTGCTGTTGCCCTTGCAGTGAGTTATACAAGGACTTGGCCAGTTTTTCATAAAAGAAGGGGGAGAGGGGTAATTGCAATTTTCCACACACTTTAATCTGGCAATCGTATGCGTCTAAGTAACGACCTTCTGGGTATATATTGAATGCTTTTAGTCCACTTCCCACTTCAGTTTTACTTTGCCCACCTTCTTTTTATACCAGAACACAATCCGCTTGGAAGGATCCTCTCAGACTCCCACAATTAACTCTCGGCAGCAGTCAATGCCAACAAACTCATAATTAGTAAACTACTCAAAGAATATTCGCACAGCTCTCGATACCTCAGAGATTTATGCTTTTGGTTCAATTAGCTGCGCTTGATTTAGTAATAAATTAAATTTCCATTGTTGATGCGCTCAATTAAATTCAATTTGCTGTTAACAGCATTTTATTTTGTTGTAAAGCCCGCTTTAAAGATTCCGGCAAAGTTGCGGCAATTATTGCAGTTAATTTGATTTGCATAATACAAAATGGAAGTGACTGTTTGGTCTGTGTGCAAAAAGGGGCCACCAAGCGAAAGCTCCACAATTGTGAGCGTCCAACGGTAATTGTTATTGCTTTCTAATTACACGGATTTCTGACCAAATCCTTAAGTAAAATGTCAATTGAGTGGAGCATTAGGCTCATTAGGCACGACACAACCCGGGCAAAAGCTGCCCAAAGGCAGCAACGGGGCAAAAATGGCAAAAGTTGAGAACGGACTTTCACCGCAGGACAATCATAATTGTATGTGGGCCGGGAACTAGTTCATTGAAGGTCCTGCGTTCCACGTTCATTGCCATTGTCGCTACTGGGAGACGCTAAATCGCTTCTGGGCGAAGGACTAAAGGAGTGGGAGCCGTACAGTTCGGTCGGCTGGTGGCAGTGAAGTGTTCTGTTGGCCATGGCCATTAAGCACGCAAGGCAAATAAAAATAGGCAACAAACATAAATTTGTTGCTCGTAAATCCACTGGCAGACCCAGTTTTGTGCCACATGAGCATGCCCCGAGCAGGGACCAAGTGCTAAAAAGTAAATTTGTGGTCGATTCGATAGTCATAAAAACAAGATAGAGAGAGATATCAAATGGCTATTATTATTGCCATCTCGCTTTAGCCGTAAATTATTTATATAGGCCAGTCTGGTGTATTTCTCCTCTTTCTTTTCATTTGCCAGAATTTTTGGGGGTCAGCCGACCTATTTGCCTGATATATTTATTCCTTAATGTGCTGTTTATGCCTTTCGTCGCTCCTGCTGCGTTTAGGGAATTCATACGTTTGCTTGTTGATTTTATAAAATGATTACTCGGTAATTTTCCATATGTCTGCCCCCATCGTCAAACAGATGACCCAAGTACTAAGTAATTGCACTCGGCTGAATTGCAAACTTGCGAATTACCCCACAAATGAAATTGATCTAATGAGAAGATGTCACACATATGTGATTGTGTGTGTCTGTGATTTATACGTATCAGTTGGTTTATCTGGCCAGCTTTGAGTTCAGCAAATTCAACTGGAAAGCCTAATGAGAAAGGCAGTTTGCAAACAATTAACACACAAATGTGCAAGAGATGGTTTTGAGGTTGTATTCAAAGCACGAGCAAAGCACTATGCACAATGAAGGTGTCTGGATGTCAATCAGAAATCATGTGGTTAATGTGTATTTATCGGTTCTTCTTTGAATTTAAGGTTGAGCACATCTGCTTTAGTCCTGTCAGCCTTAATCTGATCTTAACTAACTTCAAGAATTGCATTGTGTACACTTTAAGAGCATTTGTGTGTAGATGTGACATTTGCGAAGCTTACTTCAATCAAAAAGGCAAAGCTGCTTAGCCCGCTAAACGTTTAAGAATACAGCGTAAAGAAGACTTGAAAAATTAAAAGTTCTTTGGCTGAGTAGACTTGTAAGTGTGAGTGCAAACCGCTTATGTGAAATTCTCTTCCATTAAGTGGAATCCGCCTTTACATATTTGGCCAACTTATTTGGAGCTTATCCGCAGCATCAAATAATCCAAAATGTCTGGAAAGCTTCCGCCCCTTTTTGAATATACGTAAGCTCTATGCCTTTGTTATCGCACTTGTGTTTTACGCCATTACGTTTCTTATTTGAAAGTGCTGCAATTCCAGGAACTGTTAGTTAAACGATTAATTACGCACGAGCCCAACATTACTCTTGCCGTGGCATGCCTCATACTTGGCCCCCTCACATCAGTGTCAGTGGGTTTCTCCTCTCTCCGACTGGAGGCCTTCGCAGCCATTCAACTTCCGTTTCCGTTGCGAACGCAGAAAATGCGGCAAATTAAATTTGAGCCAAAAACCAACTACGCCAACTAATTACGCATGAATGCGAAGCCAAGGATCGTCCAATGTGCGGCGCACAAGGAGCAGTCTGTTGTGCGGCAAAGGCAGGAGCGGGAATAAGAGCAGGAGTAGCAGCAGCAGCCGCAGCAGCGGTTCGGGTAATGTGTAGAAAGAAAAGGAAAGCGGAAACAGTGAAATTTATTTTACACTTGAAGCATTATAATTTGTGGTGGCCAAACGGCATGCCAATCGACATAAGGCAACTTTAATGACCATTTTCCTAGCAGCCTCGTCCACGTCTCTTTTACAGTCTCGCTCTGCGATGACAATGACCCACATGCTGACCCGCCCGCCGGCTGACCCGCTAGATGCTAGATGGTAGATGGCCCGGCGGCAGCTGCACTCGACTTTGGACAGCCGACACTCGTGCCAGGCGCAATTAAAAAAGTTAATTAACATGCCGACCTCTCTTCTATCGGAGTGGCTGGGACGGCCCTTGAACCCACACTGTTAACCGCATAATTGCATTCCGTGACGGGGCAGTATCACTTACTCAGCTCGAATGGTAATTTCGTGACCAGTATTCACAGGCGTTTCCAGTTCGCTTAGCAGCATCGTTTGCAGGCCGCACGAGAACTGGAACTGCATGAGACCCTTTTGCAGGAACAGGGCCATGTAGTGGCCACCCTTGGTGCCCTGGGCGGCGGCCAGCATGATCAATCCATTGGTGGCTCGAGTGCGCACCTTCAGTTGAATATGCATCGGCAGTACGGCATCCAGAGACTCGTGCTGCGGTATATCCTTGTAGATGCGATGCGATACATAAGAATCGCCGGAGAATGCCGCATTCCGTATAATGATCGGCAGCTCACAAAGCGGTCCCTGGCGATCGAAGCGGCAAACGCACTAACGAAATGAAGAAATAGAAAATACATTATTTATCTTAATTGAAATATAACGTGAGCCTTGTCAACTTTGATTTGCATAAGAGAAGGTCCTATTTGAGAGTTGATTCAAAATAACTCATTTAAACCAACTTCCAAGCAATAATACTTTCTGATTATAGTTTAATGATTGGTGATCACTTCTTACCATTTAAATATATTTTTCGGTGACTTTATAGTCGCGATTCGAAATATATCGAAATATATATATAAACAAGAAGGAACGTTGCAGTCAGACGTAACCGACATCGTAATACAACAATACCATATAAGACAGTAACCCTTCTTCGAAGTTTGGCAACTGTAGCTATTTTTTGTATTTTTAATCATAGTTTGGCCTGTAGATCAATCGTACATTTAAAGTAGAGAACCTGATTTTGCGTCGGAACATATGTCAAAATTATAGTCCGAAAATCGGCATAACAACATAGGTCGAACCTTCAAAATGCCATAACTTCATCAAAACTTAACGCATTTTCAAAAGCAAAGGCGTTTTAATCATAGTTTGGCCTCTAGATCAATCGCACATTTAAAGTTAAGAACGTGATTTTGGGTCGGAACATAAGTCAGAATTATAGTCCGAACATCGGCATAACAACATGGGTCGAATCTTCAAAATGCTATAACTTCGTCAAAACTCAACGCATTTTCAAAAGCAAGTGCGTTTTAATCATAGTTTTGCCTCTAGATCAATCGTACATTTAAAGTTAAGAACGTGATTTTAAGTCGGATCATAAGTCAAAATTATAATCCGAAAATCGGCATAACAACATAGGTCGAACCTTCAAAATGCCATAACTTCGTCAAAAATCAACGCATTTTCAAAAGCAAGGGCGTTTTAATCATAGTTTAGCCTCTAGATCAATCGTACATTTAAAGTTAAGAATGTGATTTTGGGTCGGAACATAAGTCAAAATTATAGTCCGAAAATCGGCATATAAGCATAGGTCGAACATTCAAAATGCCACCTTCAGATAATATACTCAGAGAGCACCTAAAAGTATGCTACAGTAAAACATAAATATATGAACTATTCCAAGTGGGATGTGAAATGTCTAGTTAACTACTTTACGTATATTTTGAAAGCAAATTCAAATATATCTTTTGTGAGAGTGTCTCTTAAGATATTTTTGGTATACATTTAAAGCATAATGGTAAATAACATAAACATAAGAAGAAAATTGTGTACTTTCAGTTTTTCCAGTTGGAAACTATCAATTGACGTTTACTTGTTAAGTATGAAATAAGGCGAAAGTGACTACAGAAGAGGGCGAATGTCTTCGTGTGAGTGCAACGAGTATTTCATATTTGGTTAAACATATGGCCAACTTCCATTATGTGCGTTGCCAATTCCCCATCCCACATTCCGCTCTTCAGGTCCCTGAGATTGTCGCCAGTTAATGGTGTGCCCTATCACAGTCCACAATTCCCAGTTGCCTTGCACTTCATTTGTTCAATTTGATCGGGTTGTCGTCTGTGGGTCGAACTCTTTCCAAGTCTCTAGACTTTTGACTGGGGGCATGTCGCAGTAGAAGTTACAACCAAAGTTTTGGGTGCTGCTGTTGGTTTTGTTTTTTTGTTTTTTTTTTGTATTTTGTATTTTGGTGCAGTGGCGTTGCACTTTAAGTGTCCCTTGGTGGAGAATAAATTATGAAAACCAGGACAATGACGCAGCAGGACAAAGCTGCAGCCGAACAGCGAGCCAAAAGTTAATTTATATTGCTTTTCAATTTATTGGTATTTCTGTTGTTGCCGTTTTTGTTGCTGTTAGCCATTCTACAGCTTATTGAAAGAACTCCCTCGTCCGCCTTGCACAATTCTTGTCAGAGTCGGAGTCGGAGTCGGAGTCTTTTGGCGCAAAACTTTGTTTGGTGTGCGCAAAAATAAATTAAAATTGTTGCAATTTGCTTTGGCCTCAGCGCACATACATCTGTAGCATGTTTACGCGAGTTTACCCTCAACTTATATAACACCAAATGCTGCAATTTCATTAGGTAATTGTACGATTGCTTATCTGAATGTTAATGTTAAAGACTCAGACGAAGTCTCGATAGCCGTTTATATTTATGGCATTGACAAATTTCTATACTATAGGTGAGACATCTCTTATCCATACCAGTCAAGCTGCCACTTTAAAATGTATTTGTCGTCTCTTTCTTCAATATTTCGAATTGAAAATATGTCTAAGAAGAGGAAGCACAATTTTCAATTCTACCTCACACGCTACAGAAATAATGAGCACACGCTTGTTTTGTGCCCAGAGCTAGCTTGGAATAATAATGGCCTGTGGGGCAAATCATGCACATGCCTGCATCACAGGCAGTCAAAGGATTAGATTACATATAATGTTACGGGAGTACCTTTCAGAATTCCTCCTCGTTGCCCCCATCAACGCAGCGTAAAATCTTGTTGTTTTCATTTTGTACTTTGTGCTCAGGAAAAGTATAACACAAAAATCAACGCCTGAAGCTAAGGCATTGTGAGGCGTAGCAAGAGCTGGCGCTTGCAGGGTCAGGTTGTATGCCACATGCCCCCAGGGGGACAACAAACTGTGTAGCTACATACTACAAGTACTATTTTTTTGCGCACTTTATGTGAAAACTTTCCATACATCAGTTTCCCTGGCCTCAGTCGTCTGCCAGTTGCCAGCATAAAAAACAGACCCTAACACTTGCAGTTGCCTGTTCCCTCTCATAACAATTATTTGAAGTGTACGCGAATGTTGCAGATTTTTTCCCGTCGATTTTTTCTTTTCTTCGTTAGCTAAATGATGCTGCCTTTTTTTTACGACCCTTGCATCATGATTAAAGTAGATCTTACAGATTTTAAAGCAAGTTGCGCCAGCTTTCACTTAGTAAATTTTTTTCTTCCTTTCGCTAACTTCTACGCACTTTTTCCTACACGCAACATTTTAGTTAATGTTTTTTGTGTATGCATGTTCATAAAAAAAAAAAATAATGAAAATTTAAACTTTAAAGTTTGGCAACAAGAGAAAAAGTAACTCAAGGCATAACTTTAGTAAGTTACTTCATTATGTTGCACAACAAGTTTAAATTTAGACTAGATAATTCCCCTAATGGCGGCCAACGTGCGCTGTTCCGCCCAATGTCAATATAAATGAGTCTAAAACGAAGGTTGGTATCCAGGAGTATATTTCGCTGTCAAATATATATAAATGTCAAACATATTCTCCTGCCCTTTAACGTATCCATTGCTAAAGCCAGATTAATGTTTGGACACGTAAGATAACTGCTTTACGGGCTCTCAGACTAATTGTAAGGTGCCTTTGAATGCTAATAGGAAAATGATGAAAGGGCGTGTAAATGAGTAAAGTGCAGCCACTTTTGGGAATGATCAGATGCTCTCAGCAACGGGCGACACTCAGAACGCATTATGCCACAGAAACGAGCTGAGACCATGGGGAAACATTTAGAGATGCCATCTGCCACAAAAGCATCACAGACACGGGACCACGGGACACGGGAAACGCAGCAATGTGGTGAACCTTTAAAAAGGCTCAACAAAGTTTTCATTAGTGGCGTCAGCTTTTGGCGGAGGAGAAACAGAAACAGTGTCAGCTAAGAGAGAGAGAGAGAGAGAGGACGAGTCAAGCAAACATTTGGAAAACCCCAAACTAGGCGGCTGCCACTTGAAATGTGCTTAATGCCACTTTACGAGTGACTTTCGCTGAGTGCGAGTACCACTTTGGCTGCAGCTTTCGCTCTCTTCTTTTTCTTCTTCTTCTTTTTCTCACACTCACACACAGACACATTCTCGCTCTGTGACTAGACATGTTAAAAATATGCTTTTTCATAAGCTGTCTCTCCCCGTCTCCGCTTTGGCAAACGAAATGACAGCTGACATATGTAAGTGTCTGTCTAACTGTTTGACAGTGGCTGTGTGTGTGTGCATGCGTGTGTGTGTGAGAGTGTGAGTGTGTGTGAGTGTGAGTGAGTGTGAGTGTACACAAACATAAATATGCATAGATGTCAGTCTGTCAGTGTATTCAGCGTAACTCAAAATTTAAAAAAAAAAAACATATTTTTTTAAAATACTAAAGAGATGCACGGGAACTTGGCCTTTATGCGTGTTTGTGCAGTTAGTTAAATTACTTGGCAACAATAAAGTGGCGTTGGCTCTATGAAATAATTTCCACTTGAGGCCACAATCTCTCACCCACTCCCACACATTTGCGTTAACACCTGTCATTCGTTTTGGTAAGGTTTTTACGGGTGCGGCTCCAGTCGGTTCTCTCTCTGGTTTATCTGCTTTTCTCCGCTTTTCTCCGTCATTTTGCGGTGTGTGTCACTCACTCGAGTGTTAAATTTGTTATGAAAATTAAATTTTCTCTTGTTAGCAGTTGTATCTCTCTAGGTGTGTGTTTGTGTGTGTGCGTATCTATGTAGTTTTATGCGAGACAGAATGCCAAAGGAGCACTTTGGAAATCTGTACGTGTGGTTCGCTGACGGAGTCATAAATAAGTTAGCTTGTCAAACTATTCTCAAGAAAAATCATAAGTCAAAACGGTGCTAAAAAGTTTTCAGACTATGACCAGTTGTGTTTAGCTTGAATTTATTATATGCTTGTGTCCAATATGTGAAACTAAATAAAAGTACGAGCTCCAAACTCTTTTATAATGCTGTTAAGCCTAGATCTTGGGGAAACTACAGAAAACATAAGTAGAAACACATTTTGAAATTATAACTCAAAAATTCAAATTCAAAGATAATAACTTCGTCAAAACTGAGCTGATTTTTGAAATGAATAGAGTAGTTAACTGTAGAACTCGATCTTAACCTGGAATTCATGTAATTAAGGTGAGGTATTTCAAATAATCTTGTATATTTTCTTGTGGGAAGTGAGGGTAATAACTGTGTCAGACATAAATTTAAAACGGCATCGTTGCTGTTGCCCAAAACCCAGTCAAAAAACTTTATTTTGCTAAAACTACCGCAAGTATTTTCATAAATAGTTAAATAGGCATACTTTTCAGCTAGACCACCAACTCATCCGTATCTCATGGGGTAGCAAATGGTGGAACGCTTTGAGGCTTTTTGTTTTTGTTGGAAAGCAAATTTGTGCAGCTTTTGCTATTTTGCCAGATTTTAACTGAAATTTTAACGTAACTGGCAAGAGGATTTTTAACTATTCAGCTATTCAGTATTCAGTTGCAATAGCAATTGGCAGTTAATGGTGGGATGAGAGCATCCACATAAAATTTGGCAGCTGTTTTAGCTTCACTTTTAAAATGTTGTAAAGTTTCTGACAGGAATTTAAACTAAAAATAAACGGTAAAGATAATTTGACAAATTGTGCTGTGAATACAACAGGAATTCAAATATTAAAATTTCCACTTGTTTGTAATCATGATCGATATTTGAATATCTATTTTTTTTTAACTTTACTTCTAATGTGTTGATATTGAATAACAAACTAAATTAGAATTGGTTTTTGATTTACTTAATTGGTATTCCTAATCAATATCTTGTTTGTTATTGTCGTTTCTCATTCCATTTAAATTTTCGCACATAATCGTACTTCAATCAGAATTTAATTAAAGTCCTTGGGCTCTATGTACATGTGTAATATTATTATTGTTGACTTGACCTGTGCTAATGTAACTCTCTGTTGTTGCCTGTTGGCCAAAGGCCTGCTATGTGTTAACTTGATGCTGCAGCCTTAGTAAGTAGCTTACAAATGTTGCTGGCTCTCTGTGTGTGTATTGCTGCCTGTTGTTACCGCTTGCCCCCTTGTCTCACCCAACAGTGTGGCAGCCTACATGATTATTTATGCATTGGCCTAGGCACATGAAATCTGCATATAATTTGAGTGTGTGTGTGTGTGTTTGTAATTATGAGTGTGAGGTCCTCTATACATATATGTATGTATATGTTTGGCACTGCGACTTGTCAGCCGCCTGTCTGTGGTTCCTATCTCAGCTGCAGCACAACACGCTGCTGTCACTTTAAATCAGTGCTTAAAGCTTCTTCATTTTACACTAATGAGTATTGATTTACCAAATACGTGTTTCCTGGGTTTGTGCGATACAAATTTAATTTGAAAGAGTCGAGGTCTATTAATTATTGTTAAGCACTGTGAGCACAATTGGCGCTAGTTTTGAATATGGTATAAGTAGTCTTATTTGCTTATTGCCTGGGTACTTTCAACACGCTTGCCCATTTAATGCCCTGTCAATATGTAAACAGCGAAGGGCCAGGAGGGGTTTAATGCAACAGGGGTTGCGTAGCCAATTAACCGCTCAATGGGATTGAAAATTGTGGAAGTTAACTTTGTTTATTTTGCCTTTTATTTAGGCTATACACATTAAATAAACAGACCGGTTGCGGGTAGCCCCATCGATTGGCATGGTTGGTGGTGGTGTGTGATATAGAAAATAGGAGAAGGGAGCAACAGCTACTTACCCGAGAACCCTCCGAGGTGGTAACACAAGTGCCACCATTGTAGCAGCCAAGTTTAATGCAATCGACATCACCAGATTTTTCCTCTGCCCCACCCACAGCACCACCACCGGTGGCTACAGTGTTGGCACCCTCTGTTTCCTCGCTACTCTCTGTCACCGGCGGCTTGGTTTGTGTTGGCAACTCAGGCTGCCCCGATGTGCTATAGACATGCAACGATGGAGTGGGCGGTGGCAACGTTTGTGCCGACTGGGTGGAGGGTGGTGTGGGTGGCACAGTGACTGCGGGTAGACTGGATGGCCTTGTTGTTGGTGGTTCCGTGGGCATTGGTGTGGGCGCCAGAGTTACCACTGGTCTGGGTGGCATCATGGTTGTCTCCGTAGGTGGTTCTATGGTCATCAATGGTGGCACCGGCGGTCCAAGCAAATCCTCCGTTGTCATCGGCTGTGGCGTTGTTATCTCCACAGGCATGGGTATGGTTACCGCCGGTGGCATTTGCGTTGTGTAGGGCTCAATTTCGATCGGTGGTGTTGCTGCGGCTGAGTGGGTCGTCACTGGTGGCAAGTCGGTTGTGGTCGGCAGCGCAGTTGCATTACCCTCCAGAATGGTGACCACAATGTGCGGTGTTTGTGCCGTTGCTAGCTCCACAATTGGTGGCTCGTACTCCAATGGAGTTGTCGTTGTTTCTTGCTGAGTTGGTGGTTGCACTGTGGTGAATCTACCGGCGCTGGTGCGATGTGTGGTAATGAGTACCTCCGCTGGGTATTCCGTGAAGAAAGGTGCCGCTGTCGTCGGCATTTCGGTCCACAGATGACGCGTGGTCTCCTCTGGTGGTGGCCTGGTGGTTTCTGGTGGGAAATAGGGTGTTGGTGTTGGGACGTAGTCCACTTTGATGCTTGTCTCAAAAGTGGTTACGCGATGTACAAAGATGCTGCTTGGTGTGGTTATACGTATAGGCTGCTCCGCCGATTCGGAACTGCTCGATGAGGAGGCATAATCCACAGCAAGGGTTATGCTCGGTGGTGGTGGTGGTGCAGTCGGACGCATTGTTGTGGTGACTTCCTCGCTGGAAGTGTCACTGCTGCCACTGGCGCTTACATCAAAAGGTCGCACCGTTGTGTATTCCTCGAATGTAACGACCTCTGGTGAACTTTCTGCCGAGGAGGAGGAGGAGGAGGTGGTGGCGTGGCCAGGTGCAGGAATGGGTGGCAAAGTGGTATAGATACTGTGACTTTCCTCGGAGGATGAGGACGACGCAGAAGAAGCACCACCTGCTGGAGGTGTAGGTGGTACAGGTGTCCCCGGTGATTCCGTAATAGTTTCTGGCAACGGTGTGGTGTGTTCGCCAACAATGCTGTGACTGTCGCTATCCGGTGGTGCTGCTGTCACCTTTACCACCACCATTGTCTCCTCCGATGAAGAAGAACCGCCGGATGATGGTTCTACCGTCACTGGAAGTGCTGGTGGTGCTGGTGGTGCTAAGGTTGTCTCTGGTGGCGTAACCGGTCGCACTGTGGCTGGTGCTAGTGTTGTGGTTAGCGTAGCTGGTGTAACGGGCACCATTGGTGGTGGTGCAGGTGTCGCTGGTGCCGTGTAGTTACAGTCGAGAGACTCCTCACCCACCATGAGGCACTCGCACAGCATGCCCGTTAGCAGTGGGGGGCAGGAGCACGAGAAGGTATCGACGCCATCAATGCAGACGCCACCGTTCATGCAACGCGGTCCCAGCTGGCATTCGTCATACTGGAACTCGCACTTCTCGCCGTGATAGTCCGGCACACAGTAGCATGTGGGTATGTTCTCCTCCATAAGGCAGAGAGCATTATTCTGGCAGGGATTGTCCGCACAGATGAGTATCTCCTCCTCACAATTGACGCCCGTGTAGCCCATGGGGCAGGCGCAGGCATAGGCAGCCAGTTTGTCCACACAGACGCCGCCATTTTGGCAGGGCGAGGAAGCGCACTCATTGATCTCCTCCTGACAGATGCGCCCATGCCAGCCGGCCGGACATTCGCAAGTGAACTCCAGTCCTGGACCCTCAACACACTCGCCGCCATGCTGGCAACGTGCACCGGTACCTGCGGTACGTCAGCAAAACCCCAAAATGATTTCAATAATGGGGATTACAATGAGGCGGAGGCAACAAGCTTGACTTACCCGTGTCACAGACGGCGACATCCACCTCGCAATGTGCCCCCAGATAGCCCGGCTGGCAGGTACAGGTGTAGCCATTATTACGGTCACGGCACAGTCCGCCATTTTGACATGGATTTGACATGCATTCGTCCACATTTTCCTCACAACTTGATCCTATTCATTTGAAGCGTTGACATTCGCGTGACGTAACCAGAAAACGAGTTAGAGAAAGAAAAAAGTGAGAGGGGCAGTCAGTATAGGCAGAGAAAGTCACGTTAATTGGTGGCACCACACGACTCTGTCTTCTGTTCTCTTTTATTCCGTTTCGTTCCGTTCCATGCCATCTCGTTTCATTCATTCAGTTCTGTTCTGTCAGCTTTTCAATCCTGTTCCCTGTTCGGTCGTTTTAATTAAAAATTAATGTCTTTTTGGTTGAGGTTGTCGCTTTCACCATGGCGTGTAAATGGCTCATAAATAAAACTCGTTAATTTTATTTTCTTCTGCAAAGTCCTGGTCAATATTTATTATTAACCTCATTACATACATAGCTGAGAGTTGAGATTTTTGCAAAAAATGTTATTGATTGTGTTTCATTGTTTGGAATTTTACTTTTATATCTCCAAAGCTTTTTTATTGAAGGCTTTGCGATGTGTTTGATATAAGAGACGCTTAACCCTTTATTTTTCCAGCTACTGTTTTTATTGCTTCCACGCCACATGTGTAAGAGAAAACCAAAATCCAAATATCCCTTTTTCAATTTGTGTCTTACCATATTCCATTTCAAGCGTTTCATTTCCTATCTGTTACAACTACTTAGACAAAAGACGAAAAAAAAAAGGAAAAATACAAAACAAACAAGCCAAAATTGAAACTGTTGCAATGCAATAACCTTTCCGACATTCCGCAACTCTTCTTCCATTCTTCACTTCAGTTCATGTAACGAACAAGTGCACCCAATCGAAGTGCAATTGAATGACTTTTCATTATATCTATCTCTCCCTCATCTGTCTCTCTCTCTCTCTCTCTCTCTCTCTCTCTCTCTCTCTCTCTCTCTCTCTGTCTTATAACCAAATCTGAAACTGTGTATCTCTGTGAGTCTCTCTCAGATCGTACAACCAAGTGGAAAGTGAACAACTTCTTCTATACCAGCGCATCAATTGCAATCAAAACAAACCTTCAAGTGCTGATTTTGGTGCATGCAATATAAACACTTGAAAAGTGTACACAACATAAGTACTCACACACACACACACACACACACACAATTTTCCCGAGCACTAAAGTTTGTGCAAGTATATATTTAAATGCCCTACAGCACTTAGTTTAAGTATCTGCATGTTCAAACAATGTGTAGATGAAAAAGCTTACATCGATGTGAGCTATTTGTTAATTTAAATTTAAGATACTTTAACAAAAATTCGATTAAAAACATGAATTATTATTGATTTTTGCACCTCACTATATTTGGCTTTTAGTAAATAACCTTCGGCATCCAATTGGCCAAAAAAGGCTATGAAAGACAACCTTACTCAATTGAATTTCAGGTCAATTATTCAAAAGCCAAAATAGACGAGCTCATCAAGGTTTGGTGACAGATGTCTGAGCGTGTTCCCAATCAAATATTTATATAAGAATGTTTACATTAGAAATAAAGTTGATGAATGCGATGGCGACACAGTTGTTGTTACCCCTGAAGACAGTTATTTGTTGCATTGCAGGAAAACAACATGAGTTGTGCACAACAAGAGCAATGCTTAAAAGAACTTTTCAATTTTCTGCTCAACAACTACTGAGACGACGACGACGACAAGTTTGGTGGAGGAAAGGGTTGGGATGGAAGGGGGGTAAGTCTCAGCCAGTGGTTGCCAGTAGCAGCAAGTGACGGGTAAACAAACAGACAGAAAAACGGACTGACAGACAGAACAGGAAAGCATACGGAAAGCAGACTTTGGCGGCGTTGTGCAGCGACCCATTGTGTATGCCACAGTTTTTTTTTTTTTTTGGGTTGTTTGTGGCACTTGCAGCAATGAGTATGAGTGATTTTTTCTCGCAGCTCTTATGGGTTGCTTGTGCTGCAAATTTATTGTCTGAACTTTTTGAAATTTATTTGCCTGCGTGTCTTGACTGGGTGCCTTTTGCTACGCGATTTTAGACATAGTTTTGTCTTTTGTTCTCCATTTTGGCAACAAGTTAGCTAACAAAAAAAAAAAGAAATGCGCACAAAAGTTATTCTTTGGCCAAAAGTTTCGCTTACGCTTGCCTATATCTTAAGTGTCTGTGCATCTGTCTGTCTGCCCGTCTGTCTGCCCGTCCAAAAACTTGTACAAAAGCACTTCAAAGTGTCGAGAGAAAAGTGTCAAAAAGCCTACTTTGCACTTTGTCTAAATTATAGCACACAACTTTTTAATTTAATGCACAAAAAATTGTATTTAATTAGAGCGAAAAGATACACACAAAAATTAACATGCACTGGGAAATGGAGTTGAGATACAATTTATGAGTTGAGCTCGTAAATAACAAAAAATGAACTGATGGGCATAAAAATGTAACTATGCAGCTCGTAAACTCATAAATGCTGAGCACAAAAAAAAAAAAAGAAATAGATAAATTTAGTGTGTGTGTGTGTGTGTGTGTGTGTTTGTGTCTTGTTTATAATGCAACTGTAATGTTTGTGTATGCAAATGGGTGGAGCTGGCGGCCGAACAGACAGACGAATATTAAATTTGCATAAGCACTAAATCAACACAATGAACAAACCGAGCCAGTGGCAGCTGTACACTGTAAGAAAAATATACATATTCTAATGATAGACCATGAGATGACCTATGCAAAAGATTGGTTTACTCAATTACGCTTTATAATTTGGGTGTTTAGTCATTGACTAAAATAAAGAGGCTGAAAAGAAAATCTTAAATTTGAAGCACCATTTTTCTGTTGACAGTATATAATAACGTTAACTGAAAGCTTCAAGCTTAATTAACTATAAACTGGCTAATAGTACTCGTTCAGTTGTTAATGTCGTAAGCCATGTTGGACATACACTAAAGTTTTAATTAAAGTTCTCTCTTAACTCTTTCGAGTTAAACGACTCAACACGTTTTTCCATCATTCTGGCGTTTATTAAACATGCTTTTGTTACATCTTCTTGACTACAGGGTGCAAAGCAGTCAACACGATGATTTAAGCTGACTTCACTCCCTCTCAGTTGCCAGCATTTTGACGTGGCTTTTATGCATGTGTCTGGGTGTGTGTGAAATTCATGTTATGTGTGTGTTTTGACCACAGACATAAAACCGCTGCTCTTAGGATTTTCGATCAGCCAACAACAGTCAACGCCCACACGTGGAGCCGGAGCTGAGTGTTAAACTGAGTTGCACAGCTCGGGGCTTGGCTATTTAGCATTTCACTTAAAATTCACATCACCTCGAATCCTATTCGATTTGTGGACTTCTGTTTAGGTTTAAGAACTAATCGAGCAACTGAGGAAAGCGATGTCTACATTGAGACGATTGCGATTTTAATGGAATACACAGAGTCAAAAATGTAATCGTAATTTGTCTGCTTCTAAGTAATGAATGAATTTACAAGTTCACTCCAGTATTTCATTCGGCAGCTTTTACTGCGATTGACTCATCCATTAAATCAAGAGTGGGTCGTCGAGTGGGACGAATGCCATTCAATTTGTTTATGTGCCGAACGTTGGTTTATGACTTGATGGGGGCGCCATGCTTCAAATTGTTAAAATGCCCGTATTTAAATTTTATTTACTCTCGTTCTTAAATTTAACAGTTTACGAAGTGCTTTAATTTATGGCTGCATCAACGCCGGGTTTCTTAAATATGAGTGAGAAGAAGAGTGTCTGTAAAACAGAGAATTTTCTCAAAAAAAAACCATGTCCATAAATAATTGTTTTTTAAGATTTCTCTAAGATGAATTCTTTAATTGTATTGATTTTTTACTGTTCATTTCTTATCGTTCTTAAAAGTTACAAAATTTAAACAAGTTTCCTGAAGCTAGCTATTTAATAAAAAATACCAACATATGGCATTTAGTTATGTTACTAAAATTATATTTAAAAGAGCGCATTTTGGGATGATTACGAGAAGTTATATTAAAAATTTGAAGTCTGTTTGTAAGAGCTGGGGTCATGGGCATGGCTAGTTCGACTCGGCAGTTGTTGTTGAACAAGAATATATAAACTTTATTTGGACGGGTCTGCCTTTTGCCAGCTACATACTTTTGCACAACTTTGTTATTCCCTTTTGAACACATTTAATAAAAAATAGTTCTAGCAGCTGTCATTTTTTTCATTCATGCCTTTTACTTAGTGTTCGCAGCGATAATTTCAGAAAATAATTCACTTTGCGTTAAGCATACGACACGTTGCCAAAAGGGCCAGTTAAAGTGGCAGCGAGGCAAATGGAAATGGAAATGGAAAATATACCTTGGTCGCCGGAGGCATAATATGAAATGTCACATTACGCTCCAGTTCGGGAACAAATGCAGGAAGTGGTCAAGCAAAAAGAGGGAGTCAAATCTCTCTCTTTCTCGCTCTTTTTCTCTATCTCTATCTCTGTCTTATTCGTTTGTACACAATTCTTAACCCAGTTTCAATGCTGGCGAACGACGCACTTGCGGTTAACAGTTGGGGGGAGGGACGGGGGCGTGATGCAGGAGCTGATGTTAAGCGGTATTGAGGTTGACTTGGCCAACTGCAGCTACTGGTTGGCCACACACCCCTCACCCCCAGGCTTGACAATGGTCAACTGTTTCTATGCGTTGCCGTTACATTCTTCTATCTTTTTTTATTCTTTTATTTTTTTTTTTATTGTTTTTTTGCTTCGTTTGTGGTTTTGGCGACTGCTGCGAGGCCTTTTTTAACTTTCTTTTTTTTTCGATTTTTCTTCTTCTTTTTTTTGTTATGTGTGAAGTCGTTAAAGTGAAAATCGATTTTCACTTTATTGCTGCATGTGCGTGAACAGGATCTAGGGTTGTGGCTTGGGGCAGAAAGTCTAGGGGCCAGTTTTTCGTTCTGTCAAATGGTCAGTTGATGTACATAACAGCCAAGAGGGTTGGTTTGGTGGCCAAAATTTTCACTCTCAGCACTCGTTGCGCCACAATCGGCGGCATGTTTTATGAATGAATTTTTCGAATTGGACGCACATTCTTTTGGTGGTTAATGGACGGCACTGGTTGCCATGTTCAACCCTCCAACCGCATCACATCGGGTTATACCTTGATTGTTGTAGGATTTTATGTATTTTTTTGTTGTATTTTTTGTCTCATTTTTTGTTTTGAAGCCGCAATTTACAATACAATTCTCGGCCGAATTTTGCTTGTTGCCTTTGTTTCCCATTTTATCATTTTTTTGTGAATGTCTAAATATTTGAAATGTAACATTAATCAAAATTTGATTTTGCCAATAGGGCCAAAAAGCACTTCAGTATTGAATTTGGTATGACGAAGCACTTCAGACATGTTAAAATATTGATAAATGTGCGTGGGATTTACAAAGTGACAGGCGAGACAACAATTGAGACGGATGAAATCTTGAAATTGGTAGTTATTGTGAATTGTGGCAGTGACAGAGGAAGTAGATGTGAATTTTTTTAATGCCAAATGGTTAAATGGAATATTTCAGAATTTAACTTAAGGTTTTGTGCTTACCGAATGATTTATTATTGTTTTTTTGTAGCCCAATAATTTCTAATATTCTCTTACAAAATGAGTAAACATATCTTTCATTGACCCTTTTTTTTCTTTAGGGATTTAATGGATATAAGTAAGGGTTATCTACAGTGAAATTTTGTTCTTCTTTCATTCTTTGCATGTTGTGCAAAAACTGACTACAGCTGTTGCTACTGGTTTTTAAATCGCTTCAGCTTTCAACCTGATTTGCACTTGTTTTTCTTTTTGGCTGTTGCCAACTAGAACTAAAAACAATGTTCAACAAGGTGCAAACATTTGTTTGCACCCATGTCGCAATTAGAATGAACTGCAAACGGTTTTCATTTCCCTTGCAACAGATTTGGAAACTCCTTTCGTTAGTCCGGTTGTGTTTGTAGTCGATGCACAAATTGAAATTTGAATTTTTGTATATGCACATTTTGTGATTCTTATTTGTTTGTTGAAGCTTAAGCTTTGGGCATTCCGAACTTAGCATCGTTAACAAACATAACTCAGAAAATATAAATACAAACAAGTAAAGGAGTTTTTGACTGCCAGTTACCTAGTTTTTAAAAAATAATATTACCATATGATAAACTAGAAAATACGTATAATGACGCAATCTGGAGAATGTTGATTCCCTCTACCTGTTTCATATATTCGCATGATTTTACTATATCCATTTCAGAAATGTACGTTGAATTTAATTCGCATTTCGTTTGCATTTTAAGTTTGGCTCAGTTCTTTGTTCATGAGTTGAATAAGTGTATATATGTGTGTGTGTGTGTGTGTGAGTGTGTTGGTGAGTGCAAAAAACGAAAGAATGAATGCATATAAATAAATGAATGAGTGCACAGCTCTGCATAATTTGAATGCGAACGTAGCTAACAAAAATTCAAATTTCGTTATAATTATGAAACTCAATTCTAGGAAACTCGGCAACAATATTTATTTTTTAAAAAACTGCAAATTCTATGCAATGATGCCAATATGCATTTATATGTTGCCACAAGCCGTGGCTATGCTTGCCAAATGTATACAAACTTTTATTTATTTGATTTTCTTTAACACTAATAGCACTCCATTTGGAAAATTAAATTTATTGTTTTCGATTTTTTTCTGTTTATAAAAAATACGTTTCCTAATTTTATTTAATCAGCTCACATGCGAATAAACAAATTCTGGTGGAGACAGCCAGAATTGAGTGCTATAGGAAAAATATAACAATTTATATGAAATATATAACGATTGCAGGATTGCAGCTGGCTTTCGACGACTCTCACGCAATTTATATGCACACTTAATCCAGGCGATGCCAATCTGTTCTCGTGGCTCGGATTTGGTTCCAAATACTCGATGTGACAGTGAGCAATGAAATGCACTTTAGCTCATCTGTGAATGCTGTGGGAACTAATCATGAAAAACGAAATCCGAGCTGCACCCCAAGTGCAACCCATGCTGAATCCTGCTACTAAACCAATTCAAGTATGTCACTTAGTCAGCGAGTGCGGAGCCAAGCAATTCCAATTCGCATATCCTTTGGTTTGGTTGAGTTGGGCTGTGAATGGAATGCTGAAGGGGGGCGTTGGGTGGGGGCGTGGATCATCCAACTGCACCACTTCAATGCGTTGTGGTGCGCATTGTTGCGCTTTCAATTGCACTTTTTCGCTGCGCCAACGAAAGGCATCTGTTGGAAGTCCCCAAGCTTGGCCAGGACAATGACAATCGAGGCCAAACAGTCCTGGGGAGCTACTCATTTTCACGGCAATCGCAGCATCTGCTGCAAGCTACATAGGTACATACACACACACAGACACACACACATACATATGCCTTTGCTTAAAAGCTTTTAATTAATTGCATTTAGTACTTTAGACTCTATTTCTGATTTCGTTTCCCTTTTAGCACACATTGTTCAGAGTTCGTTGGTTTTTTCGCATTGTCCACCTGTCCCTAGAGAGACTAGTTCGAGATTTTAGATTTGGAAAAATTCACCTACTTCAGAGATTGGGACAAATTTGTCACGAATCGTGTCGCTAAACTTAATCAAGAAGCCTCATTTCCTGGCAGCAGATTTCTAAAAAGTCGGTCACAACTGACTGCAGCGTTCTGATTTGATTTTTTATAGTTTCTTTTCCTGTCTGACAATTTCTAAAGAATTGATAGAAGCTACTCCAACAATTTCGTAGAACTACATGTGAAACATTTTAAATCGCTCGCCTGCAAGTTTGCGTAAAATTAGAAAGCATTGTGTTGAACTTCAATGGAATTCAATGAAATCTCATTTCAGCAGACATCATGAGCCTTGCTTGGTTCCCCTTCGTGGTCTTATTAACCCTCTCTAATTTCCCTTCAATTTATCTCTATCTGTCTAAGTTACTTTCCTCACATCGTTTTGAGTATGTTGCAGCTCTTTGTGAGCAAGACTTGGTAGATACCTGATACCTGTTTTTTAATTACTTTCGGCTTTATTTTATTATTTATTGTTATTTTTGTAGTTTTCATTATATAATCCCTAATCCTAAATTAAATTCATAATCTCAATTAAAATAAGTTATTGGAATTTTTGTCGCTGCTTTTCCTTTTTGTCATTTATTAAATAGTGAAAATTTAAAGTGAAAATTCTGCCGTAAAAATATCAATTACGCACACTAATTTGCATATTTGCATATTTTACAATTAACCCACTAAAGCATGAGTAAATGCATTTATAATGTCATCAGACAACACAAATGTGACAATTTTCGCTTGTTTGGCTAATTCCAAAACCAATAATGGCCAACAAACACAATAACACTGATGTGTGAAAAACTGGCGCACAGAGGTTCAACAAACCTGAATGTTTTCATTGGAAAATCAATACGTTATATTTTAAATATTTAATATTATGCCACACACACGCATTCTCAAATAATAATAATAACAACAGCAGCGAGTTTAGCAATTCTAAATCCCCTTAGGGCAATTGATTAGCCTCAAAATGGGCACAATTGGATGGCCACAAATGTATTTAAATATTGGACACCCGTAACACAGTCCGTTCCTTCCTCGTCCTGCACAGATTGAGCAAATGAAATAAAAAATTTATGTAAATCGTTGAGCCACGTGAAATTCAATGAATTTCGATTTGTTTTTTTGGTCAAATCCCTCGATAAATCACCCAGTGGCAACTTTAAAAGTTGCACTGGTAACGATCCGATTTAAATGTACCAAATAGTATTCGTTTTATGGTTATGAATAAAAAGGAAATGTGGAATGAAAATGAAATGTAAAAATGGAGCAATCGCTTGAAGCTGTCGCCTGTGAAAAAATTAAAAAAAAGCCAACCTCGAATGGCACAAAAGAGAGAAAAATAAAAATCGAGGAAAATTCCTGCCAGAAAGACAAATATCTTTGGGTAAGCGAAATGAAGGCATGAATGAACGACCAGCTGAGCCAAATGCATGTTTGATTGAATGAATGTGCTGTGAATACGTTCAACTGCATACGAGTGAGTATCACAAATATGGACAAATATGGTGTAGAGATGGGGGAAACACTCACTCGCAATTCCAATCATATTTTCATATTCATATTCACCTGATGATGATAAAAGTGCAAACACCGAAAAAGCTGGCAAAAACATACAATTGAAAGAAAGTTAAGCAAAAGGTAAACCAGATGCCAACAAAAAAAAAGTGCATAAAGATTGACTTGCTGCTATTTGAATGCATTTTCATTTTAATACCCAGTCGACAACTGAGTGAAAGTGGTATATGTGGCCAATATAAGGACTGTTGACTGCTTTATAGTAACTGAAGTTCAATTCTCAATGAGAACGAATTTAAAATAAAGATTTTATTCTTATAGTTTCAAGGATAACTGTATCTTAGCTGCATATTATCTTAAGGTTAAAATAAAGATTTTATTCTTACAGTTTTAAGGATAACTGTATCTTAGCTGTATATTATCTTAAGGTTAAAATAAAGATCTTATCTGTATATTACTTAAGGTTAAAATAAAGATTTTATTCTTATAGTTTCAAGGATAACTGTATCTTATCTGTATATTACTTAAGGTTAAAATAAAGATTTTATTCTTATGGTTTGAAGGATAACTGTATCTTATCTGTATATTACTTAAGGTTAAAATAAAGATTTTATTCTTATAGTTTCAAGGCTAACTGTATCTTATCTGTATATTATCTTAAGGTACAAGTGTACACTGAGTATGTCTAAGCCGAGCAGTTGTTGTTAGGAGCATTCCTTATTGTTGATTTGTGGCACTTTTTTGTTGTTGTTTTTTTTTTTTGTTGCATGAATGTAAAATGCGAATTTCAATGTGAATAGGCCTGGCAATGGCTCCCAACTGCAATTTGCATTGTTTTCGCGCTGAATGCCCTCAGCTTTTTGGCTCCCTTTGGTCTAGGCAATGCTGGCCTGGCCTGGCCTGGCTGCAATGATTGCATAAAGGCAGTCAAGGAGATGCCTTTGCTCATGATAGAAGGCACTGTGTGTGTGAGTGTGTGTTGTTGTGTGTGTTTCTAGCAAAGGGAGCAAGGTTATGCCTCTGAGAATTGCACCATTGCTTGATTGTGTGCCATTAGAGTTCTGCAATGAGCTGCACATTGTATTGTTGTTTGCCACACAAGGCGTGAATAATATTCTATACAGATAAGTAAGCATTTTATTTGCGTATTTTACTGTTTCTCGTTTTAAGCTTGAGTACCTTTTTGTTTATCAGTTGTCAATAATTGATTTTATTTTCCTTATATTTCAGTTATTCAACTGTCAAAAGCACTCAAGGGATCCACATAATTAACCTGAATACCTAGAAAGAAAGCAAGGATAAGATAATCCCAAACCAAAACATATCAAAGAAAAGCACAGCAAATAATGCATTAATTTGGTTTACCTGTAACCATATCTCGTTGTGATAGAAACCAGGATATTTGGTAAGTGGGACAAACAAACAAAAAAACATAGCCGACTTTTTGGGGTAGAATGGTGGTTGTGGGTTCTTCAAAATGGGGTTGGTTTTTGCCAGTGATGACCACCTCAAAGAGCACAAACGACTGACGCGGAATAGTAAAATGCAGCTGAAAGGCAAATGCACTTCAAAAGGGTAAAAAAAAAGAAAAAACTAATAAAAAACAACACGAGGCGCTTATATAATTAATTAGAATGTTTGTGCAGCCGGTTTTACAACTATGGCGGCATGCAGCAATTTTATTGTACCCTCTACTCATTAAATACATATTCTAAATGAGCACATCTGGCAGTTCATTATATTTATTATATATCTTAATCAGAACTTAACTTTTTTAATATTCCCAAGTTGAAATAATATATAATTTTGAGCTTTGTACAGGGTATTACCTAGCAGGGCACTCTTTAATAGACTACTATAATATTTTTGCATAGTTTATCGCTTCATTTCCTGCTGTTTCGCACTTTTGGCAAAAAAAATCTATTTTTTTATACATGTTTTTTTTGTGGCTTTGTGTGCAGAAAGCATATTTTTTTATATATTTCATTTGTGCGCAGATTTTATTCACATATTTTGCACTTTTATTTCAAAGTTTTCAAAGCTGATGCTTAGTTTCTGGTTTTGCTGTATTTTTGTATGCCAAATCCACTCAAAATCACTGTCAAAAGTAACACTCTGCGTTTTTTTTTATCTATTTCCATAAGCCTTACAGACGAGGATTGTAATTTTACCGTCAATTCTTTGAGTAAAAAGAACATGAGGAAAATGTATTTAATTTAATTTGTTTTCAACTTTGTTTAATTTTCATCAAATAAAAAAACTTGAAGGGAATTTAAATAAGACATATTAAATTTTTCATTTACGGTGCTTTATGCAACTTAATTTATATTAAAAATTTTAAAGTACATGTACCAAGTACCAATTGAAGTTTCCTTTAAGCTAACATACAGGATATATCCTAGTCAGGCACTCTCGACTGGAACACTCTCATTGCTTTGCTACTGTTTTATTTATGCTAATTTAATGCAATTGTTGTGTTGGGTAAAATTAAAAAAAAGAGAAGAGGAAAAAAATAAATGCGAAGCGCCGCAATGGCGACAACGGTTTTTATGAGTAATGCTCCGGAATAAATAAAAACTTTAGGGTACATAATATTAAAGATAATTACTGCATAATTATTAAAATGCGATTTTTTCAGATGCTTAATTCTCGAAACTAAAAATGGAATGCTCGCTTACTAACTGAATCTTATGGGGGCATAAATCAGCTACGGTTCACTCGGTTAGTTTGTGGCATTGTGATTTCTAACTTTATCCTTGACACAAAATTATACCACTTATTGAGCTTAACTTGTACATGAATGAAAATTCAACAATTTAAATTGCGTAAAGCTCTATTTGAAAATGTTCATAGCTATGCATGGTAAACTACTAATCCAAACTATGTGTGAATTGCTTATCTCTCATTTCCACACTTCTAAGAAAAACTATTAGCTTTTGGTGTTGCCAACTTTCGTAGACCACAAATTTGTAGCAATTTGTATTTGGTATTAGTTGGCGTTGATGGGTAATGCATAGAACACCTACACGGTGGCTATATATTTCACAACATTTTATAAAGTCAACTGTAAGATACTCCCCAAAACACACACGCACACACAGACACACACACATACACACACACAGACATGCACAGACCGACCTCACTAAGTGCTTCACACACGTAGCAAAAGTAAATGTGTTTATATTCGTGTGTGGCAAATACACGAAGCCAAAGGATGAACATTAGATACACACGTACACACACACATATGCACATACAGATGGACACACATTCGCCACATTCACCCACACTACAAATTAAACTTAGCAAGTGGCAAGCTAAGCACCCAACACTGACTGCCACAATAGACAACATTAAAGTTGGTTTGCTCTCATCGCACTCCTTGAATATCCTGCGAGACACCTCCCAGACCATTTGCACGCTGCAGCTTTGCATTTCCTTAGCGAGGGTTTAGAAGACTAGGTCAGAAACCGTGTCCCTCTACAAAAGTTCTATAGGTTTATAGTTTTATACTAAAATCAACTATGTAAATCAAAATAAACAGTTGTGAAATGTAAAGAAATTTAAAATAAGTACTTTATATCTAGTGTAACACATTAAGTACTATTAATCACTGCGAGGGTAACTAAACTTCGTCTTTGTCGCGGATGCATTATTTTGCCTTCGGTTTAGGTTCTTGGGGGTGTTTCCTCATATCGGGCGTTAAAAAGAATAATAGACACATGTGAGCAAAAGCTGGAGATAAGTATAAAGAAAAGCATTGTACATTATTTTCTTTATTTGCTTTGTTCTTTATACTTTCTTTTTGGCTTGCCGCAAATTTTACAAATACGTTTGGCGTGCTCGGAACTATCGGAGCCTGACCGAGAGCTCTGGTATCTCCCGCTATGTGTGTGTGCACTTCGGGCTGTTGTTGCTACTATGGATGGCCAGGGATCGTTTTTTTTTTGTTGGCTTAATAAAAATACATTTTGCACGTGGTGTGCGACGGCCTTTCATCCCAAACACTGAATCCACTCCAAGCAGCCCCCAGTCCGTCCTCCCAGTCAGCTCAGTGAGCTATGCAATTTTTAGTACTTACTCGTATTTGTTGTACTATCTGCGTATCTGTGTTGGAATAGTGCAAAAATAAACCGCGCACACTTACCAGAAAATCCTTCCGGACACGTACAATTGTAGTAGGCAACACCATCCACACATGTGCCACCGTTTTGACAGGGGCCCGACCAGCATTCGTCCCAATTCGTTTGGCACTGGATCCCTGTGTAGCCGTCAATGCAGTAACACGAATACGAGCTGAACTCATTTGTTGTTGTTGTTGTTGTTTTTGTTGTTATCACGACACATGCGGGAGGTGGCACATTCGGTCGGTGTGGGCGCAACGGTGTGTCAATGATGCATCAAGCGTTCAGCAAAAAAAGTTTTGTGGGCAAACCCATAAATGAAAACGTAGAAAAAGTAAAGCAACAACAAGAAAACGTTTTTAGATAAAAATAGTTTTACAAATATCAACAATATGGTGTAGAGAATAGCGCATACACTGAGAGAAAACAAGTGTAATTTTTACAGGAGTTGAGGAAGATATAGTTCTGCATTGTGAATATCAAGCTAAACCTATTTGCAAATTAAATTAATTTATGCAAATTTTTTTTTATGATTTTTCAGTTGAAATATGTCGACAGATATCGGTTCTTAAAGTGTTAATGTCCTTCCCAATCTTTTTCATCTGCATACCTTATGTTTTTGCCACTGTGTAGCGGGAGAGAGTTCTGACACTTTTGTTGGTAATTGAAGTGGGCCACACTGCCACAGATGCAAATGCACACATATAAATGTGTCTTTATCTAATAGTATGAATGTATATGGATTTTTCTCAGTGGCCAGGCGGGTGCTATAAACATGGCCAACAATCTCGAGACATTACGCTTGAGTAGTGCAAATAAATATTTGGTAGCCAATTGGGATTGAGTTTTTACTACTCAGAGTGAATTGAAATTGAAGCGGAAACAGCAAAGACAGCAACAGCAACAGCAACAGAAATTGTAACGGTTACGGATAGGGCAACGGCAATAGTAACGGTAATAGAAACGTAACGGAAATGCAAAAGTGTCGGGGGATTGTCACCGACATGGCTCAACATGGCAGACATTTCCTGGCTTGGCCTCCGCAAACTCTCCCCACCTCCCCTTCTCTGCGATAAGTTTACAGCTACACAGCTTAATTAAAGAACTTTCGTTGAGGGATTCTAGGCTATCCAAGGGGGATGAGGGGTTTTCTGGGTTTGGTGTGTGCACTCTTTTATTATGGATTACATTAGGATGCATTTGTAGAGCTCTCTCTCTCTCTCTCTCGCTCTCTCGCTCGCTCTCTGTGTCACTTTTTGTGTACTCGTACATCTGTAGATAAGCACAGGTAAGAGATATTCCAAAGCACATGAGAGACACTTGGAGTGGGTAAGGAAAAAATACTTTTGTTTGCTGCCTTTGACATGGACTTGTTCACCCTGGAGGCCTGTTGATTTGTTGGCATGCCAAAAACAATTGCACTGAGTAGATAAATGGCAATGGGGCATCGCATTAGCTGCCACATGTATAACTGATAGAAATGTGTGGCAATGCCAATGGGAATCAGTGAAGTAATGCTTGAATTTGTAAGCGAAAAATGTTTCTTTTAACATTTGTTGTCAGTTTAACGGTGAATATGTTTTGTCGTAGGCCATCAATTAAGTTAGTACAAATCGTGGGAAATATGGAAATCTTTAAATGGATTTAAATAATCATATTATCACTTCTGACATGAGGATTTACTGCTAAGCCTAAGAAAACAAACGACGAAGTATCTGTATCCTCTTAGGCTCTAAAAGATATGTTTATACATCAATGAAATCGTCAATTTTAAAATGATGTTCGTTAAAATTTATGTTTGACTTGTTAAACATTTCCAAATTTGCAGTTTTACGATTTGTGTAAAACTTACTCGTCTGTGAATCGAGTCATAAATACCGATATTGGCGCAAACTAGTCAAACATAAACCACGATAAACCAATAAAATATCAATGTACTCAG
This sequence comes from Drosophila kambysellisi, assembly GCA_035042185.1. Classification (NCBI taxonomy): domain Eukaryota; kingdom Metazoa; phylum Arthropoda; class Insecta; order Diptera; family Drosophilidae; genus Drosophila; species Drosophila kambysellisi. The sequence continues at coordinate 4,367,798 of JAWNLS010000720.1, forward strand.
ATAACTCTCAGTCGACGATAATGTTCGCTTACCCCCCCTACCCCTTGGCGAACTCTTAGAATGGGGCAAAACTATTCAGTTAATCCGTTTAAATCACATTGAATCGTGTTAAGTTTAATTGCAGCCATAAATTTTTCTTGCCAGCGCATAAACTTCTATCCCGCCAGTTGAGCTAAACCGCTAACCCCTACAAAGTACCAGGCACCCCTCCCCATCCCTTCTGCTGCTGACTCCTCTCATCCTAGACAAGAAATGCGCGCTCCAAAAAACATTTCAACTGTCTGCCGGGACTCGCATTTGACTTGCAGTTTTGCGTGAAGCTATCGTAAAAAAATATCGTAAACCCTTTTTATGGAGCAAATTCGCAGACTGTGAGATTGGCTGGGCAACTGCGACCGTGCCTGATAAGGCTTCAAATTGAGGCAGGTTCCGCTTATGGCCACATTCAGCGGCCACATTCGCACAGAAAATGGAATGTCAGTAGCTCAAAAGAAGAAGAGTGCCTTGCCAACAGCAGTTGGCCTCATCTAAGGCTTGTTTGTGCAATTGCCATTGAGCAATACGACAATGTGAGCAACTGCACCAAGGATATGTTGAGAGAGAATTAAATGGTTTTGTTTTAACACTGAATAACAATGGCAACCAATGCAGAGCGCTGAATTGAGTAATGGTGTTAGCTACATTGAAAGATTAGACAGATTAGCACATAAATCAATGTCTTCTGAATTCAAGAAAAAAAAACTACACACTTTTTAAGTAATTGTAGCCAACAGCGAACTCTCTTAACTGTCTTAAATTAAGGCCCAAAATGCTAAATTCAAATATTTATTTTTTAACATTTATGTTAATGTGTGACCTTAATTGAATTTTATTTTTAATTTTGTATCTACCTGTCTAACAGTAACATTAATCTCATCCATCGTCTGAAAGTGGATTAAACTTTTCTATTTTTGTCTATATTTTAATTATTATTCTGCGATATTCATCCAACAATTTCCGCATAATTTAAGACCCTGTTTGTATAGAAAAGCCTAACGTTTAGCATCAATGGAGGTCAGGGGATACGCTACATTACGTACAAAATTTGCTGTTGCTGGAGGAGGATGTGCATTAGACACTCTCTAAGTTAATAATGCGCGGCTTATGCAATTGAACCCACTTCTCGATGGCAACCGACCCACTCAGCTGCCACTCTATGCAGCCGCAACTTGGCCTCATTTTAAAATGGGGTGGCATGCATAAAAGGCAAATAGCGGGCAGATGTGGAGTGAGTTGGGGCGGATTAACTATGTGGGAAATGCATTTGCCTGCAAAGTGGCGGCATCAACATGTTTGCCCTGTGCAAGTGTGGAAATGGAATCCTACGGCTATCGATGGCCAACGATGGCTGCTGCTGCTCCTGCTGCTGCTGTCACTCAAGTGGTGCAAGTTTATTGCCCACTCGAAATGTGTTGAACTGAGTTTATTGGCTTGGCGATAATAAGTACTGGATGCAAGGATTCAACTAAGTTGCTGCAGCAGGAGCAGCAGCAGCTGCCTGTGGCAGCTAATGTGATGGAGGAGGAAAGAACTCACCTGTTCAGTCCATCGATGCAGACGCCAAACACACAGGGATTGCTGAGACAGGCGAAGCCCGCTTGACTGCTACCCACGAGGCTGAGACCGAGGCAGAGCGTCAAAAGCAGTCCAGACTGTGGCCGGCTCCCTGCCAATGTCCTTAAAGTCCTGGCAATTCTTTGTGTTGTTGCTGCTGCTGCTGCTGCTGCATTTGCACAATTTACTGTTCTCGGTTGCTCTATTGTTTTTATTGTTGCTGTTGTCGTTGTTGTTGTTGTTGCTGTTGGTGTTGTAGTTGTTGGCATCTTTAGCAGGTGGTTTCGTTGCATATCCGTTAATGGCTGCTTGGTTGAGCAGCTAAGCACCACTTCCAGAATGCGCCCAGTGGTTGTTGTACCGTTAGCCGTTAGCGGCGTTGTTGTGGCTGCAGTTGCTGTTGTTGTGGCTGCAATTGCTGTTGTTGTTGTTGCTGCTGTTGTTGCTGCTGTTGTTGCTGCTGTTGCTGCTGTTGCTGTTTTAGCATATTTAATGCATTTATTAATATTGAAATCACGTCTTCGACACATTTCCCATTTCAATTTCCCACGCTCCATGGCGCTCAGCATAAATAAATAAAAACTATTCACTGATAATCTGTCGTTAATCATACGCTCCGTGGTGCGTCTGATTGCTGCTCTTCCTGGTGTCTGCAAAGAGATTCCTCTTAAGTTCTATATTGTTTCGCATTGTTTGCTTTGCAATTGTTTACTTCTCCATCCACTTGACAGCTTCTAGTTTCTGTTTTTTATTTTTTTATTGTTTTTTTTTTACTGCTGTTCTACATTGTTGTGGCAAAGCATCGCATCACGTTGCACTGGCCAGTGGCCAACTGGGAGAATGATATTTTTTTTCTTCTCTTATTGCTATTATTATTATTATTATTATTGTGTATTATTAGTTGGTCTTAGACTGCTTCCGTTTCCGTTTCGGTTTCCTATTTTTCCAATTTCGTTTTGCATGATTTCCATTTGTAAGCTGCAAGTAAAAAATTGCAAGAAAATTGATAACAATGCCAGCATATTAAAAAACTTAAGTGTTGCTGCTATTAATATCCTGTCATTGAACAAATTGAATGAATAGGGAATGTGTATTTTTCTTATTTTTAGATACAATTGAAGTCATATTGAATGGAGGAGTGTTTTATACTATCTCAGTCTTACTACTCTTTTAAAGTTAAACGTGATAAGAATTTGTTTCCCTCGAATTATATATTGAAATATTTTATTATTATTATAATATGCCTCATTATATGCAAAATATATAAAATATAATAAATATGTTATCTTAAAATTCCTAGTACATTTAACCGGACAACTTATTTCACTGATTAATTCGATAAAATTAATTTCACCATTTATTATTTTGTGTAAAAAGATTTACTGAATATTGCAGCTTAACTTGATCCATATATGAATTTCAATTTGTTGCATTTGGTTTTTATAGTAACCCACTTAAACAGTTTATTATTTGTTCGTTATTATGAGATTATTTTAGATATAAAAAGAACAAATTAAATGAATAAACTGTGCCACACAGTGTGGCATGACTTGTTAACTAAAAAAACGATGTAAACCCTCCGCTGCTAATCAATTGATGCCTTAATCCATACAATATCAGTTGGATCTTATGTGCGCTCAAAATGAAAAGCTCACACAGCTTGCAGCATGTGGCATAACATTTCATTTCGTTGCGGTAGTTCGCTGTCATGTCATATCCAGTGTCAAAATGAAATCCCCAACTTGTTCACATTTCACATATTTTCACATATGTGTGCGAGGTGCTTAGTTTTGGCCATTAAAACAAAATGGCTCACAGCAGACCAGACCAGACCAGACAGGAACAGACCAGTAGAGAGTAGAGTAGAGACAAGTGGACTTAAATATAAACGGACTGCGAGCAGCGGGGAAAAAGCGAGAAATCCCAGTCACATGTGCTGGATAAGCTGCAGCGAAACAAAAAGTTAACCAGTTTTGTTTGGAACTGCGAGCATGGAGTAAATATTTTTTATGTGCCACGCGAAAAACACGCACGCGATAAAAAAGGGATAGATGGATAGAGAGAGAGCGAGAGAGAGGGGGGATGAGAGAGAGGGAGAGTGTGGAAAGTGGACTGGCACAGTTAGACAGACCGAATTACAAGTTCAAAATTGAAACTGGGGACTTCAATTAAGGCGTTACCAGTCAAAAGCGTATGTGTCCCAGGCCATAAACTGGCCAAAAACTCAGAGTGAATAGCAAAATGCTCCCCAACAACGGAGGAGTCAGAGAGAGAGGATGACAGGAGATGCATGGAGACAGTATCGCATCAACATAAATCCGACTTAACGGTGCGACCAGGCAATAAAAAGTTGGCACTCCACGGTGCGGGCTTGTGTGTTGTGTGTATAGAGAATGTTGCATTTGGAAAGCCAACAGCATGGATGATATAACGAGTGGGTAATAATGCCTCTGGATTATGGCAATAAGTGCAATTGCACTGCAAGAGTGGGATAGAGACAGACAGTAAATGAGAGAGAGAGAGAGAGAGAGACAAAAACGCAATCATAAAGCTAACACAAATTTGGAGCGTGCTCTAATAGATCATTAAAATCACGATAAGGTTGGCTCTTCCCAGTTAGCAGCATTGTTGCTGCTGTTCCCCTAAAGGCAACTGCCCATATGACTAACTGGACTCTGTACATAACGATAACAACACGCTGCAAGCAACCGTAAAATGCAGCTCGGCATTTAAACAAATCGCTTGAATAAAATGATGGAGCGAGGATTTGGGGGCAGCGGTTGCAGGCAGCTGTTGCTGCGGCTGTCGTCGTTCAGCTTTTTGTGTGACATTCCCTGTTGTTCTCTATGCGAGGATGGAGTGGATGTGGGTGAGGCATGAACGCAAGCACCTCTCTTCAATCTCTTCAATCCCCTAGAGAGCCATCAAATTGCTTGCACCTGCAGCGGCAAATTTTCGGAAATTTTAACTATCACAAAAGTGAGACTCGGAGTGTGTGTGTGTGTGTGTATGTGTGTGTAGATGTGAGTTCCATTTAATTCGTTGAGTTCCGATGGTGAGAGGCGACAACGTCACTAGCTTGGGTATATGAGCACGTCCTGGCAACAGTTCGTCTGCTGTCTGCTGCTACTTTTGGTTCTTTTTGCTGGTCGCCTTTTCTTCGTTATGGCATTTGCACAAATGCAACTTTGTGGGCTGCTCCGGGGGGAGTTGGTGTGGACACTGAGGGTAGTGTCATTAACGTGGTCCGTTTGCCGTCCGGTGGGTGTGTCAACAAAATGTTGCAGATTTACAGACGTTGCTGCTGTTGCTCTTTTTGATGACATTAATGAATGGGCCTTGTTATGTAAAATGTGTAATCTACAGGGTAATTATAAGCAGGTTTCCAGCTCTCTCTCTCTCTGCGTGTGTGTGTGTTTGTGTGTTTGTGTGTGCTTGTGTGTATGTGTGTACTTGACTTTCGAGTGATGGATCTGTGAAAGTGTACAAGGAATGTGAAGGATGAAGGATGCATTTGGCTGGGTAGCTCTTCTTAATGATGTATTGCAGAATAATTTCTTTTGAACCGGAATGGTAGTAAAAGCCGTCAAAGCCAGATAAACTTGCTTTTAAGTACAATCTTAAGGTTAAAAGAATTTCATGTAAGATTAAAGATGAAAGCAACAAAGTTATTTAAATGAATTTCAAAGGGAGATGATTTTTAGCATGTTTCATTCAATCTTGCTGTCAATTTTAGTCCTCAAATTTAAGCTGTAAGTTTCTCATCTATTTGCTGCCCTGTTGTTTAATGTTAATGTCTGGTATTCAAAATTATTTTAGTAAATTAAAAAACTTGTTTTGCTTAAGCTTTCCTAGTATTAGACAATTAAAAATTATACCATTGAAATGTCGTCAACAGAAATGCAATTCTCCAAACTGTTGTCCAACAAAAAAGCTTTCAACAAGTTTTTGAGAGAGTTGTTGGGCTGTTTTTTTGTTTATCCTTTTTTAACTAACTGCTGCATAGAAGTTCTGTAACTGTGCAGGCAGTTTTAATTAAAATGACATTGTTTTTTCGGATCTCCTTTCTTATACCCTTGCAGAGGATATTCGACAAAAATGCAACTTGGTTGACCTAGCTGCACAAGCGATCTGATATCGAATAATACGAGTGTTATGGAAACGTGGCTTTCTACTCATTTTTCTTTTACTATTTCTTAAACAACCCATCAATAATTATCAGACTTGTTCAATACAAAGCTTAGATTTAAATAAAATATGCTAAAATCAGAGTCATATTTTGGTCAATTGTCATTTGTGTGCAAGGGTATTTAATGCTCGGTATCCAAGGGATGAACTTCTTCTTCCTGTATATACATTATATATATATAAGCATACATACATATTTGTTGAGCCAGTTTTGCATTTTTGTGTCTTTGAACTTATGCAAAGCGTCGGCCGGCAAACAAAGAAGTCAAAAAAAAGAATCAACATGAAATATGCTGAGACCAAAGAATGCAAATCAGTTGGAGCGACTACTGCCACTCCCCTTTCCCTTTCCCTTTCCCTTCCACTCCACTTTCCTTGTTGGACCCTTCATCTTGTGACTCTTTGCAGAGGCCCTTTAAAGTACTGTTAATTAATTCAGACAAACATTGTTCAAATATTTGAGAAAACTGTTGAGGGCAAATAAGGCTCTGTCCAGGGTTGCCCTAATGTTTTATTGTTCGAGGAGTGTTTGAGCTGGGTCTATATTGGAGCGCGTGAAAATCGATTTGCCAAAAATAAACACGCACACCACAAAATAATTAACTTGTCTGTACAAGGCATATGAGTAAACACAATTCCTCCCTGGTACCTACGACCCTCTATCTCTGTGGGACCTCCCAATCCCTCTCCCTTTGTCTCTCTTCAGCTCGGCTCTTACGTCATGTTTGCTGTTCAAATACAATTATAACGGCGCTCAGCTTGAACCCCTAAGTGAACACTATCGCCCCCCTCCCCCTCCCCCTAGCTCCAACACGTAATACGTGTCTGGCAACCACTTCCGATTGCTTATTATGTACAAGCAACCCACCCATAAAAAAAAAAAATGAACTTCACAAAACAGCAGCTCCGAAAAGCGTGTCGTACTTACGGCCTGGACTTGGGGTTGGGCGGTGGAATGGGGATGAGGGCGTGGCCTGCTCTTGTTGTGGCTCGTTTAAATTAATTGACTTAAATCAATTTCTGACTTTGACGTATTATGTGCAATTTCTCGACCACAGTTGCCGCAAATAATTTTCATAACTCATGCTTTCACTTGGACAGCTGGACCAATGCCGCCCCCCGCCTGGAGAATCACGAAAATCCAATTTACTCGACGGGTTGAAAATAAATTAATATTTCTAAGAGTGCAGTTTAGGCAAAGTGTTGTCAGGTCAAGAAAATATAATCAGTCGAGTTACTCCAAGAAGAAAATCAATTATTACACAAACGTACTTTAATATTTGAATATATATGATATTCTTTGGTTTTGCGAGCTAAGCCTTGAATAATTGTAGGCAATATTTTAATGGATTACTAAAACCTGTTCTGGATCGTGCAGCGCCCACAAACAGGGCTTTGCCTCTCCTCTAGTGCAAAGTCTGCCGGGACATTCGAGATTCCTTAAGGAGCAGAGCTAGCTCTAGCCGAGCCATTAGATATATGAGCCTTATATCCTGTACTGCATCTGCGCCAGCTGAAAGATTAAGTGCCCGTATACGCTGTCACATATACACACACACACACACACACACACACACACACATGATACACTAATATTGCGTATACGCCACGTAATACGAGCGACTCTCTTCTGGTGGTCGTGTCCTGAACGTTTGTTCAGCTCCGCTTAATGCGGCCATAACGGCGAGTTGCTTTCTGCACCCACAGCTCCAACGTCCCTCCCCGTTTCACCTTCCGCCCATTTGGTGACCTGCCCTGATAGTTGACCCAACGTTTGCCTTTCGACGTTTGCACTGCTCCTTTTTCGTCTTATTTTTGTTTTTTTTTTTTGTTTCAGCCGTTTTATAAATGTGTTTTAAAAGTGTTTTTCAAAAAAATCCGTTGATTTTCGTTGCTCTTTCTTTGGTGCTCTTTGCCCTGTTTGTTGTTTCTCTTTGGTGCTGCCAGAGTTTTCTTGTTCTTTCGCTTTTGTTCAGTCGCGTCCTGACTGTGTAAACACGTTTATATCCTACGCTTGGCCAATATTTATTAAAGCAATCTGTTCCACTGGATTTATATCAAAAAATATTTGTCTTGCAAATTATACTGTTTCTTTTTATTGTTGTTTGTTGTTTTTGTTGTCGTTAGGAGGAATAGCTACTGTAGCAGCAACTTAGTTTGTAAGTTATTTTTCATTGGGGATAATGTGTATGATTGCAATTGATTTAATGGTTTCCCGGGCGAAGGCAGGTAAATTGTTTTATTAACGGAGGTAAGGCTTCTGCATAGTTACGAGCCACATAAGCAATTTAATATCTTAATCACAAGCTACCATCTGTGAAGCAAGTAAGCAATGAACTTTCTTTATATAAGTCTGTGTATTTTTATTTAAACCAAAAGAATCGTTAATCTTGTAGCGCAAACTATGGTCTTATGTAAAATCATTCCCAATGTTTTATTATGCATTGTTATTAGTCGAATTTCCCTGGGTTTCTGATCACATTTTTCGTTAGCCTCTTTTCTTTTCAGTCTCGGCCAAATAGCTTTAACGTGGTGCGTGGGCTTATTTATCAAAAATCAATAAGTGCACAAAATACTTGTATGCCAAGGCAAGCAGCCCTAAAATATATGCTATATAAATTGTTGTGCACAATAGCAATTGGCTTCCAGAGGGGTACCACAAAATCACGCCGCAAACCCAATAAAATGCCAGCCCAGCCAAACGATATGTAGCATAGGCAATATAAGGAAACGACGGGCCATGCTTCTAGGAAGGAGCGAGATGGGGGCGGGTTGGTGCTCTGGGCAATTTGGGATAGGCACAGGGCGATATGGTAACGGCATGGATACATCGATTATACAAGGCAGCCAAAGCACACAAACTGGGCGGCGATTGCTCAAAGACTTTGCACAACTCCTTTTAATATGGGAGTGTCTGTGTTGTGTGTGAATCTGTTTTGTGAATTTGTGGCAGCTATGTTCAAATGTTGCATACAGCGAAACAACAATCTCAACTACATTTGCTGGCAAAAATTTGAACAAATTTGCGATGTTTTTGTTGATTTTTGTTTTTTTTTTTTGTTGTTTTGGTAATAAAAGTTTTTATCGCTTTAAATGCATTCGCATTTTCTCGTTGTTTTTGGCTCTGTGTTTATTATTGCCCTCCTTTGTGTTTGTTGTTGTGTAGTGGGCGTGGCATATTTATGTATGTGTTGGTCGTGTTCGTTAACGTTTGTAATTAAAATTGGTGCAACTAATGTTGACGCCTTTTCACATATTTATTTATTTATGGGACACAGTGTGGCTTGCCCCTTCCATGTGTTGTTACATATGTAAATAGACAGATGTAATTGACAAAGTAAATTAAGTTAATTTATATGCAGTTCTATAATTTAAAATTTGGTACATTGTCTCTCTGAATGAAAATATTCGGTTGCATATTTCATTCTTGATGAAAATAAAATTGAATATAATACACAATGAGTTGTAAATAAATTGTGAAAAGCACCAAAAAAATGTAAAGAAATATTTGTAAAATTCACAAGTAGAAATTAATGTTTGCCTAAAATTATGCCATAAATACTCTAGATTTAATTAGCGAAATATTGATTTAAACAATTTCGAAAATATAATTCCGATTGCTAAATTTCACTTAAAATTAATTAATCAGACGAATGAGACTTCGATGTTATCACTTTAATTTAAATTAATGACATTCTAAATTACACGTTCGGATCGAAAACATTTTTAATTCTTAACTATTTTCCAATAAGCAGCAAATTAATGTTAAGCTGCGAAGCGAAGGGGGCGTTGGCACGCCCTAATTGCAATATTTTTGGCTGATTAAGCGACATCACGTAGCTGCAATTAAATTAGCTTACAAAGTGTGCGCAACGCTGATGAAAACCCATTTTGGAAAAGTCAAGCATTTAACTTTGTTGTCGTTGTTGCTGTTGTGGTTGTTGTTGTTCTTGTTGTTGCTGCTGGCAGCATAAAAGTAAAATGCGCTCAATGGAATTCGTTGGCAAGCAACGCGATGAGGCAAGTTAATTAAGAGTCGGCTAAGAGCAAAAGACGACAGAAGGGACAGATGATCAGCTCCGGCGAAAAAGGACCACCAACATTGTTTTTCCTGTTTTTGGCGGCTGTCAGCATCTGACCAAATGCAAAGCTGACCAGGCAAAATGCTATCGTGTGTGTGTGTGTGTGTGTGAGTGCGTGTGTGTGTGTGCCACAGGACAAAAGTGGCAGATGTAGTTGTTGCTACGAGTCGAATGAGACTTGCACTGGCACTGTTAACCGCGTGTCCTTTTGCCACTGTTGCACGGCGACAATTGTGGTTTAAGTGTGTGGCGGTGTTTGTTGTTGTTGTTGTTGTTGTTGCTAATGCCACTGCCACAGGAAGCGGCTGCGTTTGACTTTGATGATGTTGGCAAATGGTTTGCGGCTACTCATGCCATTGTTGTTGTTGTCAATTGGCGACTGAGTTGTTTCCGTGAGCTGCCAATTAGGTCTGTCCTCACATGCAGTGCTTCCTTTGACGGCATCCACTAGCCAGGTGTGGTTCGAAATGAAATTAAAGGCACAAAAGAAGCTTATTCGCTGCATGCATTCGAACCGTCCCAGCTATCATATGTAGTTTATTAATGGAATGGAATTGTGTAATAAATATCTCATAAATAACAAGTCCACAGCGGATTCTTGAGAACTTCGGTTCCCAAGTTTTCACGTCACAATCACAACTGGAATTTGGTACGATCATTTAATATAGTGTTGTGCTCACGCTGCGGTCATAAATGGCGATAAGTTTATGTGGTTTTATTACAGAAATTTAATGTGCAAATACGAGACACAAATACAGATACATTGTGTATCTGTGGAGGCGCAACAAAGTTGGTTGGTAACTTAATACACTTTCACTTCTGTGCCCATTCGAAGTCGCTGCAATAAATAAGCGACTTACATATGCGTTCGTGTGTGTGTGTGTGTGTGTAATGTGTATTTGTGTGTGTGACACTTGCACCTGCTACCACTTATGTGGGTGTGTGCGAGTGTGTGTGAGTGTGTGTGCATTGGCCAATAACAAGTATTTGGGTTAGTAATGCCATTTACGATCCCAAACGCAGCATAAAAAGAAATGCATAAAAAACGAGCTTTGTTTATATTTTGTTTTATTTTTGTTTTGCTGCTTGCGGCTCGGCAATCCGTCTCCAATGTAAGCCGCAAAAAGCCACAAAAATATGCTGCAGTCTACTCGTATCTTACAAAAGAAAAGCACCTATGGAACGAGCCAGCCAAACGACCGAACGTCTATTTAACTAACTGTGCATAATTCATAATTTAATTAAGAATCCAGCGAAATGAAAAAAGTTACACGAGGGACATAGACTTACACTACCCACTGTATATGTGTGTGTGCAGCTGTGTGTTTGAGTGTGGGTGTGTTTGTGGGTGGGTATGTGTCTGTGTGTGTGTGTATGGGTGTGTGTGGGTGTGTGTGGGTGTGTGTGGGTGTGTGCGTGAGCTGAGAAGCCCCGCACAGCTGTTGGCCATGTTGGGTTTACGTTTTACCCTTGTCACTGTGAGGTGAGGTTGCATGGCATGTTGTATGGATGTTGGGGGGCAACTCGGAATTGTGTGGCAATTGTGAAATGGCCAATGCTGCATGGCCGTAAGTCAAACGAGGCGTCAAGCAAATCTGTGCACCCAAGTGTGCTAAATAGTCGAAGCAAACTCACAAATTTAATGGCAGGTGCCAGAATTCTTGAGACCGTTTCATTTACAGCTTAATTAATTGCAACAATTCCAGACATTTGGGATAGTCAAATGAAATTGCTTGGAGCAAGGAAACATTTCAAATGAGATAGGGATTTGCTTATACAGCTGACACAGATATTAGATTTCCAAAAAATGAGTAGTGTAAATGAGGCTTGGATTTGTATTAAAGCTGAAACTGAGAAGAGCAGTCCTTAATCGACGGCAATATCGGTTTTAGATTGTATTAATATATGCATGGAAACAGTAATCATAGGATAAAGGATAGGTTAATAAAGGATTTCTTAAGTTAGTTGTTGTTATGCACTGATAAATTCAAGTTTTGTAATATGTTATTTGGATAGGCCAGATTTATTTTTATTTTTAGAAGCAATTGATATCTTTATTGTTTTCATGTACTTCTCTTGATTGGAATTTGGCTGTGCCTAAAGGGTCTATCAATAAAAAGTCTAGCCAGAATGTGGCACAGATAAAGTGCCTTCATATTGAATTAACTTGAATGAAATTACTTTAAATTTGATTCGATGCCCTTCGTTACATACTTAAAGTGTAAACTTTCACATGACGACACACATGAATTGCCACTCATAGCTCTGCTGAAGGATCCAGTCCATAAACACCCACACCTACACCCACACACACACACACACACACACACACCCACACACACAAGTGCTAACTCAATGAGAACAAAGACTAAACTAAATTAGGTGTTCGACAGGAAGATGAAGCAGCCGCAGGAGAAGACCCAGGAGGGTCACAACATAGCATGAGCCTTAAATTTCAAATTGTATATGATTTAAACAACAGTTGCGACAACAACAGCAACAACAACAACAACAACAAACACATTGATGACGCAGCAATAAAAAAGCAGAAGAATCTCCAAGCAGTCGACTCCATGTGAGTGCCTCGCACCATGTTTGCGTGTGTGTTTATTTGTTGTTTATATGTTCAGATGTGCGACCAACTTGAAATGAGTGTGTCGCAGCAACAACAACAACAACAACAAGAACAACAGCGACTACAGCAACAATAGCAACAACAGCGACAACAATGCGTTGTGTTCAGTGCGGAAGCGAAAACTTCAAAGCGTGCACACTTTGCCTTTGTAGGAAGCTGCCCAGCGCGAGTGCGCTTGTTTGGGGCGTGACTGGGTGATATGGGGGCGGGTACATGTGCTCTGATGTGCTGTGCTGTGGAGGTGTTTGGTCTGTGGGGCATATGTAACATACGTTGGAGCGCACCTGAGCGCGTGTTGGTGTCTCTGAAGTAATTCGCAATCGAGCATCCGCTTGAGGAGTTGCTCGGGGACTTCAGTCCACCGGCAACTTTGTTGTTAATTTGGCTTATTTCATTTGAGTACGGTCATGTTTTTCAGTTGTTTTTGCTGTTATTTATTTGAGCGCACCTGCAGCGCAAGGAAGCTCAATAATAATAAAATAAAAATAAGAATGAAACAAAAAAAAAATCAAAATAATAAGAAATCCACAAAAAAATGCGGATGATAAAAAAATTTGGAGCAATTTTTACTGGAAGTTCGCTGCTGGCGACATCACGCCTTGCCTGGCATCATTAAAGTCCTTGCTCTCTTTTACTTTTAGCTCTGCAGGTTGTCCTGACAGCAGTTGCGCTTGTTAATCTTTCCCTTTCGAAAATATCAAGTTTATTGCACTAAACTGGGTATCTTGACTTGCCAATAAAACTTGCCGTGTCTATAAAAATATTGTATCTAGTATGGCAATGTGTAGAAAATTAATTTAAAAAAAAAACTAACCAAAATAATATAAATTTTCTAATATCCGTCTTTGAAAACAAGAGTGAAAATATTAACTGTACCATGACAACCCTGGATTTTTCTGCTGCTTGAGAGCAAACACAATTCGTTACGCTTTTCCGAAAATACACTTTGGCGTTTGTCGCAGCATGTGTCAAAGGGTTTTTCCAGCCAAATTCGCAGATTCTGTTGCTTTTTTTTTATTTCCGTAACATTCTTTGCATTTTTTATAGGCGAGTGCTGTTTGGCAGAATGTTTCATCAGGTTGAGCTTGACATTGTGCATAAATATTTGATTTCACAATTTTGTTCGCACTTTTCCCTCTTTCTTGGCCAAGTTTTGTTGTTGTGCGTGGGTGTGTGTGGGTGTGCGTGGGTGTGTGTGGGTGTGTGTGTGCGTGTGCAAATATCTCATTAAATTCACTAAAATGCGTGAAATTCGTAGCTTTTCTTTGCTTGCTGCTGCCCTTTTCATGTTTTCGCTGGGCAAACAATTCTTTTTGAGCAGTCCTTGGCCAAAGGATGCAAGTTGTAATTTCATTTCTGACAACTGCTTCTCTTAAGTCTCCTGCACCTAAACTTAAACATGTGAGCGCCTTTGTCTGCGTATGTGGGGTGAGGGGCGGGTTTTGATTCGCAAGTCGCAAACAACATTGAGATAAACTTTGTTTGGCTTCCTCAGCTTGCTCTTGAGATTGCTGTCTGTAATTCTGTAGCAACAACAACCAGGAATTGGGATTTTTTTAAGAAAAAAAAAAAAATAAGAGGCTGAAGTGTGTGTCCTTGTCACATCCTTTATTGCATTTGTTTTGCCGCCTTCTAACATCTCTCGTCTTTATGTCCTTTCAAGGAGGATGTCCTTATATATTGTTATGAAATACATGTTGTACCAGTCAAAACTAAATTATATTTCTTTCACAAAAATGTCTGCTTACTCTACTTTATTTACAGTAGATTTTTGTCTTCTTCTTCAAGTTGGTGATCACACAATTGATATCGATCGCTATCGATATCAATGTTATGTACAGATGTTATTTAACAGGCCTCTTACTACGTCACTAGTAGCCTGTTACCTACATTACAATAGGTCTGCTATAATATCAAGAGCTTGAGGGAATCTCTATCATTTGCTAACTTGAAATAACTAAATATAACTGTTAAGATAAAAATTAGTTTGATGTAATATATTTTTGCAAGTGTATTTCATTGTCAGCATGCCGCACTTTTTCGTATTTTATTCTTGGCTCCTTTCTTGGCTGTTATGAAATGAAATATTTTAAATGCTTTCTTTTTTTCTCGGGATTACAGTTATACTTTTGTTGTGCTGTTTACTTTTCTTTCTTTACCTCCTTAACAAGTGCTTTTGGCATTCGTACTTTTTGCCATAAGCCAAAACAAATTGAACTTTTCACTTTGCATTTGTCATGAAGCAGTGTTGCTGGAAATCTTCAAATTTAGCTTGAAAACAAATTTAATTCTAATTCACAAAACAATCAAAAATATGTCTGAACCAAAATTTTCACAAACAAGTGATTTGCATATCCTGTTTGTTTTTTGTAATTTTGTTTGAGAAAATAAATGAAATTTATTTTTTAATTTATTTTCTTTTGAAAACGGCTGTAAAAATATTTATTAGTTAAATCTTGCAGATTTTATTAAAAGTTGGGACTTAAATTTGATTGACGACTTAGACTAACCTTTTACATCAATTTGTGAACAACCTATCGTTTGATTAAATATGTGTATTTTAAAGCTATTTATATAAATTAATAAACCACAATTTTGCTATTGGTGAACTTAAAAGTATGCTATAGATTTTAATCTATCTAAATCTAATGAAATAAATTGCTACCTAGTTTAGTTACACAAAACCTTTTTATTTGGTTGTTTTATAAGTTGGTATGCACTTATCTCTTTAATTTTTTAAGCAATTTTGGAAATTTCACACAGTTTGTGTATCTTTAGTAGAATCACGCATTATTTGCATTTTAAATTCATGGATCTTTTGCCAAAAATGAATTTTGTTACCCGTCCTGCTTGAATTATGTCTTTTGCTTTCAGTCTGAAGCGTAACAAATTTTGTTGCCAAACATTTTATATCGTCTGAACCCATATCAGAAACTGTTCGCTTAAAATATCATCTTATAGGGGCGTGGTGGATGGAGACTGAATCTGATGTTTGGCAAAAGTTAACAATTTAATTTACGCAAATATTGTCACGCCCAATTTGGCACATTAATTGGTACAGTGATAAGACCAAAGACATAAACTTGTCCAAACTAATTTTTTGACAATTCCCTTATTTCCAGGACTTCCTGAGGCATTTTCTTACATTTGGTTTATTGACTTGAGTGAGACTTTGGTTGTTGAAGGTTTTTATGTTTGTTTTTGTTGTAGATGTGGCTGCCAACTTTGAATATCTTTTGGCGATAAAAACAGAAATGTCACATTTAACTTTTCTGACAATGTTGACAGCCACAAAAGCAAGTAACAACAACCGCAAAGCTACCACCACAAGTTCGTAGAAAATCAGTTAACGCTTTTGAATTTGTTTGACTTGGCCCATTAAAGATGCATTTACACTTATCAGTCAGTTGAACAAATGTTGTGCGTTTAATTTGTGTGTGTGTGTGCAAGTACCTACCAAAAGCGGCTTAGGTCATTATCCTTGTGTTATCCTTGTTGTATGTCTGTGTCCTTTTTTTCGGCACCTCATCGATTAGCCAAGTGTTGCCATGCAACAAAGGCGGCCACTTGCCAGCAGCAGCGGCACACACAACAAACACGGAGGGATGGAGGCGAAAACCGCATAAGCTATGCACTAAACCGGAGTGAAGGGGGTTCCGCGCGCGTTACTGGCGAACAGGGGTTAGGATTCGTAGCGACCGCAACGTGGTGACACAAACACTCGCTCACACGGACACACTCGAACAGGACAACAGAATGTTGCACGTTACTTGGCGACGGGAACGGCGACGCATGCAGTAGCTGCGCGAGCGACTTGTGTTTGTTGTTTGTTTGTGTTGTTTATGCAGGATAATGCGACATATCCTAAGAGCCTGTCACACTTATTGGCATCCCATCGAATCCGGCGATGCAATCGAATCCTGTGTTTAGCAGCAGTTCGTTCGCCACACACGCGTGCACTCAAACACTGTTCAAGATTAAGTTGATAATATTGATAATAATAATAATGTTTCGCATCAAGCTGATGATGATTTTTGATAATGAAATTCCACAATCCGTATGCCACACGGCACTTATGCTAGCTGCCAATTGCGACAACAACACGACCGTCTGCTCGCACGGCTCGCCGTCAACTGGTTCCGCCTCAAGCTTCGGGCTGACACGTTGCACGAAACTCGCAGCGGCAACTTCTGGGATATTTGACGTTAGCTGCACGTTAACGTTTTTAACCACACCATTTGAAATGCAATTTGGGGCTGTTCTCTCTCTCTCTCTATCTCTCTCTCTCTCTCTGAAGCTGTCACTTGCGCGCGCTCTCTCTCTCGTTCTCTCGCTCTGTGTCGCTCTTTCTCGCTTTTCCTCTCTGGTTCCTTTGTTTTGATGATGGTGAGTTTGCGCCTGGGTTGAATTTGTGTTCGCTTGTAAGATTTGTTTTCATTTTGCCGGTTTGTTTACGTTTTCCGCTTTCCACCTTAGCCGGTTTTTCAAAGCTAAGCATGTGCTAAGGCACATTAAATGTTTGGCAAGAGCCCCAAATGCTTTTAGCTTCCTTAAAAAAGGGATTTTTCTTGGTTGGAACTATGTAAATGTATTTTTAATGGTACATATTTGAAATTTATTATTATTTATTGTTTAATTTTTAATTTATTTAACTTATAATATACGTAATTATTCTCAATACATTTTTTTTAATTTCCCCAATGAATGTTTCTTTTTTCTTTTGTTCTTTAAAGATATGCATGTTCACAAAAATAATGACAACTGAGGCCACACAGTTTCTGTAAGGGACAAGACCGCAAAAGCTGTTGGTCGGTCCCAGGACCGGCTGACAATCCGGGCAGACAACTTTAGTCACATTTCGACTGAAACGGCTTATTTACAAGAAATGCTCGTTTTTATTGCAGGCCTGCGTAACCACAAGAGCCAACGAGGCAGCATCACAAGCGGAGCGGCTAACCGGAGGAGTATCAACAACAGTAGCATACCATAGGGACAAAGTGTATCAATTATAATACGGGTGCAAGGCGAAAACCCCAAAACGGCCAGCTTACCAAACGGGCAGAGTCATGTTGGCGACAACAACAGCAACACACATAACATCTACAACCACAATTACCTCAGATCCGGGCATTCTGTGCTTTCATCACTGCAACGTGAAAGTTTTCTGCTTCGCACTGCCCCACACTTGCCCCCATTGCAATGCGCAACTGGATGCGGATGCGGATGCGAATGTGGAACCCAATCCTGCTCCAGACACATTGGGAGATGCGACAAGCAGCAGCACCACCACCACCACACCAACAATTTGCAGGCTGCTCCCCTTTCGGTTGCCCTATCCCTTTGTGCGGGCCACGCAGCATCCATGTGCGATTGTCCTGCGACCCTCCTCAGGCGACTTTCTCAAGTGAGTAAATGGGGCTACTTTACAAGCAAATGCGTTCGTTAGCCATTACAGGTTTATGGAATTGTCAAAAACTTGCTAAAATAGCTATGCTCTTTTTAGTGAAAATACACAAAATATACAGAGCTTTGCAACAACAGCCTCGATGGCATTCAGATTACGCATTGTTGTTTGTTGCCTTTGCGAATGCAACACCCAAAAAAAACTGTGTTGGTCTTTGACGAGCTTTAGACGAGCTCCGTGTCCAGGCTACCAACTTGCGCATAATCCCAACAATACCAGATATCTATTTTGCTTGTTTTGGAATTTTGGGCTGAAATTTTTAATCTATTTTGTGTCTGGAATATGAAAAAATGTAAAATGTCTGATCCGTTTGTGTGTGTGTTTCCACAGCGATTACAGCAACGCCACAGATTTGCATATAGCGGTGACCACATCCGCTGGCGACATTGTCGAATTCGATAGGGATGGACTGCAGCGCCATCGCCGCGAGGATAATCCGCGCGACTGGTGGCAATCGCTGCTAGTGGGCGATGTGCCCGAGCCCTGGCACGACTACTGGGATGAGGTTCTCCAGCAGGTATATTCCCACTTAATATTCATATACATACAAATTGCATGCAAATTGCTAAGCTACTCTTCTCGCATAGATTTGTGCGCAGTCAACCCGTTGGTCTATCGCCTGCTATGAGGAGACCAGTCACAATTGCTATACCTTCGTTCTGGCGTTCCTGCAGGCCCTGGGCTATGCTCAGCTCAGCGAGGCTGCCCGCACCAAGACCAGTTTCTGTGAGAAGTACATAGTGCCCAGAACAACGACAGCCGGCAAATACATCTCTCTCTATCGCCGCCTGCGTCTGGCTGGCGTCCATGTGCATCGTCAGCAGTCCAAGCAGCGGCCTCTCAAAGCGGATGCCTGTGATGGCCCAGAAGCTAGAGTGACCAATGCAAAGGCGCACACCAATGGCATTGGGAGTGGCGGTTTAGGGGCACGTCTTCATGCACGTCAAACGCTTTGCACCATCGAGGAGTGATCGGGAGCTTATAAAACATGTTGCCGGCCTTAAAAATTTTGATATCGCTGTCTATCTAAAAATCCGAACCCTAAAACTGCTGCAAAAAAGTAAAATTAGTACCATTTCCACATATACATATATGTTTTGCAGCAGTACCACATATGTGTATGTATGTTTAGTTAACATATTTAATTACTTATATGTTCCTACAGTTAAGTATTGTGTTACACCAGATGTCTGGGAATATAAATATAAAATTAGTGTATAATTAAAGCGTATTTATTTGTAATTTGGTGTAAACTGTGTAATTGGTTTTAATTCACTTCTTTTATAAGTTTGTTCTTGTAATGGGCAAAATAGTGATTGTTTAAATAATTAAGTATATTTTGTGATTTTGAAAAGTGATTTTTTTAATAAATACTGTCATGAATAGGTAACTGAATGTTTTTGATTCCTAAGTATCTATTAATCTATTAGATTTGTTATCCCGCTTATATTCCCTCAATGCAAATTTGATGTTTATTCAATATAAGTATATTATGGAATGTTATGAATTTTATAAATTGTAATTTAAGTAATATTTGGTTGTAAAAGCTTATTGAAATGTATAATTATGTCGATGGATGGACATTTTCCGGGAACTTGTTCATAAAGTTGCCAGGTGGATCATAGTTGCACACCACATAAATTGTGTTCCCACTGCAAGAGTTTAGGGAGGAAGAATTAATTTGGAAAATCAGGATGCCGTTTTGTACTCAACTATGTATCTCAAATGCTTACCGTTGAGCAAATCCTACGCCCAGCTGTGTGGAAGATCTCCACACTACTTGGGTAAAGTGGCCCGTGTTACTTTGAAAGGATGGACGTTGCCAATTGTACTGATGGATTTCATTATACCAGGATGTGACTGCATCAGTACCAGTAAGATTACCTCCCGAAGCCATATAGATATTCTCTCCATATCCACTGTTTTGGCGATGCTCCATGCGATTATTGGCCAGTAGATGCTGCATAGATATTGAGGCATAATGAGAGATATACCAGTGGATAATGGAGGATTATACCTTTGCCCACTCGGTGGATAGTTTGGATAGTTGTGCATTTAGCTGCAATGGAGGCGCATTGTGGCGAGATCTAAAGGAATTGTGGGCCTTAAGCACCTCCTGTTCGAACTGTAATGGAACGAATTTGGCAAATATAACTGCTTTGTATACAAATATTAAAACTGAATTTAAGTTGAATCAGTGTTGTTAAAACTTTTTGCTGATTTTTATTTACACAAAACTTCACTTTTCTGTAGCTATTTATAATTGCAATTGCAATGCACTATTTATTATTAATAATATTGTAATTTAATTTTTCTTACTGCCTGAGTGCTCATTTCGATTGAAGTACTTTGTAATATTATTCGGGGAGCTATATACAGAACTGTAATTGAAATATTCTTATTATTGAAGCTTAACTGTTCCGACGTTTAAATAATACTGAGGCCCTTAGCTGTGAGCAGAGGTTTTTTATGTGTAGCGCAATTTGCTGATAGGAAAATCAACTTAACTAGAGCAACCTCCGGTGCTGGCTGACTAAGCTCCTTATCAACAACTGTTGCACATCTATACATAATGCCCCACACAACAACTGACGTAGCGTATGCTGATTGAGCTCGCTATAATGTTCTTTACAAAACGAGATAAATATAAATGCTAAATAAATAATCTGATTTGTATTATTTGTATTATTTTTTTATTTGAGTGTCTATGGACTATGGACCAACATTTTCTTAATTAAATTGTCGTATATATGCCTTGGAAATGAGCCAACCTATTGTAAAATATATATTCTATGGTGAAATTAAAAATGTAACTCCTCAATTCTGGCGCACCTTAGAACAACTGAGAAATCGGGTCTGGTTGTGATAAATAATATGGGACAATATTGAATAAATGTTACGATTAAAATTGCGACACATTTGTATCTGAGCATATTGCATAGCAACCTTTTGTGGTTCAATTGTTAGTAGGTCGTCCATCAGGATACATCCATAAATGTGTCAACCGGAAGCTTTGCAGGATGTCATCCTTGTGCTGAGCCTTTTGTGGCTGATATTCGCGACTGCCTCATTATTAATCACAGTATCCACGGCATGAGGCGGTTTCGTTATGCAAAACTGTCATGAATCAGGCGAAAATGTAATTACATTTTCCCTGATGAGCAGCGAGCTCATCATTTCCTCTGCACCTTGCTGGTGTCCTGGTTGGTGGCATGGTGTCTTATCCCGGTTGCTCGCCAAGTCGGGACATTTCATCTTGGATAGCACGCAATACGTGCATATAAATTGCTAACTTTGAAGACACGTAATCTAAAAGTAAATAAGTTTTCTGCGTTGTCTTGAGTAAAGTTTTGCTTATGAATTTTGAGATGACAAAGTTGTCTGTTTGTTGTTGTATAATGAAGATGTTGTTATTGAATTGAAATGTTAAGGGTGCTTAGTATGATCGTAGATGCCAAATGAGTTGTAAATTTAAAACTTCAATAATACATGGCTTCTATCTCCTGAATAATTGTAATTGCATTTGCACACCGTATTTACTAAGATAAGATAAAAGCTAGCAAATCACACAATGGGTATCAATCGGATGACAACTTCACTCACAAATGCCGCATGCTAAAATGGGTCAGTGCTGTGACATAATTAAACAGTAATTATTATATGGCTAGACCAAGGTTGTGGCCACACCCGTACTTGTGCCACAAATAACTGTTGAAATGGGTGCGCTTAAAACAACGCCTGATTTCTTATCGGTAAACATGAGTCAAAGGCATGTCGGAACAATGGATTTGTTCCACCAGAAAGTTATTGCAAATTGTTGTTATTCAATTCAAATAGCCGCAGTTTAGCATAAGATGCGTAACAATAGCTACAGACAAAAAAGAAACTTGCCTAATAATGCACATGTCCATTAAAATATAACAAAAATCAGCGAATCGGCTATCAGCAATCGGCTATCGGCTATCGGCAATCGGCAAATCAGCACAGACCTTGAGCGGCACTTAGTACATTCGAGCGAATTATGTTGTATTCATTTGTTGGCCCATTGTTGGCCCCAATGCACTCTGAATGGCTGTATTATGGTGAACATCCAAGCGTTTGTATGGCTGCTGCCCATATTGCACCCAATCCCAAATCTCGGCAACAGCCAGCCCCCTTTTCGACACATTTTCAACGCTGCCGAGCGAGCATTGAAAAATCTCAACTAATGTCAAACGCTTTGTCGTCATCGTCTACGAAAGGGGAGGGGTAGGGGAGGGGGGTCGACGGAGCGTTGAGTTGACACTTTTAATTTAGTAGCTGCATATTTCTCAATGCATTCAAGTGGATGTGGCTGCTCATGTTCTCCTTGAAAAGGATAAATGCATTCTCACTTTGATTGATGACCACAGATTCTGAGTATAACAAAACTGAAGCTTCACACTTTTCACATAACATAAGTGAGACAATTTTGAGCAACCTTAAAGCGCTCCTTTCATTTTTGACGTCACTTTAAAGTTATAAAACAAACAAGTAAATTGATAAGAGGGAATGGAATAGAAACAATCGCGCCACTTATTTCCAAGAATTTGAAATAATAGTGCCGGTCATCAATAACTATATATTTATTTGAAATATGTATGTAAGGCAATGCAAAAATTAAATGGGCCACAATCGCGCCACTTTTTTCCAAGAATTTGAAATAGTGCCGATCAATAAAAACTATATTTATTTGAAATATATATTTGTAAGGCAATGCAAATATTCGTAGCGGAAACTCTGTTATCAATTATTTTATATACCCTTCGATCGAAGCGCTTAAAACTGCATTAACACAAATTCTTGAGTCAATTTGAACTAATAAGCAATTTGCGAGGCGATTGTCGTGGAAACTTAAAGGAAATGACAAAACAATATATCGCACGTAGAGTATCCAATTTTGAAATTTGTATATTTTGCTGGTAACAACCTTCAGAAGGTGAAAAACATTTTGGAATACGCCCAATTTTGCGCCCAAATACGGTAAAAGTCTTTATCTTTGCTTGCAGAAAATTAAAATATATAAAACAATTTCCAACTGCAGCCAAAGTGAAAAGTAACATTCTGAATTAATTATTTAATTGTGTTAAATGAGTACTAAACTTGAACAAAATGATTTTAATAAATAGCTTAATTACTATGCAATTATGCATGGGTAAATTTTACACACAATTTAATGCCTTATTATTTTCTGGGTCATCTGTTTTAATCCTTTACATACTAATTTCTACAAAAGTGCATTGAGATTAAATTATTATAATTGATGTCGACAATAATGTTTGTGTTAATAGCTTCTGATGGGCTTATTTCGACAATTAATAATTTGAAACTCGTTCAATTAATGAGTGATTCATATACACAGTGAATTGTGTACTAATATTCATTATGCCAAAAAGCTTTATACACAATATGAATATTATAAATAATGCTTTAAATGGGCTTAACAACTAGATTGGTAATCTTCCACAACGAATTTTGTACTATTAAACATATTACATTTCAAGTATTAATTGGCAGTTTAACAATTAAAATTGTGTGGTTTAAGCTTATTCAGGTCTTTTCACAATTAAAACATAATTTAATATTATTTTTTATATTTTATTTTAATCCGAGTGTGTTAAGATAACGTGGGGTAGTTATTTAATACATGTCGATATCTTATGCATACATTTGTTGAGAGAACTCGATTACGATGTACCTAGACCACAATAGGAATGAAAATTTTTGCAGTTGAGCTTTTGTGTACATCAATTCAACATAACTCGATTTATCTTATCTAAACACTGGCTTACCACATCAGACTCTTAGCAGCAGCAATGTGGTGAATACTTTCTCAATTGCATTTTTATTTTGTCTTATTTTACAATTTAGATGGCAGGCAAACGGATATTGAATACTTACTAACACAAATGCAAGCCAAATGCAACCCTGTCCTGTCCAGAATCTGCTATTTCCATCAGCATAACCCCAAGCTGGGATAGTATTTTAGAAATTAGTTCCAAGCGGTATGCAACAATAAAACCAAATCGAATTCAAACCCAAAGTTCATTTACAGTTCATCAAGTTGCTTCCCACACACAAGATCTGGTCTGAAGCGAAACCAAAGAAAATAGCCCCCACCAACTACCCCCTCTTCCATGTGGAAAAGTTGGTTCGTTTTTGGCAGCTGTCTGATATAAACTTCCTACTTGTATTTTATGCTAAATTAAATGGGCCACCAAACCAACAAGCCATATATACATATATACACATGCACACATATACCCAGTATCCAGATAATGGCTAACAGGGTATAACAAAATTCAATTGTTCGAATGCATGTACATAATTAGTTATTTTTAATTAAATCAAATTTAAATGTTTATTAAATTTATTACAACAAAATGTGATTTACCAAACATTAAAATATTTATTTAAGCCAGATATTATGATTTCCAAACGATATCATTGCCATGAAATATTCAAGTTTTATAATAGTTACATAGTTTCATTTTATCAGTTATCTCAAGCGATTTGAGACTTCGACAGACTTCAGATTGAGTTAAAAACTTGTGGCGCTTAGATGCTAAATTGATTTGTGAGTGAATTTAAGTGAGAGGAAAACTTTGACACAGACACCTGGTAACTTCCTTATGTGATTTAAAAACCAGTTAGAAAACTGAAATCGCCTTTTTATTATGAGTTGTAGTTTTTCTATCCACAAGATTTAGTGTACCTCTATCTGAACTCTTGGTTCCTACATCAACAGTTTATGCTGAAAATATAAAACTGATAGAACATTCCACAATTCCTACGAGCTAATTGAGTTGATAATTGGCCGTTTTAATGTATGCGGTTGTATCTTGTTGACGCAATTTAGAGGTAACCAAAAACTAAATTCAAAATTGCTGAGCGTGTCACTTAATTTTAATGAACACGGCTAATTGGGTGCGTGTGGGTTTAATTCGAGTATTTTTCCATGATTGTGTGGTTATCCGCTTATTTAATGAATTTGCAATAATTTGAAAAAAGGTTGCCAAAATTTGCTGACTATTATTCTTTTCACTCTCGCACCGTTCCTTTATTTTTGATTGAATATTTGCCAGCGTATTGAAGGCTTTGTGAAGTGCTTTTCAGTCAGCCTATGCGATTTAGTTGTACTTTACTTTATATTTGCATATCCCCATCGTTATATTCTCAATACACATTTTCTGCTCACTCAAAGGTCACAATCGTTGACTTATTTACGCTCGAACGCGTTGAAAAAATCGTTTTAAAAACGAATGAATAGAAAATGTTGTTTGAGAAACTGGAAACTGGTCGAATGTTTTCAAGCGGTAAATTCCCTTAAAGCTTTGACACACACAAATACATTTACACAACAAAAATGTATTTGAATATGTATGAATACTTTGAATGGAAGTACAACATTTTCTTTAAGTTCAACTCTCGATTTAAGGTACTTCTATTTTGCAGCCTGATAGCAAACTGGTCTCGTTTCTATTTTCAATGTTGTCTTTAGTAGACGAAATGTCATTTAAATGCACTGACATTTTAATAAATCGGTTGTAATGTGAATTTCCACACTTATCTAGCCAATTAGTTGGCGGAGTGGAGCTGGTTTCGTTTGGTTTTTGGATTGGTTGTTGTAATTTGCGTGCTAATTTCCTGAAACACACAACTTATGGCAAACAAGTCATTTCGTCAACATGCAACATGCCGCCGCAGTCAAAAAGGCAAAGAGGGAGACAGAGAGAGAGAGAGAGCTAGCCTTGCAGACACACATAGATTTGCATATCTTTTGATGCATGCAGCTGCAAGTGAATAGTTGCAGCTGCACAAACCACTTTGGAGTCTCTGACGAGTGCCAGCTCAGCGAAGTGTGCCGTCGCTTCCTTGCCACATCCTTGTGCTTGTCTGCCTGAATGCCTCGAACCATTCGAATATCGCAATATGTATCAAAATCTTTCGACAGTTTGTTAACCGATGCCGAGGTTTCATCTCTCACATCTTGCTAAAGACGTTGCCAAAGGCAAATCGCCTTACGGCCACCAAACGTGGCTTGGCTAAATTGGCAGGCACCACATTGGCTTAATCCCCATTCACATTTAATTGACACGCCTCAAATTTCAACATTAGCTCAGATTTGCTGATTATTTTCCCCCATAAGTATTCATTAAATGATCTGCAGCTCATTTCTAAAATTGCGGAAAGACATTTTGATTCTTGCAGTTGCAATTGCATAATAAGAAAAGTTGGCGAATGGTAAAATTTGATTGTGTTTATGTCGAAGTCAAACCGAGCAGCAGAGCCAGAACCTAAAGAAGAAACCACAACAAGCCTGGACAGGCCGAAAGGAAGCAGAGCTGAAAGAGTTGAGTGGAGAGCAGAGGAAAGAGCCGCTCCAGAAGCCTATGCAAATAACATTGAACATGTAAAATCACAACAAGCAGACATCGACATACCCTGTTTCCAGCTACATAATATGGCAAGAGTGGAGAATGCATATGCTCATCGTTTCTTTTCCGACTCCTCGGTTAGAGAGGCACCAGCATAGGATACATGAGCAAGTTTAATAACTCACAACGTACTAAAGAATCCTGTCCAGAGCCGGAGCCCAGACTCAATTGTACTGAATGTTTGTTTGAGGCTGATATTTGCATCTTGACTAAGTAGCCAAGTCGAAAATTGTAAATTGTAGTTGGCCACCCAAGCGGTCAAGCGGCAAAAGTTGGGCAACAATTAGAGGTTACACTGAGACAAATACTAAGGGTAGAACAGGAATTACATAAAAAAATACGAATACTTTCTTTTAAAGAAATAACAGCAAAAATAGTAAATAAAATAAATATGCATATAAATTATAATAATAATTTACGGCTAAAATCGTTTTAAAATGTTGTTGGACACATTGTTGTTCGCAGTGCAGTATTGAGTTGAGTATGTTATAACCATAGCTGCATTCACCTGGAGCCCACAAGGTGTAAAAGTGGCAGATGAGAACAACTGCATATAAATTTCTGATAATATGACTGCTGTTGATTATGCTGCTGCTCTTGCTGCAGCTGCCTGCCACTGCCACTGCCACTGCCACTGCCACTGCCACTGCCACTGCCACTGCATCTGTCCCTGCTATGTGCAACTGCCAATTAGAAGTTGGCAGGTCAGTGAAAGACAAGTGACGGCAAAGCTAGAAAATTGTGTTGCAACTCCATTTTCATTGAAAGCAACTGCAGGCAGAGGAAATCGTTGCCATAGCAGCCAATATCATACAGCTATTCCTGATGATGTTTTCCATGCCAGCTCCTTGGCTGCTCCGGTTGCTGCAAAAGCTGATTGGGCCCAGAAATGCGTTATAAGCGGGTAACGGAATTTTCATTATGCCCGAGCATAGAAAAGAGCATCGGTATCAAAGGAGCAACGGAACAAAGGAGCAACACGACAGCAGTTGCCACTTCAAGATTTATGAGTCTCGTCTGAGAGGATGTTGCTTTATATTTTCATCAAGCCAAAGACCAAAACTGAAATGATACCATTGTAATTTGTTGCATTCATGGGGCACATCTATGCCCATCTGGGGGTGCATCTTTGACAACTATTTAACAAAAATTTGATCGTATGTCAACGAGTGCAGTTTGGTTTGGAAAAACATTTCTAAAGAAGTAACGAATTTTAGTCCATCAAACTGTAACCAATCCATAAATCCTCTTTACTTAAATATAAACAATAAGGACAAGTTATCGTTGGCATCTTTAATATTATCTTATAGAATCCAGGATTTATTTTTGTTATTTAATTTATTGTTCTCGTTGTTTGTCTATAAAATAGCTTAAGTGTATTTTGGCTTATTTATCAGCTTTTTTAACTTATTTATCAGCTCAAACAATTGGTAATTTATTCTTGTATTTTAAATTAAATTTTAAGATATATCTTTAATAAATTCACCTTTACCTGCAGTCAAGTTTTCTGTTCGTATGAGACAGTCAAATGTTAGAGCAAGCTCCTTGGTCCTTGGTCCTTTTTTGACATTCAATTAATATGCAAATTAAGCTCGAGAAGTCAACAGACTGGGCCAAGAGCATTCCACATACGATAAGCCAAATTTAATCCATCTTCTCATTCGCTTAACCCTCTTACACTTTGGCATCGCACCGAAGAATAAACAAAATGCGGAGAATGCTGCATTGATGAAGGCTCTAAGGGAAGGGTGGGGTGTAGAAGTACAGAAGCAGCATGGAGAGGATAGAAATTAGAAAACCAGCTTTGTGATTCCGCCAACGTTCGCAGATTTCGTGCATAGTTTCAATTGCCTGCCACAGGCGGTGACTATTATTGTGCTGGTATCCTGGTGTCCTTGCAGCTGCTCTGGTCTCGTCTGGTGTTGTTGTCTGGTATGCCCCACAGGAATGCCCCACGGAATTTACGAGACCCTCGAGATTAGTTTACTCTGTTGTTTGCTTTAATTGCAAAAAAAGGGCGTGGTCGTGTCGCCAAGTCAGCGGATTGCAGATTGTGCTCCCCATCCAACGTGCCCCGGCACAAACGCAACTAGCCAGCGATATTCACACAGATTCCACATGGTGGCATATGTGGGTATGATACACTTTCAGCCAGAAGTATTCGTTTTGGCCAATTGGTATTGCTGTACCGTAAACACTCGTATTGCAACGCCAAGCCCAAATAAATACACTTATCGAGTTGCAGGTCATTCGCAAATATCTCACATGCATAAATTCTGCTCAAGAGCTTTGGATTGAGCAGAGATGAGGTGGAGAGAAAGAGAGAGAGAGAGAGATACACATTGAGATGTAGAAAGAATGGGACGATGCAGGAGAGGGCTCTGTTGGGGCATTTGGTGTATTTGTTTCCATTTTATATCTTATTTATTTCAATTTTTTGCCCATTCGTTTGCGACGTGTGTCGATGTGGCACATTTTATTGCAATGTTTTTTCTTTTATCCTCTGGGATGCAATTTTAAAATATTGCACAGACTCCTCGTATCGTCCTTATAGCAGAGCCGAATAAGGCACAGATCCATTTATATTTTATATGCTACGTATTCGTTTTTGTCCTCGCAGCTATCTCCATCGCCATTCACTTGAGTGATTGTAATAAATTATTGCCAACTTTATCAGGGCCAATGGAGCAGCAGCTCTCGAGGTTTCGTTTATCCATCTTAAAGTATAAATTGAATCTGCGAGCTCCAGAAATGCAAATGTGTTGACTTTGGGATATGCAATAAACAAAAAACTTGATTGAATTTGAAATATGCATATATAGTCTGAAATATTCGCTGGCAGCCTTAATACAGTGGTTAAAGCTATAAAAATTATAAATACTAAATTAATGATCTTTATAATAACATCAAATTCAAATTAGTAATGTATTTGAAAACGTAACAAATCTTTAAATTCTTGAATATTTGAAAACGTAATAAAATGATCAAAATACGATTTTTTATAGAAGATATATTTCTATGACAAAAACTTTTTACACAAAGTATGCGTTGAATTGAAAAATTGCCGTCGAATGCTGGTAGAAAGTTATACGAAAATCAAGGAATATCATTTCGAATTCAGTCTGAAAACGGATTACATCGGAAAAAAGATTTTAAAATACATTTTTTTTTAAAACGCGAGAAATAAAAATACGAAATTATGTATTACGTCAATTTACGTGGACCGCCCCAACAATTTGGACAGGTTAGTTTTAAAAAAAAAAGCTTACTGCTTTCTTCGATTTGTATGGTTTTCCAATATCTTCCAGGGTCGCCGAATTCAAGTCGAACATGCCGCGAATCTGGCAAACTCCAATGAGCAGCTCAACGAGCGACGCGACTGGTTGCTTAGTTTGGGCCTCGTTGGGAGACTTGCTCATGACCTGGCGGTGGAGACACTCGAGCTGCCCGAGTTTAATTTCAATCAATTTCAACAGCGTGTGAATCGCCTCAACTTGCAATTGGGTCCCAGTCGGCTGACCGCAGTGGAGCCCTTTATCTTGGATCAAATCCAAAAGCTGATGAATCGTCCAAGGACTCCGTCCCCAAAGCGCGTCATCAACTTCAACTTGAACCGTCGCCTTACTTCAGATTATGATCGTGAAATGTATTCAGCGCCTCTGCCTGTTCGGGAACTGAGACGTCCAGCATATGATGTGCATCGCGGAAGTCCAGATGTATATAATATAGAAGAGGATCCACGCAATTTTAATGATGACCACCCTAGGGAGCAGAGACGTCAGTTTGTTCCCTACAGCAACAATAACAATTATGATCGTGAAATGTATTCAGCGCCTCTGGCTGTGCGGGAACTGAGACGTCCAGCAAATGATGTGCATCGCGGAAGTCCAGATGTATATAATATAGAAGAGGATCCACGCAATTTTAATGATGACCGCCCTAGGGAGCAGAGACGTCAGCTTGTGCCCTACATCAACAATAACAATTATAATAGAGTGGGCCATCGTTATGAGGACAACTTTGAAGATGCTTATAACATTGATGCAGATCCTCGCAATATTGAAGACTTTCCCAAGCAACAGGAGCACAGAAATAATAAGCGTCGACATATAAGCCAAAATAATGAAAACGATGTAGAGAATTACCGTCAACGTCCAAGCTTTAAGAACGCTGCCAATTTGAATCGAAAGGAAACCAGGAATCTTAAAATTAATTTTAACAAACGTGCCGCTAAACGAATCAATAATCCAAAAAACCACAACGAACCGAAGAGGCAGAAAATTAACCCACCGAATCAAATATTTCAAATAGGCGATTTTGAGATGCCTTACATTAGAAATGATACAAAACCGCTGCCGCAACCGGAGCACAAATCCTATGCCATCAAGTTCTTTCAACGTAAACACAATTGTATTATAGGTGGGGAGAAGGCTGCTGCCAGAGAGTTGCCAGTTCCAAGTCCGTTAAATATGCCACCAAACTATAGTTTTATGGCAGGCAGACGCTTGCGAAGAAGTATTCGCAGCGATTGGTCGGTTGTCAATCGAAGCAATAATTACCAAAAGTGGAGCACTTGGTGGAAGGAGTTCAAGTGGTGCGAAGCTGCAATCGACAAGGAGCTCGAACAGTTTAGGGGAATTAATTTGAGGAATAATTCATTTGTAAATTCTAAAGTCAATTTTGATACGTCCTCGATTCAACAGCATTTGATGACGAAATCAAATAATTATTATTTCACAATGAGCTCTATTTTTGAACTAATGAATGTACGTTTCTTGGAAAATTTAGATATGGAGGCCGTTGCCAAATTGGAAGATATCCTACGTAACATTCCAAATCATTTGTGGATCTACAAGATGCGGGGCATGGTTTATGTGTGGTCTCGCTACAGCAAGATACGCACAAATAAAATTGATTCCAATAGGACCTTCGCAATACAGAAGCCGTGGAGCGATCCCACATTCCACTGGTTAGCCAAACAGGCCTTCGAAGAGCTCAAGACAATCAGCCAAATCGAATGGCCTGAACACAACGAAACTTACGCAATGATGAAGTGAACTAGCTTCTTAAATTCTTCCGTCAAAAAGAGGCGGACAATTTTACGATAAAAACAAACATTTTTATTTAACAACCACTGCACAAAATATCACCACTTCTTGACACAGTTTATTCATGGCCAAAACTCTATTTTGTTGCCAAAACATTTCAATAACTTTTCAACTATTCAATAAAACAAACTGCGGAAACAGTAAAATTGCACTAACAAATATTTGCAGGTTCAATTGAGTAATAAGTAAACATAGGTTTTGGTATTAAGAGATCGAGGCTTTGGATTTCTTATGACGGCGTGACTTGAAAATAGGAAGCTGCGGGGCTTGTGTTTTTTTTTATCTTATCCATAAGGAAACTGGCGTTTTTGTTTGATTTAATCCAATTCTGATTGCATCCACTCACGCTTATAGCTGCCACTCCACTAGTAAAGGGAAAAAACCACTACGCATTTATATATTCCAAGGTATCTTCTATTTTTTTGCAGCTCTTGCATTAAGTTGTTTAATTTGTTATCGCAGAGTGCACCTGAGCCTTAGCTGTAGACTGGTGGATGTCGAAGACGACCAGGGAAGGCTCTAGGCAAATGAATAAAGCAAAAAAGAGAAGCAAAAAATGGCGACAAAAAATTGCGAAACGTTGTTGCATATTAATCCAACAGAGTATTTCACTCAGCGGGTGCCTTAACCGCAGCCAGGCAGTCAGCCGGGCCCAGCAGGCGGCAGTGGAGCGGGTCCCAGGAAAGGGAAGGACACGCTTCGCACAGCGACCACGAAAGACATTTATTGTATCCTTAACGCGCTTGACAGACGAGCGCTGAGACGATGATGAATTTGTCGACGACATTGCGTGTTCCAAGTAAACAAAAAATAAAACTCAGCCAAAATGTTCGCCAATGTGACTTGGTCAAAGGGGGGGTGGTGTGGTTCACAAACTGCTGGGAATAGGGCAGACAGCCCAGCCAGCCATCCAGCCAGAAAGACACCAAGTGACGAAAAAATGCAAATAAAATGCCAGCTTATTGAGTCAGCCAAGGGGGCTGGTGGAGGAGGATATGAGTAGCTGCTCTTTAGTTGATTGAAAAAGGTGATGCCAAGGTTTTCTGTACCCAGCAAAGATTCTACTTGGGGTATATGTATGTGCATATTACATTAATATATCAATACATATATATATATATTCACAGCGATGCTCTAGTATTATTTAGCTCTTTATGCTGTATTTTGATAATGAGAGCCCAAAAGAGGAGTGTCTGAATGTCGGGCATTCCTGTTGCATTAAGGTGGCTTTTATTTAATACCCTTTTAACAATTTGGTCGCCATGATGAGTTACATTTTGAAAGCAGGCTGAAATTTGAGTTGCTTTTGAAATAAGTGAACTGTATTTATTTATATTTACGTATATACATTTGTACAACCATCAATTGGAAGCCAATAATAATAAAGACCACCACAAAGAGATCAATTACTTTTTAAAATTACTGCGAACCCGATTTTAAAAAATATATATAACCAAACATCATATTAAAGAGTAAACTGAACAAAGGGACATATTCACACAACACACAACTCAACACAATCGCACACACTCAGTTATTCCAGTGGGTGTATATTATACATACATACATATATGAGTGGAGGACTTTTATCAGGCATTTTGTGTGTTTGCATAATGCCAACGCTATAATATTTAATTTAAAATTGTATCCTCGGGCAAGTAGTTTATGACTGGAGACTCAACCGAACGGCAAATGAAAAATCTCAATATCAGCTTATATATTGGGTGAAAGATATACTTATATTTAAGCACCTATATATCTAGCAAATCAGATTGTATTGTGGAGTTAACACACGAAACACGAGAGCTCACGAGAGATTATCACAGACTTCGGAAAGACACTTGTGTCTGTGAACAGAGATTCATCTGGTTGTGCCACAAATAGCTGCAACATGTTCGTATCAATTAAAATTCAATTAAAATCGTTCTCGCACGTGTTACTCCCGCGCGTTCAATCATAATTTAAATTTACCTTAATTTAAATTACATGAATTCACCCCTGACAATTTTCCGGCACACCCACATAGGCAGCAGACAACAAAACAAAGGTACTCATAATTGCTAAGGCACTCACACCTGAATATTTTGCCACTAATTGCAAACTGTGAATAACATTCACATTTCATGACTCACATCAAATTTTCATTTAAATTTGCCGTGATTTGATGCCCTGTGAATTTAATATAAATTAAATTTAAAATGTTTTCAGTTGTGCACCAACATTAAAAATGATTCAATACAATATTGACCATTTGGCCTCCAATAAGAAAGAGTAAGAATAATTATTACTAAACGTCTACAACGGTTAGTGGAAAGGCTGATATTGTAATTGAGATCTTATTTTAAGTATATGATGCACAAATTAAATGTGAAAATTTTTACTAACAAGGGCTCGATTGGTTTTATCAATATATATAATTCAGTTTTCCAAATACTTTATAGATACCCAAGACTTCATCTTCAATCTCATCCCAGATATGACAGCGTCTTTAAAAGGTCATAATCTTTTACTTGTTTGCATTATAATATTTTTTGTTGCCAACTAAGCCACATCATCTTATGATGCTTACCAAGCACCAAGCCAAAATATAAACTTCCTTGTCACTACATATATCAGATAAAAGTTTAATTTACTGATTTAAAGCAATCAATTAAATAATTTTAAAATTCATGTATTTGTTGTCCACATGCAGTTATCCACTTTTGTAATCCTTAGACAAATACAACAAGTAATATAGCTTAGAGAATTAAATTCATTTATTATATGTGTCTAAACAATAAATACGAAATTTCAAACCTCAATGTGGCCACAAATTTAACTTTGAAACTAAATGCAAATTTAATAGAAAATCAAGAATACAAGAAGAAAAACTCACATGGAAATTGTTCACAATTTGTTGTTGGCATAACTCTTAACAGATAAAAGCAAATGTTTGCACAATGCTAAAAGTGTCATTTGTAATTATTTTACGCATCCGTGAAGGGAAAAACTGACACTATTGTTTTGGCAACATATATTACAACAGTTGCAAGGCTAAATTCATTTTATATTCTACGAATTAAATGCAATGCAAATTTGGCCATTAAAAAGAATACTCATGGAAAATTCTCAGGCAACAATATTTATTTCCTTTTACGTTTGAAAGCATTTTGAGCATTGTTAATCAATTTTCTCTCAAATACCAACAGTGTCTTACTGATATGTCACATCACAAACTGCATTTGAGACTTTTAATTGGATAATTTGTTTTAATTATACAATAAATTTTGAGCTAAATGTCAATGTTTAATTTTGCGACAAGTCTTCACCTGGTTGATAAAAGTTGCACTTGCCGATTCCTCCTCCTTCAGTAAAAAAGTGTTGCATTAAGGCGACTCCTGACGTTGCTTTTGTTGCATGTCTCATTCTCACTGTCTGTGTCTGTGTGGGTAATTTCATTATGAGTTTTATGACTTTTAATTAATTTTCAAAAGTGCACAGCTTTCAACCAGACTGCTGCAAGTTGGTAGTCTCTGTGCTGGCAGGTCGTCTGGCTGGCTGGCTGGTTGGGCGGAAGGCCGGAAGTGTGCCATAATTTCCGCACTAAACTTGATGTTGGTCAGTTCATCTGCAATTCGAATGGAAAGTACCAGAGCGTTGTTTGTGAAACTCGTTGAGCAGCTGTATAACAGGCATCAACAACATTCAATTAATTTTCCACACACAAATGGCAACTTTTCAGTTTTCATCAGCTAACCGGCCAAATGTGCATCCGGCCCTTGTTATCAAGCTTATAACAAGCTTATATATACCAAAAAGAGCAGAAAATTGAAACAGTTAATTGTTGACAAATTTTATATATATATATACATATATATATATATTTCAAATAACAATCACGGAAGCTTATGAGTTTAGTGTTTAGCAGGCAAGCCTTTTAAAAAATTATAGTTTCATTAAAATCTAGTCTATAAAGATACTAGAGAGTTTTCCAATTTTCAGTAACAATATCGTTGATAAACTTTAGGACACTGCCTGAATATGTCCGCTGAAGTGGAGGAGATGCTGAAACAACTACAGAACGTTAAGAATGTCATGGGCATCCTTGTTGTGGATAATGATGGCATAGCCATCAAATCAACGTTGGACAACCAAGCAGCAGTTCACTACGCTGGCATCATGCGAACGCTGGCGGAGAAAACGCGTCAGGTGATCTTAGATTTGGATGCCACCAACGAATTCACATCAATGCGGATGCGCACAAGCTATTTCGAGATAATACTCACGCCGCAAGATAATTACCTCATTGTTGTTCTACAGAATCCATCTGAATAAGGGGATCAGCCATTTATTTAAAATTTTATTTTATTTTGTCCAAAGATGTATTACAAGAATATATCAGAACATTGTGATGTGCTGTATTAATATTTGGAATTAGCTTTTCAAGCTATATATACATATACATACATACATATACATACATATGTACATATATATATGATATGTTTTGTTTGTTTATTTGTTTTTTAATTAGTTTTACGGTTGTAGTGGCATTTTGAAAGTGGGTTCTGCCTGCTGCTGAATTTCGTAAGCTGAGCCGTGAATTTTAAAGCCATACAGTCGTGGAACAAATTGATTTGTAGGACGATTGGGGAAATACTCGGGACGCTCCATGAACAGCATGTGTGGAAATCCAGTGCCAAAATAGGCGCCATCAGTGTAATGATGACGTGATGATTTTGGTGTATAAACGTCAACGCACTTGGGGCAATAAGTTTTCACCATTGCCTCGCCGGGTGTATCCGACAGGCCCAAAGGCAGCATGGGCTGACTCTCACAGTAGACACGTGGGCAATGTCCAAAATCGCCAGATTGATATTTTACAATCATTTGATCGATACCACGATATGATAATATATATCTAGCGTGTATGAGCCCGTACAACATTACAGCTGCTGTTGCTGTCATCTGCGATTGTAATGCATCATCTTCATGTTCATCTTCCCGCTCCAGATCTAAAATCATGTCCAAGGCCTCACGATAGTGGGGCACCTGCTCATTTAAGCCAGTTAAATTGAATCTGTCCTCTATGTAAGCCTCATCAACCTTGCAAAAGAACTCATTGCCACGAAACGCGCAGAAAATGCTAATCCAGGAGTCTTCGTCGGAGCTGCTCATTTTCTTAATTTTCGCACAATTTGCAAAAGACTTTTACTAATTAAAGCACTTTTTCCAATGCGAAATCACGTTGCGAATTATCCGTTTTGCAATCGATACCAGGGATGAGAGACAAACGTATCGATCTATCGATTGCCCCGATATAAGCTATAATCATTATTTCCATCAACTTAATGCATATTGTTTGAATTGACATTTCGATTAAATATCGAATATATATATATATATCTTTTTATATCGAATTGTCATTAAAATAACTTAAATTGATGTTGTTCCTCTGCTCCTGTCCCACTCAAACCAGAATCCATCTCCGTCTTTAGTCTGTCCAAACTCATTTATAATAAATCATGACTGACTGAAGCAGCCACGAAGCAAATAAACTTTAATAAGCAGAAGCGACTGTGAAATCCTCGTCCCGGTAAATTCATATATCGAAGAAGGGGAGCTATTTTTAATTTAATTAAGTGTTAAACACGCAAAATGCATTATATATGAATATGCAAATAAAGAAATTAGTATGCTCGTGTGCACTTTAATATACATATATGCATTAAAGTGTACTTATATCTATGCCGCGTCCTTTTGCATATAATATTATCTTCGTTGGTTATTTTGTGCAGGAATGATAACCAATTGAAGACAAGTACGTGATTGAAGTGTCTGTTGTTCAGTGTCCCCTTTGCCAGGCTCATATCCAGTTCCCCTTTTAATGACAACTATCTGAGCATGTATAAATTCTAAATCACGTTAAAATTAAAGCAAGTTGTGACCAGTTCGTCAAATTTGCTATATACACAATTGGGTTTTGAGATTTGCATAAATATGATGACAACCAATCATATTCTTTCCCTCGGTTGGCATGCCCAAGATTGCCTACGCTTGTAGATCGGCAATCCCATATCTAAATAGAAATAAATTTAAAATGCCAACTGATATAATATTGTCGACCTATTGTATATTGATAGAACCTTTTTTAAACTATTAGATAAAAAACAATTACTTTATTAATTTCACAAAGTTTGTTCGCTGATCAAGTATATTTTATAATATCTGCAGGCGGTGATGGTGAAGATGATTTGCACGACTGAAAGCAAATAATAAAATATAAGTAAACAAGTATAGTTATAGTTGAGAAGTATTGACTAAGATCACTGGTCAATGAACACATAGAGTCGGCAAATCGATAACAAAAAAAGTGCATCAGGTATTTTTCGGAGCCCCAGCCTGTGCCAAATTTTGCATGGGTCGCGTGTCGAGCAGCGAACGGAGATCATTATTTCAATTCACTTCGCTGCGACAACATCGCGGATAAACGAAGAACCCCGCCTTTTATTATCATGCATGCGTAGGTGCGAACAGTTACGCACCATTTCTAGAGTCGTATAGGGTTATGAATGTGTAAGACAGAAGCAGGTATATTGCTACTGGATCTCGAAGACCGTTGAATGAGTGCGAAAATAGCAGCAC
Organism: Drosophila kambysellisi; assembly: GCA_035042185.1. Taxonomy (NCBI): domain Eukaryota; kingdom Metazoa; phylum Arthropoda; class Insecta; order Diptera; family Drosophilidae; genus Drosophila; species Drosophila kambysellisi. The sequence continues at coordinate 4,405,948 of JAWNLS010000720.1, forward strand.
CACTCTATCCTTGTCTTTTTGTGTGCGAGCTGGCACTCGATTTTAAATTTAAATTTTTCGTAAAATGGGGTTGCTTAACTATTGATCAATTTGGTAACCACCGCCCACAAAATGTATGGTGAACATCTAAAACAGGGTATCATTGTCTCGACATACAACATTCTTTGTTTCTCGACGGCCACACATATACACATACATGCAAGGATTCAACTGGATCATGTCATAGTAGGCAGACGGCTGTTCCAACAAACTATTTCGCATGTCGAGACAATGATACCCCTTTTAAGATTTACACTAGACAATGTCGGTGGGAAAAGAATTGTAGTAGATTTGAAATAAATTGGCTTAGATTAATTTTCGATTTTGTCGCGTCTCTGCAAAAAAAACCTGATGCACTTTTTTTTTTGTCGATTTGACAACTTTTTGTGTTGATTGCTTAGTGCAAAGATATACCCTGTGTCCATGTAAAATCTTAGTGGCATAAAACACTAGAATGTAATTTAATTTTCTACAATTTACAAAATTATGTTTTCTTTTGCAATAAGAAAATTAAAATAGCACGCTACGCTTTGAACACGGGGTATATAAGATTTTATTATTTTGCTTACTTGGTAGATAAACTAGATGAAAGAAAAAGTAAGGCAGAAACGAGCTTGTTATGATTCCAGCAAGAAATATATTTGGCATGCTCTAAAAAAAAGGTTGAATTAACAAAATGCGAACAAATAACAAAAACTTAAAGACCTACTTTAGACACGCCCAACAGCAGCAAGATCCCAGCTATCGTATGCAGGAAGCAAATGATAAGAAACGCGACTAACGCATAAACCTCGACTTCTGAGTTAGTAACTCCGCTGACTACTCCAAATAATATGCCATGTACTATCGTCCACACACCAAGAAATATTGCTTTTACTCTTAGCGAACAACAGATCTCATCCAAACATTGGGCTGACTCGCACATACACATGTTAATTTTCAACTATATAAATTTTACGAGAAACTTGACAACTGTTTTTTGATCTATTTTCAAATATATGTTTTGACTGTAACATTATTGAATACTAAGATTTCCACTTCTGGGGTCCAAATAAGTTTTTATTCACTTAAGTACTAAGGAATAATATCGGCATGAGGTTATGGTGAATATGACTTGAACGACTGAAAGAAAATAAAAGCATAAAGAAAAAAAAAAAAATAATATTATATATTATATAATCGAGAAAGCTTGATATAGATATAAGTTGAGCGACGCTGTAAGCATAAATTTTATACTTTTTTTTACTTTTGCATTTACTTAATCGATCATAAATAAAGTTAATAGATTACTGGGAGGATCAAAAATCAATAATCGCAAATCAATAAAACCACATATCCCTTTAAAATTTCAAAGATAGTATAGTTGGTTAGTATCCAAATTTGGAAGGTATATTCCAAGGAATGTCACGTAATATTGGAAAAATTATTGGATCGACCACCCCAAATTATTTAAAAACTTGTTATAAATATTATATAAATAAAATTGTCATTAAAAAGGGCAGACAGACAAGCAGACGGAGGTAGAGCGATGAATTTTACTTCTGGAATATACATTTCCTACACACCTTATGAGTACAACGTGTAAAATAAGTTCTTAAATTGCTTACCTGGTAAATAAAATGTAAAGAAATAAACATAGGGCATAAGTGAGCTTAGTATGATTCCAATTAGAAAGATCATTGCCCTAGACTGTTAAAAGAAAGTTGAATTAAAGTGAATTGCATAAGTGCAATAATCTATGAACTTACACTTAAAACGCCCACTAGCAGCAATATCCCTGCTATGATATGGATAATGAAAAGAATTGTGCCTAATATTAGCACACTAAGACGTACATTTGTCATGTAAAGTAAAGTGACCATTGGGAGTAATATACCGTGAACTAAAGTCCAAATAGCAAGAAATAATGCTTTACCTTTCAGAGAGCAAAAAGTCTCATCCAAACATTGGCAAGCTTCGCACAAACACATTTTAAATTTAATATATACGGAAACAAATAAAAATAGAATATAGGTTAATAGATAATTTCGATAAATTTTACATAGTGAAATAAAAATGACTACTGAGTTTTTTACATACACTCAATTCTTCAATTTTTACTACTTGAAGTACCTATAATTAAAACAAAACTAATTCATTGATCCAAGTGTTAAAGTTTTGATTATAAAATTTATTTAATCAGGATATACTGCAATTAAATATAAAGCAATTGGTATTTTAATATATTACAAAACTGATCATGATTTGAATGCAGGCAAATAGAAATGTCTAGCAACCTTTGTACGGAGTATATTAGGCAGGTAAAATGTTTGAGTTCGTCACTCTATTCTTTTAGCTGTCAACATGTCAAAATTAATTATACATTCGTTTTTTCCAATTACATTACAATTGGATTCTAGTACCTCTGTGTAGTTGTTCGCAACTGGGCAGAATATGTGTATCCAATAAATTAACACTCCAAAATCCGTAACTCACTCATTAATCCATCAATCAACATCCAATAAGCATCATGGCCAGAATACACTCCCCAGAAAATCTCCGAAAAATGCGACAGTTATTCCTACAGATCGGTCAACGAGGCGATGGCAAAATTTCGTACTCGCAACTGGGCGAATCTCTTCGCGTACTGGGAGCCAATCCAAGTGAGGCGAGCATATGTCATCACATCCGGGAGTTGCGAGCATCCCATTGCGAACGCGTTTCCTTTGACGAATTTATGACTATCTATAATAGCATCATGTCACGGTCTGCAGCTCGTCAGTTTGTCTCGGGGTTGCGCTTTTTCGATGAGCAAAACACTGGATACATATCAGCAGTCAGGCTCCGACGTGTCCTTACAACCTGTGGTGAGCGTCTTACCGAAATGGAGGTGGACGAACTATTGCAAAATCATGTAAATGATCAGAATTTGGTGAACTATGAGCAGTTTGTGAATACAATCACTGGCAGCTAATTGGGTCCAAAACTATTGCCTCAACTGACTGAATACTACGTTGCATAATAAATTACATACTTCCAAGAGCTTTGGACGTAAGCCTGGTGTTATGGTATAAGCCAATTTGAAGAGTAATATTCGTAACTAAAGCTGTACATGCTTTCAAGAGTGGAGAGGAATGACAACTATGCTTGTTAAGCGAAACTGTGGTCATCAGATGACAATGGTTTTTAGTCATAACACACAATGGACAACCTGCATTGAACTTTGAAAACATATTGAGAGGTGCATTGAAATGTCGACTAACATTAAATTTAGATGACAAGTGCAGGATGACATTAATGTCATAATAATTCAGTTGTCTAGTGGTGTATCGTTTCTGTTGAGCATTGTATGTGTTATTTTCATTTTACAGTCAAAAATTGTGAAAGCGTCTGACGAGAGACAATTATAATTAACAGTAGCAGTTGTTCGAAGCTGGCTGCTGGTCGAATGCAATGGTCTGCAAATCATTTCGATTGCATAATGTTGCAACATGGAATCGGTCGCATTTAGCCATGGTTTTGCGACTTGCATTTTGACAGGCGTAACTGCTGCCTGCAATGCCCATAAATGCAAAACATTTCAATGCAATTTGACTTGGACTAGGGCAACATATGGAAATGTTGTCAAAAACATTACAATAGCTGACATATTTCGGACACAATTCCAATTCACCACTTTTGTGTGTGTAAAGTTGCAGTCAGAAATCTAAATCAACTTCCATAAAGAAAAATCAATATCAAGCTAAAATGAATTCAGCTATATTCAGTGTTAGCCCAAAAAAGATGACATTCTATGCACCCTACGATCGAACGCAAAGACGTTTAATCACCATCATAAATCCAACTGCTAACAGAGTGTTCTTCAAGATACGTTCGAATGCGACATGTGAATATAATGCTAGTCCAAATTGTGGCTGCATTGCGCCTTATGACTTCGGTGAGATAAATATCAGTCTTCACTCTTTTAATTTCCATAGGGATCAGGAATATTGTCATCGATTCTCTGTTCAATGCATTCGATCGCCGCCAGCGGAACAAATTCTCAACCAATCTATTCTGAGCATTTTTAAGCAAGTGCATCGCTCAGAAATAAATAGCTTACAAGTGCCCGTTAACCTGCAGCCGGAACCCTTCCGCTTATCACAGGATGAACTGGACAGCCTGTTGCAGCACAGTGTTCAAGACGGGCAATGGAAATCGCGACTAATGTATATTGACTATATTAATGAGTTGGATAAACTGTCCATAAAACAAAAGAAACGATGCAAATGGGCTCGCTTTTTAGTGCCATTGCTCATCATCACATCTTGTCTGGCTGGAGGTAAGCTGAAAGCACTGCAAACAAAAATAAATTTAACGACAAATCATTCAAGACAGAAAACCACAAACATAACTAATCGCTTGGAACGGCTTTCAAAGAGCTTCATATCAAAGAAATAAAGTATCCTTATTAATAGCTTAATAGATAAGAAATACATAAATTTGTAATACGCTTTTGCAGTTTTGTATCTATTATTAACATTTGCAATAACTCGCCCCCATCTTCACAACACGACTGCTAATGTTCAGCTTATGTTAATTACAGTTGTTATCGATCTATCGCGCTTCGTGTAGTCGCGCTCAATTCAACCGTGTATGTTAAATTGCATAATGTCATTTGCTTACTGATATGGAAACTGCTTTTGCTACTCATTTAAACAGCACTTTTTAATATATTCGTTGTATGTGTTTTTTTGCAGCATATGTGCACCGCCTGCATATTGAGGACGATTTACTTATGCATATCAAAATAGATAATCTGCAGCTCTAGAAGTACAGCACAGGAAAAATGTCAATGAATTCCTCCAATTACTTTTAAATTTGTTGTTCATTTCAATTACACAATAAATACACATTAGGTGTAATTTTTGTGACTGCCCTTCACACCGTTTAAAGAGATAAAATAAAACAATAATATCTATTTATAGACACGTTAAGCGCTCAAAACCCACGACAAAGATCTTAATCATGTAAAAGGTCAGCTTTCGATACCCAAACCATAAAAGTCGTGGTTGCATTTAATTTAATTGCAGGGCACACTTTGTTTAGGCGAATTTAGTGTCGCCCACAAAATGACAAACAGACGGACCACAGGACGACCAAAACACAACCACAACCACGACAATAACGACAACAATCGCAATAATATTGGCGAATATGAACCGCTCTTGATTTGCAAATGACCTGGTTTGCCTCGATTTAATTATGCCTTAAATCATTTAATTGCTATTCGATCAATTAAAGCAACTACACTGAATGCAAATCCTTGTGGTGATAAATCGTAATCCTGGGCATGTTTATGTAAACGGATTTTAATAATTATGTTCTATTTACTAATTTGTATGTTTATAAGAATACTGTGCTAACAAATATGTGACATAGGACAGAGCAGAAAAATAAATTTAAATTGCACGGGTGATTCCTGGTCAACCCAATCCAGAAATGTTTGCCGTGCTCCCATCAAGGAGTAGTTCTGTTCGAAATAATAATGTGCACGAATAAATCAAAAGAGAGGTATGTATAATATTTAGTATTGCTCGAAATTGACTAATTTACATTTTTTAATTAGCTCAACAAATACCCAAGAGCGAAAACCTAGATAAGCGCAGGCAATAAGTAAAATATTTTAAAACCACTTTAGATATTATGGGAATTGAACTGCAAGAGATTTTTGCCTATAAAAAGAGACCTTTGCTGGCATTGCTACAAGTTGAACTCAAACCATTCTGCGAAATGTTTGTTAGTTTCTTTCTGCTGCTTTCATCAGTCGGTTTGCTGTCTGCGGCACCTTACGATTCCAATAGTCTGGGCCAAAGGACTGTGGAAAATGGGAGGATCATTGGAGGTGTCGAAATATCGATCGAGAAAGCACCCTGGCAAGTTTCCCTGGAATGGAAAGGCAAAAAGAACGGCGGTGGCGCCATTTATAGCAAGAATATTATAATAACTGCTGCCCACTGCGTCGATCAAAAGATTCGAAGCGACCTTTTAGTGCGTGCTGGCGCCACCGCCCACAACTTAGGTGGCTCAGTGTTTGGAGTGGCTGACATCTTAATGCATGAGCAATATAATTTTGATCTTAACACAAATGATATAGCTTTGCTGCTGTTAAGCTCGCCTCTTCGGCTAAGCAACTTCGTGCAAGTCATTCCACTGGCCACAGTGGAGCCTAGCGTTGGAGCCACAGTCAGCGTTTCTGGTTGGGGTGACACTGAAGGGCCGTCATCAACTCGTTTGAGGAGCGTTAATGTTGACATTGTGGCACGCGCTGAGCGCGTAAAAGTGTACGGTAAGGAAAAAATCATTCGGACATCGATCTGTGCAAGTGCTCCTGGCAAGGATTCATGTCAAGGTGATTCTGGTGGTCCTCTGGTGTATCAGGGCCAATTGGTCGGCATTGTTTCATGGGGCATTGGTTGTGCTCTTCCCACACATCCGGGTGTCTATGCAAATGTCCCTGCACTGCATAAGTGGATTTTACGGACCGCTTCTGTTCTAAATCAAGAAAAAGATATGTAAAAATGGTTATAAATAAATAAGTCTGCACACAACTTATTGACCGCTGCATGTTTTCTTTGATTTAATAAAAATTTTAATATTTAATGAATTGAATTGAATTCTTATTTTTATGTTTTTAAATACAAGTATTCAAATTAGTAACGCTTGGAAAACTGAAACTTCTCTTCTTGTTGCACACTGCAAAAGCTTAAGCTGTTAAAAAGTAAACTAAGCCAACTAAAATTTGCTTACAACTCTAATGAATGTATACGAATTAGTGTTCCGATTTGAAGAGCAGCTGTAATCATATAACACGACCATCAATTTGGCAACAACAAGTGTTAAAGCTGAAAGAAGGAGTTAAGAGGCGCCCAATCCATCTAACGATTAACGGCTCACCGCACAACAAATGCGAATGTGAGCATATAAATAGCTAATCTGGCTGCCATAAAATCAAGAACTTATTATATCGGACTTCTGTCGGACCGTTTGAATGGAATACAGCTCAATCAGATCGATTGATGTGCGATACACAATATGGAGATGGAAAAACCAAAGCATTGGTAATTAGTCGCATATGGCACATGGCATGAGAAATGTTTTCCTTATGTTTGTGTTTCGGTGTGAAAAAGTTCCCACAGGGGTTTATCAAGCATTTCAACCTTTGAGTCCACGTTGATTTCATCCATTTGCATGGCGTGCTCTTAATCTATTAATCGCTTTTCTGCGTTTCCATTCGCCATTCACCGGACAGGCACAGCTGCAGTTCCGTAGCCTTGCACTGGAAACCCATTTGTTGGCAACGGTTTATTTTATATTCTTTTTTATTTTGTTGTATCACTAGGTTAAATTTCATGGTGCCACCAATACTTACGACTTATTGCAGAACACACAGCACCGTCGCATTTGCCTCGCAATATTGAGTCGAGTAAACAATGCCATGCAGGAAATGTATTCAGGGTATCATCTCCGTCTCCGTTATCGACTTTTCAACAAGCAAAAAGCAACATGGGTTTCATTTGCGTTGCAAACAGAATCTTTGGCAGCATCAAGTGCATCTGGCAGCGGCATTCCTAGTCCTGACCCGTCTGCCCACGAGCTCACTCACCTTGACAGGCTCAAAGGACCTACTCTGCGTGGGTTTGCATTTCCGTTGATTTTTAATGAGAGTTCCACGTAAAAAGAAGCAAATCATAGTACATCCTGACATCAAAAGAGCCAAGCCAAGGCAAGTGTACTCTACCTAACAGTCACAGGCTCAGAAGAAGCATGTACCCTTTTTAGAGAAACCTTAACATTAACCAACTTAACTAATCTAGATTTTCTTTCAATTCGAGGCAACTCCCATTGAGATGACATTGTTATTATATATAACGAAGTCACAAAAGCTATATACGCATCGGTAAATATTTAAGTGGTGATGGAATGAAATTGTCGATGAATATATATATAGTATATATAAGCCCCATTGGGTGCTTGAGAGACAGTCTTTTAATATTTTTCTTGATGCGAATTTAAATAGAGAAAATAAGATCTTTAGAATATTTAAATGTTTCCTTGCCATTATTCAAATATTAAAATAATTAATGAAGAAATTCTTATAATATTGCAACTTTTGTTGTTGTATAAAGAGTAGCATTTTGGCTCAGTTATTAAAATCTGTAGTTGTTAAAGTGTGCAATTTTCGCCCCAACAAAGCAAAGCAAAGAAAATTATGAGCAAAACTGAAAATCTTACAAGGAATAGCGAAGGACATTTTAATTTGTATTTTGCTGGTCGCGACAGCCAATTTAGCAAAATTTCGCATGTGTTTAGTTTATTTAATTACACTCAATTTAACTAAACTTAGGAGCATTAGGCAAAGAAAAAGTGTTGTTAGCAGCAGAAAAATCAAGACCTGTATTCAAATCTAGGTACAGGGAATCTACTTGTATTCACTTATTTTGATTTAAGCTCGAATTTAAGTTAAAGGAGAAGAACGCATCTGTTTGTAGATAGTACCTTCTTCCACATTGATAAGCCCTGTAAGTGTACGATTGCTGCCCAGTTGAGGAAGTTCATTAAGCTTATTTTAGTTAATTAAAATGCAAACGGACAAACGGACCGACTGATCAAAGGGCCAGAGATAGGAGTTGGTTGGCGGGATGGGGGATGTAGAGCACAGCCGCATAATGGCAAAATCAGTAAACACCGCAAGGAGACAAACCAGAAGATGCCGAGGTCATGTCCGGTGGCAAAATCTGGATTGCAGTGCCTGCAACATGTGTCAATTCATTTTGAGCAGCTGCTGTCCAACTACGCTTGCGGTTGTCAATTGACATCAAATGGGCGTGGGCGCCCCGGAGTAGTGTCCAGTGTTGTGGTAACACCCTTATCGTTGTTGTCTTCGTTGCCAAATTTATTGCAGGACATTAATTGTCAAGCTATCTAATGTTAGAAGCCGATACATTTAAATCAAAAGCTTGGCTGATAATGAGCCTGTGCAAGTCTAATCAACAGCAGCGCCATCGCCACGCCCCCAATTTGAATATGTTGTGTGCAACTCCAATTACGAGTTGCAACTACCACTTTTGCCTCATTCGCACTTTGTCTAATTTGTAGTAAGTAACAATAATTTAGAAATATACATTACTATGCTTACTTTACTGTGGTGAAAGTTCTGTATGCCTGACAACGTGCACCTTGCCCCTTGCCCCGCCCACACAGGCGCCTCCCTTGCCCAATTGTTGACTCTAGCATAAATTATAATTATTAAAAGCAGCATCGGAGTCAACCCTCCATCTGCAACAGTCACAAACATAGAAATTTCATTCTGCTCTATTTTCTTGTTTTCTTTTGTTTTTAGGTTGTGCAAAAATCGTTGTTGTTGTTGTTGTTTTTGTTGTTGCTATTGCCTTGGTCGCTGCAGCAATTTGGGGTGCCCCAGAGGTGCGCAACATTTTAATGCAGTTTGTGGTGCGCTTACTTTGAGAGCCGAAAGTAAAACGAAAACAATAAAGAGCAGTAATCTGAGGCACCCCGAATATCTCATACCCTGTTAGACAGGAATCAGAATGAGACATTTAAATTTTTGGTAAAAATATTATTAAATTTGTTGACATTTCATGTTTTCGTTTTTTGTGGTTATGTTGAAACAGAATTTAAATTAGTTGAAAATCAAGGAAATTCTTTTCTCTTGTTAATGTTTAATCTAAAAACATGAGTTAACAATAATTCTTCTGGAATGTCGATGAAATGGTGCTGATTTTAATGTATACGGGGTATACAAATACAACCAGAAACAAGCTGCAACGATGCATGCACTAAGAATACACACATACAACACACACACAACTCACACACACACACACAACCATAGTGCGTTTGTTCCCGTTTCTTGTTTTGTATAATCGATGTTGCCAAGCGCACTTTTAGCCCACTAGTTTAGTTCCGTTTAAACTTCTTACAGTCGTCATCGTTTGAAGTTTACCTGCACTTTTCCATGCCACATACAACTTTAGCTTGACAAGTGATTATCATTATTATCATTCCACACTATTCATTATTGCCAGATGGAAGCAGTTTGGTTAATTTGCCTGTTGAGTCATACATTTAATAGGTATTTTAAATGATGACCCCTTTTAAATGTTTTGATCTCTTGGCAAATTTGTTAAGTTTGCAACCAGTTTAAAATTTCTCAGATACGTTAACTGGAATGTGTGTGTGACTTAGGCTGGCTAATGCTTGTGTGAGTCAGCCTATAAGGGAAAGTGGCATGTAAAGGATACCAATTGAGATTGAGGGTCGATGACAGCAGACTACAAATATTTGCAAGGGCACTTATTTGTCTGAAAGATTTGTTCAAATATTTATGCAGACCAATTTTCAAAATTGAACGAAATCGGCTTCAATTTGCATCTTTTACTTTTCGGACTAAAATAAAACTCATTCTAAGAAGGGGTAAGCTTCAATCACAACTTTGCAATGTTATACGAAATTTGGAATTCGGTCCCTTTATGTATTCTTAATAACCAGCCAAAAGCTAAATAAAGATGTTAGCTTAGTCGATAAGCTCATAGACCGGTTTAAGTTCATGCTAAAATTAGACAAAATTTAATGGAAGGAATATAATGTGAGCTCGGATCAGTATGCAACTGGTGCCACAAATGAGCAGACGTCGCTGATATATGGCGACAAAAGGCGAACAACAAAAACTAAAAACCAGAGCTCTGAGCCGAAAAGTGGGACATGTGATTAGAGGAGCAAGTGAAAGCGGGCAGCCATAGAAATGGCCAGGCAGTCTCTGGAAAACCCAACAAATGCGGTTGCCAAGTTATTTAGTTATTTAGAAAAGCACAGAATGCAAATGCAGCAAATGTGCCAATTTCCACATTTCCACAATTCACACACACAAACACACACACACACACGCACGCATATACACACTCGGAAAGCAAGCCAAACAAGTCTGCAGCAACAATTAAAAATCGGTGTCAAAATACTAACGGTAAGAATTTTAAGTGCATTTCAAGGTTTCCGCATGCCGCGCATTAAGCATACGCAATGTGGCACGAACATTGCAGGCGATGCTGCAAGCTGTTGTTGCTCAGGCATATACAATTTTATAGCTGATGAGACTCATATTTATTCCACTAAGCAACCTTCTATAAATTTTGCACAGTTATATTCAAAAAACAAGTGAGAACGTTGCAGTCGGATGTAACCGACAGCGAAATACTATCATACCATAGTTTGTGTGCACCCAAGAAATACTGTCCCAGTTTGCCTTTCAGAATGAGGAAAGAAACCCTTCTTCGAAGTTTGCAACTGTAGCTATTTTTAAATAAAAATTATAGTCCGAAAATAGGCATTTCGACACAGGTCGAACCTTCAAAATTACATAACTTGGTCAAAACTGAACGCATTTTCAAAAGTTAGGGCGTTTTAATCATAGTTTGGCCTCTAGATCAATCCTACATTTAAAGTTGAAAACGTGATTTTGGTTCGGAACATAAGTCAAAATTATAGTCCGGAAATCGGTATATCGGCATTTCGGCTTAGGTCGAACCTTCAAAATGCCATAACTTCGTCAAAACTCAACGCATTTTCAAAAGTTAGGGCGTTTTAATCATAGTTTGGCCTCTAGATCAATCCTACATTTAAAGTTGAAAACGTGATTTTGGGTCGGAACATAAGTCAAAATTATAGGCCGAAAATCGGCATTTCGACATAGGTCGAACCTTCAAAATGCCATAACTTCGTCAAAACTCAACGCATTTTCAAAAGCAAGGGCGGTTTAATCATAATTTGGCCTCTAGATCAATCCTACATTTAAAGTTGAAAACGTTATTTTGGGTCGGAAAATAAGTCAAAATTATAGTCCGAAAATCGGTATGTCGGCATAAGTCGAACCTTCAAAATGCCATAACTTCGTCAAAACTCAACGCATTTTCAAAAGCAAGGGCGTTTTAATCATAGTTTGGCCTCTAGATCAATCCTACATTTAAAGTTGAAAACGTGATTTTGGTTCGGAACATAAGTCAAAATTATAGTCCGGAAATCGGTATATCGGCATTTCGGCTTAGGTCGAACCTTCAAAATGCCATAACTTCGTCAAAACTCAACGCATTTTCAAAAGTTAGGGCGTTTTAATCATAGTTTGGCCTCTAGATCAATCCTACATTTAAAGTTGAAAACGTGATTTTAGGTCGGAACATAAGTCAAAATTATAGTCCGAAAATCGGCATGTTAGCATTTCGGAAGAGGTCGAACCTTCAAAATGCCATAACTTCGTCAAAACTCAGCGCATTTTCAAAAGCAAGGGCGGTTTAATCATAATTTGGCCTCTAGATCAATCGTACATTTAAAGTTGAAAACGTGATTTTGGGTCGGAACATAAGTCATAATTATAGGCCGAAAATCGGCATTTCGACATAGGTCGAACCTTCAAAATGCCATAACTTCGTCAAAACTCAACGCATTTTCAAAAGCAAGGGCGGTTTAATCATAATTTGGCCTCTAGATCAATCCTACATTTAAAGTCGAAAACGTGATTTTGGGTCGGAACATAAGTCAAAATTATAGTCCGAAAATCGGTATATCGGCATTTCGGCATAGGTCGAACCTTCAAAATGCCATAACTTCGTCAAAACTCAACGCATTTTCAAAAGCAAGGGCGTTTTAATCATAGTTTGGCCTCTAGATCAATCCTACATTTAAAGTTGAAAACGTGATTTTGGGTCGGAAAATAAGTCAAAATTATAGTCCGAAAATCGGTATGTCGGCATAAGTCGAACCTTCAAAATGCCATAACTTCGTCAAAACTCAACGCATTTTCAAAAGCAAAGGCGTTTTAATCATATTTGGGCCTCTAGATCAATCGTACATTTAAAGTTGAAAACGTGATTTTGGGTCGGAACATAAGTCAAAATTATAGTCCGAAAATCGGCATGTTAGCATTTCGGAATAGGTCGAACCTTCAAAATACCATAACTTCGTCAAAACTCAACGCATTTTCAAAAGCAAGGGCGTTTTAATCATAGTTTGGCCTCTAGATCAATCCTACATTTAAAGTTGAAATCGTGATTTTGGGTCGGAACATAAGTCAAAATTATAGTCCGAAAATCGGCATTTCGACACAGGTCGAACATTAAAAATTCCATAACTTCGTCAAAACTCAACGTATTTTCAAAAACTAAGGCGTTGTAATCATAGTTTGGCCTCTAGATCAATCCTACATTTAAAGTTGAAATCGTGATTTTGGGTCGGAACATAAGTCAAAATTATAGTCCGAAAATCGGAGTATGGGCATAGGTCGAACCTTCAAAATGTCATAACTTCGTCAAAACTCAACGCATTTTAAAAAGCTTGGCCTTTTTAATCATAGTTTGGCCTCTAGATCAATCGTACATTTAAAGTTGAAAACGTGATTTTGGGTCGGAACATAAGTCAAAATTATAGCCCGAAAATCGGCATTTCGACACAGGTCGAACCTTCAAAATTCCATAACTTCGTCAAAACTCATCGTATTTTCAAAAACTAAGGCGTTGTAATCATAGTTTGGCCTCTAGATCAATCCTACATTTAAAGTTGAAATCGTGATTTTGGGTCGGAACATAAGTCAAAATTATAGTCCTAAAATCGGTATATCGGCATTTCGGCATAGGTCGAACCTTGAAAATACCATAACTTCGGCAAAACTCAACGTATTTTCAAAAGCAAGGGCGTTTTAATCATAGTTTGACCTCTAGATCAATCCTACATTTAAAGTTGAAATCGTGATTTTGGGTCGGAACATAAGTCAAAATTATAGTCCTAAAATCGGTATATCGGCATTTCGGCATAGGTCGAACCTTGAAAATACCATAACTTCGGCAAAACTCAACGTATTTTCAAAAGCAAGGGCGTTTTAATCATAGTTTGACCTCTAGATCAATCCTACATTTGAAGATGAAAACGTGATTTTGGGTCGGAACATAAGTCAAAATTATAGTCCGAAAATCGACATTTCGTCATAGGTCGAACCTTCAAAATGCCATAACTTGGTCAAAACTCAACTCATTTTCAAAAGCAAGGACGTTTCAATCATAGTTTGGCCTCTAGATCCTACATTTAAAGTTGAAAACGTGATTTTGGGTCGGAACATAAGTCAAAATTAGAGGCAGAAAATTTGCATGTGATACCTTCGGTATCATAGTATGATAACAGAACAATATGCACACATACTTTTACACATAAATATGGTAAACGAATCTCATAACTTTTAATATTATATATAAGCAAGTGTTTGCTAAAGATGGGATTACTAAAAAGTGCAATCAAATCAATTTTCTCTATTCAAAACGCTGATAGAGTGGGATGCGAGTGGATTGAAAAATGTATTGATTGAAATCAACATTTCTGTGGACGGGAGCAGACTGCACTTGAGCCACACACACATCCACTTCCACATCCACATCCGCATCTGGCGACAGCTCAACATCCACGTCTGTCAATCTACCTGTTGTCAAGTGGACTTGGCTGTCTGCCATTCACTAAACGACATCTGCGCAATGTGTCAATAAACCTAAATCAAATGCTGCAAAAGCGACAGCTGAAAATTGTCAAGCTGCGAATTGTGATTTGCAATAGACGAGGTGCTGGTCCTTAACTCCACAAATAAATGCATATCTATATATACATACATATATACATATAAATATATATACATACATACTTTTGTTTAATTTAAATGCAGAAATATAACTAACTATACCACATTTATCACCATATTTGCATTTTTATAGACATTTTTTAAAATGTCTCTTAATTATTTTAACTTGTACGATTCAGTTTTATTTTTATTTATTTTATTTTTTTTTATTTTTTGCCTTTTTTATTCAAAGTGTTATCAGAGTTGTTGATGTGTACGTTGAATGAATTATGTCTCGTGGAGCATTTTATGAGAGATGTGTTAGTCCTTGAAATTTGAATTTGATTTTTGGAAATTGAACGTCTGTTGATCCCTGATTACTGGCCGCGCCGTCCCCACATTGCGTTATTATTGTTGTCAATTGCTTCATTGTTTTGATTCATAATGGGATTATTTGGATTTTGGTTTCCTTCAAAATTGTTATCAAATGCAACCTATTTGGTAAATCATAAATCAAAATAATATAAAATTAAAATTAAAAAGTCTATGAGGCACCAGTAAATACCTGATTGTTTGCAACCGGTCCAGTATTTTCATCGTTTTTATTATTGTAATCTAGATGACAATTATTTTAAGAATAAAACCATACTAAAAAAAAATGTGAAAAACTTTTAATTTACCTTCGAAAACCACAAATGGTGTGTTGTCAATTCCCGAATTTGTTGGTCCATAGTCGTTGTTGCCGCCGAAAGCATTTGACATATCCGGCATATATAAGGATCTATCCTGTTGCTGATGTCGCATTGGACTATCATGATGCATCAAAGAGCCTTTCAACCCGTTATTAGAATAAAGCAAAGAGTCCGAACCGCTCTGATTGAACTCCAATGCTTGTTCGTGTTGCATTTCCCAATTCAATTTAAAGCGTTCCTTTTCGCGCTCACGCTTATTTAGCTCTATAAATTGAAAACATTACTTTTGTTCATCTCAGATATATCCACAAATATTTCTCAGTGCATTGCTATACACACTCACCCTCACGCAGAAGCTCAGTTTCCCGCTCATAGCGAGCCATCTCCAGCTTGGATTCGAGATCCTCTTCCGCCAGCTGCAGTTCGCGCTTAATGGCAGCTGTTGTGGCACGATATCGATCATGCAGCTCCTTCCATTTGGTACCGTATTCGTGCTCAAAAGAGTTGAGTTCTGCGAAACGCGGTCCAATGCTGCGCTCTTGGTTGTACTGGCTGTTCTTGTTGATAGACTTTTCGGGATATCCGTCGGCGTTCTCGGAATCCTTTGGCTCCACCACACATGGACGCAGTGAAGCAGTCAAAAGGAATGATCTCTGCTGGCACATACGAAAACAAGTAGTTGCTGATGACTTCTTTTCAAACTCCACGGTGCCCTCGCCCATATGATTGCCACGATCGTCGACCGTAATGATGGCTCGCTCAACGGGTCCGAAAATTTCAAAGGACTTGTGGAGAAGCTCGTTGGATACGAAGGGTGACAAGTTGCTAACCCGTAAAATGGTTGCGTTGCTAGCAAATCGGACGCGTAGCTGGCGTCCACCTACCATGGTGCCGTCCAAGGCACGCTTAGCCTTTTCGGCATTCGCATAATAATCCACTTTGACGAACGCAAACTTCTTATCGGGACTCAAAAAAGCCTCGCCCAGTTCGCCATACGGCTTGAACAACTCATGCAAGCCGTCGACACTATAAATATCAGTCAAATTTCCCACATAAAGGCGATTGCGACCGGCAAACTTCAACTCATCTCGCTCCTCCATCGATTCCAGCTGATTAGTTGGACCGCTAAGGTTGCTCAGCTTTTGAATTACAGCGTAATCATCGCTGCGGTACGGATACGAATTATTATAGTTGTTGGAGCCGCCTGAAAAACGTCCGCCCCCAAAACCACCTCCCCTGCCACCACCACGTGATCCACGGTACTTGCCGCGTGACTCTCCTTGACCTTGACCTTGACCTTGACCTTGACCTTGACCTTGACCATGCCCCTGACCTATAGGGGTGCTGGCCACACGTTCACGAAATGAGATTGCCTGATTTTGGTCTTGTCCTTGAGCTATGTTTGAGTTATTTAAATCCATTGATAAATTTCCAGCAGAATGCAGCTGCTATACACGATGTAGAAAAAGAAAAAGTCACTCGATTTATTAATATATATACATATATGTATAATTTTAAATAGAAATATGCAATTCATGCAAGAACTTCAATCCCATTGAGAATTTTTCAAACTTATTTAATGCAAACACTGACATTTCAAAACAATAAAATTCAATTGCAAATATAAAATAAATTGTAATTTAACTTATAAAATAAATTGTAATTATAACTTATAAATAACTTACGTTGTCTTTCTCCATGTGCTGGATATTTCCTTCGCGAATGCGATTACGTGGTTTTTTCGATGCGTTAACACCAATTGCATTATTTTGGATATCTGCAACGCGCTTTCCATTCCTATTGGTATTTTCATTTTCCGATAGCCATCCTTGCAAGTCAACCGAAACTGGATTAGTTTCCATGTTCACAGAAAAAAAATATTCACACAATTAAATGAAACTTGCACAATTGATGATTCCTAGTTGATTTAGAGAGATCGAATGACGATATTCTATGCTCTCAATTGACAATAGAAAAGCCTACTGAGTTTGTCAAAAATGGAAATTCAATTCGATATGTTTGCGAGATATCGATAATTTGATATGATTTTCGATTTTAATTTAGTATACAAAATACTTAAAATACTAGTCTTTCCGGGTCTACAAACATCACGTTTGTTTTCATTTTTTTGTCGCAAAAATTCAGCAATCAACGTAGTGTGTTCCAAGTGTCATCCGGACATATTTGAAAACTCTGCCATTAAAAACAATTCAAAAGTAAAAAGGGAACGTACCTAGTACTGTTAAGAAAATATATTTTTAAAAAGTTTTACAACATGTCTCGGCTTAATCCATATATACTTTATAATGATCTGATGTGTCACCTGAAGCCACATGGAAAGACTTGTGAGGCCTACATGAGAGCACAACATCCCGAGTGTTTTGAGCAGAACTCAAAAATTGCTTTCATTGTGGAAATGCAAAAGTTGTATCGTCAATTCCTTGGCAATGATGACAATTCAGACTGCTGCTCGATGATACACCAAGAACACGAATTTGGATATATATGGTATATATTGTTATTGCTTCTGATCAGCATTGCAATCTTATATGCTATTCAAAAATTGTTTGCCCAGAGACGAGCCCAGTGAATACAAACAAGGAACTCTAATAATTACTCCAAATCGTTATCAACAATTAGAATCATCATTTGTTCTCAAATTAACAGCAACTACATCTGATGTATTGAAATCTAAAAAAAAGTTAATAAAATCTCAAATTATATGTAATCAATGTTTAAACTCTGATTATCAATGCAAGCGCTAAGAACAATAAAACCAAGAGATAAACTTACGAATATTCTCCGTAATGTTGCAAATCTATTCTTTTATTTTTCTATTTATTTTGGACACAAAGGAGTTTGTTGCATATGTATATGTACATATGTATATAAATGTATATAATTACTAAAATCAATTGTTGTTCGGAATTTGCTTGCCACATGATTACTCTTTTCAATGCTGTTGAATGTGGCAACAAACAGTTTTAACATAAGCAAATAAATAATTATTTTCATTTTGCTAAACTAAATAATAACATTCACTTGTGTATTCCAGCTGCAAGTTACTTTGAGCTGTTAAGTTGTTGCCAGCAACAGCAGAGTCGCCACATGGGCCAGCACTATTTTAATTTGACTGAAACTCGGGTGGGCGCAGCTAAAGGCCATTCTGTTCGTGGCGCTAGAATTAGTTCGTGCAACGTCTGCTGCTCCAGCTAGTGGCATGTTCTGGGCTCTGTTGTATGTTAACCACAATAATTTATGCCTTTGAGCCGTGTTTGAGTCAAAGCCTTTTGTGTGGGTGTGCGGCAGTCTATGTATGTATGTGTTATGTGTCTGTGTTTGGGTGCACATCATTTTACCTATTAAAGTAAAACACCAACAACGCTTATCATTACAAGCATCGTCATTGCAGGCAGCCACCATTACCACCACCAAAGCAGCAGCAAAAGCAGCAGCAGCAGCAACAACAACAACAACACTAACAATAATTATGAGCGCTGCGTTGCGCATCCTTTCGTCGACGCCATTTTGTTTAGTTTATGCTATGTCTGTGTGTGTGTGTGTGTGTGTGTGTGTATGGGTCTTCGCCTCGCACTTCCTAATGCAAAAAGGCGACTTTTCAGCACACATTTTTAGCAAAATTAAAATATTTATGTTGGCGACGTGCTTAATGCCACACTGCTGCTGCTACTGATGTTGCTGCTGCTGCTACTGTTGCTACTGTTGCTGCTACTGTTGCTGCTGCTGTCGTCGACGCCCATGATATTTGGCCCAGTCCCCCGCTTACAGTCCGGCTCCTCGCCAAACAGGAACTCCCTGCCAAGCACTCTGTTTAGCTTTGGATGTGTCTGTGTTGTTCTACGTGCGTGTCCATGATTATGGGCAGCTATATCTCTCTGCGTGGCCTGTGGCATACACTTTAAAGAGGCATTATAAATGTGTCAAAAGGTTATTTGTGCATATAGGCCAGGACTACAGGGATAAATCAACAGTTATAACTCTATATTCTTTGCTATAAGACAACCACTATTTGCTAATATTTAAAATTAAATTCAATAAAAATAATCAAAATTAATGACGCTTTACAGAATTCTACAGATTGATTTTATTGTGTCTTCTATAATATTACCAAGGGTATCCGTAAGTACCCATTGTCAAAGTGTACCCTTTCATTTTACTGCAGCTGTTAAACAAAAGTTGAAGCTTTTCTGTAAAATGAGTGTTCCTCTTCTCCTCCACCATGTGCCCCATTCGTCTATCCAAAGCAACATGATGATGATGCTGCCACTTACTATTCGCGCTTTAGAAACATCATTTTGCTGTGTGTACACAGTGCAGCAATCTAACTTCAACCCCTTCACGCCACATGCAACTCCCCAACACTGAATATTAAAAACAATATATTAAACCGTTTAGATTTTATTCGCTTTTCCTATAGAAACTCAGTATTTTGTCGCCCAAAATGCAGCGTGCATTTCGTTCAGCAAATTAATTACATTAAACTTAAGTTTATTTATATTTTTATGTGCAAATTAAATGAAATTTTTAAAGTGTCATTAGGGGCACAGGAGGAAACCACAAAAAACAAATAAGAGAAAACGATGGAGCTGCAAAGGGGAAGTAAAAGTAAATTAAGCACAATTCCTTTACAATTCCTCTGGCGTTACTTGGCCAAGTTGTTTGGAACCTTTTTTTTCCTTTCTCATCTCGATTTCAAGCTTTCTCTCTTACTCTCTCTCTCACTCACTTTCTCTTCTTTTTACATCCGCCTGCCGTCTGTTTCTTAATAAAAGCTCTCAAATTTATGGCTATTTTGGGACCGGTCGCAGCATCCTTAAATTGTAGACCTTTCTTGTGGGTTTTTCGGTCTGTGATATTTTCTGCCCACAATTTTTAAATTTAAAGAAATGGTTTAAAAAAAAACACATTTTTTAGCTCATCTTTACACTAAAACATTATATTAATTTTTTGCGATTTGGGAACTGGAAAAAAATATAAATGAAATTCAGACTTGTGCTGTCTGCATACATTTTGCTCAGAGTTCAGAGTTCAAAGCATACCTAACTTATTTAACATCTAGTTGATGTTAATTTCATTCCAACAAGTTGCCTCAAATAGCTGACCTGTTCTGAGCTGATTAATGCAATAAGTCATCATTAAGTTTTTATGTTGCACATATCGCAAGCAGACACAGACACAGTTGCTTCATGTACTTCTTGTATCGTTAAGCAACTATTTTCTAGCTCTTGGCAATTTTACACTCGGATGCGTTTAATTTCATTTTTCCGTATCTATGACACATGGCAAATAAGTTCCACACAAGCCACGCAGTCCCGTCAGAAATGGAAAGGAAAGTGGCAAGCGAAATTCAATTCCATAACATGGTGAACTGCAAAACAGATGTCCATCTGTGAGTTCAGCACATCACAGATATAAACTGAATTCAAAAAAAGAAAAAAAGAAAAAAATTCAAATGTGTGCCAGGACTCAAAGGAGAGTATAGAAAATAAAACGGAAATTAAGCAAAAGCAACGATGCTGAACTCTTACCGAGCGGAAATAGTTGAAATATTCAATAGGAAATTTACAACAACAAAAAATCAAACAAAAATTGCAGAAAGCGAAAAATGTGGATAGAAAACTCTTACTAACTGAATGCAGTGCAGTAAAATGCAGTGCGCTCTGTTAAATAATATGGTTTTGTTTTTATTTTCTTGGGTCACACGATGCAACTTAAATTTAAACAACTAAAAGCTTGTCTTTTACAACACTCACTCACAAACATACACACACACATTTGGATGGACGGACGAACAATGCAAGCGCTGCACAAATTCCCAAAACTAAACCGTTCCGAAAAAAAAACAACAGAAACCGAACCGAACTCGAACGCGTAACCTAAACCAAACCCAAACCCAAACCTAGAGTGCCGTGCCCGGAATGATGGAGAGTGTTTTGTGTCGGTTAGGCTGCGACCGCATTTCGTGCAAATATTGACACATGTGCTGCTTCAGGGGTTGGTGGAGGGGGAGGGGGGTTGGAGGGGGCGTGCCGCGTGGACAGGCGAAAAAAAAAAACAAAAAACCCATGCCAAACGCTGTGGCCATTAGATGATTTATAGGTCAGTTCGCGGACCCAGTCACTATTTCGGCTCAAATAAAACAAAGGCGAAATGAACAACAGCTGCATCGATTGTCAGCCGGAGCGATGTTGCAAGACAAGGCGTAGAATCTATTCCATCCATTCCGTACTACCCTCCTGCTCCCCCCCAGAATGTACAAGCGGTGTTTCAATTTGAGCATCATGTTCCACAATTGAATGGAAGAGTCCGAACAAAAATTGCACTAATGAAAAATACTCAGAATGTTGTTCTTCAATGACAGTCGATACTCGATGTGAAAGCGAACTGCTTCCAATTGCATTCTTTGCTGTTGCAACACACGAACTTGTAAACAAAAAGCACTTATTGAGAAATCTAAATATTTTACAACTTCAATTTTAAAATCTATTTTTAATGAAATAAATAAATATTATTTTGCAAAAAATAGATTTAATTATAACAAGGGGTTGGGCAAAGGGGCAAACTAGTTTTACTAGTTTAAACTATTTATAGCTGTTTTGAAATTCCATTATCTACACATGGTACCCCAAGTGACAAGACCCTCTTCTACACACACCCACACACACACACAGTCAAACTGTTTACAATGTTGTGTTATTCGCAGTGCTAAGTTAATTCGAACGGCAATCGGGAATAGGAACTTTCTGCAGGTGTTGCCAGGCTACAAATATCAATTTGTTAAAAACTTGCAACAAAAAAAACTATTGATATTAAAAAGTGTTGTTGACTGTGACATTTGTGAGCGACACTTTTAGCCCACTAATGGCAAACACATCACACCAATAAGCCAACAACTCCGACTCCCACTCCCACTCCCCGGAAAGTACCAATGAGTCGTCCTGTTGCCATTTGGCGTTAGTTGCATGTTTGTGCATGTCCTTGTATCCCACTCTAAACTCCCTTTACTCATTGTTGGGCAGTGTCGTGTATGAATATTCGTGTTTCACTTGCTCGTTTATTTGCTCGCATTACAATTACCAAAGGACCCAAGGACCAAATACACGTACGCAATTTGTTTGAACAGCCACCGGCCAAGAACTCGCTGAGTGTTGGGCTGGAACGGGGCTGAATCTGGGTGGCAAGCGTTATGTAAGGATGTTAGGTTGTTAGTACGTCCCGTTACACAAACAAATTAATTTCGGACCAGACACTCCAAATGTTTGGCACAATTCAGAAAATGCCCCTAATTGAATATTGTTTGCAAGTGTTGTTGTTCCTGCTGTTATTTAGCGAGTCGTGTGTTGGGTTAAATCATTAAACAAAGCATGAAATTGGTCAAATTATGCAAATTCTAATTATTGAATCGATGTATTGTCTCATGGCATTCGAACATTTGCATTCTATAAATACTAAATGTAATCGTCAAATATAAATTAAAACGAAAATGATTTTAATTTGCAACTGATAATCCACAAAAATAAAGTATGCCAATATAATTATATAAATGCGTATTTACATATATTTGCATAATTATTACAAAAAAAAGAGAAATAATAATTTCATTGCAAGATTGCATATCTAAATAAACTAGCTGATATTTGTAAAATTTATTTGTCCAACAAATACTTTGTACTATTCCCTAATTGAGCATACGAACTGGCAAAAATACCAGGAATTGTTGTACGCAGTTAAATTTGCAGTTTATATGCAGAATTGTGTGTTCATATTTCATTTTATTTATTTGCTGGCGGAAGTTTGAAGCGTCGCGTACACAGGATATTAAAAGGACACGTAGTCATGCATGCCATGGGGCGCCACCCAGCCACCCAGCCACGCAGCAGCCACATATGGAGGCTGTCGTCGTGGACATGAGCCGCAATATTTTTGCATTTTATTTCCTTTTCGTTTGCATCTTTGCTTTCCACGTATGTTTTTTTGTTTGTTTGTTTGTTTTTAGTTGAATTATGAATACGAGGGCATTGGCTTTCCCAAAAAAGTTGGCACAAAGGCGCTGAAAGCAATTCGTGTTTTTAGTCTTGCCAAGTTTCAGGAAGTCGTTTCAGCAGAAATTTAATTAAGGCCCTTAATGCATTTTCAAATGCCTGTCATCCAGGAGGTGCCGCCAAGCAGCACTCAGCCCCAACTGCTCTTCCAAAATAAAACAAACACAAGCAAACTGCATTTAAGGGAATATAAAAACAGCAGCGACGGCCCTCATCCTGGTCAGCAAAAACCCAACCACACACATCATTAATTTTTTTGCCCCTTTTTTTGAGGTTATGCAAAGAAAAGCATAGCTGAAATTATGAGCTAAGCGGTAAAGAAACGCGAACCACAGCCGCAGAATCAGCGGCAACCAAAGAGTCATCATGAGGACCAACAATTGTGGTCAGCTCCAGCCTCAGCCTCAGCCTCAGCCTCAGCCTCGGGCCGAGACCCATTTGGCTGATTATCCCCTCACGTCTGGTTGCCTGTTGCCTGGTTTTATGCTCCACAATTCACAGCACATTGTGCTAATGGCATTTAAACTATTTTGATCTCTGCCCTTTGGCTCTTTTCATTTAACACAAAAAAAATGCAGTTGACTTTTTATTCTATTTTCACTTTTCACATTTAAGTCTAATATAATTGTATAATTTTTCCGAAAAAAACAGATTATTGTTGCAGTTATGCAATTTATTATAATATAATAATATCATATTTTACGGTGAAAGTAACTTTAAAAAATGTGGTATATTTTTGGGACCACTTAAAATGGAAAAGACCCTAGGATTATAGTACTATACCATATTCTAGATATATCAAATTTAATAGGAAAGGCATGCAAAGTTGCAGGAAATTAGTAGAAATTTAAACAGCTTATTCTGGTTCAAATTCCACATATATACATATATAATAATCAAATTAAAAAGATTCTTGATCTGCAGCCAGCAAAAAACGTATTTAAATATTTATACCCTATGCTCTATTTTTGTTGATGTGCTATGGCATTATGCCAACTACATAAGGATTAACTTATAAAACTCATCTGCACACCTTTGTTTGCAAGCAAACGGTAAAGTTGTAGCTTCAACTTAAGATTGTGGATATTTTGTATCATCCGCTTGTATGTATATAAGTATAAGTAGCTACAAGATACATAAGCTTATAGTAATTATGCATATTGCGTAGACGCAAAATTAACAAGTGCAAACAGAAAGATCAACAGCGGGTGGCAGGCAATTCCCGGAGCAGTTTATCAAGAAGCCACTGGCTGGCCACGTCCATCCCATGGCTGTTGATTTTTATGGCAGTCGCCAAGGAAGGTAGTCTTGGGCTGTTGGCAGTGTCTTGTATGGCATCCTGTGGACTCCTGCATCGCACAGTCGGATTCACAGTGCTGGTGGGTGCTTGTATACATATATTTAGTGCAAATTGTAATTTAAACATTTTGGAATGGAGCCAAGTAATAATTTGTTGTACCGAATACTACTTCTGCTGGTGTTGCTACTGCTCCTGCTCCTGCTACTGCTACTGCTTCTTCTCATCCTGGCAGGCGAATTTAGATTTGTATTTTTCGTTTTGTATTTTGTGTACTTTTGTTGCTCCAAATTGATGTGCATCGCTGGGCGAAGGAACAAGGAAGCCAAGAAACAGCCACCATTCTTATCGCATCCTTTGGCTGCGGCCTTAACTGCTCCTTGAGAATAGCATTTTATTTCTCTGGGAACAACATGAAAGTCAAGTGTTGCAGTTGCGCGCAATTATTCGAATCCGCAGCCGGGGATTCTGACTGGGCTCAGATGCCGCTGTCTGGATTTCTTTCCGAATCGTTTGCTGCAATAAATTCTATTAAAATGCAATTTGAAGGGTTTGTGATTTTAAATAATGCCCAGGCAGCTCTGGGTTAATGCAGAAGGCAGTTCTTTTTGACTTCTTTCCACTTTTGTTTGTTAGCCCTGCCAGGGATTTTCGTTTTACTTTCCATTCCGCTTCAGATTGAGATTTATGTAATAATGGTATCCTAGAGATCGCTGTCGACAATATTTATAGCTTATTCGCTTTTGGGCCTGGCTAATTGAACTGCCATCAATGCAAAAAATATTGTAGAAGCTGCTTAACACTGAAGAACTGAACACTGCAATCATTGCAGAGTTGAGACCATTAACCATTAAATATACTATAAAATATCCATTCAGCACAACATAAATATATTTTTAATGAGGACATACATATATATGGGATTTTGGTCAGTGATAAGCTCATCCAATTTTAAGCTACATAAAATTTCTAGTGTTTTATCCAAAAGTATATTAAAGACCAACTTTGAAAACTCATTAATTCATACAGAGATAAATACATTTCAGAAAATTGTTGTTCTATATTTTAGTCTGTGGCAAAATGGCAAAATAAAATAAATTTATCTTTTGGCAACGCAGAAAGATAGCAATTAGCACAAATACACACCAACTGCGACCATCAGATACACAAACAAAAACTATTTAATATTTGTGACCGACTAGAAGGATACCACTTACGAATTTGTAATAACATATGCTTCTGAACTTTATCTTTAAAAATAAATAGCGAAGTTTCTGTTTTTTAATGTTAATATTAGAACCTTCTTCATAGACTTACCTTGACAACCAGATAAAAAAAACTAATATAAATATAATATAAATCCTATTTCCTCGACTTAAATATATATTTTCTTGTACCGCTATAAAATGCACACAGGGTACAAAAAAAAAAACATAAAATGAGAACAATAGATAAATGTTATATTTATGATATTGTCGCATGTTAATTTATCAAAAAATTGTTCCCACGTTAAATGACAAAACAATATCGGGGCAGAATAACAATTTTAAATATGCCACAAAAACTATATAAATACACATTTTTCTTTTGTTGCTTAAAAAAGTTTCCAAGTTGTTGCACATTTTATGCACAAGGTACATTGGTTTAAATGTTTTTGTTTCAATTGAAATTTAATTCGATTGCTTGGTGCAACTTGGGGGCGTGGTCTTGCGAAAGGCCACAGTTGAATATTATTAATACGCCCCATAAGACCAATAAATGGCGAGCATTATTGTTGTTGTTGTTGTTGTTGTTGTTCACGCTGTGGCTGTCTGTGTGTCGCTGTGCAGTTTTTATGGTTATTGTCTTATAGTAATGACCATTAAAATTGGCACCGTTAAGGCCAAAGCTATTGTTGTTGTTGTTATTGTTGTTGACCCACAAAAATCGAATGAAAAGTGCAACAGCGGGGATCTGGTGAAGCAGCTGCAATGTCAGCTTAATAATTACAGCACACACACACACACACACACACACACACATACACACTCACGCACTGACACACAGACAAGTTTCGGTTACATCTGCGAGCAATTTTAAAATGAAAACCCAGAAGAAAAGCTGAAAGCTGGGCAGCTGAAAAGCGCTGGCCAAACTGCCAGCCATTTACACGTCGACACATTAAAATAAATGAGACTTTGCCGTAAGCTTTCGCCTTTCTGTTGTTGTTGTTGATGTTGTTGTTGTTGTTCTTGTTGTTGTTGTTGTTGCAAGAATGGCAGACCATTTTTACGTTTACCATGCGAAATTACGCGCAAATTACAATGCATAAGAGCATCGAGCGACATTCAGGTGAGTTGAGTTGAGTTCAGTTCAGATATTTCTTTAAGCGGATCTTTTCACAATGTCCGTCCAACTGTCTGTTGACTCTTTGCTCACATTTGCATTGCATGACTGAAAGTTGCAGGTTGCAAAACTGGAGCAGGGTGGAGTGAAAGGGATTGCCAATTGAGAACCTGACCTGATTGTCTGGTTCGTCCGCATTAATTACATTGTACAACTTCATCGGAGATCCAACGGGCTGAGCTCTGTTTGCTCGTTAAAGTTGCTCAAATTGTACACGACACACTTTGAATAAGGTAAAACCTTAAACAAGGTGTAAAGTGACACAAAGTTAACTTACACAGAGATCTGTTTAAATACGAATATTTTATAAATTCAAAATGCACAATAAATGTGGTTTTCAACTTAATTAATGTTCGATCTTAAATTTATAGCTTTTCCTTCGATTACCATATGTTCCTATATTTATTTTGCAAATCCTTCAAATTTTCTCTCGCTCATTAATCTACATATTATTTTTGCACCGAAATAGCTATCTCTGGAGCTCGGGGGTAGCAACAGCTTTAAGGCACCTACTAATAACTGTAACCCTAAACAAAATAAACCGCTTTCAAAGGGGCGTGGGATGGGGTACGTTACGTGGACTGTTGCTGCTGCTGGCTTCAATTTAACACCGCCAACAAGTGACAACGAAACTAACGAAACATACACACAATTGCACACACATTCGCACACACACACACCCAGAGGTACACATATACTCTGGATACTGGCAAAGCATCAAATTCGGTTGGCAGCATGCCACAAAAATGCTGGTGGCAACAACAAAAACAAACGGAAGTCAACAAAGGCGCAATGCCAATATGCAAGGGCAACAATGCCACAAGAACAGCAGAGAGAGAGAGAGAGAGAGACAGAGACAGAGATAGAAATGTGATAATAACGTGGACGTCAACAAATTTTACGCCCCAAAGAGAAGACTATGAATTTTTATGAAATTTGCCATTTTTAATTTCAACGTGCCTTAAAAAAAAAAGAAGAAAAAAAAACCAAGAAACGCAAACAAACTGTCATCAGGTTGTGGGCATGGCCATATTTTGACCTGGCCAGCAGCGACACCTTCATGGAGAAACATGTCCATGTCAGTCATGGCTTTCCCGCAAACCCGACCGTAACCCGACCTTAGCACCTGCTGCTCTCCCATGTCGCCACTCTGGATATTTATGGCAAAAATGCAAAATTAATGACGTGTGACGTGAAAATTGTCACAAAAAATGTGCCAAATTAAATTTCGGCTCGCGCTCAGTGGCCAAAAGCCAGCGAAGCGTTAAATTTCACTACCGCAGCATAAAATTCAATAAAAATATATCAAGTCGAGACATCATTTCACATTTCGCCCCCAAAGACACCCACATTGGGCTCAGAAATAATATCTGTGTGAAAGCAACTTAATGTTTAAAATCTCAACAATGAGACAAGAATATCTAGAATTGCGTTATAGATAAATAAAATTCCATAATACTATTTCTGGACCTGTATTACAGCAGAAATGATGATTACAACTTTTTTGGCACATTCTCCGCAAATTGTCCCATAACATTGCCGGGTGGATTATAATTGCAAACCACCCAAGTACGATCCGCTCTATAAGAAGGAAGAATACAAATTCAAATGATGTAAGTTGAACCTGTTGCAGCTTATCAAAGTCACCTGCGTGCCACTCCTGATCCCATTTCGGTACAAGCCTTCCAAATTAGTTGCGTAAAGTGACCAGAGGTTGGCGAAAAATCGGGCTTATTAAAGTTGAAGGCGTTGATCTCCCGGTACCACATGTCGACGGGCAAATCGCCCGTTACATCCATGCCGCCAGACAGGAAGATATTCTCGCCATATTTGGGTTTCGGACGATGCTCCATTGTGTTCTTATCGCGCAGATGCTGCGGAACAGTTGGGTTCATTATTAAACTATATCAAATTGATAATCGAACGGAGTTTTCCTACATTCGCCCATTCCTGGGCATATTTGTTGAGCTCATTGTTGATCTTCAGCTCAGGACAGCCGTGCATCTTTCTGTATTTGTTGGTGGTGATGAACACATCGTGAAGGAACTTCTCATTGTTGGCTTGGGTGTCTTGGCCAACAGGTCCGGGCGCACGCTCTTGCGTTTTGGGTATCGGCGGCGGTTTTCTGGCCATTAATAAATTCGGCTGCACCCAGGTCCAGAAATTAAAAAGTTCTACTTTTTTAAACTAACCAAATTTTATAGTTTTTCACATTATTTGTACATTAGATTCGACACAAACATGAGTCAGGCTCGAAATTCGAAAGGTAACTTAACTGTGAGAAAATGAGATTTATGCAGAATTATTTAAAATTTTAATAAATACCCATACCAAAATGATGGGATTTCCATTTTTTTCACGTATTCCCAAGAATTAATTAAGCATTTTTTCTCAATTTACAACTTCATTGAGCATTGGAGACATGGGCCAAAGTTCACATGGGAAAAACCCAACTTTCGTCCAATTAAACAATAAGTGCTTTAAATATTTTCACATGGTCTGTCACGTGCCAATTTTTGGGATTTAATAAAAATTCATTAAAAAATTATGGATTAATTTGGCTGAAATAATGAATGAATTTATTGCCAGGCGCTGACTTATGCGATTGAGTTGAGATATGGAGCAGTTATACTGCCTTCTGTGTTGTGACATTTTAATGCGTATAATTAAGTTCGTGGTTCAGAGTTGAATTTTTATTTACCCACCGATGGTGATTCACATCTCCAATAAATTGCATTGCCATTGAAGGAAAAGCAGAGAATAATATTCCAATATTGGGTATCTTCCTTTAAAGCCTTCAGTTAGTATAAGGTTCAATCAAAATAAGCAACTTACAGCTTGTAGACCCACCATTCTATTACCAATTTCTCAAAAAGCTTTTATACGAAAACCGAAACTTTCAACATTAATAAATGCTTTACTTAGTTGCCAGGTGACTCCCAACAGAGAAATGAACTCCGGGTACCATAAAATCCATGGCGCATCACTTTTTAAAAGTAAAAGAAAACTTTGTGCGAATAACTCCAACATTATAAAACTTTCAACTACCTTTCTTGCTGTAACTTCATCGAAGTTTTAGTGTCTTTAACTAGTTAACTTATTAAAAACTACAATTATCAATAGCTATCAATTAAATTACTAAATGAACTTGGAAACAAGTTATTTCATTCATCTTAATAAACATAGGTTAAGCTTTCATTGCAAACCCTTTTAAATAGAAACTCTCCTTCTGAATGCCCCACTCCACCCAAATAAGGCCTGGCGGTATTAACATTTTGATTGATATTGTAGCCTGAGAGTGACTCTGGCTGAGGGGATGCTCATCGTTTAGCCATAGATTAGATGCTTCACAGTCGCCGAGTGACGAGGAGCTGTCAGCTGCGCATTCAACTCCGATATCAGTCACTCACAGCCATGTAATGATTGGATTAACCCACATGACGTATGAGTGATGTATGAACATTTGCATTAGTATTAGTATTGCCTCGCAACGGTTATTAATGAGCTGCCCTCACTTCGTGCAACTCCAGTGTGGCAGTCCCATCTGGGCGACACTAATTGCCAATTATGTCAAGTGAAGTCATTCCCAAATGCTTCATAAGATATATCGAGCATTTATATTGCCTTAAAACTGGCGATAAATGAAGTTTAGTAAAAGTGTCAATTCTATAATAATGTTATTTTTAATTTTAAACTGTTCTTATTTTTTATTCATTGCGTTGATCTGTTTATTTGCATTATCCTCATTGGGATATCATCCACTTAAAGCTTAGCTCTGTCAAGCGTTACAGCTTAAACCAAGTCAATTAATTGTACACGTCCATATCGCCGCTGCAAGAGTGATTGATATTCACATATTCACATTTAAATTCAGGATACATTGTGGCAACAACAATGCCACAGTCAAAGTGTAAAACCAAAACGTACGTTACTTTCTGTCGATTTAATTAATTTCGCAAATTTGGTTGCGTTTATTTATGGATTGTACGGGTAGAAAGAGTGCTCCACATTTATTTGTATGCTCATTTGTAGAATATATATGTGTATGTGTATGTATATATGTGTATATTTATATATATATGTGTATATTGGGCTGCGTTTTAATGATAACCACAGCATCTGTTGCCGGATGCGCTCGATTGCACATGTTCTGTAATTGAGCGGCAAAAACAGCAAACTGCACAAAATTTCCATTATTCTGTATTTTTTTAATGACTTGAATTTTGTAGAGTGACAAAAAAATTTTCGCGTATTCGAGTGTCCTTTGTTTGTGCAGAGAAAATTAATATAAAAAAAAATTTCATTTGAATTTTGCATAATTTATGATTCAACTGACAAAGTCATTTTTTAATCAGCATTAACATCTGATCCTTTTGCTCATTATTCTGTATGAAATGGTAAATATCGGATAACATAACAACTAGAACATATATATAATATCTATTCACGCTTATTCAGTTTATGTAGTTCTAACAATAAGTGCCCCTTTCTTTGCGAATATCGACAACAAAAAAATGGTTAAGCATTAAAAAACATGATAGTATCTACAGCCCTCCAATTGATATAAAAAACTGAAAGCACTATAAGAAAGAAACGCGGATTTTGTATAGAACATATTTTAATATTGAACAAACTACTATATATACTTTATACTATAATATAAATCTACAATTTACAATTATCCTAGTCAACCTGAATGGTGACTAATGGCAAATCTAGGAAGCTCAATTTGTAGGCTTCGAAATTTCAACAACTTCAGCAAAACTAACACGATTTTCAAAATGCCAACCTGTCGTGGTTTTATATAAAAAAGAATACCGCATTTAAATTTAGAAATACTATTGCCATTTTAAGTTAATCTTAGATAAATTCGATCCGGTAGAATAGTTTGATAGTTTGATAGTTTTCCACTACCATAACTTGATCACAGCTGAAGAGCAATCAAGTAAAAACTAAAACGTGCAGCGATTGAGGAGACGCGCACTTTGAGGCAAGTTCATTGCATCACGGCACAAAGCCAATAAAACTGGGCCAGCCACTCAGCTGCAGACTGGAAATTGAGCCGAGTGTCGAGCTGATAGCCATGGATTTTAGCCCACAGCTCGCAGCGGCAGTTGTTAGCCATCTCAATTGAATCGACAAAGAGAGAGCGAGGCACTCGGTTCTGGACACGATACGCCTACGCTGAGGTACCAACCAAAGGCTGAGGCAAACTGAAAAAGAGAGCTCCACTTGCAGAAAACCTCTTTCAATGGAGGTGGGCAGGAAAAAGGGGGTGTGGCTACTGCTACTGCTGCTGTCGACTTTGGTAATCCACTTTGGCCGTATTCGCTTCTTTTGAGCCGCCAAACGTTTTAGCTTCTATAGCCCTACGGGGCAAAAATATGGCAAAACACACACCAGAAATGGCCACTCCATTTCTTCTGCTCGCATGGCGCAAATGCAATTTCCAAAAATATTCTCTGCCCCCCTCCCCCAAAAAGTCGACTATGAAAATAGCGGAACATGGCACATGCAAATTTGTTGCAGTCTTTTTGCCACACACTGTTCCCAATGGGGAAAAGTGTAATTTGGTCTCGTGTAAATTTGACTTTTTTTTGTCAACTTGGTAGGTAGGTAGAGATTGCAATCTAATAAAATATATATAGTCGTTTATATCTTCTCTTCATACTTATTTTATAGCAGCTGGCGAATAGTCCAAGTTTTTGAGATTTAACATATTTTTCCGCTGTTTGCTAGAAACAGAGCATTAAACAGTCAGTTCACTTCGACTGACCAGTTTTTACCTATTTCCTATCCATAAAATCACTCGATTAAGGAACGTTTTGCAGGCATGTGAAAATGGAAAACAGAGCTCTAAATACATTTACTGCCTTTTTTTATGCAGTTTTTTATCTGCAATTCCAATCAAGTTGGGGTAAACTGAATGGAAAAAAGGATTTCGAAACGTAAGGGAAGAATAAGAAAAAAATAGGAGATCTGTACTATTAAATGACCTTATCCAGACATATACACCAAAAATAATATTTTTTAACACCACTTTTACTGTACTATAAGTTTACATCCTGTGATAGTGTCCAGAACTAGTTAAAGGGTATAACATAGTCTGTAGTTCAAAATGATTTTTTTTTTTTTGTGCATTTGCCTAAAAGTTTTGAGCCAAAACTTTTAGTTGTCGTAAACGTTTTGAAAAACACTCAATCCGTTTTTGGACAGTCATCGAAATGGGGTTAACTTCCATGCGATTGTGAATTTACAATTCAAACGCAAATTGCTTTGATAAAGATCTAGATTAAGTTTAAGTTAAAGAGAATTTGCACTTCTAACCAAACGAAAATATTCAATTAAATCTTAAGAAAGTAAAGATAGCAAAATAAATCAACTAATTCTTCAATTTATATGTATAAACTTTTTGTTTATCATTTAGATTTAGTTCAGATATTTTACAAGTTGAAAATTGCATTGCTCGAATTCTCATTTTAGTTGTCAGCTTAGGAAATTGTAAAATAAATTGAAATACAAGACGGACATTTATCATTGCCACATTTCAGCCAGTAAGCCGGAGTTGCATGACAACAGCTGAGGCAAATTTCGTTGCCAGGATAAAGGGGCAGCTCGAAAGGCAACTCAACAGAAAACTATCAAAAACTGTTGCAGAATTAAAATATTTATTCATTGTACGTGCGCCTCATGTTTATGCCCCATCATGTTGCCTGCCACTTATTTCTCTGTAACTCTCTCTCTCTCTCTCTCTCTCCATCACTCTTTGTTGGCAATTTGTGTTGCATGAGCAATGAGGAAATGTATGTGTGATTTTGTTTATTGTTTTAATAAATGTCAACAGTCTGGAATTGTCAGCAATTAAAGAAATGCTGAATGCCTCTGCAGCTACAACAGTTGCAGCAGCCTTCGCAGCATGTGGCAGCCACACGTTGCGCCTGAAACGCACACATCAATTGAATAAAACTTGCCGAAACTCCCTTTGTGGCCGGGGCAAACCGAACCGGCATCAAAAACTTGTGAGCCGCAAAATGCAATGACATGATTTATGACCAATAACGGAACACAAAGGATGTGTTCCAGGATTGTGTTGGCCACGTGCCGATTATTTGCTCGTGACACGAACACACACCAAATATTTTTGTAATGAAATCAGATATACTTAAATCAAAAACATACGAATACACTTTTAATCCATTAATTTCTTAAATCCAGCTGATTACAAGAAATATCCTTTATTTCCAGATCTATAGATATATATGTATATATATATATATTTAATATATATATAATGTCTTAGTTAGAGATTATGTTCGTGTCGCTATTAAATGCCTACTCCAAAGTGCAGTTGATTTTCACAGCTGGTGTGGCATGTGGCAACTTGCGAGTTTGGTCAGGGAGCGTCATTTATTTAACGTATGCGCAATTTTCTACTATTTTTTTTTATACATTTTTTATACATTTTGTGCTCACATCGCGTAACGATTTGTTCGATTGGAAAAATTGAATTATACACTTTTGATGAGCATAATAAAATGTGGCAGCTGCATTGGGGCGTTGCAAACGAATGAATTACCACTGTGGTCGTCGGCTTTCGTATTATGCTGGACCAGCGGGAGGAGTGAAGAGGCAATTTAATGCAGGGCAGCAATTTAAGCAATATTTAAAATATGTACAAAGTGTGTGCAGGTAGAGAGGGAAGTGTTGACTTTAAAAATCCCTGCTTATTCACTTTTAATTAAAATTTACAATTTAATTTTAAATATGTAGAAAAAAATTATTTAAAAAAATTATTTTTCGACTTGCAACAGTTGTGCTTTCATTTATGAGTTGTACAATTCCAATTCTGCATTCTTTTTGTTACAGTCAGAATAGGTATAAAAATAGCCATTTTAAGTGTCTCACAAAAAGAAAAACATATTTTTCTCTAATTTGTCAAAGAATAATTTTCATAAAAGTGAAATGCACGAGCTCAAACAGAATGTGCAGAAATACAGTAAATTATTAGCATGACAACTTGCCACAAACAGTTCCCCGATGGAGCATTGCAAGATGCTATCTGTTGCTCAACTTTGCAACACACCTCCATCCACCCACCCTCCTCCAGGTGAGTTGTCGACTCTTTGACAAACTGTTTTTACTTACATAAACAGCAAAAAGAAAACATTTCGATTACGTTTCTTGCCAGCATCTGTTGCCTGTTATGATGCAGTCTCTCGCAGAATGTGCCCCATTGGGAGGCAATTAAATGTGGCGCTGTTGCCCCGTTTATTTTTCCCTTTGATAGGGGAACTGGAAAAAAGAGGAGGTAAACATATACATACATATACATATATCTGTGTTCATTCGCTTTGTGAGCGCAATATTTTGTTTGTTTGCTCCTCGAATGAGGCAAGCCCCCCCTTAAAACTGAATCCCCCCTTTCCTGTAAGTCTTCAGTTTCAGCTACTTCGCAACTTGTTTGCATTTAATTAAAAATCAAAACTTTGACCTGAACAAATTACTGAGTGCAGCAACTTCAAGGGCCATTAACTTAATTTGATCAGGTTTAAGCGTTTAATCAGTTAAAACTTTTGATTGAAATTATATTAACAACAAACAACAGACAATTCAAACAATTGAGAGTTTATTTGTTGTTGAGAGTTGCCATTTAGCAGATCAACTGTATCCAGCTCTGAATTGAGCTCGAATTTAAGTAATTTTAATTAATTGCCAGAACTGGATGCTTTTTAAGCACACGTAAAGCTAAATGCATGATTTAAGTATGTTTTAAAAGGATATGAAAGCTTTTTATGGCTAAAAAAATACAGCAAACACTTCTTTAGAAAGTGTAACATGTAATATATGTATCCAATAAATTATGATACTCATTGGCAAATCTGCATATATAACAAACATGATAGTCATTCAACTCCAGTGCCAATTTTTCATTGTCATCTGCCTTGTACCATCATTTCCCCCAGCTTTTTGGCTGGACACAAACTGCAACGCTCCGTGACTGCACTTGAAATTTGAATATTTTGAGCTAAAATTATAAGTCGTTGGGTATCCATCAAATTAATGGAATATCGTGTTGGCCAAGTCAAGAGCTGCAAACAAATTTGTTTATATGGCTAAAACTGTTATCGACTCCATATCGCATTTGTTATTATTTTTATTACTTATTGTTCTTGTCGTTTGCTGCTGCTGCTGCTGAGCACAGTTTTTAATAGAATTACTTTCCAGACTTCTGAACAACAAACTGGAAAATGGCCCGTGGCTGATGTAGCTGCCATGCTCCATGTTCCCTCCCCACCCACTTATCGACTGAGGCACAACACAAAAGCAATTTAAAATGCTAACGGAAAATGATGCTGACTCATAAATGGCTGGCAGGACTCCCAAACACCCCACCATTGCCCCACACAGAAGACTAAACAACTTTGTTGAAGATTTGATTGAATTAAACCAATTTGGTATGCATGTGAACAACACCAACCACCACCCTGCGCACATCCTCTTCCCGTCCTCTGGTGAATGCCCGGGGGGAGGGGGAGGGATAAATTCCAAACACGTATCCCGCAGTGCAGGTCCTGCTCAACATTTTAAACGTTTTTCAATCCACACAATGCAATCTGATAGCCGTGGGGTTAACTGTTCCATTCCGCTTTAGTTGCTCCTCGACACGAACGTTCTCCTGGTGACAATATGCATTTGCCCCAAGGCCCCAATCTCCAGTGCCAATGCTTGTGGTCAGGGGCTAGATAAGCTTATTTTGCAGGCGCCTTCAGTAAACTGGTGCCGTGGCAAGTCAAGTGGTGTCCGGCCACCTTTTCCACCTCGACGTGCTGCATGCGCCCAATTAAATCAAGCCAAGAGCCAGCGAAGCATCATTCAATGCACTTGGCATTCAAAATGCTCAAGTGGGCGTGGCGCCAATTGAATGATAACGACAGCAGCAGCATTTGCTGCATCAGTGCATCGACAGCAGCAACTGCAGCAACAACAACAACTAAGGCTGTGTTGTACTAAATTGGCCAAAATGCCTGAATGTCTGTCTGTCGGCTTCCAGCCGTCTGTCTGGGCAATTCGGGCAACGATCTCGACCCTCCGCAACCATCCGGCACCAAAAAATTGAATTGAAAGGCGCACCGCGGTTTGTTGGCTTTGTTCGATGGCTGGCAAAATTGGCTGTTCCCTCTCCAGAAAGATATGACGGAAATACACTACCTAGCGACCAGTAGCAGTTCCAAAAAACTCATTCAATCAACTTTCGCATTCCCCTAAGAAAAAAATCTGCTCACATCGATAGTGTTCCCATTATTTTAATATTGGGAACAAATACTTGGAATTTACTTCATACGATAAAAACTTAAGGTATAAAAATGAAAATGCTAAACTTGTTAATAGTTGGTAGATAAAACCTGCTTATTTAACTTATTATTTTAACTGAGATAACTAAATTCCACTTAAAAAGCAGTAAATGAGTTTTGCTTCGCAACTTTTCTCTATAAAAGCAAATTGAGCTGCAAGTAAAGTTGGTAGAAAAACAAAGTGTGCTAAAATGTATCTGAAATTGTTGCAACTGTTGGCTTTAATCACTTTAGTGTCTATTAATTTGGCGTCTGATATTGATACATGTCGTCCCTACGGTCGCATCGTTGGTGGCATGGATGAACTGATTGAGAACGTACCCTGGCAGGTCTCCTTGCAGTATCGAGGAGAGCACGACTGCGGTGGTTCCATATACAGTGCTGAGATCATCATAACTGCTGCACATTGTCTTGAAGAAGTAAAGACCCCTGATGATCTGCAGGTTCGCGTGGGATCCTCTCAGCACAACGCGGGTGGCACTTTGGTCAACGTAGCTGCTCTGCTCATCCACCAAAACTATTATAGACCACAATTAAATAACGATATTGCCGTATTACGTCTAAAGGAGTCACTCACATTTGGAACGGGTGTGCAACCCATTGCGCTGGCTAAGATGAATCCCAAAATACAAGCATTGGCAATGGTAACTGGTTGGGGAGATTGGTCTTTCGGAAAACCTGCAAAAACGAACAATTTACAAAGCGTTCAGCTTAAAATTATTAATCACGAATTGTGTAGTTCTTTCTTTGACGCACCGATAACTAAGGAAAAGATTTGCGCATGTTCTCCGCAGAAAAGCTCTTGCAATGGCGACTCCGGTGGTCCATTAGTCGTCAATAAAGAACTTGTGGGTGTTGTCTCCTCCGGACCTTGCAACGGTCCCAGCGTGTACACCAGTGTTCCTGTTCTATACAACTGGATTCTGGAAGCTATTCAAACGATTACAAAGACTAAAAACTGAAAAAGTGTAACTTAAAAACTATTTGCTCAACGTTGTAATCGTGAAATGTAAATCAACAAAAATAAATGAATAGAACATAAAAAATACCTGTATCGCAAACAATGCATCGTAGCACTCCAACAAAGCAATATATATGTATATATATATATATATATACATATATATATAGTTGTCTGATATTGATTTATTTTTTCAGCAATTACCAATATGTGTTCCATAACTTAATTGAAAATAACTGAATCTTTACTGGAATTTGTATACCAGATTCCGAATCGGAACCTAAATTGGTTTCGGTTTGAGCCTCGTTAAAAAGAGATTCGCGCCAAAATGTGGTTGAATACGTTTTGCGGAATATTTGCGAAGTGAATGGGGAGAAATATGTGATTTCAGGAATTCATTGAAATGCATTCATTTCGTTAAACGCAAATGCGGCGCATTCAAAGCACCGCAAACTATTGGCTCGCCTGTGGATATACGCAGCTATTTCCGGCACTGATGCCAGCAACTTCCGTCCGTGAGATGGCCACAGCTGCCGGGGTTATGAACGGCTCTACACATTTATCTGCATCCACCTCCTCCAACACCACTTCCCTCCCTCCCAGCCAAGAGAGTGCAGCACTGTCGCTCTCTGTGTCTGGCTGTGTTGTGCTAAATTCAAATGGAGCTGACTTAAAGCCTTGCTGAGCAAGTTGAATGCGTCAATGCGCAATTTATGAGGATGTATTCCATGACGATTCTAATTTGCGCAGTCAGCGAACGGCGACGATTTTAAACTGGAACGTGGTAGGTGCCATAGTTTTTTTTTCTTTCCGTTTTGCGAGGGGTACAGTTCGGATTGGGAATGGGACTTGGGGTGCTCGTTAATGCTACGCACGTTGCCATGGACCAAGATGAAAGATACGGGACACGCTAATCATAAAACAAAATGGAAAACATATAAATCAGTGTCCTTGACACGTGTTTGCCAACGTGCAGCCTTCGATGGATTTAGCCAAGGTGCCATCCAAGCCAGCAGCAAGGGTACCCGCAACCAGGTGCCTAATATCAGTTGCCAGCTGCCAGTTGCTCCAAAAGCGTACCCGGGTCAACCTGTGGCGACATCTAGCGCGACGACTTGTGCGCTGTCACGTTGTAAATCTCGTGAGGGCAAACATGGCACAGAAGACAACAACAGTGCCACAGAAGGCGACACGAACACAACACACAACAACAACACACACGCGTGCTAAGCCATATTTCTCCATATCCCATTTACATACACAAGCACGCATGTGTGTGTAGGTGTATGTGTGTGTGTGTGTTGACAGTTTGAGGGGAGTATGCCCAATGTGGCCAAGACCCCAAAAGGCTACAGGCCGAACGATTGCATTTTAAATTAAAAAGACGTCAGCGCAACGAATCAACAGCTGCTCCCCATGAAAAGAGCACTTCGCGAAACTGCAAGATGCAAGATGCAGACAATCCGAGGGAAGAGCTGGGAATCGATATTGAAATCAACTTGAAGTCAGGCATGAAAGCAACGATATTAACAACAATAAATTGCCTGATTGCGCATATAACTTATATATATATATGTATTTCCGATTCATTCGAGGGGTCTTAAAAACGTCAGCCATTTATGTGTGATTTCCGAATGATTTCAAAAGTACACAGGAAATAATTGAAATTAAGTTCTGCTTTCTTCATTGCAAATTATTCGCTTTTCTACTTTAAATAGTCTTTTGGACAATATTTTAATTTTTTCCCCGACTCCATATTGCATATATATTATTAATCAGCATTATAACTTAAGCTCCGACTTGAATTTAAATGTAATCAGTCTAAAAGTATATAATCCAAGGGGTGTCAAAGATAGTCTTTCTTTCTGGTTTATTATTAGATTAGAAGGTGTGTGCACTGCGACCTGATAGGTCTATTGTGCCCCCTTCTGGGCTAAAAGCTCCTCCATCAAACCAAGCTCTTGCACGAATGCTAAAATTTTTATTGGGTTGAGGGCTACTATGTCATTGCTCATCATGACATGCATCCCTAGGATGTTGCTTCTCTTCCTTGCTAAGGCTACACACTCTGCAAGGATGTGCATTGAGGATTCCTCCTCACCTTCACAGAACCTGCAGAGTCCGCTACTAATTATACCTAGCTTGGCTAGGTGACTTCTTAGTCTACAATGTCCCGTCAGTAGACCGGTGAGTATTCTAAGATTGTTTTTACTTATGGATATAATCTGCTTAAATCGCTTCTGATTATAGCCACCCAAAAGACATTTGGCTTGTCGGAGTCCTGGTGCCTCTGTCCAGCTCCATTCTATATTCTGGTTTTTAATATACTCTCATTCTCCCACTGCCTAACATTTTTTATATATCTTTTCAATATACATACATATGTACATGAGAAAAATAACATTTATTTTAAATTTCTCCGAATGAATTCGGGGAAATTAAAGTTTATTCATGTTACGTATATTGAATTTCAAAATTATTTTTGCGCAGATTACATAAATTCAAAATTGAACTTTCTATCGAATTTCTTGGCATGTTTGCCAGCCTGGCCATTACCATGCAACTGAAAATCCCTTTCAACTTTGCTAACTTCTGCAACGTCTGGCAACTATTTGCAGGCCTTGAGGGTGCAAGACAGTAAGAGAGTCTCTAAAATCTGCAGAGCTTAATATCTGTTTGGACAATAAAGATTTCCAAGCCATTGGACAATGCAAACTATGCAATATACTCATAATCGCATGATATATGCCCAATCTCTGCAGCAAAGTTTTCCAAATTGCTTGCAAGCCTCAACATCCAGACGAGCTGAGTTGGCTGAGGAAAGGCAGAGCCAAAAATAGGATGCTGGAAGCAGCGCTAAGCCCTGCATAGCTTCGCACTCTGGAGAGTCAATTTCCAGCGATTAAATTAAGAATGCATAACTTGCAGGGTTAACAACGTCAGACGGAAAGCGGCCAATTGCCATGACTCGTCGCCCCGCCACACCACTCCTGCCTCTGCCCGGGGCAGTGGCAGTGGCACTGTTCTGGCACTGGAGGCGATGCTGGTCTTAGACTTGGCTTTGGAAGGCTCTGATTTTTATTTGCCATTCTCTTTGCGCCTCTTATGAAATGGGCAAAGCTGGCTGGTTGGTGGGTGAGGTGAGGTGAACTAAAAGGTCCTCAGGCCAGCAGCTGCATTTTGATACCCTGTAACCAAAGAAAAATAAGCATAAATGCTTAAACTGTTTTAAGAGGATATTTGAATTCTAATATTTGCACTATAAATGGAGCAAATGGTTCTTCTGTGAACGCATGAAAATAATATTGATAAATGGCATGAATTAAAGATTATTATTATCGCATTCAAGTTAAGCTCACAAATGAATTGTTAATAATGTTTCCCCTCCCTTTATCAATAAGTTTTCATTTTACTAATCGATTGGGCTACTTTGGCTAAATAATTTGTTAAAATATTAAATTCATAAGTGCCTAAGATATGTGGACGTTATATGGAGCATATACTGTATATTTCGTAGTCAGGTGCCTGGAGTTCTCTAACTTGTTTCAATTTGCGATTGCTATTTCTGCAACATCCTCACCTGCCCGAGAATTGCATGTACACAAGACGCAACTACATGAGCACATACAACGGAAAGCATGCAACGTTGCACGCCTCTTGCGATAAACAGGAACATCTTGTACTTGGGGCACTCCTTTTTCTGTACGCCAGTCGTTGTATTTGTTTTTAATGCTGTTTGCATTTGCAAATAGTTTTCATAAAAGTTGCTGCTGCTGCTGGTGCTGCTGGTGCTGCATGTCGCAACATGCTTGCAACATTTTGCGGTTGCACAAAGCAGACAAGACAACAGCGGCGACAATGGCAACGATAATGGGCGCCAGACTGAAATAACTGAAGGAACAACACAGTGCCACGTAAACTCGTGAGTTGAACTTACCATCGCTTTTAATTTGTAAAAATGCGAGAGTGCAAACAAAAATAAAAAAATAAAAATAGTAAAAAATAACATCGTTGAGCCTGGGCAATAGTCGGTCAAGGGGTCTGCATGGTTTTTCGTGCTTCGTTTGTATACTCTGACACCGAATGTATCACAGTATATTCGTTTTGTCCTGGAGTGTTACGTCCACTTAAGGAAGTCCATAAACTGATAAAGCCACATTTCTGCCACAATTATAGATTGCAGGCAAAGTCCTTCGAATATCAGCATATGCCACGCCCACCTCCGTCTACCCAGGCCCCTCGCTCCTAATTATTTGAAATGGCCATATTCTCCTCAATTTTTGAGTTAGAGCCGTCAAATTACACATAATCACCAAAGCCGATATCTCTCATAATTGATATGCTAGAGTCACCAAACTTGGAAAGAAGATTGTTAGGAAACTCTTCCACCATTTTTTTTTTTTGGGCAAACCCCCTCACGCACTCAAAAATACTAAAAAAAAAATATCTCCCAAAGATCGGTATTACTTGACTACACTTACGCCCTTTTGTGGCACCTGTTATCAGGTGGTATTACTTATGATATCAGAGTGTTTCGCAGTCGGTTACGCCCGACAAGCGTTTCCATTTGCATTTTTTTTTTTTTTGCTTCACATTTGCACGTCTGGCCAGTGTGTACACCACACATAATTGAATTAAGGCAATGCTTTTGCTCTCACTCACACCCTCTTGGGCTTATTCGCTTAATGTTATTTGCTTGTTGCTCTGCGCTGCCTTTTGTTACCAACTTTTATATGTACACTGTATGCACACATACATACATATGAAATTTGTAAAGGCAATAACGGGAAAAGCAACAAACATAAAACCCGCTAGATCAGCGATTAACTGCGAGCGACATCCGTTTATTGTCGACTTTATGTTTACAAAGTGCGTGCTTTGTTTTCCGTGTGTTTTTCAAGAGGATAGCAATAAAAAACGAGAATAAAGAAAATCTACAACATTAACTTCAGCACAATTATCCGACTTTGACTGGGTCCAAATTTGCAAAAAATTTTAGTATCAATAATTCGAACTCATGTGAATCCATTTTTTTATAAATATGTATTATTAATAAAAGCTTTTATTTTTTTTGTCCCCAGTTTGCTTTATAAATAAAATGTATTCATTGGCTTAATTAACAATGCTATAAAGGAATACGTGAATATGTGAAAA
Organism: Drosophila kambysellisi; assembly: GCA_035042185.1. Taxonomy (NCBI): domain Eukaryota; kingdom Metazoa; phylum Arthropoda; class Insecta; order Diptera; family Drosophilidae; genus Drosophila; species Drosophila kambysellisi. Next base: position 4,449,517 of record JAWNLS010000720.1, read on the forward strand.
TAAATAATTTTAATTTTCAACCGGTAACAACTATGCAAAGAATTCCAATAAAAAGGCAGCAATTAAGTGTTGTGCATTTTGACAAACTAAATTATTCGAAACTAAGCCCAAATTTCTAAGATCCAATGACAGCAGCAGGCCAGTAGGCAATATACATTTCTTTTGCAGAGAAACCACATGACTCACTCAACTCTCAACATATGAAAGCTCTTGTTATCGTTTTAAGTATGTGTTTGTGTTTCTGTGTATGTGTGTGTGTCTGGAAAAGTACCTTCCATTATGCATGCAACCAAAGCAATGACCAAAGGAATATTCAAGGCATTTAGCAACTCATTGTCCCTTTCGGCAGCAGCAGCAACAACAAAAGCAACAAAAACAACAACAAAAACAACAACAACAACAGAGATGAGATCTTAAAAATGTATTCATGGTCCTCAAATTGTATAATTTAAGTTTGCACATAAAATCACACCACAAACTTAGACATGACCCAAAACAGGAATAAACAGTAGAACTTGCAAGTACACACATGCACACATATGTACATACACACACACACACACACACACACATACACACATGCACACTCCCCTACACATGTGCACTTCAACTTATGCTCTGCCATTGGGGAATTTGTCTGGAGCCAGGGTTGCAGAGTCACGTAAATTGCTTGGGATATTTATCAGAAGGCAATCGATCGGCACAAAAGAAATTAAATTTGTAAATCACCAAGTGTTAAAAATGTTAAACTCCTAAACGAATATAAACTAAAGAATTCTAACTAATAATAACAAGAAATGACCTGCGCACATATCAAATATCATATCAAAACAATTCCACAGCCCTGAATCCAACTACACCTTTATCACATAACAGCAAAGAGGAAAGGAAAGGCGACTCCGAATCTCAGGGAAACTCTTGGCCGGCAAACATATCGAATTTGAATATTTTGAAGCTGTTGCCCGCAAAGCGTTCACAAAGGGAACGCAACGGATACAAAATACAAAAGTTGTACGCCATAAAAATGCCATAAAATTGTGCAAATAGCTTAGATACAATATTTAGAACAAGCGGATACATGAGAGATACATAAGTATCTGCTGACCCAAGTGCGTGTTCTCATGAACTTTTATGTGTGTGTGTGTGTGTGTTTGTGTGTGGGCACATTGTCAATCCTAAAACTTTAAGTGTTCCCAAACCGTTACCGTTACCCAGTCATTGTCATTGTCATTGTCGTTGTTTTATCCGGATTCTCATTTGCACGCACCTTTTTTATTTTATTTTATTTTTTTTCTTTTTTGCAATGTTACAGATTTTATTTTAATTTTTGTTCTCTTTGTTGAACCCTTTTCAAGTGGGCTACATTGGGCAGGGAGCAATCTCAACACGCACACAACCGCATCGGGTGAGTTATGCTGCTCCGAGGTTTTACACACGAAGCATTTCTGGGCGACAAATTGGTCCTCAAGCTAAAACCCAAAGGTTGCCAAAGTGTGCGCAGTTTTGAAAGTGTAAATTGCATTGGGTCGAGTGAAACCGGGTGAAATGTGTAGGGGTTGGGCATATGTATGTGTGTACGTACATATGTCCAGTGGTCTTGTAATAATGGCCATTAGTTTGCTTGCGGCTACTGCAAGCCAGGGAGACATTTGCAGAATAATGTTCAGGTCTTAATTAGAATGCCAGCTCAGGTCTAGCAGAAGACGCACGCCTCATAAATTATTTATATGCAATGAACATGAAATTTAAATAATCAAACTCTAGCAAACTTGGACACACAATCGAATTGGCCCACAACAACGGTACTCCGTCCTTAGCCTTGTCGTTTACATAATCGAATCAAGCTGAAAACTACTCGTCGGATTACATCGAAGTTGAGTTCCAAAGGCCCATACATAAACTTAACTCAAAATGCTAAATAATTTTGCATAAATTTTGGCCACACTCACCATTTCTTCAATGATTCCTTCATTCATTTGAAACGTCTTTCATGCTGTCACTTAAGCGATATGGCAACAGACGACATTAGAAAACCCTCAATTCAGGGACCCATTTAATGCATCAATATGATAAATGAAAGATGGTCGATAAGTTCTAAAAGGCTATTGGCCAGACAGACATTGACATAAATCTAAAATATATGTATTTCATTTTTACTGATTAAATTCAATGTTAAGTGAGTTATGTATTCATAGGGAGGATATTTGAGAAATCGAGTGGGGAGTACAAAAAATGAGCTTAAAATATAAGTAGGGTTTCTATCCTAGTCGAGTTTCTGCAATGTTGCTTCTCAAATGTTGCAAAGCCAGCACATAATGCTACAATGTGGCACTTTGGGATCCAACCTGTAGCTCCACCCTGCAGCACCGCAACATCACATGCAATGCCTCTAAGCTCAACACGGATGCAACCACTTTAATTATGTAAGTGAAAATTATGAGGGGGCGGGGCTCGCTTTGGCTTTGCTTGGGCGGCACACGTGGCACACGTGGCACACGTATGAGTAATGTAAAATGTCAACTAATTAAGCCGAGTAAAATGCATTAAGAACTTTGCTGCTCAACATAAACAATTTTGGCGAACATAGCAGGCACATATTGTTGGTTTTCATTAAAATGTTTACAAAATACCATGTGTTAACTACAACGACATCAATTTTCTGGATACAAGTAATGAATTCTGTCCTTGTGGCCACGTTTCAACATCAGCTCATAGACCTCTTCATCCAATAGATCCGGAAAATCCTTGTCGTCATCCAGATAATTGGGACTCCAAGTTGGTATGGGAAATCCTTTTCTTAACAGCAACAGATTAAGCAAACAAAAACAAATCAATAAATATTTCATTTTGTTTGGAATGGAAAACAAAATATTTTGAGAGATACAAAATTTTATAGGTTTTATAATTTTTTGATTCGAACTTGTCATAAAACATACTTTGTTAGACTTAATACGTATTGTTACAATATACATTTTTTAGACATTTTTTTTTAACAGCGAATTAAATAATTTTATAGTTTTAGAGAACTTTTAACGTAGCTAGGCTAGGAATATAAATTTCGCGCTCTTGTTTGTACATAAATTTACAATTTAGAATTAAGCGCTCTTAATGATACACCTCAGTGGTTCTCTCCTCCACCAGAGCAGCCTCCGCCTGATGCTGTTTCGTTCCCATGGCGTACGGCTTCTTGTCATAGGTCTTCACGTAGAAAGTGCCATTCTTGGGATCTGAGGGCTCACCGCCCATGCGAAACTCGCCATCGAACTCGAGCAGTACCCATGACTTTTTGGACATGCGCTCACAGCGAACGCCCCAGAAGCCCTTCGTACTATTGATGGACTCGGCAAAGTAGTCATGGGCGCGCTTATGTGAACACCCGTACACATAGCACTTTTTCTGGTCCTTGCCAAAGTTGGGATAGAATGAGGCATGACCCACGGGTTCCTCGAAACCAAGTCCAGTGCTAGTGTGCATGGACTCCACATAGTTGGCATCACTGGCATCGATCCGATACTCATCGCTCTGTTCTCGAAACTTGGGACCCGCCGGATCCAGAGCAAAGATCGTATTGAAGCGAAAGGGTCTGATCTGTTTGCCAGCACTGCCGGCAATCTGTGCGCCCAGAGAGTGGCCAATGACGTAGACATCATCGAAATTCAGTTTCGCATTCATGTGCAAATTACGCACAAACTCGGCCAGCAAAAAGCCCAAATCTTCGATCATATCAGCGACATCAAAGTAGTTTACATTAGACGATATTTTGCTCCAGTCACAGATAATTATATTGAAATCCTCATAGAGGGGACTTTCCATCGGGACTTCACCTTTGTTCACATGTGTGTCATTCCTATCGCTTTCTGGCTTGGGTCTTGGATTGGTCAGGCTGAAATAGGCGGCCTTCACATCCCGATTCAGTGAACCCTTACCCTGACTCATCCAGCCGTGTATAATAATTCTGTAATATACAAATTCGATTAAGTTAATTAACAATAGCAACACATTGTGTGTTTGTCCATAAAATTACCCAGCTTATCTTATCTTCACTCTGTCAATATTTAAATATCTGCTACCAGTTTTTACTCAAAATTTGTATAGCGTATAATTTTAACTACTCTCAATAATTGTGAGCAACTTCAAAAATAAGCATCTGTGAATGACTCACTGATAAACTGTAAAAAAAAATTGCCAAAAGAAAAAAAAAGCACTCACAAAAATATAGCTTAGCTTGCATAAGTAGTCGCTCAGAAAATACCCTGTATTAAGTCTACAATTTACTTAGATTAGCAAATTGCTGAAATATTGGTAGATCTTGTTGAATGCAACTCGAATAATATCTGCAGCAGTATTAAATAATAGGAAGTCTGTGCGGTTAAAATTAATAAAAAAATAAAGTTGCACAAATATAATATAATATAATACTATACGCATCTTACACAGTTAATAAAGAGTACAAAATATTGATAACAACAAAAAAACAGAAAACCAGTTCTCACGTGTGAATAAGTGAAGTTTTTCAGCAAACAAATTTACAGATGATGCATAAAATATATATTTAGATTTTAAGCTTCAGTGTGATAAATTGAATAAGTAAAGTACAGAAACAAAACAGTAAAAATACTGCTTATGTCATTAACTGACACGTAAATTAAAAATTCCCACTGCAACGTCGGATGTACTAATTTCTAATCAAGTAATGTATTGACAACGGAACTAAACCCAATAAAACACTTACCTAGTGGGATGACGTGCATCGAAACCGGAACGCTTCAAGGTCTCTTCATCGTCACCGGAAAACAGTTCTCTGCCGCAATGGGGAAAGGTTTTTTTGAATAGAAAGAATTGCATTTTCACGCGTGGGTTGCTCTTAAAGGGTACCAAATGCTTGAAAAACTTCTTCCAAAATGGATAATCCAAATACTTGTTCGACTTAACTAGCTGATAGTCGCAATGGTTCGGCTCGGGCATCTCCGTTGCGGACTGGAAAGTTTCATCTGCGGTTACCGCTAAATGAATTAATATTTACATTATTGGTAATATTATTATTATTATTATGTTTTTGCTAACTTAATTACCCATAAGTGCGCTGAGAGCAACTACAGCGATTAGTGTAATCCGTAGCATCGGCATTGAAATTTGTTGCAAATCACTCAAAGAGAAGAATGCGTACGATTCCGTACGTTGTTTCAAAGATATTTTTTACTTCTCACACAAATACACACACACGCAGCATACACCAATTTTAGCGAACCGTACCGCTCAATGGTGCTGGCCCAACTAACGAAGACAAATTAACCAAGTGACTGCTGACTGAACTGATCGCTTGAGAGTGAGCGCAAATTGAATTGACACTTTCAACAGATCGGCTTCAACTCTGGCGACACTCTGTCTGTGCGCTCTCCCTCTCTCTCTCTCTTTTTCACACTTTCTCGCCGTCGTGCCCAGAGATAACGGCAAAGAGCGAGCGGGCGCCGGCTATTAAACGTTAATTGCTTAGTAGTTGACATAATATAATACCCTATACAGATAGATCTACTTAATCAACTGCTCGTGAGCACTGAGTACGAGTGGGAGTAACAAAGATAGAGAGAAAGAGAGAGAGAGACAATTTTCTATCTGCTTGAACTTGAGATTTGTTTTCTAAATATTTTAAAAAGAAGCGGTCGATTTATTATCTGCTAATTTATTCCTGTAATTATAATTAATTATATTATAGATTAGCATTTGTATGCAGTAAATACACAACAAAATCTAAATATCTAGTATAAGAAGGCAAGCAATTAGCAGAAGGTCTTTGAAAAGAAGAATACATTAATGTATTCTAGGCATGATAATAATAATATTATAATTAATGTCAAATTAAAATTTGTATGTAGTAAATGCAAGTTGATAAATACATAAGAAAAATCTAAATATTTTGTGTAAGAAGGCGAGCAGTTTAAAGGAACTTAAAAAGAAGACATTAATGTATTCAGGGCATGGTAGGTCGTCCCTCAGTATAAGATAAGGTGATGCCTCATTAAAAGGACATGATGGTTGTTTGTTAAGAAGGAGTTGCGCAATCGAGGGTACCAAATAATTGGCCCATAACTCGACTCGGCACTCTGTTATCGTCTAATTGCTTGGCTCAAATCAGATTTGTAGCACACTTAATTATGGAGGAGGCTGAAGCACATAATTCATTTATGAGATACCAAATAAAGCGACAAATTTCCGGCACTTAGCAAGTCAATCGCTTAAGCAGCCGCAACGCCCTAGCAACTGGGCGTGGCAAGTTTTCAGCACTTTGGTCACGGACACACAAGTGGCACACCAGGCTCACCTGAGGAACGTGAACCGGCATTTCAATTATGCAAATTTCGTGGAGCTCCTTGATTAGAAAATCCGCAAAAAACCCTTAAGCAGTGCGAACGGAGGCATGAGGATGTTTACCCTCTGAACTCGGCACCCATCCAACCTTCGGGCGTCAATCAATATGATGAAGTGGAGCAGAGCAGGTTAGCGGTGAGCCAGTGACGCCTACGCTAATGAATTGGCAAAACCACCAATTAGACTACAGAAATTAATTGGCAGGCCCTCGGCTACCTTGAAGCAACTTCCCCTCGTCCCCACAAACCACCATAGCTATGGACCCCTATTGAGACTCATTTTAAAACTAGGTACACGAGTAGAAGAGCCTCTCTGCAAATTAAAATATTTATTTCGTACCCCAAATAGAAAAAATGTACTACAGCTTTTCACATTTTACTCATAACTTTGTTGTTCGTCCGACTGTTGCAAAACTTTCTCCGCATTTCCTTTGTTGGCGTGACAAGTGCGCAGCTGCAATTAACCACCAAAGCTTTCAATTAATGCTGCTTTGAACTTTTGTTTACTCCCAAAAGTCGTTTGTCATTAACGATTCCAAGTATAAAATGTATTTGAAACCAAAAACTGAATAGAGCAGCGAATACCCTTGCCACAATATGCTGTAGATTTACTCTACTGTAATTTACTTTATTTATAAACTCTGAGAAAAAGGTACCCCATCGATCAGATTATTTTTGCAGTCAATTTGATGACTCTATGTAGTGAATGCTTAACAATTGATCAATACTCATTAGATGCCCAAAATACTACTTAATTTGTAGTTTTATTTGAAACAATTTAAGTTTATTTTATGAGTCATTTGCTTTATGGAAGAAATAAATAATTTTTGTAATAAAATCATTTCCATTACTCTGTAGAAGGCTGTTAAAAGTTATTTTTTTTGGCCGGCAGTCCTTTGGCAGTTTCTGTCAATTGCTGAACTTTTGCCACATCGCCCAACTCGTACACCCCATGGGGAGTGGGGCCTGTACACAAAAGTTTCGACTTGTACCGGAAACTTTAAATCGCCAACTAACATTTTAAAGCATAACAAAGTGCGATGGGATTTTGAGAATAAATCTTAACGCCGCTTTTTGGTTTAGTCAGCCGTTGCACTGGACGCTTATTGCATTATATCCTTGCTGGGTCAGTTGGAGCGGTGGGGTCAAAGGGGGAGGTTTGGGTTGGCTCGGTTACGGTGTGCCAACAAAGAGTGCAACTTTTCCTATTGACTTAATGCTGTTGGCAAGTGCTACAAAATGTTGCTTGTAGATTTCAAACGTGCAAGGGATAATACGAGAAAACTTTTAACATGGCCAAAGAGGATAACGTTTTGTGCACTTGGACAAAAGTCACTTGCCCAATTAATGTAGCGCAAGGCGAAAAGAAACGCTATATCTGACATCTAACATATAGTTTTTTTTTTTTAAATAAACTATTACAAAAATCTACTTAATTACATTTGTATCCTACCTAACATTGATATAGTAATCTCGATTTAATAATTGAACAACAATTGAAAATTTGTTTTGTTTGTAAATTTGATAGTTGATATTTCGGTGTTGGACATGTGAACATGGAGATGCCGCTAAGTGGTAAACTGGCAATTGTTGCTGCCACAGCCGGAACATTCTTTGCCCTGGGCGCCTACTATCAGCACCAGCACGTAATCCGTAACATTAGGAAATTGGAGCACCGCAATCCGCACGCCTATTTTATAAGACGCAAGCTCTACGGTCTGGTAAGCTGCCTGTTTGCTTGACACCAGTTTGCTGAACACGTGCTCACATCCATTTCAGTTGGATATCTTTAACGTGAAGGAGATCAAGCAGCCGGGCTACGATGAGATCGTCGAGAACAACACTCACAAGATGGGCTCCATTATGAAGTATGGATTCCCGAGCATGAACGAAATTTGCTTGAATGAGACTTTTAATTTTGTGACCGCCTTCGATCGCCGCAACTCGGCCATTCAGTGGATGTGCGAGAGGGTCGATGAGCTCACCCATAGCAATGCAGAGGATTGCGGCAATCATTGCGTATCCGTGCAAAACACTCATCGTTCGGCCATCGCCTATCAGCAGTCGGAGCCGGCGCGTGTCTTCTTCATGTCGAACATCAAGCCATTCCTGAGTCGCGGTTTCAACACTGGCATCTGGGAACGATTGCTGCACTATGTGCATGATATGGCTCAGCACTTTGGCACTGTCTATGTGTACACCGGATCGATATATCTGCCGCGGCAGATGAGGTGCACCAGCTGGTTTCTGGAGTTTCAGCCGGAGGACAACACGATTGTCGCAATACCCACGCATTTCTTCAAGATCATCATCATCGATCCGAAGCAAGTGAACAGCCCACCCTATGCGGAGGCCTATGTGGTGCCCAACTCCTCATCCCTAACTGATGATACCCAGCTGCGTAGCCTGCTCTGCGATGTGCGTGACATTGAGAATGCGACGGGCTTGAAGTTCTTCGAGGGACTCGATCGCAACTATGTCAATGACCAGGTGGCTCAAAATCTAGAAACTTCCGCATCTCCAATTAGTGATTAATTGTAATAATTGTGTAGACTGTATTGTTAAGGAGCTGTAATAAACGATGTTAGGTTTTTTTTTTTAAAATGTTGCTATATTTTAAATGATTTACTCTTTGTAGCAAATTAAAATAAATAAGTAAGTTTTCATTTTGTTAGAACTACTTATAATTTAATTAAATTTTACAACATATTACCTAAATACCTGCAAGGAATTACAATATTTTTAAAGTGAAAATTATTATAGTTACTCTATTTATTCTATTTACTTACTATTAAATTGAAATATTATTAATATTAAATCGATAATGATTCTACTGAGTATGGAATACTTATTAAACAAAAAAAAAAATACCAAATTCAAAACAGATTTTGAGAAAATAAAAAATAACACAGCTGCCAGCGTGGAAATGTCCCATAAACAGATGTATATTATTTAATATGAAATAGATTTCTGAGTTGGCAGTTTTCCAGTTTGTGATTTTATGAGCCGTTCTTGGCAGTTGCTGTTGGTCGTCTCACTTGGTGTGGCATCCTCAGTTGCCTGTTTTGTGGCTGGTGTTTACTTTCAGCATTGCCATGCAACACGGCTGCTGCACGAGCTGGTGCAGCGAGATCCATATGCCTACTATATCAGTCCACAGATCTACAAAGTGGTAAGTCAGCAAAGATTACTCATAGATCGACAGCCTGGAACTGAGTTCTGTTTGACAGTTTTGCTTCTTTGACACCGAGGACGAAACGGCGCATCGTGTGCAGCGAATCATGAAATACGGCTTTCCTGGCTTGGATGATGTGAGGTTCTACAGTGACTTTGTGCTCTCCTATGATCGTCGCAATCGTGTCGCCCACTGGGTCTGCGAACATTTGCAAAAGTCGAATCTGCAGGGATTGCGAGGCGTTGGACGTGGTCGCGCCAACTATCGGCCAGATCGGAGGGTACCTTCCAATTTTCGTTCGACGCTAGACGATTATCGACACTCTGGTTTTGATCGTGGTCATCTGGCTGCTGCGGCAAATCATCGCGACCAACAAAGGCACTGTAATGAGACCTTTCTGCTGACGAACATTGCGCCCCAAATCGGGCAGGGTTTCAATAGCGGTGCCTGGAATAAGCTGGAGATCTATGTGAGGGAGCTAACCCAGCAGTTCGGATCAGTCTATGTGTGCACGGGTCCTCTATTCAAGCCCCGACCACAGGGCGATGATAAATGGAGCGTGGAATACCAAATGATTGGCTCGAACATGGTCGCGGTGCCCACACATTTCTTCAAAGTGATCATGCTGGAGTCCAAGTTGCCGCTGGGCAAGCCCTACATGGAGGCCTATGTGCTGCCCAATGCAGCTCTACCGGAGAAACTGGAGTTGCGCCAGTTCCTCTGCGACATACGCGAGATCGAGCACTATGCGGGTCTTGATTTCTTTCAGGGCATCCGTAGAAGTGAAATCTTTGGCAGCAACTATCCAAATGAATCGCAAGTTTTTCGAGATTTTAACTAAATTTATTGTGATGGAATTATATATAAGAAAATATATAACAATATAGCAAATATGTAAAAAATATTAATTGGATTTCTAAGCGTCAGAGTTTTGACTTCATAATATCAATATTACCATGCAAGTTTTGTACAAAATAGGTTAAACTGATTTATTGGATTTGAGTTATTGATTACCAATTTAGCTAATCGGTTTGGAAAAACATATCCTTAGTAACACTCTTCAAACTTTTACTTTTGCAACAAATGCTGAAAGTAGGCTGAGATTTTGTACGACGCGCTTATTTAGAAAATCTAAAGTAAAGAATAATTCAAAATTAAAAGTTAATAGGCGATTTTAATATATATAAATATTTGCATAGATAATTCTTTTAATAATTGCGAAGCCTTTCAATGTCGGTCACAGACACGGGAGCCCAGCAATGTGCGTTCTATGCGATGGTGGGTCTAACAGGATTTATATTCGGCGCCTACTTCCAACAGGAGAATTCGATTCGCCAACTGTTTGGCATTATAAAAAAGGACCCTTATCTGTTCCATCATCGCAAAAAGCTATATCCACTTGTAAGTAAACATGTATGTACAAATGAAGTGAAGTTATCGATCATTGGATGCCTTTTGGCTGCAGTTCTCCACTTTTAGAACAGATCTCGAATCGAGACTGTGGAATCGTTCGATGTGTCTCTCGGATAGAATTCGCAATCGTTTGGTCTTTTCAGTTTTTGATGCATTTAGCAGCGTCTTTTTTGAAAAGAGAATCGAGGTGAATTCGCCGGATTTATTGGATCTGATCAAGTATGGTCTGCCCAGCACAGATAACTTATACGTGCACAAGGATTACGTGGTGTCACAGGACCGCAGCACCAATGCGCCAAAATGGATGTGCGAGCATCTGAAGGGCAACTACAAGAAGCTGACCACCGGTGCGGACGGTGATGCACTGCATCTTCGCTACAACGATGTGTACGTGTTGAGCTGCGGTGCCACGCGCACTTGCAAGGCATTTCAGCGGAGCATCTGGCGCAAGCTGGAACAACACGTAGCTGAAATGGCGGAGAAATTCGGCTCGGTGTATGTGTATACAGGTCCTATGTATTTGCCATCCTGTCGACCTCTAGGGGACTGGTCCTTGGAGTATCAAATTGTTGAGTGGATTCCGCTGCCAATGCCATCACACTACTTTAAGGTGCTCATCATTGACCCCCAACAGGCGGGCTACAGCCCCTACATGGAGGGCTACATCATAGATAATAAAAATATGCCCACAAGCGTCAGCAGCAGCACCGAACTGACCGATTATCTGTGCGACATTGCCGAGATTGAGCGGCATACAGGTCTTCGATTCTTTGACGGCGTTCAGTCAGTTGTGCGATTTGGGAGGCACAAATACAAAATAGACAATCTTCAGTACTTAACTGAAGCGTTTCAGACAATTCCTGATCATTTAATCCAAAATTCACAACCTTAAATAAAAACAAGATGATTCGAGTCAAATAACTAGGCCATTATAATTTTTTAAATCAAACTATTATTAAACAAGTTTATCAATTTTTAATATTTCAGATTGTAATAACGTCAAAATGCAATTAGCATTTCAATTGTAACTGCCATTAAAAATATTGTGTAATAACAGTGCGCTGTTAATGTTAAACCTAGGTCCTCAGATCGACAAACAAATTTGCATTCACAAAAGTGCCATTCTATTGTTGAATCTTAAAAGTAAAATGTTGTTCCGTTGGCATTATTGTTTTTTTTTAATTATTTCATCCGATTCTTATTTATTTTAATTTCTGTTGGCTATAGCAATTCGAGCACAGTCCACATAGGTAAACAATGTCATAACAGTGTTAACTTCACTTTTGGGCTTTCAGAATTGACGAAAATACTTTTCTTTTCTTGGTAGTAGATGGAACGCAACTTTTTTTTGGGCAAATGACAGCGCGATTAACTATTGTTACAGGCATTACTGAAGTTGTTAAATTATTGTTCTCATATTTCCGGCTAACTTTAATAATGACGGGATAATGGCCAAAACGCCAGCACTGTCTAAGACTACTGAGTGTTGCAGCGATTCGATACTCGTGACAATAAGTTATCGATATATCGCAACCGAAATTTTTTCATTTTTGAACAACATATGTTTCTTTACTTTCGGCTGTCAACGAATAATATGCCTGATGATATTAATAAATATCAGTGCACAATGTGCCCTATATAGATAACTATGTACTGGAGCCTCGACTAATCGAAGTATGATGCACTTTGTTAGTAATATTTTATTTATTATAAACCGTTTTGTTTAATTTTCACAATTTGATTTCAAAAATATCGCCAAACACATCGAGCTCAACAGTGGTGCTCATCAGCTAATAGCTATCGATATATGACACACAGGCGACAACTTTACGTGGCAAACTGTCAAATGCAACCAATAAGCAGCACCAGCAGAAAAAAAATCGAATTAGCGAACTGACGTGGAAGTTCGTTTTTGCTTGGAATTTGTGTTAGGAACTACGTTACCTCTTGGAAAGTAGAAATTTATTGCACAAAACCAGCAGGCAACCGTAACAAGGCACGATTATCGTCGCTACAGGGCCTGGCATCGTTTGAAATCACTGGAACGTAAAGGGGAACGCGTACTTTGAGCTGCAATTTTGAGCTGTGTTGTGTGAAAGTTGTTGCTACATTTTTATGTGCTCATTTTGAGACGCGGATAGAGCAATGAATCCCAATATGTATGGCCCACCGCCAACACAATTCCAGCAGCAGCAGCAGCCACAATATGCAGCAGCGCCACCTGTCAATGGACCGCCGACTGGTTGGCCACAACAACAACAACAGCAGCAGCCAGCACAGCAACAACAGCCGCCGCCGCAGCAGCAGCAGCAACAACCACCTCCGCCGCCGCTGCAGCAGCAACAACAACCGCAGCAGCAGCAGCAACCACCACAACAACAACAATATGGCGTTCCAACGTCCGCTCAGCAGCCTTTTGTCAATGGCAACTATCAGCAGGTAATACTGACAAAACATTGAGCAATAACAAATAAGAACAACTTAAGTTTACGCCAGAAAAAAGAAAAATGTGTCAGCAATCGCTTTAAAAGAGTGCGTTTTAATCTTTAGTTTTTCTTTTACACTCTAAAGAGGTCAGCCAGCATTTCATAATGGATGCTGCCTGCCTGATAAGAATTCTCCACACATACATAGCTGTATTGATTTGGCATTTACTAATGAACAACTCTCTCCCCTCTCTCTGTCACCCTCTCACTCCAGCTGGCCACGTCGATGAGCGGCCTGAGTGTGAGTGGCAATCCCTTGAAGCCCGCACAGCCGCCGCTGCCGATGCCTACTTCTGGAATTGGAGCTGCTGCGGCTGGTGCTCCACCGACGCCGTACAATCAATTTAACGCAACTAGCAATGCAAACTTCAACAACAATAACAACGCCTATGCAAATGGCTCAATGGCTCCGCCGTCGGCAACGTCAGCAACGCTGCCACCACCCTCGATGTATCCAGCTACATCGACCCCGGGACCAGTGCCGCAGAGCGTGCCCAGCGGCATTAATAAGATGACAATGAATAGCGCCAGTTTGCCAGGCTTGCCGCACATGCCACCAAAACCTGTGACACCAGGCCAACCGTTGCCTCCAACATCCAACGCAGGCGCTGCACAGCTGCCACCCGCTGGGCCAGGACCAGCACCAGCGCAGCCGGCGCCATTAGCACAGCAGCCGCCTGCTGTCTCAGCTGCTCCGCCTACATTTGCGCAGCCTGGAATGCCGCCTCAGCCGACTGCAGCAGGAGGACCAACTGGTATGCCATATGGTGTGCCCCCGACTGCCAACTTTCCGGGCGCCTATGCCGCCAATCAGCAAGCTCCGGCTCCTGTTGGATTTCCCGGCGCACCGCCGCCGCAGGCTCAATCATTTGGCGCAGCTCCGCCGCCAACGGCCGGCTTTCCACCTCAGCCTGGACAGCAGCCGGCGCAGCCGCCGCAACCTGGTTATCCACCTCAACCGATGCCCGGCTATCCTACACAGCCTGGACAGGCGCCGCAGCAGCCACAGCAGCCACCGATGCCTGGTTTTCCACCACAGCCTGGACAGAAGCCGCCCATGCCTGGATATCCACCACAGCCTGGACAGCAGCAGCAGCCCATGACCGGCTATCCGCCTCAGCCGGGACAGCAGCCTCCCATGCCCGGCTATCCGCCACAACCTGGACAGCAGCAGCAGCAGCCCATGCCCGGCTATCCACCCCAGCCTGGACAGCAAATGCCGGGTTATCCGCCTCAGCCTGGCAGCTATCCAGGACAACCAGGACCCGGTCGTCCTGGCTTCAATGTAAGTAGAGCTTCGGTTAATTCATTTATCTTGCAGTTAAATTCCTATTTTAAGTAGTTTTCCTATTTTAAATGTAATATTTATGGATTATAATACAACTTTTTATTGTTTGTTTAGCAACCGCCAATGCCTGGTGCTGGCAATATGTATCAGCAGGCACCGCCACGTCGCCTCGATCCCGACCAGATGCCAAATCCCATACAGGTTATGATTGAGAATCAGCAATCGGCAGGCGGTGCCTTTGTGACCAATCAGGCGGGACTGTTGCCACCGCTGGTCACCACTAAGTTTGTGGTGCACGATCAGGGCAACTCCTCGCCGCGCTTCATACGCTCCTCGCTCTACTGCATACCCAATACGGGTGATCTGCTGAAGACGACAGCGCTGCCTCTATCGCTGACCATTTCACCGCTGGCGCGCATCGGCCAGGGCGAAATGGAGCCACCAATTGTCAATTTCGGTGACATGGGTCCCATACGCTGCAATCGCTGCAAGGCCTACATGTCGCCCAATATGCAGTTCGTGGATGCTGGCCGCCGATTCCAGTGCCTCATGTGCAAGGTCACAACGGAAGGTGAGTGGAAGGGAGATCAGGCAGAGACAAATAATCTCAACTAACCACAAAAAGTCTACAATTCTAAATATATTATTTAATATCTTGAATTACTTACAGTGCATCCGGACTACTATCAGCATTTGGATCACACTGGTCAGCGTGTGGATAAACATGAGCGACCAGAATTGCTGCTGGGCACTTATGAGTTTCTCGCCACGAAGGATTATTGTCGCGTAGGTTTCACAATTACAGCCACCATTCGGACCAATTTAATATATTTTCTTGATTTTATTTGCTATAGAACAATACGACGCCCGAGGTGCCAGCGTTCATTTTTATCATAGACGTCTCGTACAACACGATCAAGTCGGGCCTTGTACATTTGCTATGCTCGCAGATTAAGCATATACTCAAGCATCTGCCAGTGGATCAGGGCCAGGACAAGTCGAAGGTGCGCGTCGGCTTCATAACCTACAACAGCACCGTGCACTTCTATAATATTAAGAGCAGCTTGGCACAGCCACAGATGATGGTTGTGGGCGATGTGCAGGAGATGTTTATGCCGCTGCTCGATGGTTTCCTTTGCCATCCCGAGGAATCGGCAGCGGTGATCGATGCGCTCATGGAGGAAATTCCTCGAATGTTTGTCGATACCAAGGAGACAGAGACTATACTCTATCCGGCCATACAGGCTGGCCTTGAAGCACTCAAGGCCTCGAATGCCTCGGGCAAGCTGTTGGTCTTCAACTCAACGTTGCCCATCGCCGAGGCGCCTGGCAAGCTCAAGAATCGCGATGATCGCAAGCTGCTCGGCACGGATAAGGAAAAGACGGTGCTGACACCGCAAACGACAGCCTACAATACACTTGGACAGGAGTGTGTGCAGCAGGGCTGCTCCGTTGATCTGTTCGTGTTCAATAATGCCTACATTGACATCGCCACAATTGGCCAAGTGTCGCGTCTGACGGGCGGCGAGGTCTACAAGTATACCTACTTCCAGGCGGAGCTCGATGGCAAGCGTCTCGTCGAGGACATCATCAAGAACGTGTCGCGTCCAATAGCCTTCGATGCGGTGATGCGTGTTCGCACCTCGGCGGGCATACGACCCACCGAGTTCTTTGGACACTTCTACATGACCAACACCACAGATGTGGAAATGGCCAGCATTGGTAAGCAATTCTAACATGTTCAAAATGTACAATCTTAATGTCTTTTTAATGTGTTTCCACAGATGCCACCAAATCGGTGAGCATTGAGATTAAGCATGATGATAAGCTGCCGCCAGAGGAGAACATCTATATACAGGTAGCCCTGCTTTACACCTCGTGCAGCGGGCAGCGACGATTGCGCGTATTGAATCTGGCGCTGCGCGTGACGGTGACTATAGCGGATGTGTTCAAGTGCTGCGATCTGGACGCCATGATGCTGTTCTTTGCAAAGCAGTCGTGCTTCAAGCTGATGGAGCACACGCCCAAGCAGGTCAAGGACAATCTCATACAGCGAGCAGCACAGATTTTGGCCTGCTATCGCAAGCACTGCACATCGCCGACATCAGCTGGCCAGCTGATACTGCCCGAGTGCCTCAAGCTGTTGCCACTGTACTCGTCCTGTCTGCTGAAGAACGATGCCGTCTCTGGCGGCTCCGATATGACACTGGACGATCGCTCCTATGTCATCCAATTTGTGCTGGCCATGGATCTGAATATGTCCGTCAACTATCTGTATCCACGATTCATTCCCATACACACCGTGGAGACTGATGAGACGTCGTTGCCGCCGCCTGTGCGTTGTACCCACGAAAAGATCACTGAGGATGGCGCCTATATTTTGGAGAACGGAGTGCATCTCTTCGTTTGGCTGGGCCAATCGCTTTCACCCACTTTTGTGCAGTCCGTCTTCGGTGTCCAATGCACGCAGCAGGTGAATGCCGAGCGTTTCGCAATCACCGCGGATACGCCACTCGCGCGTCGCATTACGGATATTATCGATCAGATTATGAAGGAGCGTACGCGCTACATGCGGGTAAGTCTCAAGGATGCTTGAAACCTCAACTGGAAAGATTTGTTATACTGGTTATTAATCTTATATGGATTGCAGGTCACCTGTGTGCGACAGAACGATAAGCTGGAGAGCGTATTCCGGCACTTTCTCATTGAGGATCGCGGCACAGATGGCTCGGCTAGCTATGTGGATTTCCTGTGCCACATGCACAAGGAGATCAAGGACCTGTTAAGTTAGCACGTAGGCACCGCGTACAAACTGCCGACTGCCATCAGCATTGCAACTGAGGAGCGCTGGACCAGGAGCTACTCACAGAATCGGGCACGGATGCGTCGCCTATCGCTGAGCAGTCGTCGTTTTAAATGAGCGTGTTGGCATCTATTTATAGCATAAAGCGCAGTAAAACACTTCAATTATACATACATATATATATATATATATATATATATCATACATATATATACATATTTAGCGCAGCGACTTCATTGCGAGGCGGTTAAATCTTCCATAATTTTTAATTAAACTTTCCACATATTTTGCATATTCTCTTCGCTGTCAATCTTTAGTATTCGCTATGCTTATCTTGTGTGTGTGTGTTTTTATATGTATTCCTGCGCTATAAACATTTGTTAAACGAGCAACCGCAATTAGACAAATATTTTATTTTCTGTTCAATTCCGTTTTCTTTTCTTTTCTTTTTTGTTTGTTGTTTTCCCATTCAAAATCCGTGGCATTAAAAATGTGAGCGGGTTTAGCTAAAATGAAACCGTGCATTAAGCCCGAGGCGCTGAAGAATGTGAACACTGCATTCGTGTCCAAAATATATATTTACCTGCATCAGCACACCCCACCCCATTTACGACATACATATATATAGAAAAGTTTCTAGAACCAGCATTATAATAAAGAAAAAAAATAGTAAAAAAACATGATTTGCAAAACACTGTTTTGTGCGTTTACTACTTACTACGTTTATGATTCGTTATTCGCTTTAAATGTAAATTGTGTATCGCAAATCATACGATTATTATTATTATTATATATAACGTAAATGTTTTGTGTGAGAATTTTTCTAATTTTACTTGGTATATGCGGCCCACTTTCCCCTATTCCCAAAAAAAAAAATAAAAAAATTAAGAAAAATATCTATTAAAAATGAAATAAAAATCTTTATCAAAAAAAAAAATAAATAAAAATCTTTATCAAAAAAAAAAAAATAAATAAAACTGGTTGCCTTTTTATTCAAGAATATTATTTGTCTTATTTATAAATATGACGGATAACGATAAGAATACAAACCTATCAAAAATAGTTTGATAAGCTACAAACTTAATCTGAACTGTGTTGATTACTCACCAATTCAAATGTATATAAAGATGATTCCAATAAAAGATATAGGCAGTATTCTGTATATGTATTGTATTTTATATTGTATTGTATTTATTAGGCCTTTAAATGTCTAGAATTATTATTATTTGACGTGCACATTTTACATTTACATAAATTTATAGATTGTTTTTTTTTCATCTTCATTCGTTTTTTTTTTTTTGTTTAGAAAAGTTTCTCGATTTCAATGTTCCCGAAATGTATAACAATTAAATAAACACTGCCTATAATGCCCCGATCTCTCTCGTTTGTCTGTGTGGATGTTTTGTATGTTATTTAGTTGTTTATCAAAATCACATATGAACAATTAATCTTAATTTAAATTGAAGTGGAGCATAGCTAATCAGACAGTATACAGTAGATATAACAGATTTCTCTCAGATTTATAAACATTTGTGGATGCATCAGAGTTTGCTGTTTGGCGCTTACAATTAACGTTAAGATTATATAATTACATAAAAAACCTGTCGCAGCGCATAATATTATTTATACTTTTATTTTTCATTTTTATTTTATTTTATTTTTTTTTTTTGTTTTTTGCAGTTTACAACTTAATTATTATAATGTTTAGACAACGACGACTTTGATGAAATTTTGATTTACTGTTTTTTATTCGTGTGCCGAAATTGCTGTAGATTAAATCGAACACTTTTAATGGAATAATACGGCAATAATAATTGTTATTAAAATTCAACTATTAGCTAACATTTCGTTTATTTAAATAAATTGCGAAATGATATAAAACGAATGATTTTCGATTTGCCATTAGGTCGGCATATAGGAAATGAAATATGTTTAAATATATATATATATATGTCTCAAAATCCTGCGCCAATGTTGCACTATCGCTTTGAAATGAACTCAAGGGAATTCCGATAAGTGGGCGGCGCGTCTCAAACGGCCCCTTTCGGTTTAAAAACAAGCAGCCCATGTTTTTTATTTTCTGTGTGTGTGTGCGAGTGTATTGCATGTGGGTGTTTGTGTGTGTGTTGTGTGTGTAGCCGAATTTAGGAAGTGGTGTGGAGTTGGGCCATCGCCCTATTTCGTAAACGCCATAAACACAGCCCAAAGTATTTCATTCGCATTCGGCTTGGCCGCCTCCGTTTCAAAGTCGAGATCGAGCAGTTCGCGTACTCGCTTCATGGCCACCTCGTAATCATCGTCGTTGAGCGGCGCAAAAGCGTTCTCGATGACGTCACTGGCATGCGCCAAAAATATCAGCGCCAGCATTCGCTTGTCCATGCGCTGCGGATCGTTCACCCACTTGGAAAGTACTGAATCCTGAATCTGCAATGCAAACATAAATATGCATCAACTGTAGCATATCCCAAGTTAGTTGGAAATGAACTCCAAACTAACCTTCTTGACCAGACGACACTTGACAACATTGTCACTGAGCGGATGTGTCGTCATGTCGAAGAGCAAAAAGTTTTGCTTTTCCGTTGTGAGCACTCCCTTCTCCACAAGGTTCTTGGCCAGACGCTCGCGCACATTTTTCAGCTGGTAACGCAATTTCAATGGATTCCATGTCTCGCCTGCAACAGCAATTCATCAAATGCAACAATTCAGTAAGCTGCATATATATTTCAAGACAAAACATACGCACCGCTTAGATATTCGATCCAACTTTGCACCGTCTCTGGCGGATCTGTTTCCTTGATGTGTTTCAGTGCCTCATCCAACAGAACGTCTCCAGTCTGCTGATCCGATTTCAATATCAGTTTTCTGCAATAATCGAAGATTAGTTACAGGTTCAGCTGGTATTATACTCAATCTCTGATAAATGTACCTTGTGCACAAGCCACGTCGTCGCATGCCCGATTTCTCGATCATCACACGTCCGCGTAGGCCCAGCTCAATAAGGATGCATCCGCGCAAGCCGCTTGATATGCAATCATTCCAAAACGATGTGTAACCCTGAAAGGATTAAAAGTATTTAAATGAAAAGAATTCTAAATAGCAATTGAGATCAGAGATCTGATGATTATTATACATATATTCTAAAAACCCACCCAGTTCAACAATATACTTAAAAATAACTTTAGCTGAAGATCTCAACTCACCAACGAAAAAAGCTCACGCTTGCAGACCTTTTTTTAGATTATAGCTTTCGAATTATTTCAAATAAAAAATACATGAGTTTAAAATTTTTGTTTTAAATGTGTTTAATGTGCGTTGTTAATATGTGCTTTCAGCTGTATATATGAGAGTAAAACACTGTCAACATTGCCATGTTGCCAAAGAACTCCAAACATCTTTCGCCTTTTTGGGTGCTGACAACTGTTCAAAGTTTAAACAGATGCCATGTCATCATTAACAACATATACAAAATAATACAACAAGTAAGTCTATTTATATTTCAAACTAGATAGATCACTCATTACCGCTCAATGGGTCACATCAAATTAGTTACTGCTGCGATAACTCATATATAGACAACAATGCCTAGTTTATAATATATGATTATTATAAGAATATGAAACTAGTCAGTGACGCGATAAGTGCGGCTAAGGAAACAAACAAAAAATGTGTAAAGAATAGAACAAAAAAAAGCACTTCCTCAAATTAGCTAAATTAAAGAAGAAATGTTGATAAGGTCATGTAAACTCTTGAAGAGAGCAGAAACCAACTAAATTTCAGAGCGATAACTGCGAAGAAAACGCGACACGTTCAAATTCAAAGGCGGCAATTTTTGTGTGGGTCTGTTGCGGATAGGAGTGCGTTGGGGGTGCGCGTTGCGAGAGTAAGATGATAAAGCACGAGGCAACACACAGCCATGTGTGATAGCAATTTGAGAATTACTTGTAATACCCTATAGGGTCACGTATGGGTATATTATATTGAACACCAAATATCGGTAGTTGTTCCAAACATGTCCGAATTTTATGAATATGACGACAACGATAATATGCAAATAAGAAACAGGTAATAAAAATAAAAAATTGCCAAAACTTGTTTTAATGTAAACAGAGCTTAATGGGAAATACTATTTTTGTTTCTTTATCTATTTTGAGCATTAATTTCTTGAAGAGAAGTTTTTCTGTTTAGCTCGTGGACTTTTAGATTTAGTGGTCGTTGTTAAGTAAACGATTTCAGGCGTCTGAATAGCATATCAAATGTTAGACTTGGCACAACAATTACTTAGCCCAGCGTCGAATAGGTCAAAAGCCAAAATGACCAAATAAAAAAACACTGCTAAACTCGTCGATCTGCTTTTGTTGGCTGCATGTGCAGAGCACACACTAAGATAAATAGAGGCTTTATAAAACAAAAGATGATGTTGATGTAAATGCTAATGGTAAAGTCAATGTATATCGAAGTAACCTGACAACAACAAAATGGGTAAGCTTCAAGCGATTGGTTGAAAAAGAGCGAGTGAGAGAAGAGCGAGCAGAAGAATGACGGAAGCTGCTTGTTAAAATGAAAACTTGGCTGCTTTGTTGTCATCCGAGTGCAAAGAGGAAGAGAGAGATAAAATTGGGACACTCCGCGACAGACATAAGTAAACATATTACTAATTAAAGATAAGCGACAAGTGGTATACGTATTTGCAGTTGATAAAAGTAGCACAATTCTTATTGCACACACGCACAAACCTCCTTATCCTTGAGACCGAGCAGCAGCACCTCCTCCATGAGCGTTAGTCGCGTCTCCTTCGAGTCGCCATCATCGATGTTATCCTCGTGATCCTTGTTGCTGTCGTGCGTATCCTGATTGTCATCCCCCTCATTAGCATTCAGACCACCACCAGCTCCACCGCCCTCGGCTCCATTCTCTCGCGGCTTCACAGCTCGCCTAACCAAGCCATCGGTGCGATTCATTGTTTTTTTTTTTTGTATTAGTGAATTCTAATTTTTTTTTTTTTGCTTATTTTTTTTGTATGTGTGGCACACAATTGATGACTGAGCTGCCTGCCACCTGCCTCCTCTGGTTGGTTGGTTAACTGTGTACGTGCGTGTGATTCTCTTTCACAGTATTTACTTTGTGTGTTTTTATTATATTGCAGGTGCTGCTTCTTATTCGTTGTGTTTCTTTTTTTGTACTTTTGTCACACTTTTCGCTCTTCTTGTTTTTTTTTTGTGCACTGGAGAGATGCACCACGAACTACGTCGTCGTCTTCGTTGACTATTTTGCTTTTCTAAAACTCTAAAATTTACGTTGACACTTTTCTCGAAATTAATTAAGATCGCATTCTAAATGTACAATTGCATATTTTTATATTAGTTTTTATCTATTTAAACACTTGCGCGAAATGGACTTTATAATTTAGTTTTTGTGTCTTTTCTGTTTCTCCGACGTGACATTTTCCGTCTAGTGTTGGACAACGTCGCGCACTCCGCACTGAATCATAAGTCGAGATAGAAGCATTTGTTACGCGACGCGTTTACTTACTTTCCAAAAATGCTAATTATTTATTTCGCTTGTGGTACATTGCACAAAATGAATTTAACTCAATGTACATACTAAAGAACAGCTGTTAGCCTCGCTCTAGGTATTTAGCAACACTCGACTGCAACTCATTGTGAATGACTGCAGGTCGTTGCGAATGGCTGCGATTCGTTGTGAATGTGTGTGTGTGTGTTTGGTAGTTAGAAACAATTGGTTTGTGTGCCGTTCGAAGAAAAAAAAAACTTGTTGGAAATGTCGTATTTGGCTAGTTTTAATAATGAGAGTGCAAAGCAAATACTTATGGACATAATACGCACTGTTAATCAGCCCGAGAACTCAAAGAAGCTATCCGAGGCAAAGGCGTCAGCTGGCAAAGAAATGATTCTGATGATGCAGCATGTTTTTCCACTCGTAATGCAACTGCAACTGGAGGTGATCAAGGTACACGGATTTCCTGGCAATCGGGCGGGACTCGTCCAGTTCGCGCAACTGATACGCGAAATGGAGCGTGACGACATGGAAATAGCACGGCTGCGCAGCCAGATACGAGCCATATACTTGCCACCAATTGCGATCAACACTACCAACGATATACTCATCTGAGATGGACTCGGTCTACAATAATATTATACACTTTTAAGACTGCAATAGATTTACGTACTGCATACTTTTTGTACATTTATACGCTTTCTCTCTGTATTTGATTTGTACATAAATCGATTAAACTAGCAATAAAATATCCGACAAAACATACGAATAAATCCAGTTAAATTTCTTAGAATTTAATTTCGCCAGGTGTCTGGGTTTAAGTTTAATGTCAGCTTAAGTAACATGGCATATCTCGTAAATTAACAATAAAATAAAGTATTTTAATTTTGCATTAATTTAACAATTGTCTTGTTTTTTCTTCGATATTTTTTCATGTATCTCACATGATATGTTTGTAGTTAAACAGCCAAATTATAGTTGATAAATTAAACAAATTTCTTCAATACCTTAAAGTTAGCTTATAAACTATGTACTGCTTGCCTTTTTTTTATATAGTATATACACGACAAGAAGTGAGCTGCCTGCGCAGTTTGTGTCCGATGAAAAACAAGAATACAAACAAATTAAATCGTAAGTCGAGAGCTAAGATTACACTACTAACTGTGAGAAACGGGAGTAGTAAAACTCTAGTGAGTGACGTCAGCGTCTGATTTGTTATTCTTGTTGTTGTTGTTCGGTTGCATTTGCAAGTCGGCTGTTGTAAGCTTGACGGGGTTTATGTGAGCTAAGTCATTGCCATTGTTGAGATTATGGCCAAGATGCTGGAGCTGGTTGGCAAAGTGAAGATCCTCTGCACTTTCCCCTTCATTAGTAATTGACAGCGACATGGGCGAGACCGGGGTGAGCGGTGTTCGTGGCGTATTTGTGGCACACAGCTCCTCAATCGTTGAGTCACTTTGCGTTGACGGCGATGTGGAGCGCGAACGCACTGGATACGCTGCATCCAGGGGCTGGGCAAAGCCCTGTGTTATCAGCAGATCACCAATGTTCACCTCAACGCCCTCGGTCGGATCGAACAGCTCGACGCCGGGCAGCGGGGTGCCATCGCGTGTGGCAGCATTCACCCCATTCGCTACTTTTGGACGCTCCTTATAGGTCAGAACACGAGCGATCAGCTTGCGCCAATGGGCAACTAACGAGGGAAAATAAAGCAGGAAATTAAATTAGGAATATATTATAAACAAATATATAAGACTCACCCTCTGTAAGTTCCTCGAATTTGCATATAGATGATTTAGTCCAAGTGGTCGGCTCATTTGGAATAGTTGACTTTACGTTCGCCAAGAAGCATTCAACTGCTTGGAACCTGAATGAGAACATTAATATATAGATAACCATACATTATATATTGTATATTGTATACATTGTATATTGTTTAATGCCCACCTCAGAGTAAGGAAATCGGTGCGCAGTTCACAAATATCTGCTGGCGAGATATACTCGCTGTCGCCATAGTCCACAAAGTACAGATCAATGACCAGTTCATTGGGATTGTACTGATTTGGCATAATGTCAACAATTTCGGCACGATACCATTTCTCATCGAACTTGAAGACGGCTGCCACAATCTGACCCACATAGGGGTCTGTCAGCTGATGCGCTGCCCGGTTATTGGCGCTGCTATAATAACTGGTCATCTCCTTGACCATGTCGTCTAGTTTCTTGGTCTGCGGCCCCACCAGCTGCACCCAGAACTTTGTCGGCGAGGCAACCGCCGAGACATATACCTCCATCGGCTTGTCGTCGCCGCGGGCTGCCATCAGTTTGTCCCGCGGTGGCTGCGAGCTGAGCGACGTCTGCGAAGAGTACATGCTCGAGTTGAGACTGTAGCTGGGCGAGCGACGCGGTTCGCGCAGGTGCTCAACCTCGTCGACGGCACGACGCAGCTCCTCCTCCTCCTCGATCTGATCCTCGAGCAGCTTGCGGGCAATGTTCACTTGCTTCTGGTTGCCAACGATGCTGATCCTGGCTTTGCCATTACGTCCATTCGGATCGACGCAGATCTTCGCAAGCGAGGCACGACTGATGTCCTGGATTATTTCGCCGCCGCGTCCAAGGATCTTGTTGGCCAGTCGCTGTGTCACCTGCATCTCCACCTTGGCAATCGGCGCACGGTCAATCTCCCGGAGGAGCAGCCCACGTGCCACATTCACCGCATCGGGCAGGCCGTTGATGTCGCAGAATTTGTGAGTACTGTCTTTATCGCTGATTTTTTTAGAAATGATGGAATACAAAATAGAAATCACTAAATAAAGTGTATAAAGAGGATTGTAAACTAAAAGCATAAAAATGGTAATTTCTACACATTTTGACATCATATATTTGTATAAATTAATAAAATTAATATATACTATACATATTTAATTAGTATTCGAAAGTAAATATAATGGAGCACTAAATAAACATTTTGAAGTAGCTCTCCATATTTTACTCTATTATATCGAATTACAATCTCTGCTGAAGCATTTAATCTTTTGCACACATTAAATTCCAATCTCTTTGGCTACTAAGCTGAATGTTTAATATTTACCGTAATCTTATCTTTGTCCCGGTCTTTTCTTCAATTAGCTTAATGTTGGCACCGCCGCGTCCAATTATCAACGGCACATGGTCATTCTCCACAAGGATTTTCAGACAGATTTCCTTTTGCTGATGTTTTTGTTGTTGTTTCTGATTCGGCATTTTGCTGTTATTTGCTCCCGCCGCCTGCTCCTCGGGAGTGTCATCTTTACGGGTCTTGAAGTATGCATAGAGCATGGCGCTACCCAGTGAGCAGAGACCGAAGCCCAACAGCAGTTTATAGGTGGGCGTGCCCGCAAACGGTGTATTGCGCAACATTCTGTATTTGTTTTGTGTACTAGATGTGTGTGTTTCTTTCTTTGCTTATGTGTGTGTGTGAGTGTACCACTCTCCTCTTGTTTTGCTTGCTTTGCACCTCAAATGTACATTAAACTGCAATGGAATAGGGAGAAAGAGATCAGAATTAGGCAAAGTATGCATCAAATATTAACGGCACATTGCGTGCACAAATGACACATATTTGTGCATTTATTACGGTACAGAGAATCAATAATTACAGAGAAGACTCAACAATTGTTGTTAGTTTGTTAGCGTTAGTTTGTTTTGCCCGTTATACAATAGAATTGTTATCAGTAAACTATTCATGCAAATGTCCATAACAAGTGGAATTTATAATTAATTTTCTTTTTTTTTGGCAGAGAGATACACAAATGACAGCAGCAAAACAAATATACAAGTGACGTTAACGCTTTAACACTGTGCTACAAAATATTGCATTTAGATTCTACTTACGACAAATGCACTTTGCAGTCGCAGCTTCAATTAAAATGCTTACATACATTTTCAGCAGTGTCTATATGATTGCAATGTCAAATGTGAAATGATTAGTTTTGCTTGATTGAACATTTACGTAGCACAGTGTCAGAGAAAGTCGTAAAAATAAATTTGCAGCCTCATTGAGAATAACGTAATGCGCAAAGCGTAACGCTGAATTAAAACTTTAAACTTTCAACTGGAAGCGTAAACGCTGTTAATCTCTGTGTTCGATTTTAAGCTTTTCCACCACTTGTCCTTCGAGAAACAAGTTTATGCGCTCTTCTACCAGAGACCGGTTTAACAGCACCAATGAAGAATTATGCGCTTCCGCTGCAAAACAATTCTGTTATCTATATTAAAATAAGTATATTTGATACAATATAAAAAAACTTTCACAAGCGGCTGACCTTGATAAGGGATTTTGTTTTGATTATTGTGTTTCGTTTTAACCTTTATCAACACTATCGCTTAAACTCAATCAAGCGTTCTCTTTGATTGATTTGATTTTCTTTTATCGTTTGGAATCGTTTCGTTTATTTTGTAAAATGAGCAAAAAATAATAAAATCAACAGAGCGAATAACGGCTTCGAACCGCTTCGCAACGCTCAATTCACATAACTGTTGTAATTATTTGAATAGACGCTGTATTTTCAATGCTGCGTCAGCTGTTTGACCACTGTCTCTCTATCTCTCTTTAACTGTCGCTCTTCCTCTTGCAGTTGCGCTCTCTGCCTTTATTGTATTGTATTTTTATTGTATATTTCGCCGGCTCCTTTTACTATGGGCAACAGTTGGGAGAGATTGGGGTGGGGGATAACATAAACATGAATTCGCAAAGGCAAGAAAATAATGAATTATTAACAGTGCCAAATGGGCAATATAATCAATTTAAATTATGCGATAATAATTTAGAGAGCGAGAACGCATTTCGGGCAGAAAGAAGAGCGCTTTAAATTCAGAGTATTTAGTTGCGTGCGCTGAAAGCTAAATTTAGTTAAATGACATAATAAGCCGTTCGTTGACTGTTTACTTTTTTTTGAGTTGCGTTTGCTGCTCAATAAAAGGACGCCAAAGCCAAAGTCAAACATTGATTTTAGTTCTTAAGCAAGTGCGCAATTTATAGACATGTGTATATGCGTATTATTGAGATAAGAACAACACTGATTACAACATTTTCCATTAGTATTATCCAAAAATTCATAAATTGAACAAAATTTGAAGGGTCACGCGGTGAAAATTGTTGGCAATGTTTCAAATTTGCTGTTGCTAAATTAAAACAAATCAACAACAAATAAAATATATACGTCATATTCAGGTCTTTAAGTCGGCAATATGTTCTGTATTAAAAATATTTCTGTTCAATCTATAAATATTTGCTATAAGCTTTAGCTGTGAGTAAATTTACTGTCACCGTGAGCAGAAAACACAGCGTAAATTCTTGTCTCTGTGCACGAATTGAACGCCAAACGAGAACTGATAGTAAAAGTGATGCCAAACCAAAAGGCAAAGCGTGTGTGGATTGTAAAAACTTACTTGACTTTGCTGCAGTATTTTGTGTATTTATACAATTAATTTGAAATCGCCATATGCGTATTTAGCTGGAAGCACAATGTTTATAAAATACGACAATTTTATAAATTAAACGAACTGACATCACAATCAGATGGGATGATGAAAACGTGTGGAATAGAATTGTATCAGAATTCGGAATTGGTTCAAAGGAACGAATGTTCCGAATTTTAAGTGGTTGTAGTTCATCAAAGCAGTTCGGTCGCAACCCAAACAAAAATCATATGTTTTTGACAATCGCTGGCGAATGGCTTTGATGCGCTGTTATTAACAGCGTTAAGTATTGGAAACATGTTGCCGGACGAAAAAAAACGAAATAAATCGCTTTTCGATATTAACCTGGAATGAATAAAAAATTTCATAATTAAGAAATAAAAATGTTATTGTCAACAGTGCCAATTAAGTAGAGAGTCGTCTGCTAGTCGGAACCAGTTCGATGTAAACTAAGTGCTGTAAACTGATGAAATTGAAGTGGACAAATATTTGAATTTGAAATTGGCGCTGATTGATTTGCACTTTTCTTTGCGTCATTTTTTTTTGTGATTTTTAATGCTTGTTTTCTTTTGTTCTATGTATGTATAAAATGCATTTGAGCAGCTAATAGCTGATAGGTCATAATAAACTTATGCTATGGGCACATCAACCGTGGTATATATATATATATATATATACATATATATATATAAGTACAATGAACACTTTTCAGTTTAAGGCGAACCATATGGCATGGGCGTATCGTAGTATATATGTAGTGTGGTAGTAGTAAATGTAGTTGTTCTGCTGTCGCAGCTAGGAAATCTCACGCAGTGCATTCGGCTTGGTGCCATCCATGTCAAAGCAGCGACAGTTGCACGAGGAAACCGGACACTCGGAGTTTTGCCTGCGAAAAGATTGAGATTGAGCTTGACATATATGCTATATAAGGAGTTTTAGTTGGTACGCACTTGAACCACTGCATAATGTGCTCGGTGTGGCCGCCGTGGCGGCAAGTCTGACACCAGGCGAACCACTTTGAGAACGGTTTCATTGGCCAGCCTCCTTGTAGTTCCGTTGAGTTGGAGGCGGAAGAGGATGCATTTGTGTCGCCAGAACTTGTATTCATCATGGTGCCCATGTGCATGAGGCATAGCGAGCAGCGTGGCAAGGGCTTCCGACAGCTGGGGCAGGATGACAAACGGTTTGTGCTGGTGCTCGTGCTGCGCGTTCGCGGCTCATCGAGCAGCGCATTGGACACGGATTTGCCACAGAAATTGCAGGAGAGGAACACAGTGCGTGAACTTTTTGCCGATGCGCGTATATTCTCGATTTTAATATCCAGTTCGGCTCGCTTCTCCCACAGGCCCCAGCTATTGAGATAGTCCAGGTAGCTGGTTATCCAGTACTGGATGCGATTGTCCACAAAATGCTCGTTTCGGAAGTAATTGATAGCCACCAGTGCCACCGTTTGCACATCGAAACTGGCATCCATATACGCTTGCAGGATGTTGATGCCATCCAGCGATTCGCCAGTGAGCAGCAGCCCATTGAGATCACCGCATTCAATGGCGCGCTGAATGCGCTGCTTGATATAATCCGCCAGCTTCGTCTCCGACAGATATTTGCAGGCGAAGGCAACGCGATCCGCGAGCGAGACGCCTTCCTCCCGGAGCACCGCCTCAAAGTTGTCCGCCTCCATGGTGAGCAAGGAGAAGATGGCACGCAAATGCGGATCCTGGATCTGCATATTTGCACTAGAGCGCTGATTGCGCCACGTCGAACTGCAGCGATCCGCATTGAAGCTGGACAAGGCGATTGCCGTTATCCGATACATGCTTGGATCACGCATCTTATCCGCTGCCCGCGACAATATATTGCACGCGGCGAGCACCTTCAGATGGAACACACAGATCATAGCCGCCCGACTGAACTCCTTGTTTGCGTACAGCTCATCGATGAAACGGTCCAGCTCCTGCTCAATGGGCCAGCCGCACAGCTTTAGCGCCAAATCCCGCTGTTCGCTGCTGCAAAAGGAAAATGGAATCTTGGATAACGATACAAGTATTTAGTTGTAAGGCATTGTGCTCAACGTGAGCACCTGACCAACGCAGGAATTGATTTACGCGTCAAGGTTTGTGGTACCGAAAAGAAAGGCTCCAGTCAAGCCACGGTGCCAAGGTAGTTATGGCTTGGTGACTCTTTTCCCTCGGGTAAAGGATTAAGCTGAGAAGAAATGCGGCTTACCGATAGCAGACCAGTTTGTTGGAATTGTTGATGCCATCGGGCCATTGCAGCAGTTGCGATTCGATGCGCGAACTGGCCATCAGTGCCTCTGAGGTGTGACCTAGATTGATGCCCAGCGTGGCCTTCAGACCCGTCAGCCGATCATCGCAGTGGACATTCTTCAGCGTCGTCCACACATTGCGCAAATACGGCGTCAAGTGTCCGGTGTGGTCCGGCCGCATGCCGTAATCATGCTGAGCACGCTGACGCGTCTCCTCCACCAGATCGTCATCGAACAGCTCCCGCTCCAGGAAATCAAAGCTCAGCGATGAGCCAACACTAAAGTCGTTCAGCGAGCTGGCGACGCTGTTTGTGCTGTAACTACTCGTCGTCGTCGTTGGCTGTTGGCCGCTGCCAGCTGTAGGCGAGGCAACGCCTCCGGCACCGACTCCGCCACCTGCTGGTGCATAAAGTGGACGTTGCATGAGCAGCGGCAACTTGCTGCGATTGCTGTACGCCGTATGCAAACTGGCTGGCAGTCGAAAGTCCAGGATATTCAATGCATCCGCCAGCAGCAGGGCACGCTCAAAGTCGCGCGGATGCCACGACAGCCAATTGACGGCGGAGAATTTGCCGCTGTGCTGATACTTGGCCGGGAAGGGGCTAATCTGTCGCTTCACATGGTACACGTCGCGGCTGGACTCGTTGTCCACGCTGCGTATATCGTAGAGCGTTATATACGGCGAGTCACGCTGCAGCGAGGACAACAGCGATGATCTCGTTGGACACCAGGCGATCTGCATGTGATTCCGTGAGGATGCAATCTGGCGCAGTGGTCGCTCAATTGCACGCAAGTCCCACAACATAATCCCCGAATCCACATAGCTGCACAGATAGTTGCCATTAGGCGCCACAGCGAGTCCCTGCACCGTCTTCGTCTGTATGGACTGGCAGGTGGCGTTGCTCTCTGCAAGACGAAAAATAAGATGAGGCATTATATAGAAGAGAAGCATTAAGTGAGTTTGGCAATTACGTCGCAGATCGAAGAGTTTGATCAGCTTCTGGCTGATGCCGGCGATGAGCACGCGATGATTGTGATCCCAGCAGAGTGAATTCGCTGCCTCGGCGAGGCCAAAGAAATTGGCAGTTTCCTTGGGTACGCCACGCTCAATGTCCCAGATGGTGATACAGGAATCGGAACGATGTCGATCATGCCCGATGGCCAATATGTTCGCATCCAGCTCATGCCACGCGAGGCACGTGCACATTCGTTGCTGCCGCGGCGCTAAAAGAGATAAGATAATCTGTTTCTGTGTTTGTCTGGCAAGGATTGGGTTAGCTTACTGTACTCCCAACTGCTGTCGTAGGTGTCCCGAAAATTACATATGCCAATTTTGCCATCGGCCAGGCCAACGGCAATGATCGGCTGATCGCTGTGATAGGAGGCGGCCACGCAGCGGGCATATTGATAGCGAGTCTCGTTGCTCAGATAGTTGACAGGAATGTAGGGAAGACGACTCTTCTGGCTTGGATCATCCTTGGTGCGCACTTCGTACAGACTGATCTCTTGGCCCCAGGAGACGAATTTGTCTGGGAAGTTGGGAAACCAACTGATGCCGTGTATATTACCGCTCATATTGAGCTAATTATAGGGGTGGAATTCTTTCGTCTTGCTTGCACAATCAAATTGCGTCGCTTCTTATCAGTTCGGAGCAAAAAAAAATAAGAATATCACAAACAACAAAACAGCTGTTAGTGTAGTTAGAGATGGGTGATGCAAGATTACTGTTATGAGGAGCAGTACGTAGAGGAGCAGTACTGTTAACTTGACAGAATGAGAGCGTGTACATTTTAAATATTACACTAGTTGCCTGAAATGAGGCGGGTGAGTTTAAATTGATTAGGGAGCACATTTCAAAGCAATGCTCCGCATTATCATTTCACATTTAACCTATTTGAACTAATTTTAGGTATTTCAGCTATTAACATTTGCAAGTTCCTGCCACCTATCGGATACAAGTGCAAGCAATAATTGCTGAATTCTTTTTACAGATGGTGCTAGAGTGTCATAGCAAGCAGGCTTAAGTCATTCTTCACTAGCACACTTTCTAAATTGCAGATGGCGCTAGTATGCAAGTTTGCAGAGCGCGCAAAAAATAAATTTTATTTTTAACAATTTAGGCTTAACCATCTGGCTAATATATATCTACCCAATCTACACAATATGTCACACAGCTCGCATAAATTGTTCCGCTCGAATGCACACCCATGTTTTACTGCAGATAACACTGCTTTATAAGGTGCGCATGGGTAACTACTCAAGTGAATCAACGTCATAACTACATAATTGTTGTCTGGACAGACTTTATATATATATATAATTATATATGATAGCTGAGCTGTGCTTTGCTGCATTTCAGTCTTCACTTCAAACTTGTTGTGGCTAATTTATTGATCGAGTAACTAAATGAAATTGAAATGTGATTTGACTGCACATAAAAACCACGCATCAATTCAATTGAGTACATTTTAAAACAACACACAAAAGCGTATTGCTTTTGTATAAATAACCAAAAACAAAAAAAAAAATAAATAAAAAAATAATAATAAGAGACGCATGCAGATGCGGCAAGCGTCATGCGTCGGCACAGCGGAAACGGAAACGGAAACAAAGCAGCATCAAAAATGTCAGCCAATAATGCGTGGACCTTTTTCAGGTCAACTGCAGCCGACAATCAGTAATCTCATGTTTATTATATATAAAATATCCACGTTGCACAATCATCATCATCATTATCATCATCATCATTATCATCAGTGTGCGCTTAATGCTTTTATTTTTTAAATACAAAAGATTGAATGTAAAAGAAGAAAATGAATATAAAAAGTGAATAAATTGTTATGATTATGCCCCGGGGCTTGTCAACTAATTAGCCTCGAAATATATGTTTGACTAATTGCGATTGGGGCCTTTTGCAACACAAAGAAAGATCTGATACCCAGTTAGCAGTGTCCAGTGTCCAGTGACCAGTGTCCAGTGTCCAGTTCCTGTGATCCCTTTCAGATTTATTGCCTTGATTTATGTGCATTTTTATGTAATGTTTTGTGCCTGCTATTGAAATAAACCATGAACGGATGCTGGTTCCATAGACAAGCGCTTATTGTGCATATAAAACATATATACTACTTATATATGGTATATATATTTATGTACATATATTAGATAAATATGCCTGTGTTGTGCATTCCATTAGGAGTTGCATGCAATAAATTTAAATAAACATTTTGTGCCACTTAATCTAATTTGTAAAAACACTTCGATATGTTTTTGGCTGTCGACAATTCAACTATTTTCAATTTTGTTGGCTGGTAAGTGCTATCTACAATTATATTTTAATTAATGCTAAATAAATATATACCGAATAAGGTCATAAAATATTTCAGATTCCTTTGTGTAAATGGAAAGTGGTAAAAAAGTGGTAACAATAAATAATAAACTGGTTTGAGAATTGTCTATCGATAATTTAATGAATATGAAAATACCTGTTGGGTAATCGAATCTAAGATGAAATCGACTCGGCTCTTGATGCTGATCAGGAATGAAAATCATAGCTTCATTATACTCTTATTATCATTACTTATGTGCATAGAAAATCCTATTTCCCAGTTGAGATTGGTTCCATAGCGGTAATTTATGGTTCGTAAATAAAAACACTAAAATAAATTAAAAAAAATATTTTCCAATTTTTTTTTGCCCTAAAATTCAATGGTTCAGTGTCATATTAACTTTAGTAATGAATTGCATTGCACATATAATTAATAATATTGTTTGCAATCAATTTGCACTGGCGGAAGTTACTTTGAAATAATACTCCTGAAATGATAAATCAACATAAAAACAAATATATCTATATACAATTATTCTTTTACGTAATATATTCAACAAGGGCTCAATTCAAAAAAAAAAAAAAAAAATGAATATGAAAAGACCACGTTATTTGTTGCATATACATATATTTTGCAGCGTTTAGCTTACCAAAATAAAAAATATAAATGGCCATAAAAAATGATAATAATAATAACAAGCAGCAATGAAATTGCAAAATTAATGCCTCTCATGTAAATATCGAGCATGCATATTTCATGACAATGCGCGAAAGCTGCAAATGCAACAACAACAACAACAAAAACAACAAAAGCTGAGTATACTCTGCTCGACTGGCAAATACCCTGTACTCAGTTACCACATATAGCATAAGTAAAAATAAGTGGATTAGATTAAGTCTTTTTATTTTTATTTTTATTTTATTTATTTTTCTTTTGTAATATAATTTAGGTAGTAGTTGTATTTAAATTAATGCAAATTTTAAATGTTAAATGTCTGCAATTTAAAATCTTTTTTTTAAGTGCAATTAATTTGATTTTTCAGGTCAAAGCAGCGAAAACACATAACAATTATGAAAAGAGTTCACCAAACAACAAATAATTATTTTCCTACGTAATACGAAACTTAAAATTAATAATAATAAATCTTTTTTAAACTATTATTCTTCATTGGGATTATTTATAATGGACTAGCTGGCAATGCGATTAAGGCCAAATAATCAGATAACCAGCCAATAAAGTAAGCGATTGTTAAATGTTGGCTAAATTGTGTCATACAAACCAACTTTAATCAGTTAACCCAGTTACCAGAAATGCCGCATCAGCTAAGCGTAGAGACTCCTGCCATTCCCAGCCATTTATGGGTACAGTGTTTAACAGCAACAACAACAACAAGAACAATAAGTCCAGTGAGCTCGACTACACGTTACCCTGTAACTTGCTATACAAAATAGTATTACAGTCTAATGGAAACATTTTCTTTAAATAAGTTGGGCACACTCAAATGTAAGCAGGTGTGGAAGTAAAAAAAGTGGGGAAACACACAATTGGATTGTGGAAATTATGTATGCACTCTAACTTTTCTTATGTTTCTTATCAGAGTTTACCAATCATTTGTCAATGTTTAATGAAAATCAATTAACAAGCCTTAAAGTGATGGCTTTATTGCAATCAGAAATCGAAATGTATCGATATTCGAAAAACGCAGGCAATTATCGATAGAACGA
This sequence comes from Drosophila kambysellisi, assembly GCA_035042185.1. Taxonomy (NCBI): domain Eukaryota; kingdom Metazoa; phylum Arthropoda; class Insecta; order Diptera; family Drosophilidae; genus Drosophila; species Drosophila kambysellisi. Next base: position 4,485,337 of record JAWNLS010000720.1, read on the forward strand.
AATAATCTTGATTTGCGAAGTGATTTGCGCTTAAATTTCTCTAGCTCTTAAGGACCTTAAAATACTCGTTTTCATGCAGACAAACCTGACTGGATCGGTAGATCAAGGAAATACTTTGTATATTATAATATACTTTATGGGTAGTTCCTTCCTGTTGCCTGTTACATACTAGTGCACAAAACCATTCTACCCTTTGCAGGCATTTTCAATGGGTTCACAGTATAAAAACAGGTCCCGAGCGCACATTTAACTTAAATGGGTCGTGTCTTTATGTCTGTCTCGCTTGGCTGTCCGTCATTGCATTTATGCATTATTTATATTTGTTTTCAAAATGCACGTTTTTATAACAGTGTTGCTTTTGTTGTGTGATTTTATTGTTTTTTTTTTTACTATCATATTTGGACATGTTAAAAAATATATTTATATGTATTTATGCAGCAGAAAAATTGCACACCAATATTTAAAGATGAAAAGCCTTTTTCACTGCGCCCGTGAATATGCACTTTTTTTATGTATATTTTTCCGTTTGTAATATTTTTATGCCGACACATAGTGAGATTACAAATTTGTTTGTTATTTACACTTTTTATACAAATTGCACTCTCCGAATTCGTCATCAATATCAAATTAATCAATATTTACAATTAGCAGTCGTAATAGTTAAATTAAATACTGAATATTTTATTTTTAATAATCGCTCTTGTTGTAATAATCATCCTTTCAATATATTTATTTATTTAATGTGCATCATCTTTTATTTGTTTCATGTTTACGCATGATTGTGCCAATTTATTTATTATATTTCGCTTAAAAATAATACTCGCATTGCTTTACTGGGTTAGAGCCACTTCAATATTTATGAGGCAGACACAAATGCTACTCGTGTTCCCTTTATTTTTAGTGCAGTTCAGTAAGTTTCTGGCAAAGTTGAAAACGCTCTTATTTCTATTGTAACTAAAGCCTAAATTTTCCATCAATAATTTAAAGTAAGCCATTTGTAATTCAAATGCAATTTGCTCTGTTCTGCTCAGCTCCAGTAGCCATAATTCCATTTTCCACTGTTCCATTTTGAGGTTGTTTTGTTTTATTTGGTTAGTTCTGCTTTCATCTGCACTGCATCCATTAACTTTGATTTCACTCTAATTGTCTATTCGCAAGCGTATTTACATATTCCATTTCCCCATGTTTCATATTCTATTTGGAATCTGGCTGTTCCATTTCTACTGTTTCTACTAATACAAATACTAATTCTCTTGCGTGCTCTTGTTTCATTTCAATATGCACCGCTTCGCTTCCACAATATTCCAATGCGTAATTTCACAGAAGCTTACCAAACTACTCACGTTATATGTATGTAACGGGAACACCCTTGTTGCTGTTGTTGTTGTTGTTGTTGTTGCTGATTCTGACGTTGCCGTTGACACTTCCTGTTTTTGTTTTGTCCTTTGCAGTCGCGACTGGCGAATCGCGTTTTAAAGTGCAATTTTATGAGCCGTTAACAGCACATTACGCATACGTATTTCATGCAGCCAGAGCAAGCTCGCTCTCTCTCTCACACACACACACACAAATACACACTCACACATAAGCACATACTCACACCCACACATTCAGTGCAGCAGCGACACTATAGATTAAGTTATTGTTGATTTGCAGATTTGACAATTTATTGAAGCGGAAAATTCGCAATTTTACAAATTTATTACGCCAAATGGAAAATAGGGACAGCTGGGCGTATCCTTTTGCATCCGTTGGATAATTTTTGTTTGTATTTGTTTTTTTTTTTGTTTTTATTGCTGCTCGCAACACTTTAGGTCTGCATATGTGCACGTTACACAACACTGAACGACAGCCACATTAATTGGAAACCATATCGGGAAATATCCCTAACGAATCTATAGCGTTTTTCATGTACACATCCAACCATTTCACACTCCCCATTTCCCGGTTGAGCTCCAATTTGCAAATGGTTGCATTTGGCCATGTTGAAACCAAACGATATATTTGTTTTAATTGCTTTTTTTTTCGCTTTCCTTGCATAATGAGAGTGTGATAAAATGTGCATCGATAGTAAAGAACTAATTTGTATGTATATGTGTGTGTGTGGGTGTGGATTTTGTTGATGTGGAGCTAAACAAATGCAAAAAAAAAAAATTGTTTAATATATTTTTGTTGTTCGTTCATATTTATGGTTATATTAATATTTAAATTTATTATATTTGCACGACACGTTGTCACCCCAAATTGCTGCACAGTCGGTTCAGAAGTGCCACGCCCCAGCCATTACCACCGCCCACCACAAACAGCGTATTTTGTGTGCTTTTTGTGCAAATTCGATTTTAATAATTGCAATTTATTTGGCTGCAAAATGCTTGTGGCCTTAGCAAAATGTGTGGCAAACTTTGCAGCAGCTGTGTATGTGTCTCCCACTTTCCCCCTCATTCTCTCCCTCTCCGAGTATGTGTGTGTGTGTGTGTGTGTATTCCAGTAAATTAAATTGCTTTTTAATAGCAGGCGAATGTTGCAGTTTTTACAGCCTTAGTTTGCCTCGATTGATTTGGCAATTAACATGCAACAAAAGTGTGCGACAAACAAATTTGTGCGAAATACTTTTCAGCAATTGCAAATTGCTGCCTGTCAACGCCTTCAAGTATTGCTTGCTTAATGGGGAAACAGACGTCTCAGGAGGGGTGAGGGGTAGGGGTGTGTGTGGAGCAAGACAAGAGGCATGTCACTTCAGAATGTCCTTGCGCCTGTCGTTCACTGTCGCTGATCGCATGTTAAGCTGACGTTCGACACGAGAATGGCCCTGGGGGGAGGAGGGACCAGCAACAGGCGGCAGGAGGCGGGAAGAGGACTAAGGACATGCAGCACATCCTTGGTTAGCGTTGTCCCCTGGCATCCGTCTGACTGGTTGGCATGCGTGCTGCCAATTCCATCTTGCAATTGTATTGACTTTGCACTGCGACTGAAACTTTTGCCGTCTCTCGTCCTTTTTCCATTGGCGCCTGACTTTTGCTGATGCGACAAATTGACAAACGCTACGAATCACATCTGACGAGCTTTATATTAATTTGAGTTTAGGATAAAATCAAAATGTCAACATTTATCAAATTAAATTGGATTGAGTCTCATTTAAGTAGACAATGTTCTGGAAGTGGTGAAAAGTACAAAAACAAAATCTTGAAATGTGTTTTAAATAAACACACCCAATAATTAAACCTGCTTTCAACTATAAAATATCTTGTATTTTAAAAACATAAAATTATTTAATTTATTAAATAGAAAATTCAAATTTCAATTCAATTTCAATTCATTATAAATAAATGTTTATATTCAAAATTTTTCAGCTGGGCCTTAAAAAAAGCCAATACCTCAAATAAATAAATTTTTTATTTAAATGCATAAAAAATGCATTTTCTACCATTTCTTTTGGTTGCTCCCATATTCTTAATTAAATCCAAATCGGTAACAATATGCTTGTTAAAACAGCAATCAATTGCTGATAAAAAAGTAATTTTTTTTCCTTGCAATTTTTCACATTTTTAATGAAACACGCAAATTACGAAAAAGTTAAATCGCGAAAAAACAGACTGAATATTATCAAAATTAATAAAAATGAATTTATTTTAAAATATTTGAGATGTGTGGTAAACAAATAAGTATGCTATAAAATAGTTTCACTGTAGAAATTATTAAATTTGGTTTTCAATTTTTCGTATCTGATGTAAATTTTGATTGCAGCTTCTCAAACAAATGTCAGACGTGAACTCTCTAAAAACAATTCTTTCAAACTGTTGCATAACAAAGTCATTGTTGGTGAATACAACTAATCCATCAACAGCCACGCCCACTCTCCCGGCGTACATAACAAGTTTATTGTTTATTTGCTACACATTTCCACAGCTCGCAGACATTCATAATTCAATTAATGAATTTGAGCTGCGAACTAATTTGCGTGCCCCAAAGGAGCAGACAGGAGGGAGGCAGACGGATGCGGCGTGGCGCAGGCTCATCACTGAATCGCTGCACGTTTACGGGTGTATGGCAAACAAAAAAAAAAAGAAAAAAGAAAAACAAAAAAGGGCAAATTTGATGCGTTGAAAATCCGCCAAAAATCCACGAGATCTGCAATAAAGCTCGACAAAAATCTCGCGTGGTTGTTAAAATTTTGTCGAGCATTGCATAAAATCTACCAAGCGTTTGTCAAGGGGAGGAGTAGAAGGGGGGGGGGGGAAGCGGACGGCTTGACTTTCATTTTTTATGTTTATTGTCGCTTATCGCTGCTCTGCTTGCCTGCCTGCCTGCCTGCAACAGGGGTCCTGTCATTAGAGTCCTGGCGCCAAGATGAAAAAGAGTAAACACAGCGATGAAAAAACGTTAACAACTCTCTTGGGTAAGCGAGTGTGAGTCTGTGTGTGTGCGTGTGTGTGTGTGTGTGCGGGTGTGTAGAGTTGTGGCATGCTACACTGGCTCATAACAAAACGCGTTACACACAATTTGTGTGCCTCATCTACAGGTATGCCTGTGTGTGTGTGTGTGTGTGTGTGTGTGTGAGTGTGTGTGAGTGTGTGTGTGTGTGTGTGTGACTACGTGTAACTTTATTAGCAGTACCAGGAGATTCTGTGTGTTACCTTGTCAAAGTTATGAAAGCGACTGGGGAATGCCTCGTTTCAACCTCGCCCCTTCCCTTCCAGTCGCCTGACTTGTTCTAGTCGTGTGTGAAATTAGTTTAGCTGAACAACAGCAACTTCGAACAACATTTTAAGTCCTTAATACGATATATGTTTATATAAATATAAAAACAAAAATTATAATGCTTAAATTGGAATAATAATAGTTTAAAGCACAACTTAAATAAACGAGTTTAAATTAAAATCTTTAACAACACATATTAAATCTGACTGAAATCTCTCAATCTATTTTAGAGAGATTCTGATTTCAATTTACCTATTTCTAAGCAAATTTTATTTAATTTAATGTTAAAATTGTGCTTAAGATTTGCTCGGATCGACCTAAATATAAAATTCCATTGTAGATGGATTTTTACGCCACATTTTGCCGAATTATCTGCTAGTCACTGCATTGGCAAAGTAATTTTCCAAAATAAAAACGCAATCAATCAAAAGGCAAAAAATCATCGGTTCACTGGTCTTTGGTGTCTGGACCAGGACCAGTACCAGTACCAGGACCAGGACCAGAGGCCAACACAGCATTAAAATGAATTTCAATTACGGGACGAAAACTCATTTTGTGGACACCAGGCACGCTCCAAATTGAGGGCGCCTCCTGGGGTGCTTCATGCATAATGTCAGGTGCTTGCTGGCTATATATTTTCTTTAATATTTTTGCAAATGACGCGACAAGAGGACGATGCTCGTTGAAAAATCAGGGAACGCGATTCACCTCGCTTGGGTCATTTAAATGCAGATTGCAGTCAGCTTGTGGAATGTGATGGACCTGGGTGAGGAGACAAGCGGGAGCAGCAGCCGAGTAGGTGGTAGGTGGTAGGTGGTGTGGCAGGGGCAGTGTGCGTGGACTGAGAAGCATTTGCATAATGGCGGCGACACATTGCAGCGGAAACGGAAACCGAACCCCAGCTCACTTGCAAGTGTGCATGAGTCGTGCTTATGACTGCTTGAGTGGATTGTGCGTCCAGCCGTGGTCACCACCGTGTACCCTCTCCCACCTCCCTCTCTCTCTCTCTCCCTTTCGTGGAACAGTCCATTGTCGTTAGCAAAGGGGAATGCCGGGCAACCGGTAAGTCATCATGTGGCGCCCCAGAAATGAACATGAACTGAGCCCAGCTTCGACCAGCACAAACGTTTTTCATTTTAATTCAACTGCAATAAATAAGCTGGCTACTGAACAAATGCAGCGCCAGGTGATAGCGCTGCATTACAATGCTCCACACATACTCACACACTCACACACTCACACACATACACACAACTGAAAAGGGTACAACAAAAGGAATCATGACCTATGCTGTAAACTATATATTCTCCGTACCAATGGCCAATTTAAGGCCATATTGTGGACGCCTTTATTGCTCCCTTTATTAAAATTTTTGTGGAGAATAACTTTGAGTTATATTTTAATTTTAGCTAACACATAATTTAAATAAACAAATTGAAGCCATAAATAATGATTATTATTTATCAGTTATTTGGTGAACAATTAAAAACAAAAAAATAATCAGAATATTTTTTACAAAATATATTAAAAATATACCAAAACTTTTCCTAAAAAAAATTTAGTGAATAGCTGAAAAGTAGTTGAAATTGAAATTAAATTAAATTTAATTTAATTAATCCTAAATAATAAACCTAAATAAATTTTTAAATTTTTTTTAAAACTTTACGCTTGAAAAGCTTGCTGCAAAAATGTTTGGCTTAAAAGCAGAAGCTGTAAACACAGTTAACAATTGTTGGCAAGAATACAGCTGCAGCTGGCTAAAAGTTTCGCTTACGGTTCAAATTGTCCACGGGGTATTATGCATTTCAGGCAGTTGTAATGTTGGTGTTTCTTGTAGTTGTTATTTCAGGCGTTGTTGTTGGGGTTATGTTTATGTTGCCACATCGTAGCCGGGCACGCATGAAACAGCGACGACGGCGCCTCGGCTTCGGCTTCGACTCATATGCGATGCTGGTGAAAGGTGCAGCAGATGCGGCTGCGGGCGGACGGTGTCAACCATTGTCAGTGGCATGTGGATGCGGGCGTGAATGGGGCAGCAACACCAGTGGCAGTGGTAGCAGTTCAACCAGCAGCTGTTGTTGTTGTGGATGTAACTGTAGTTACTGGTGTGGCATAAATTGCGTTGCGGTTGCACGTGAAAATTGCATTTGGCTACCATTTGTACTTGAGTATGTGCGACTATGTAAGTGTGTGTTTGTATGTGTGTGTGTGTGTGCATTCAGCCCCTTTTACGTGCTGTGCAAATTGTGGACTTAAATGTTTATGCGTTGGTTTGGGCCAAGAGTCACTGCCAATTGCCAACCCACCAACAGCAGTCGCATTCGCATCCGCACCCCATTTGGCCGTTTGTTTATTAAGCTTTTTGGCCAAAATAGAAAAAGGTGTTGAATGCCACTCGCTGGCTGCTTTTTATTACCCCAAACACACACACACACACACAGAGACATACATGCCTCTAAGTGCAGAAGCAGCTGCAGAATAAATATATATTTTTATTTCTTCTCTTTTTGCCATTCTTTATTTTGTTGTGTTGCCAAGGCGAGCGTATAAATTAAACGCGTTACAGCTGGCAACCACAGCGATTTTCTACTCCCCCCCTCCCACCTCCTCCACCCAGTACCACCCCAACTGTTGGAGTTTTTTTTTTTGGCTCGCATTAAATCGCCTTTGCACCCGCAAAAAGCACTTAATGCAGCCCTGCCCGCCAACTACGCGCCCTGGTTCAGTGTCGCTTGAAGCGTATACAAAATTTAAATAAGAAACAAATCGAAGTAATGGCATACATACCACCCAACCCCCACCACACCACCCCAGCCCCCACCCCCAGCCCAGCATGCAGATAGCAAATACCAAATGTTCAATGTACTAAAAGGCAATCAAAAAAAAAAAAAAAAAACCAAAAAAAAGAGCGCAAAAAAAGATACAGCGGAAGTGAGTAAAAACAAAAGAAACTGTAATACTGTTGAAGACGAAACCATCGGCATAATGAAAAAATAAAAAGAACCCAACAAAATCCAACGAAATGAAATTCATTGAACCGTTCCGCACACCATATTAAAGGGCATTAATGAAATTATGCCGTTTCCCTGCAGAGGAACAGATCCACCTTTGCAGCGATCTGGATATGTGCGGGGGAGGTCATCTGGAATAGTCAAAGAATTGAGAAGGGAAATATGTAATTTGTGAGATACACTTTTCTAATTAATTAAGTTATTTTCGCTTTAATGTTCTTCTTTTAAATACAAACTGACTGACCAATTAATAATTAAAATAAATTGCCAATAGTTACAAAAAAATATACCCAATGTATTTTAATTTTAAATAAATTGCCACAAAAAATACACAATACCCCGCGTTGGGGTTGAAAAAACCGATTAGACTTGAATATATTTCATTAATTCTGATTTAATTAAATATTATCTAAATATGCAGATTATATTTGCATAAATAACGGTCAGTTTTTGCTTTGCTAGCTAAGTGCTTATCGATAAATTGCAATCTAAAGCCGGCCCTGAAGAGCCCGCTGTCAGCCGCAGCTGCGGTAATGATATGCTAAAAGTATCTCCGATCCACAAAGCTGGCCACACAGTGCCACACCATCACACACAGCTCCAGCCAGCCAATCGACGTTCAATGAAGCATAAGGAGTAACAAAGAGCTTAGGGCCAACACTTAAATACAACGAAACGTTCTTAATCACACCATAGATACGTAGTTACGTAGATACATAGATAGATAGATACGAAAGGAGCGAGCGGGGAACGAGAGGGGAGGGAACCCAAATGCCAAACCCAAGCGATTTGAAGTTCCTTTCGACATTTCAGTCAGCTGTCGGTGTGCTACTCCTCCCTCCCCCTCCATCCCTGCTGCTGGTGCTCCAAGTCTGTTGCCACTACTTTGGATATAAACGCTTACAATCTGCAAAATAAAGTGCACCAAAAACCAGCTAGAAACAGCTAGGAGCAGCCATTTCGGCGCTAAAAATAATCAAACACAAGCTGCTGAGCGCTTTGCGGCCTGCTAACCTCCATTTTCCTCCGCCCCCCGCCCCCGCCGACGCCTCGTAACTCTGCCTCCTCGTCCTCTTCGTCTTCTGGCTACATTTTCATTTTCGGCTTTCTCATTCACTTGTTTCATTCCCGTTCACGTGGCATGGGCTAGTTGCTTTGACTATTCGACGCTGTGTGGCACTTCCGTACTTCCGTTTTTTGCACTTTGCATACAAAGTACCGTTAACTACTAGCATCAGTTTTGGCCCACACAACAATCGGGCGTCGGCAGCGTGGCGCAGCGTGGAGCAGAACGCAAACTCTCCACTGACATTGCGGTTTTTTTTTCTACCCCAGATTTCCTTTCGTTCCGCATTTCGGCAGCTATTAAATGGTTTCCTCATGGAAATTTCATTGAAATGTTACGCCACGAAAGTAGTGGGTAGTAGTTAGAGGTAAAGCCAGACAGTGGCAGTGGTAGTGGCAGTGGTAGTGGCAGTGGCAGGGGCAGGCGGAGGGGCATTCATTGAACCTTGAAAGCCATCAGGCACAGATTTCTACTCAACAGCTTGCTCCGAAACTCCCTCAACACTTGGCCCCCATCATAAATTTGGCGCATTGTTTGCATTAAGTGGAGGGGCGCCAAAGCCAGAGTTGACTAAAGTCTTCATTAAGCATGGCATCAGATAGACGTGATGAGGGCTTAACTATATATTTGACAACCGATTCCATATTTGATTTGAATGCTTTAAATATTGTGCACATTATGCAAAATTTATGAATGCACTCATAAAGATATTTGTTGGTCCAAGAAAATTTTCCTATTTTCTATTCTCAAATGTTTTCCATCACAAGAATTCCGTAATATAGCAATACTTACATAGAAAAATATTGAGTACGGATTCGTTGATATTTTTTTACAGCTCAAATTCTGGATATTTATTAATCTGAAGCAACCCTGGTTTTTCAACAATTACAAAATTATGAATTGGATCTTTAAATATATAATCTCCATTTGGACATTTATTGATGTTCAATGTCTCTCATTTGTCGGATCCGGCCTTCTTCTCATACGATTTCCTTACAATTTCGTAAGCATGCAGAAACACATTGTCAATAATCAATAGAGTCACCATGGCAAACACCAGAAACTTCGGTTCCCGATGGGCCATTGTCCAATTGTTGTTGCTGGTGTTGCTTATCACACAAGGTTAACAACATTTAAAATTTTAATTTACATTTAATTTTTTAGCATGGATAACTTGATTGAAATGAAATACATGAGATTTACAAAGTTCGTAATTTATGGATTGTTTTTAAAGGGTATTCGATTCCATTTCGATTGCAAACTTTGTATCTGTAAGCGATAAATATATCTGGTAATTCACACTTGCCAAACGAGGAGCGAGTATACAGAAGTAGCTCCTTTGAAATTTCTTTCGATGTTGCTTCCTTGCCACTGCCCCTGCCCCTGTTGGCTTACTGTCTTTTGGCCTAATCGGTTGGTATTTTTTCGGTGGCCTGCCACATTTTTATGTACTTTCTTGTGGCTGGGCCCAGAGGTCATAATTTCTTGTTAAGCCCATGACGCAAATGGCACTTTTACCTAAATGGACCATAAGGCGTTGAAAAGTTGTTATCGCTCCACCCGCCCTACCCCTCCACAGACACACACACACACACAAACACACACACCCTCAAAATTCAAGCCTTACCTTGGCTCGGCTGGCGCAATAAAAAGCCAAAACACATTTCGATTATGCGGCTGGAGTTTTTTTGTTATTTCTGTTTTCTTCAGTTTTATTTTATTTTTATTTTTTAAATTTCGTTTTTACAGTTGACTTTGCAGGCTCTTAACAACAATTGAATGCGCTGGTGGCTTAAGCTAATCGAATTTATGAATTTACCGGCGCTGCAATAAAAAAGTTCCCACAACAAAATAAAATATAATTTGGCTGATAGCCATAATATGCTACTTGGGTATAATTTGCACAATTTCATTGCATTTTATTTCATTTGTTTTTTTTTTATTTTTTCGACTGTCACAATGTTTCCAATATATTCACATTAAAGTTCTCAAAGACTATACTTCATAGTTGACACGTAATTTTAGTCAAAATTATAAAACAATTTTTTCTGAATTGTTTGAAGATGTGTTTCATTTGCAATGCGATGTGCTGGTAAGTTTCTGGTTCTCTGCATTTTGGCTAAGATCACTTAATATTACCAATCACACTTAAAGCTGCCTAAAATGGGGAGTTAAACTGATATTGCTGCTGATCTGTGGCACGCTCGGAGTGCTCCTTGTCTTGGCAGCTATTATCTATTTGGCATTCTTTTACAAAATGGATGACGACAAGAAGGCTTTAAAGGCATTTGAAGGTTTTATAGTCAAAAATAGTTCCATTAACGATACATAAGCTGTAGCTGTTTTAACGGGTACGTTTTAATATTTCAATATTTCAATATTTATTATTATATATTTTTATCAATCTTTTTCAGCCAAGTCTGCGAATCGAGCAAACCTGAGTTCAGGCCAAATAAGCCGAGTCTATTTATAGTTCTAAAATGTTTTAGAATCGGTTTTAAATTTTGATTTCGAATATATATAATTTGTGCATGTCTCTTAATTGTTTGTGAAATTTGTAGCATTTAATCGTCATCAGCTCAGAAAGCTAACCAAATTCAGTTGCTGCAGTTGAGGACTCAATCCTGTTGTTTAAGACTTAGCCCAGTTAAGGCTTTAACTTCAGCTGACACAACTGCACTTTACTGTTAGTCAGTTGGTGGTTGTTGGTGTTTTTCCTGCTGCTGCAGCTGGCAACGATGCGTATGCGCAATTTATTTGCATATGATGACCGGCATTGCGTAAATATTAATGAAAGGCAATTAAAAGCATTCGGAAATGTAATAAAATGCGTAATGCTCATTGTAAAAACCAACAACAATTAAATGTTTGCCATTTTTGTTTTGTTGTTTCCTTGCAATGCAAATAAAACACACACAATAATGTTGCCAACAATAAGCAATTTAAAATTACTATTGCAAATAAGTGTGCTTCACTTATGCTAAAATAGCAACAAAACCCAGTCGCAGAATTGAATATGCGATTTGTTATAAATGTTTTGTCCACATGTTTATTCCTATGAAAATTCGAATTCGATTGTTTGACTTGTTTTTGGTGTTGATAGCCAAAATGAATTTGTTATTTCGGGCTTTATAGCTGTTGTTCTTGTTGTTGTTGTTGCTGTTGCTGTTGCTGTTGTTGCAGCTTTCATGGCTGTCGGCAATCAATTGGCATGACAAATGCTGTTTGTCGTTGCAAATGCCTTTTGTAACACCCTGTAGAAGTGGCAAGTATGTGAAGTGCTTATCGGTTCAGCATAAATCTAATTCGTATCTGGCTAATTAATTATTGAGACACAAGATAGTTTGTTAGCTGATTTATAGTACAAATGTTGCAATAAATTAATGAAAGGCCAAGTAATAGCAGGAAAATCATTCGAAAATATTTTTTAATTATTCTAAATAAAATATACCTTAAATATGGAAAGTTCAACATGAATTTGATTGCATTCTACTATATTTTGTAATTTTTTAAAATTATAATTTTACAAAAAGGATAACTCAAAGTTCGGCTAACGAATGACTTGGGATGCTGCTGCTTTTTGTTGTTGTTGTTGCTGTTGCAGCTGTTTTGTCAAGTTTCTTTCTTTTTGTCAGGCCACAAATCGGTTGCAAACACTGCGGGCAAGTTGAATGCTGTTGTTGCAGACTGTGCAACGTTCGGAAACTGGTGCATTATTCCGATTTTACACGTTGCTGCACTCGAAAATGAAACGGACTATAAGCCCCACTTGGCTCTACAATAAGTTAGTCAGCTTGTAGCTTTTGTAAGGTGGTGAGGTAATGGGGGAGGGGGGAGGGGGGGGGTGCGGGGCTTTTGGGGCGGTACAGCCGTATCGTTGTCGTGGCCATCATTGCTACTGTCCGCCGCTAAAAGCTTTTTGATTATGAAAAATGTTCGAAACATATGCTCCAAATGACTGCGGAGCGTGCAAAGAACAAGAAGAAGAAGAAGAGCAAAAACAGCAACAGCAGCAGAAGAAGAAGAAAAGGAAGAAGAAGAAGCTCTCTCTCTTTGTGCTTTTTACACTGCACTACAAAAGTGTGCGTATACGATCCCATTCTAGTTACTTACACTTGTATATGTAGAACATGTACTCAACACTGTCTAAGTGAGCATTTCTTTTTTTTATTGTTGTTTTTTTTATATAGTATATACATATATATATATATATATATTTATTTTTTTTATTTTTCCCGGCTGCATTTCATTTTTATTTGTTGCTTTCCTTGTTTATTGCGGCTTGGCTGGAGTTGTGTTTGTTGTTGTTGTTGTTGTTGTGTAGTTGCTTTTGATGTTGGTGCATTGTTAATGGTTGCGCCATTTTATTTTGAAATTAATAAAGTGGCATAACAAAACAAAACTACTTCAAGAGTTTCCCATCGCCTGAGTGGCAGCAGCAAAGTTGTTTTAATTTAATTTTTTTTTTTTTATTTATTTTTTTTACAGTTCCACGCAAGCGCAAAATGGCAAAGAAAATGTGAATAGAAAATGCCGCAAATCTTTTTTTAATGAACCAGCAGTACGACAAATTTAAAAATACTAAAATGATTTCGCTTAAGCTAAGCAGTTATATTAGCCAAAAGTAAATATGGCAACAATTTAGTTAGCTTTATGCCTATGTTCACATTACAGTTGTAAAAGCAGATATGACTTTAAGTGAGGTAGGATACTAAAATAGCTAAGAAGGCCTCTTGCGGCGACATCATTACGCATAAGGCTTGATGGCTTTATCTAACGTGCCCAAATCGGAGCTTTAAGTTAAGCAAGCCTCAAAGTGGTCCCAACTTGACAATTTGTAGTTACGTTGACAGCCGGCGGCAAACAAACAACTTTGGAACAACTTCAAAATGAGATCAGACGTACTTAAGTTTCTCGCAAAGAGACACACAAAATAACAATTAAACATCAGGCGAAACTGACAAACTTTTCTCGAAGAGCAAACAAACCCAAAATACATAAAAACATACACTTCAATATATATGGATACAAAGTAAGTACATATCTATGTATGAGTGTGTGTGTGTGTGTGTGTGTATGTGTGTATATCCATATTATATACTTGCCTATATGGCCGCAAAAGACGCGATGCTAAAGTTCGCGCCTTGGTTCGAGTAAAGGTTACGGGCTTGAAAACTTTGTCAGCGAACGTGACATGAAAATCGCAGCGCTGATGAAAAATGCTAAATCGTGACTCGAATATAAGATTTTACACAAACACACACACCCACACACACCCACACACACACCAGCAGGCCTCATAAAATCTCCAAAAGAGAAGAAAAAATCATCTTTGTAGCTTCAGCGACACATGGCCTATGGAGCCTAAGACTTGCCAATTCAATTTAGCCCCAAAAAAAAAATACATTAAACATTATCGAATTCGAATTCGAATCGAAAAACGGCCAACTCGACCCAAACCAGACGCGTCTCTACATTGTAACTCGAGAGCTCCATGTGCTGGGAGACGCCTGCTGGCCAGTCCAAATATAGCAACTCCATTTCGAGTGTTAGACCAGAACTGGCTCTATATTTAGGCCACAACTTCGGTATCTGGCTATGCCAGCTAATGGCTTCATTTGCTACACGCCTGTCGACTCAGCCCAAAACACAAATCAGTTTCCCGACCCATCCCGTCCCGGTTACTTGATGCCAATGCAATGAGTGCGTGTGTTTGTGTGTGTGTGTGTGTGAGGAGTGTGTGTGTGTGGGGAGTGTGTGTGTGTGGGGAGTGTGTGTGCACTTGACTTCGCCTGCTGCGATTTTATCGTTTAAAAATATCATAAAAATAATCTCACCGATCTTCGATGCTCTCTTACACACTCGCTCTCTTCATCTGCATCTTGCGTCTCTTTCCATTTTATATGTGCATCTCGCTCGCAACGCGTTGGTTTCTATAAATACTAAGTTTATTCTGCTCGCTGCATTTTTCCGGCATCAATTGGGTGTGTGTGTGTATTGTTGCAGCTATAGTTACGTGTTGTTCTTCTCTAGAGTCTAGAACCCCTATATGTTAGCTGTAATTAGATGTCGCCTTGGGGTTGGTCTTTTTTTTTGTACTGTGACAAAGGCTATTGCACTCAGCCTGGGGCATTCAATTACCAACGCGTTGACAAATATTTTCTAGTTGCCAGGCAGAGATTTTTAAATTTATATCCGACGAGTTCAAAGGCCCAACATCTGCACGTGTATCCCAATGAGCATTTAGATTATTTAATTGCTCAATAAGTGCCAACTGCTGTACAAATACAAAACTGTCGGAGCTGTCTCCCTGTTTTGTTGCATTGTATCTGTGAGTAGCCTAAGTGCGTTGACGCACTGCACTTGTCGGACGACGACGTGGGAGGCAGGCACATCCATTATCTAATGGAACTGCTCCCTTGGAGGCTGTTAGATAACAGCCAATACAACATCACACTGAATGGTGTGAGCAATTAAGAGCAACAAAACATAAAATAGCAAACCTGATGTTTTCGTTTAAAAAGCGAACTTCGAATAAAAATTATGTATAAATAAAAATTAGTTTAAAAAGTGTTTTTTTATAATTTATTACTTCGATTTAAGATGATGGAAAATTAATATGAAAACATCACCTTAGAGTGAGGTGCAAATAAATCTTGTGTGGTTGGAAAGCTGTCTTATAAAATTAATTTTTAAAAGCCTATTAGCAATAAATAAAATTTAAAAAAATAGGTTGATATTGACTTTAGAGTAAAAAGGATTAATCCTTAATGGATAATTAAATTTACAATGTAAGAAAATAATTGTTGCAGAAGCTGATAAAGCTGAAAAAAGTGATCAACAATGTTAAATTTTGATTTTGTAATTAGCAAATCTTACAATTTTGAGTAAAAATATTGCATTTAAATAAAAATATTATTCGAATTATTTATTTTCAACAACTTTTATATTTACAAATATTCATATTTTGAATGCAAATATTAAATAATGCATAAAAATATTAAATTTTTTCTACTAGTTTTTTATTTATACTAATTATGTCTTTTCGCATCTCAACACTTCAAGTCAAATAATTTGGTCAACAAAATCTTAAAATATCTGCATATTATATAAATATTTCATGCGTAAGCGAGCAGCTTCATATTCTTGAAATATTTAACACATTTAAAAATTTATTTTTCGATATTTACGATTGCTCAAGGTTTTTGCCCAATAGATAATTCAATACTTTTGCTTAGCTAAGCAACATTTTGTTTCATGCCTCTGCATCTTTTTAAGTTGCGAAGATTCATCGAGCAAAGCAAAAAAAAAAAAAAAAACAACCGTGCCCCCGTGTATTGCCCCCTAGCCCTCGTGGGCAATATGTGGAATACAAATAAATATTAGTTTCCAAAGCAGCCGCACACACACTACAGACAATCTACGAGGGAGAGCAATTGTATCTAAGTATTTCTATCTCTAAGGTTGTGTGTGTGTGTGTGTGCATTTGTATCTGCGTTAGTTGGCCACGTTTCTGATGCTCGCTGCTGACGCTGACTGTTGCCGTCGAGAGCATTTTGTATTTTAATTCCTATTTATGTATGTGTGCATGTAAGTGCTTAACCAGCAGAGCAGATCAGAGCAGAGCAGAGCAGACCGGAGCAGCGAAGAACCCTGGGCAGCATCAGAACCCGAACCAACTAAAGCTAAAGCAGAAGCAAATGCAGCGCACCAAAGGAGCCAACACAACCCAACCCAACCACCCACCCACGTAGACACTCCAAATGTAGCCTGTATCCACTTGCTAGCGATTTCAAAGCGTTATTTATTTGTGCCACAAGCGACCATATTTCAAATGCACACCGCCAACCTCCACGCTTCTAACCACCAAAGCGTCACAGTCGCGACCAAGTTGAAAAGTCGACAAAAATACAAATACTGCTACATAAAATGAAAGAGAGAGAGAGAAAGGGAGAGTGAGAGTGAGACAGAGAGGGAGACAAAATCATACTAAATGTGGAAAATTGTAAATGCGACTGCCAACAAGACAACTATGGAATGCCCTAAACCCAACTCCCGAGGACAGGCTTTAAAATGCTCTTTTGTTAGGGCATGTGCCAAAAACGCTCTTTGAAGAATGAGTTTTACAACTTAACAACAAATAACTCTGTAAAAACATCCACACATTTTTTTTTATTTTTTTAATTGTGGTTAATGAAATAAATTTAAATTTTCTTTGAATATTTACGTAACTCTGCTGTGACTTAGTTTAGAAGACAAACAACATATCAATTCTTTATAATTTATTTATATTATGTTATAAATTATTATAAATATATATTTTGTATCTGTTCTAAATATTTAAGATATTAATAGTTAATTTATTTTATTATTCTATATTATTTATATGAATACTTTTTTTACGTTAAGATCAAAACTGGAGACATGTTTTGTGCATTTACAGTTAGGTTAGTTCACAGTTAGGTTTCTTCTTCTTCTTCTTGTTGTAGGGGCTTACCGCTACAACTCGGTTGGATTACAGTTTGACGTTGTTATTTTTGCTGTTGTTGTTGTTGTTGCTGTCCAAAACGCTTGCAGAATTTTTCGCGTTACCATTGAAAACTTTTCGCACTGATGCCTTTTTTTGCTGCTATGGCGACCGCTTGTCTTCTTCTTCCCTTAATACCCTGTCTGCATTGAAAATATGTGACTTGTGGTAAAAAGCTGTAATTCAACTTTATCGTAACTTTAAACAATTGTCTAAATATATTTAATTGTCAATATATATTCTCCGCAACCTTCAACTTTTGTATGCATGCGTTTTCAACACAAAGATCACCTTATTACAGGGTATCTTTTAGTCTAAGCGCTCTCATTCAAACAATCTTACTTGTTTTCTTTTTTGGGATATTTTTGTTTTTTTTGTTTTTACAACTTAACGTGTCACACAAAGGTGCACTAGAAGTGCATGTGTTTGTTGTGCGTGTGTGTGTGTGTGTCTGTGTGTGTGTGTGTGTTGAGCTTGCTCATATCGAAAGCTTGCATTGCTGCCGCTTGATATTTAGCTCTAACCAGCCCAACAACTATCTGCCCCACCCGGCAACACACGCACACACACTCACACACACACGCACACACACTAACAAGCACCACCATTCGCGGCCAGCCACTTTTTTTGTACTAAATTTATGCGCTTTTATTTTATGAAAAACTTTTGCAATAATTTCTCAAAACGTTTTTGTGGTGAATTGAAATGCGAGAAAAACATTTTGCGGATGGCGACTAAAAACTTGAGAAAAACCTTAGCCCCACACACAGGCACACACACAGGCACACACACAGGCACACACACTGCGTGCTTACGGTAAGGAAAAATAAATACTTTCGAAGGCAGGCAGCCATTTTTTGTTTTATTTTATTATTGTTGTTGTTGTTATTGCTGTTGTCGCTGCACTCGGCCACGCCCACAAATGACGTTTAGCATCGCCTGCCAGCGGCAAAGTTTTGTGCGCTTCACGTCTTCTTCTTCTTCTTCTTCTCTTGGCTAAACTTTAATGAAAAGTTTTGTTAAGAACTTTTACGCTGGAAATTTCAACGCTTGAATGAAGGCGCCGCCAGAAAGAAAGGGATGGAGGGGGAGGGGGTGCGGTATGGTGTGTGTGTGTGTGTGTGTGGTCTGACATTAGATTGTTTTTGCAGCGCAGTTTGCCAAAAGTCAGTGAGTCTTACTAACATGGCCATAAACAAAAAATGCAACAACTACACGAACAGCAACGACAAACGAGAAAAGGGCGTTGGGAAATGGTATCAATTTTGTTATTTCAGTTACCGACGCTTTTCCACCTGCACTTGGAAATTATGTACCTGAATAAACATTCGGTATTTTAATTACGCATCTTTATACGTGTGTGTGTGTGTGTGTGATATTGCGCCTGTTGTGGGTAGGCGATAACTTTGGCATAATTGAATTAACACACAATTTACGGTACATTGCGTAAACTTTTTGCTGGGCTGCCATTTCAACGAGGAGGAGTCTCTGCTGATAGCTGACAGCGAAGAGAAGGGCGGGGGCGAGGGATGGTTTGTTGGTTCCTTGGTTGCTTGGTTGCTTTGGTGCAATACTTGGCGGGTTGCCTGGTTTTTTTTTTTGGGTGTGCCTTCTATCTTACCCGTATATCCATTTTTGCAAAATATTGCACAAAACTTTTACGCAACTCAAAAATCTGGCACGAAATATGATCAAAGTTGGTCTTTGTCTAATTAGTTTGTCACTTTGGGTTGCACCAACTGAGAAATGTACGGATCTATTTAATTATGTGTACATACATATACACATAAATATATATATATAAAGGAAAGGTTACCAAATGTCTGCAATGATTTAGGAAACCCAGTAAAAATGCAATTAGACTAAAAGCGAGAGAGAAATAAATAATAGCTCAATCTACTACAAATATAGGAAATTGATAATCATTTAGATATTGTTAAAAAAGAATACAGAAAATTAAACAAAATCTCAATCAATTAGGAAATTTTCAATGGTTTCTGTATTGCTAAATATGAATACTAAATCTAAATTTGGTTGATATGCATTTTTTTTTTTATTTTAAGTACATATTTTAAACAAAAAGCCTTAGAATGCAATGTATATAAAAACAAACTCATGTATTATTAATTTTTTTTTAATTGTTTAAAATCTCGTATTATTCAAAGATTTTAATGGACATTTGCCATTGTATCCATATATAGATAATGTTTTCACATACAAACACATAATTAATATGACATCTGCGCACATGAAATTTGAATATTGCACACTAGTAAATTTAATTTACATAATTAAAACTTTCGTAATTATTGCTTTGTTCTCTGTTATTGTATTAATTTGACGAAATCAATATCAATTATATATATATATATGTGCAGATACATCGGTAAACGTAATTGCCTTTCAAGTTACTATCGATTTCGCAAGAAAGGAAATTGGTATTGAACCAGACATGTATGTGTACATATGTATATATATTTATATATGTATGTACTGCCTGACTTTAGTTTGACTGATTTACGTTCGTTTAAAATTTGCGCTTTTTAAAGTTTCACTTTGTCTTTCAATTTATTTTCCTGTGTGTATCTTTTTTTTTGAAATTGCTCGTAAATACATTGAAATTGCCGCCACTTGAGTTCATTCATACCCTGAGCCATATGCAATAATACAATTCAAGTACGAATGCGAGTACGAATACATATATATATATATATATACATATATACATATAATATATATACTCCTGTCTGGCATACGAATTGATGAGGGGTATTGGTACATGTGTAGGCATGTGGCATGTTCTACATGTGTCCGCTTGCAGGGCTTGACTTCCACGTAATTACGAAACAGCCAACAGACAAACGTTGCAAGGGTCCAGTGTCAGTGGCAGTGGCAGTGGCTGTGTCTGTGTCAGAGGCATCGTCAGAGACCTGAGACACAACAGTTTCATCACATGTGGCACTGGATAAGAGCTGTAGGTAGTCCAATAAGGGCTTTGTCCATGTCCAGATCCCTTCCGACGAGTGTGTTACACATGTAAGCCGTTAAAGACAATGACAAAATGGGAGCATTGTGTTTCAATGGGCGTTCCATCGCTTTCAATGGGGCACACAATTATTATAGTAAACTGTGGCAATTAATGGCGAGTGGTCAGCTTCGTCGAGTTGTCAATGAAAATAGATTGGTGGTTTTCACGGAAAACCTTTTCAATCTAAATGAGATGCAAAATTAGCTTTAAATTTCAAAATACATTTTACGGAACATCTACCAAGTTACTTCTTAACTTATCTTAATAAGATAAGGTATTTTAGATAATTTAGTGCTAAAATAAATTTATTCATCTTTGTAATTTTACTAACAAATCCACTAACAATCATTGGTTTACATTAAAATTATTATCTGTACAATATTCATTTGGTTGTTTTTAATTTAAAACTTTTAACCAGTTAATATAAAATACGACTAATTAAAAACTGTGAGATCGCTCCTGGAAAACATATGTTATAAAATATGAATAAAAGAAAATATTAAATTTGATACTCTATTCAAATAAAGTCTATTTTCGGGCAACTCAGTTAATATTTTTGATGCATTTCTATGCGGCATGTGAATGCCCTTTAAGTTCCACTTAAAGTTTCTATATTTATGCCTTCGTCAAGGGGCATAAAATCTAAAGTCGTTTGTCACGTTTTGCACATAAAAGGATTTTCAATTTTCCAATGTGACAAGCGCGCAATGCCCGCATTTGCATACTGAAGCTAAAATGGAAATCAAGGGGCACGAGCAGTGGCAGGGGCAGGGGCAGGGACAGGGGCAGGGAAGGTGCCTCAAGAAGCAAAAGCAAAGCAAATAAAATCAAATTTTATGTAATGCCATGAGTAAAAACTCCAGGATGTCACTTCTAAAACATTTTTTTTGTTTCACTTTTATTATCAATAAAATACATTAAATCAAATTCTGCAATTTAATTGCAATCGTAAAAAACAAAGAAAAATCTAGAAATAGGCAAATAATGTGGATCTGTTTTTCTCTTATGAGTAGAATTTTATTGTGCCACAAAATGTGGCAAAGAAAATGCTTGAGGCATACAAATGCAATACAAGGCAACAGATTTGATTATGCGACCAATGCAGAGCTGTCACCTACTCGTCTATATACATATGTATATATATATATTTATTCAGTTTGATTTGGTAAAACAGATAAGAGCAGTGCCAGAAAAATTCTAAATACGATTGAGAATATTATATTTAAAGCACTTTATGTTCTTGTTGCTAGTTCTTATTCAATTCGATTATAGAAATATTTAATTAATATTTTGTGCAGTTGCCTCAGCATAGATTAAATTATAGCTTTTAGTTGGTTAGTTATTTTTAACATTGTTAATATTATATTGGCCAAAATGATTCTCATCAGCATAGCTGGTATTGGTAGACAGGATTCAAGTACAAATTTGTGTGTGTGTGTGTGTGTAAGTGTGTGTGCAATCTGTGTGTACTCCTCTTAACGAGATTTATTTGTAGACAACAGTTGGTGGCTATGTTTTTATGGCACAACAGCAGCCAGAGTGAAATTCATCAACCTAACGACAAGGATGAGCATCAGCTCTGGGAGCTATTTTTGCCACCCAAAAATACATTTCATACAGGCCAAAGATGAGGAAAAAAAAATAAAGGGGGAGGGGGGGGGGGGCAAAAAAGAAGAAAGCGTTCAAAACCTAGCAAAAAAAAAAAAAGGGAATAAAAAAATTGAATTGCATTTGTGTGTTTCCCTCTCATGTAAGCAGAGGCATCTTCAACTTTTGCTTCTTTTTGCTGGCTGTATCTGGCGGATGCATCCATTATGTGTGTGCATCTGCAAGTTTTTGTGTGTGTGTGTGTGTGTGTGCGTGTGTGTGTGTGTGTGTGTGTGTGTGTGTGTGCATTAGTTAAGCCTTACATTTGCACATTAAAAGGCGAATTGTGTTCGAGCTTTTCTCAACAGCAACAAACTGCAAATGTTGGTAAGCGCTTAAGAGGATTTCAAATCGAATTGTGTAATTCGCACTTAAAGCATTTAATGCACTTTTTCAAGTGATAAATTAAAACTAATATTAACAACTTTATCATTTATCAAGTGAGTTATTATTTTGGCTATTAGTTTTCTGTTTGCATATTCAATTTGTAAGCCTAACTTAATTATTTTTTTTTTTTCTACTTTCAACTCTCTTTAGATGTCGGAGAGTTTGAAAATGTTTAAATATTATTATTATTACAATTATTATTATTATTATTATTATTATTATTATTATTATTATTATTATTATTATTATTATTATTATTATTATTATTATTATTATTATTATTATTATTATTATTATTATTATTATTATTATTATTATTATTATTATTATTATTATTATTATTATTATTATTATTATTATTATTACAAAGTTGTCAAATGGAAACTTGAAAATGTTTAAATATTATTGTTATTACAATTATTATTATTATTATTATTATTATTATTACAAGGTTGTCAAATGCAAACTGATTGTTTTCATTACATAATGAAATCGAAATTGATAATTATATTTATAGATATAACCAAATTTGATGATGTTGCTTCCGGTCAACACATTCCAAAACTAATAAAAATAAATATAACTTAACTGTAATTGTTTGTCGAGAACATTGGCTAAGACTAGTACCAATAATAGGGATAAACCGATCACCATTTGGATGCTTGCCAAATGTATATATATATGTGTGTGTGTGTGTTTGTGTCTGTGTGTGCGATGTTTGTGTGTACATAAAAAGTAATTAAGCAATTCGAACGTATTTTGACATTTCCAAAAATATGTCAACTCAAAGATAGTGTGTGCAAAATACAAAAAAAAAGAGCAAAAGAAATGGCAACTGATGCCTTCGGCCGGGTTTTTAGCTATGGCCAACAAGATGCTGCCAAAAAGCCGAAACACAATCGATTCGTAATGCTAGATCGTGTAGCCAGACATACTCATATATAAGCATATATATATGTATATATCTATCGATTGTTGTTGTTTTGGTTTTTGTGTGTTATTTTTAAAGCACGATGTTTGTGTTGACGACGACGAAGACGAGGCCTATTCGAACCAGCCGCCAGCAGTTCGACTATCGGTCGAGATGTTCCGTCTATACCAAAGCGGCTAAGTATAGACAGTGCTCAGTGTATGTGTGTGTGTGTGTGTGTGTCTGTGTACGCGCTTGTGTGTGTGTTTGATGCGCCTGCGTAAGAGGATCAGTGGTGTGGATCATTTGAGGCGGAATGTGGAAGCAAAAGCACTACAACAACAACAACAACAACAACAGCGACGACGACGATGAAGTCTCTTGGTATATTTTTGGGCGAACGATGTTAGCTATATAACAAACACTATATACCATTAGGTACATATACATACATATATACGCCTTATGTACATGCTCGCGTATACATGTATGTAAATGGCAAGCCAAGAAGACGAGACAAAGCTATAAATATGTACGGAATAAATACATATATATACTTGTATATGAAATGAAAGTTCTCGTCATCGCGGGCGCTCTTCGCTTGAGCTAAAAAGGGGTGGGGGCGGGGAGGGCGGCGATGAGTAAAAGGGGGCGATTCTTTGATTCTTGATTCACGGATCTTTTTGGGATAGCGTTCGGTTGTTCGCTCTGGCTGCCGGTACAGTTATAGCCGGGCAAAACGGGCAGCAGCAACGCGTTGGGGGCCGCCTCAACCGAGCGCCAAGAATTAATTTGAGAATATTATTTGCATCCTTTAGTGCATTACCGATTCTGTTGTCGAGCTGTGCAGATCGGCTGACTCCGGCTGACTCCGGCTGGGCCTCGTCGCTTTGTTTATACTAAAAATTTACACAGAAAATAACTAGAACGCTGCTCAAGTGCTCTAGCGCAGTGCTCCAAAATCGCTTGGAAATATTATTTTAAAATCAAAAAAAAAAAAATAAAATAAAAAAAACTTAAAAACTAAAACTGTTCAACGCGAAAGTGAACGTTTATCGTGTGGAAATTCAAATCAGCAATGAAAATTTTTTATAAAATATTAAAAGAGTTCAACTTGTTTGCACTGTGCACTTTCCTTCAGTTTGTGGCTATTTAAGGAGAATGCCGCAGATTGTTATAAATACTGCAACACAGAAGCAGCACAGAGAATTGCGCATGTGGCCTGTGTGTGTGCGTGCCTGTGTGTGTGTGTGTGATGTGTGTGTGAGTATAGGTGTGTGACTGTTTCAGTCTGTGGTCTGTATTATGGGAATGGTGAATAATGCGGCTCGATTCTTGCTCATCGCTATTTTCGTATATAGCGGAAATATATATTCAAAGCACTTATACATACAACAGATTATTTTAAATATATATATGTATATACATATATACTTTTATATATGCCATATGTCACAGAGTTGAGGTTAACAAATATTCCGATTTTTTAATTTTTTAATTTTTTTTTTAAATTATATAAATTAAAGTCAATTCAATTTGGTTGCCAAATTCAATTTTTGGCTTCTTCTAGTTGCTTGTTGTTGTTTCAAATTTGAATCATTTGAGTTATGTAATGCACCAGATTGTACAGTTTTCTAACCGATAACATTAAATTTGTATTTATTTTTCAATATTTTTTTCTTCTCATTTCCTTAAATATTCTCTATTACAATTATAGTTTAATAACTGTATTTTTTTATTAAACATTTTCCACATATTAACATTAACCGATTTGCGAAAGTAGCTCGTTAATTCATCATTTCAATTATAAAATGTACACTTTAATGGCAATAATAACATTTAAATAATTAGTTACATGATCCAAGCCGCTCGTTGATTCAATGCTATTATTACTGTAATTTGTGCACACACTCTCTCTCTCTCTCTCTCTCTCTCTCTTTATCAATCCTTCCATTATGTCATTCGCTTGTCGCAGATATTATAATTTAATAAAAGTTTGCGCGCAGTGCATTAAAATGCGCAATAAAACCAGTGGAGTGTATCCGACTATGGCATACTCTATAAAAAGTTTTGTATTAGTTTATTTTGCTATTTTTGATATACATTTCATGCACATATTTCACTCTCACTCTTTTAATTTCTCAGCCTTACTAAATGTATCTTTTTTTGTTTTGTTCATTGTTATACCCTTTTTTTGTAGCTGGTTAAATTGTTGGTCCGCGCAGTAATTTGCTAATTAAAATGCACGATTGCGTATTCGTTTTTTATTTTTTATTTTTTCTTTTTTTGTCGATTGCGGACACGTTGATAATGTTCATTGCAATTCGATTAAGTTTCAGTGCGCTTAACGCAAAATGTTAATTGTGACAACATTTCAACAAAATGGTCATTTTAATTATGCACCAATCTATCTTTCGACAATGCGAATACGAAATTTAACAACTCTTCGATTTCGTTTATTTAAAAGTCGATTAATACCCAGATTTATTTAAAATGTTCGTTATGTTCATTAAAATGTTATAAATGTAGTCGAAACTAGATTTATGCAGATATTGGTTGTGGTTCAGTTTCCTTTTGCTCTGGGGCATCTGTTGTGGCAGTTGTCTTGGGTTCTGGCTCCACCGATTGGTCTGTTTCCGCTTTCGTTACCACAGGTGCAGCTTTGGTTGGACCTGGTGTCGTCTCTGGCTCAGTGGGTTTGGTGGGTTCATCTGCGATCACAGCGCACGTTGGCACAAATCGGCACAGATTATTCTGAGCGTATTCCGGGCCCGGAAAACTTGGCTGAGTGCCGCGATGGCCAACAGCGTAGGCGGCACAAATATTGGCCGCACTGATGTGACTCTCACGGTGGAGGTTGGGAAAGATCGCAATGTGGTAGGCCAGGCTGCCGAGAAAGGCATCACCGGCACCCGAAGTGTCGGCCAGGAAGCGTACAGGTGCAGCCGGGCAGTGGATGCACTCATCTCGTTCCGTGCTCGACAAAAAAACCGCGCCCTGTGCTCCCATCGTAATGATGACACTCTTGGCACCCTTGTTGATTATGTCATTGGCTGCTGCTTTAGCATCCTGCAACGTTTTAACCTCCTCGCGTTCGGTTAGCTGTGCAGCTTCCACCTCATTGATGCATAGAATTGTGGGTGTCCTGATCAGTTCGATGTTGATTTCCTTGGGCATGGGAGAGGCATTCAATATGGATACCCCCTTAAATTGTTGCAGCGCAGACAGAACGGTCTTCTGCTCCGTCTCCAGTTGGCAGATCAGAACCTTGGCGTTCTTGAACAGTTTCTTGCACCGAGAGACATCCTTCGAGCGAAGCATCGAATTTGCACCTGGCAGCACAATAATTGTGTTCTCACCATTGTCGGACACAATAATTTCGGCCAAACCGGTGGGCATGTTCTCCACCCTTTCCACAAAGTCCACATTGATCTCCAATGTTCTCAAATACTCCAAATAGTCTTCGCCCAGTGCATCGCTGCCCAGCTTCGTAATCAGGGCACAATTGGCGCCTAGCTTTGCAGCTGCCACACACTGATTGGCGCCCTTGCCACCAAAGCAATGCTCTCTGTGCAACGCCTGAACTGTCTCGCCCGTTTTGGGCAACTCATTGACGTATCTACAAACAGGATCGAATTACATTCTTGAGATTTGCACGAGGAATCCACTTACGTAATGTAGTCGATATTTGATGAACCAAAGACCAGCACGTCAATCTTGTCCTTCATTTCATCTAAACAGAAATTTTGAAACCAGAACTTTTTTACACCGAATGATTTCAATTTTAAACTGACTGACTCAAAACTCCTCTTGGCTGCCTTAAAAAATGACTTAAGCATAATCAGACGGCCAATGCAGAAACAGTTAATGAATTCTGTAAAATAAGGTTTACAAAAAATTTTGAAGTCATGTCACATAATTTAAAAAGTTTTGAGTTGAGTGAAAGATAGCAGACAACGCGATATTTTTAGTAAAATTAAATCAAGCTTTGTAATTTAGTAAAAAATGCTTTGATAAATTCATATTTAGTTTATGAAAAATATTTAAATGCATTTTGATAAAAAAAATTCGAAAGTATTTTTTTTATTGCTCGGCCAAGGCTTAGCTTTATTTTATGATTTAAATAATATAATAAAAAAAATCAATTACATATTTTAAATTTCATGTTGCCTGGCTTATCGAGAGCTATAAAAAATTGAAATTAATTGTTGATAAATATTTAAAATTAGCAGCGGGATTATGTTTTGTATGATTGAAGTATGTAACACATGATTAACATTTGACATTCGGGCTGTTGATTTGTTGTAAGACTGCACACCACATGGCCTGGCTGTCTGGGCCGCCACACTTAAGGCTATGCCTGGGAAACGCCTGCAGTGTCTGCAGATTGCATCCATGTGCCACATCCTGCAGCAGCAACTGCAGCAACGATGACTGCGACGCCGCGTGGGTATTGCCAGAGCGTTGTTGTTGTTGTTGTTGTTGATGTTGCTGCTCTTCAAGTAGGTAAAAAAAACTACAACAAGACACACACACACACACATCCATACACACATATGTGTGTGCCTGCGTCGGGGCTTGGACTTGACCTGCAATGCGGATCGACTGCGACGCTTCATGTGGGTCCCAAATCGAGGGTTGGCTAGGTTTTAATTTTAGGCACCTATATAAGCGTCTGTTTACAATGCGATTAGAGGACAGTCGCATTTGTCAGGGCGCGCCGTACACTTCCCGGCTCGAGATCTGTTCCTAAATCGAAACTGCATTCGTTTGTGAGTTACGCGGATTTTGTTTTGTGTGTGGCATATTTCGTGTGCGGAATGTGACAAAAAAACCAAAAAAAAAGAAAAAAAAAGTCAAAAGAACATCAAGAGTAAATAAAACATAAAAAAAAAACCGAAATGTAAAGAAAAAATCGTTTAAGCGCAAAGCTAAAGCCATGCAGGGAGCTCAGCAGGCGGTGGGGCTTCTGCTCTGGCCATGTGGCGCAAAATATGCGCATAAAAAACAAAGTCCAAACAAAAAGGGCGCAATTTTATTGCGGGCGGCCCGCTCCCCTAAAGCACACACACACACACACACACACACAAACGCACACACACACACACACACACACACACACACACACACACGTAAAAAAAATCACCAACAAAGAACAAAAATGAAAACAACACAAAAAACAGCTGCAAAAAAGTTTATGAATTTTTTGTGCAGGCGCGTGAAAGATGCAAAACACAAAAAGTAAGCAAAAACCAAAAAAAAAAAAAATAAAGCAAATAAAAAAAATAAAAAACAAAAAGAGCAGATACAACGCGGTACAAGAATTGTATTCCCGGACCACGCTCCACAACGCCCAGTCACATATAAACACACTTCAGTGCGCTTAAAAATTGCTTTATTGCAGTTGGACTATAAAAACGCACGGCAAAAGTATTAACCCCCTCCCCTCCCCCAACCCCTCTCCACATAAACCCACCCCCCTTTAAAATAAAAAGTAAAAACCACCGAAGCCAACGAGAAACAGGAAAATTTGAAAGCCACAGCCGGGGCAGCAAGCACAGCGTAAGGATACCACCAAGGATATAGTTCTAAAATAGTAAAAGAAATAAAATGAATGTATAAAAAAAGGACACAAACAAAACAAAAAACAGAAACAAAAGAGATAGTTGCATAAGAATTGCCCTAAAATTCGCAGTTAGAGTATTGTGCAAAATGTTTTGCAACCATTGTTGCAATTACATTCACCATCATCATTATTTAAGTGAGAAACAAACTGGACGTGCAACACAATCGTGCCACCTTAAAGTTAAAGAGTGTGGATTTTATGGTTTTTAAATTGTTTACTTGGCCTTTCAGAGTTCCATGCTTCCTTGCATTCAATAGTATATAAACAAGCATATGGAATGTAAAGAAGTATGGAGCGAAATCTGGCGAAACATCATAAAAAAACAAAATGACAACATAAAAAATATTATGTGCGTGCCGACAAGATAAATTCTTAAAAGGATGTTGAGGGTAATTGAAAACTAAATATAAACCATTAAATTTAACAATTTAAAGTATATACTAAAGTTCAGAAAGATTCTATAATAATTGATAGCTAAAAATAACCCGTTAAGTATTACAATCACAAGTATAACAAACTATATCCATCTGATATCATATTTTTTAGCATTTAATCAAGTTTCATCAAAGCATTAAAGCATTTTTTAATGCAAATAATCATAATCCATTTGTTAAATAATATATAAAAAAACTTATTTATAGCTTTCCTTAATTCTTTAAAGCATTTTTAATAAATGCATAACACGTATCGTATATCTTGCAAATAATCATAATCCATTTGTTAAATAATTTATAAAAAAAACTTATTTATAGCATTTTTTTAATCATTTAAAGCATTTTTAAATAAATTCATAACACGTATTGTATATCTTGCAAATAATCATAATCCATTTGTTAAATAATTTATAAAAAAAAAAAACTTATTTATAGCTTTCTTTTATTCTTAAGCTACATTTTCTATTATTCCTAATATTCAATGTGTTCTACTTGACCTCATAGTATAAAAGTATCTTGCTATCATAAGTCTAATAATAAGTTTAATAATTCTAATGCAAAACATTTCAAATATACTTTGTAACTATTTAAAATTGAGAATGCTTTCAAGAGAATAAAAAAGAAAATAAAAAAGAAAATAAAAGCCTTTAAATAACTTAAAAATACTTGAAATATTTTGTTGCTCTCATAATTGCTAACGAATGACTCATGTTTAAAATAGCAAACAAGCAGAACACATTTTAAAATATTTGTATATATATATTTTTGTGTATATATATATATATACCTATATACATATATGTAAGTATGTAGCTGTATTGCTGTAGCTATATCTGAAGCGTATCGCATTTCGTTGTATCTATTGAAAATGTTGTTATAAATAAATTCAAGTGGACGGCAGCATTTGGAACATGGCAACAATGGTGTTTAGTCAAGTTAGTACACCGATTATAAATAGCTATGTATGTGTGTGTGTGTGTGTGTAAGAGAAGGGCATAGCCAGGGCTTTTAGGTTTTGCGGGCTAGCCAATTCGAATTGCAGTTAAGCACTGGACAACTAAGCCCCAAACATGTGCAGCAAAGTGGATTTACCAAGCTGAAATTATCACTGAAGCTGCAAGCCAGGGGCTATATGCCACATGTGGCGCCATCCAGCGAGTCTAGCTGGCTATAACTTAATGCAATTAATATGCAAAATCGTGACATACACACAAACACTCACAACCCCACACACACACACACACACACACACAGAGTAACAGACACATAGTAAGGAGCGGAACGACGTGCACAGCATGTGCGGAATGATGCAGCCAGCCAGGTTCAGGTTCGGGATCGTGTGCAGAAACAGTAACGAATTCAGCGAAATTGTGTAGGAGTAACAGCAAGAGAAGGAGCAGGAGCAGGAAGGAACAGGAGTGGGAGTCATCATCATCATCATCGTCGCTGGAGTCGGTGGAGCGCATTAAAAACAGCGAGGCGAAGGCAAAGTGCGCCAAATTGATGAGCGTCACGTGCGTTTTGCTCACTTTGTGCCACGCCTGCAACCGGCGGTATCATTCCCCATGTGTCTATGGATATGTGTGTGTATGTGTGCTTGGGTTTGTGTGAGTGCCTGACAGAGCTGCCAAGTAAGCTGTTTATGCCCATTACTTTTGGCTGTATTATAAACATATATTTTCAGCTAACTTGCAGCGTTCAAAATTTTGCTTTAATCAAAATGAAATTATTTGGTTTGTTTTTTTATTTTTATTGTATTTAATAATAATTTCCTTCAAATAAAATGAAAGGAATTTTATTAAAATTTATTAAATTTATTTTTCATTTCAGTTTTATAATTATTTTAAATTAAAGCGTAAATTTTCAAATATATACAATAAATTCATTAATAAAATTTTAGTGTTTTTAATTTATTGCTAATTATAGTTTTATAATTTTTTTAAATTTTGGCTATCATAAAACACATTTAAAAATGTTGATATATTTTCAAATAATAAAATTTTCCAAGGCAAAAACTTTATCAAAGCTAAAGCAAATTTTAAAATCAACATTTTATTTGTAGATTTTGTAGCCAACAAAGCTGATGTTGCCAGGGTTCTTCTCTATGTATATATAATATTCAGTAATAGGTTGTTGTTGTTGTTGCAGCTGCTGCGCTGCTGCTGCTGTTTGCTGCAGGGGCAAGTCGTAAAAGTAAACAGAGCATGTGCTGTGCCCATAGTACAGTATCCATAGTACTCGTATTACTCGTTGTACGAGTTGCATGCCATAAAGCGCTTAATTTTTTTTACGTGTGCGCAATTTCTACAAGGTGAGAAATATGGCAAGCTATACACCTGGATGAACGGGGAGTGGGGATGGGGATGGGGATGGGGATGGGGATGGAGGTGGTATTGTGATTTTGTATAGTCTCTTTTTGCAGAGCAGATTCTGAGTATGCGGCAGATCGTGCCAACTAAATAGCTGCATATTTAAATTCGACAAATGTTTGCTTGAAAACAAAATTGACCCACATTGGCCACACCAGGCTAACCAGGCTGACCTACCTAAAAGGAATGGAACAACTGTGGTGTGCCACACCCCCAATTAAACACTTCAGAAGTAGTATTAAATATTTTGACGGCGACCGCAAAATGGCAAATTAGTTTCAATTATGTAATGTTGTTGCAATTTAGACGCAGCAGACATCGCCGGAGTTGGGCAGCAGACCAGCAGTCATAACGCACCAGAGCAACCCTATCATCTGTAGGCGATACACACACACGCACACATACACACACACACACACACTAATGCATACTAAAAGGACATGCATGCCGAGTTCATGCATAACGCAAATGTTGGGGCAAGGAGCAGCACAACATCCTTGTCATCGTCGCCATCAACAGCGTTCCAGCATGTCCGAGCAATAACGATTGCGGATTCAACATAATGCCCTCATAATTACTGCACACACGCCTCAAAGTGCTGGCCAGCGACATCGCCAAGCTGGCCAAGCGCAGCGGTGGCCAATGAGTTGACAACACATTACCCGAAAGACCCAAACCCAAACCCAAACCCAACACCAAAGCAAACACAAAATCCAAAACATGGTTAGCAGGGGGCATGCTCCAGTCTCCAGTCAACCGTCTACCGTCTCCCGTCTCCAGGCTGCAATTTGCATTAAATGTGCGCTTTGTGTTATTAATTTTGAGTGTTCTCATTTCTCATTAAAGTGTGGATGCCACATTTATGAAATTAATATTTGTCGAGTGCTTTCCCAAGTAACCTTCAAAAAGGAACGCCGAAGACTGAAAAATATGTGCAATGCATAAATTTCAAATGTATATTTTAAAAGCAGTTTGCGGCAATGGTTAAGTTGTGCTGGGAAAATTGTGTGCTGAATTTCAAGTGGAAATGGTTAAAGAAAACGAAGAAATGTATGTTAATTTAATAATAATACAACTTTCTTTGAAGTTGTGCTTAGATGGTCTTTTCAGAATTGCTAATTAGTATATTAAAGCTTTTGCATCTTGATAGAAAAAAATACTCTGGAGCTGTTTCCTTAACTGCTGATTCCTAATAAAATTTTAATATAGCAAACCAATATTCTATTAAAATTCGTATAAGCTTTTATACTTAAAAAAATATAAATAAAGTCGATTTACAATTTAATATAATATGAAATTAATGATTGGTTTTTATATTTTTGCAATATAAAAATATCAACTCTTTTTAACTTTAATAATTGTTGATTTGTATCTAAATTATGGCATGTCATTTGTAGTAAAATGCAACTAATAAATTCATAAAGTAAATAATTCAACGAAAAAAAAATATATTTTAAAAACCAACTAATAAATGAATATTTATAGCGAAATATTTTATTGATTTTGCTTTTTAATATTGTAAACAGAAACAGGCCCCAAACATCAGAGCTGGCTAAGGAAAACAAAGGGGCAGTTATAAATATATATATATTTATATATACATCCAACAACAACTTGACATGAACACAACATGCAAATAAGTTGTAAAAAGAAATAAACATTATGAAATATTCGATGCTTGTTTATGTATTGATGTACGCACTACAGATGTAAACGATGTAAGAACATTTTTATTTATTTACTCGCCAATTGTTCGCTGGCTGTTGATTGTTTGACAAATTTGCATTTTGTTTTGTGGTTTCGCAATTTGCATAAATCAATTGAGAATTGTTTGTAAGTATATACATACGTATATATGTATGTATGTAGTCTGGTCGAGTATCATGTTTCTAATAATGTGTGCAGCACTTTTAGTTTGTTCAATGCATGAAAATAGTTTGTTTTTCCAAATTCCCCACTCACCACTTGTACCTGATTAATTGTTTGTGGCTGCTAATAATTTATTTTACAATGTTTTTTTTTTATTAATAAACCCACGTGCAAAAAAATAAATAATAATAAATCAGTACGCACAATTTTAAGTGGAAATTTAATTAAGCTATTTAATAGCGCTAAATATAAGCAATTAATATTAATGAATTCGCATGGCAAGCAAACTAACTGTCGCATCCGATTTAATTATAGATTAGGGTTGCCGCTTTATTTAATTTATGCACCCTGTAGAGGTATAAAATAAATAAAATGTATTTTTGCAAATAAATATGCATAAAAAGTACAGGAAACTAAGTAAT
Organism: Drosophila kambysellisi; assembly: GCA_035042185.1. NCBI lineage: Eukaryota > Metazoa > Arthropoda > Insecta > Diptera > Drosophilidae > Drosophila > Drosophila kambysellisi. Next base: position 4,519,331 of record JAWNLS010000720.1, read on the forward strand.
AAAATGCAATAAATTTCTGATTCGCACAAGTATCTATCTCAACAAAGAATTTAGACTTTAATGCATAAAAAATCTACAAATTGCTTTTAAGTTATCGATAATACAGGGTAACTTCAAAACGATCTATCGGATTTGTTTTAGTTTAATGCGACTGGTTTCGAGTTATTTTCACAGGAATATTTGAAATTGCACACGTTTATGTTTCGCATTGTGTACTTAATTTAACTAATTTCTGGACATGTCCTGTTTATTAAGGCTATTAAAGGGGTCTATTCTCTAATGATAATGCAATTTGTGCATAATAAGAGGGGCGTGGCAGATGTGGGCGTATTGTGCAATGCACGCAGCTAACTCTTAATTGGAATCATCTTTTAATTGCCATATTAAGCACTCTCAATAAGTACACACACCAAGCCAACTAAAACACACACATACTTACACACTCACACACTCACACACACACACACACTACTGGCAAGCAATAATGCATGAAGATGGTATTTAGTTAAAATTGATTGCATACAACAGACGCAGTCGATTGAGTTGGACATGCAACGCAGCTATATATATATGTACATACATACATACATACATACTTACATACATACATACATACATATACATATATCTATACATAATATATATATACAGACAGTGAGAGACTTGGCAAATAAGGCTTCCATGCATGCAGGTGTTGATGTGTCTTGTGTGTGCTGTGTGTGCTGTGTGTGTTGTTTGTGCTGTGTGTGTTGTGTGTGTTGTGTGTGTGTTGTGTGTGTGCTGGGTGTGCACTCAATTAGATACCTTGACAGTTGTGGAAATAGTGCAAGATTAGCGAAATGCAGTTCTGCACATGACGACATTTCGGTTAATTGATGAATTCTGTTCAAAACGTGTTTTCCTTGAAGCATGTTTCAATTAAGCAGCAAATGTTGTTTTTAAGACGTGCTCACACTAAGCACTTATAATTTAATTTAAAACTGTAAATAACTCAGGGAGCTGAATTAAAATTAATGGTTATTTAGTATATAAATTAAAAAATAAACACTTGACCTGGTGGCCTCAAAAAAACAAATTCAAATTTTAATTGTAAAACTGCCTCTTTTTTGCAAAGCTGTAATTTTTCTGAACTGAAATCTAATGAGGCTTTTCTAGAAATTTCTAAATGCTGGCTTAAAATGAACTTAGAATTAATGCAGATTATTTTAAAATTTCTGAATTTTGGTTTAAAATGACAATCTTAATTAATATTTCAACTAATGACTGAGTTATTTGTGTTTGCTCATGCCAAAAAGTAGGCACTGAACCAAACAAAATAATTGATTCAGCTTAAAGCATTTGGAATGCAATTTGAACTATTTGGTTAGTTGAAGAAGTTTTCAATTGCAACTTGTGGACTGGGACTGGTAAGGGTTCATCAGATCATTATCCGAGTCCATGCGTTGTGGTTAAGCGGGGGAGTTAGGGGCAGTTCAAGTGAAAATGATTTTCAGAACGTGCAGGCCAAGAAAATGTGGCAAATGTAATGCTCCATTTGCAGCACATTGCAGTTGTTAATGCAAAGCGTTCGTGAGTTGTGTGTCTGTCTGTGTGTGTGTGAGTGTGTGTGTGAGCAGTTGGTTGTGTTGTGTGTGCTTGTTCGTTATTGTGCAACATCAAATGGCCAAGAGGTAGTTATGGCCTCGAAGTGCCTGCAAGAGCTTCATTTATTACGAAATTTATGTGGGACGTAAATCAATTGTGCAAATGGATTGGAATTAATAAATGTGACTACAGCACAGCACAGCACACACACACACACACACACACACACACACACACACAAACAACCACAACAGTTGTGTATGGCAGGACATTGTAGTTGTTGTTGTAATTATGGAAATAAATAAATGGAAAAACAGCAGAATACAAAAAATGATGGCCTATTATGAATGATGCCAATGCCAAGCGCCCCAAAAAGTATGCCACAATAAATTGCAATATATTATAGTACACAGAAAAACACGCACGCGTAATTTGATTTTAAATGCAAGTTAATGTTTTTTTTTATTTTTATTTTTTTTATTTTTTTACATATTTTATGTTAATTAAACTTGTTGCAGCGACTTGTTGTGCACGTATCTGACGCAGCTAACTGTGTGTGTGTGTGTGTGCGAGTGTGAGTGCAGCAACTTTGAACCAATTACATACACACACACACACACATATATACACACATGAGCAGACACACAATAGCAGCGACTTATATACTGACAACTTGTTACGCTGCTTAATTTCTCCGGCTCTCCAACTTCGTTAGACCCACACAGAGTGCAGCTGCCTGCACCCCAACTTGCCCCACTTCATACACACCCACTGGGGCGCTTGTTATTTCGTTAGTTAGTTTTGACGTAACGCCACGTGGCTGCAACGGCAGCAGCAGAGGCAGTTGCAGCGGCGGCATGCTTCAAGCGTGAAATAACTTCCGTTGCGAATTTTATGTTCGTTGCAAAATTTTATTCACAAAATGCACAATGCGCAGATATCCAAGTGAGTGTTTATGAATGTATGTGTGTGTGTGTGTGTGTGTGCAACTACAACTTACACATATGAGCACATAAGTGTGCATGTGTGTGGTATAGTTTTACTGACATCGTTTGCATTTTGGGGCTGTAATTTTTATAGTGTTTTTTGTGTTTTGTTTGCTGTCATTTACTTAGTCGCGAATGGGTTTTAACGAGCTTCAAATTATTATGCGGGGAACTGTGGGGGGTGCTTAACTTATAAAAAGCAGTCGCAATTGCTGAATAAACAGATAATCGTGATGATCTCCATCTACATTTTACATTTGAGTTTTTGTGTTATTAGCGAGTAGTTTGTCCAAATCTTGGAATTTATTAAATACGCAAATAAATGTAAAAATATATTCACTTTACCAAATTAAGAGCCATTTTGAGGATTTGTGAAGTTCTTTTGCTATTATCAAATATATTTTGTGATACACTTTGAACTTATTTAAATATCCATGTCTTTGTCATTAATTCTGGCAATATATTTTCGCATTTTGCATAAGAAATGAATTTCTTAACTCTTACAATTGAAAATTTATCTGTGCAGGCTTTGGACTGACTCTAAGTGAAGCTGTTAAAAAAGAAATAAGATTAACTGCGCCAAATAAAGGCCACAAAATGTGCGTAACGACAAAATGTTATGCCCGAAAAATAGGCAACATTAAAATTGAGAACGTTGCACGAGTCCCAAATTGTCGTATAAATTGCTGATTGTGTTATCCTCACACCCACTCACACACACACACATTAACACACATACTTCTTTACCTGAGTGAGTTGTCGTGCAACGTTGCCATTGAAGAGAACAATGCAACTAACAGAGGGAAACTGCCTGAAGGCAGACTGTGAAAATGTATTTACCAAAGTGTTGAAATGTTGCACAACTTAAATTAAAATGACTTTGTCAACTTGCTTGGCATATCTTTCAGGTGCTGCATAAACCAACCCTGTGCCTTGCCTCAGACTTCAGTTGTGTTTCGGGGTGTCCTCATTTGAAACAATTAAGAGTTTCACATACCTTAAAGACAATACTTTTAATACCCTGTACTGTCCTTAAATTTTATTGGAAAAATAAAATCAAATTTTAAGATTTTTAATTTTTTTAATTACATGTATAAATGTTAAGCTGATTTTTTTTTTTTTTTTTGTAAATGTGTGTTACAAAATACTTTAAAAAATTTTTTTTTATCTGCCAACAGGGTATTTTGAGAGTTGTACATTTTGTTTATATTTTATTGTGGTTCGCCCCAAAGTTTGTAATTATTTTCCTTCTTCGTTTGCCACAAGTGTTAAAATAAGCACAACTTTTTGTGTGAAGTCATTTTCCATGTTTCTTTTCTACATCTCCTTGTCTTTATATATGTATGTCTTATTTTGCTTTTCTCTTTTTATATAGTCTTGAATAATAATAGAAATAAAGTTTTTTATGGCTGCGCATAGCGTGCTGCGGCCAGGTGAGAGGGGGAAGCTGAACTTGGCATTAAATATGTATAGAAATTATAGAAATTTTAGCTTGTTATTTTTCAGCTGTATAACAGTTTGTGGTTGGAGTCCACGCTAAAGTTAGCCAAGACACGCAACTTACACGAATCCACCACCATCAAAGCGATCAAGCAACCACCAAAATGTGTTCGACAAATCAAAAGCGACAGAAAGAGGGAGAGAGAGCAAGAGAGAGAGTGAGCAAGACAGAGAGAGAGAGAGCGAGCACATGGTAGAGAGTTTGACTTTGGTATATGTGAAAATGGGACAGTCAGAGGGGGAGTGAAAATGAAAGTATTTAATTTTATCGGCTGCTCTCTGTGAAAAACCGGATTTTCTGCGAGTGCTTTGACCCACCCATCATTCCACATTTATTTAGTGTACAGTGTAGACGTGGAAAAACTACAAATATTTTCAAAATATTCGATTCTAAATTGCATTAATTGATGGCGCTTGATAGTTATTTTGATAAGGTACGGCGCAATCATCCCGGAGTATTATCAAATGTGGCACGTGTCTTGGTAAACGCCAAGTGCACATCGCCAGAGCGCACCATGACGCTCTCTCAGATACGTGGTAAGCTCTCAGACCAACATCTTATTGGTTGAACAAATGTCTTATCTTTTGAGCATTGCTTGCAGCTGACTACAAAGAGCTGACTGAAGAGAGATTTCCCAACATTGAAGATCCCCGCGTTCAAGTGTTGTTTCTGCTCTCAATTCCATTTGTCGCTTGTTTTACCAACAAAAATGGCACGTTTTTTTTCTACATAATTGAACAAAAGGAGTCATGAAAATCGGAACTGTAGATTTAATGGCAATATATATAAAATTTAGTGCAATTTTGTGTTGTAGTAGTTAAATTTTAATATTTATAATTTGGAAGAAAAAAAAACAAATAAATATTTATATTTGAAGATAGTACTTTAGTTTTACAACAAATAAACACAGATTCCATAGCTACGTAAATTAAATTCAACTCTAAGCGAATGTGGCCGGTGCTATTGACACAGCTGTCAATGGAAGCTGGAGTAATGAAATCAATGGCAATGTCAGAACAAGCCACAATTCCTGAAACCAGACACAAACTGACCAACAGCACATCAAATCGAATGCTGGCCAAATTTATATATGGACACCGTAACAACAAATGTGACTATAAAAAACACAGAAGCGAACTGAAATGGACAGAGAACTAGAAACAAACAAACAAATAAACAAATAAACAAACCAACAACAATAGACAAACTGAGCAAACTGAATGAAAAACCGAGTCGGCCACACTAAAAGGGGGTTGGTTGAACAGCAGGAAGGAAGTAAGTTAGTTGGTTTTTTTTTGGGGGTGGTGGTGCGACGGGGTCAGACTAGTTCCGACTAGTTCAGACTAGTTCGGCCACGCAGCCGCAATGGACCCAAAACGAAACGTAATGAAACTAAATGCCGTCGAAGAAACCCCCAAAACAAATTCATTACGGAACTGCACCTCGGGGGGTGATAATTCGATTCAACGAAAACTTTGCTGATTATTTATTGCTTGCATGCGGCGACTCTACGTTGCGGATTCTCTATCTCTTTTGCACACACACACACACACTCTCTCTCTCTCTCTCTCTCTCTGTCTGTTGACTGTGATGCTGAAGTTATCCCCGTGGCGTTTAGCTGTTAGTGTCATAAAATGGTTTGTGGCACAAAACTGGGCACTGGAACTCATTATTTTGTTCATTAACACTTTTTGCTTTCTGTTTCGGTTTCGCTTTTTGTTTGTGTTTATTGTTTATTGTTGTTTGTCGTTTGGCTTCCATACACTTTGGCAGAGGGTATAACACCTGTTAGGCTTTAAAATGTTTAATAACTAAAAAAAGCTGACTATTTCGAATATATTTAATAAGTCATTGAAATAAACAATTTCAAAATCAGCCTTTAACTGTTTGAATAGAAAACATTCTAAAACAATAAAATTAATTTTTAATAGATTATTTTGATATTGTTCGTAAATTTGTTTGTTATTTAAAATAGTTATTTATTGCCTATAGGCATATTTTATTATTTTGTATCGAAATCGAACAGCTTTAAAATTGATTGAGTTTTTATTTCTTGATTTTATTTGATAATAATATTGATATATGCTTAGCAGCACAAATCACATAAATATATAAATATTTGTTCAGTCAAGAGTATAAAGACTTCGACATAATATAATATATTTTTTTATATCTTGTTTGTGCCAATTTTATCCTTGTTTTTTTTTTTATGTGGGGGGTGCCTGGGTGCCATATACAAAATTATGCGACTTTTGCTTTTAATATGTGCCTTTTTCATTTTTTTTTTTTACTTATTTATTTTCTTTTTAAGAATATGATTTATGTGCCTAAAAATAAGTATATGTGTGTTTATAACCAAATGCAAAATAATTTCATGTTTAGTTTTATGGCTGGCAGTTTTGTGGCTTAGTTTTTTGGTTTTATGCAAATGTTGCTTATCTTTAATGTTACGACTGTCTGTCAGTCGGTCTGCTTAAGTTTTATTAGCTGCGGCTTTAATTCATTAGTAAAAGTGAGCGAATTGCGGCCCAGACTCCGGCCAGAATCGGCCTTTGGCTTCAGCTGCTGTTTGGCCATTTCAGTGGGTTATGGCACTTTGCTAAGTTATAAAATGTTATCGACGGCGCAGGTTTTTATGTTTTGGGGAGTCAGATAAATGTGTTTATTGGACATTTTTGGCCAAGTCGTCAGTCGTCTATTTAATTTTTGTGTTCCGTCATTTTGTTTGAAGCTTTTGTAGCCGCCAGCAGTCCCGTAAGAAGATAGGAAACATGTTTATGACACGTATCCACAGTTCAGGCAGATTTGTCCAGGGATTAGAGACCCGAATGTTAAGAGCAGCTCATTAAGAAACCCAGAAAATGTGTAGCACTTTATGACCAGCCCAAGAGAACAGCTCTCAAGCCAGATACTGGCCAAAACAGTTGGTGAGTGCCAATGAGCCATTAACAAGCTGATCAAGATAGAAAATACTTAGTTGTGCTATTAACTTGGCCTCAATCTCTTGGAGTTAAAACACACACAGCAGGACATGTGTAAAGAAGATTTTTAAAGGTTTTGTTTTGAAGTTTTATTAAAGATTAAATACTAGCATTTTTTGGGAACAAATTATTAATTCAGCTTTGGCTAAGAGCGAACAATATTCAACTGGTAATCGCAGTTTCGAAAAGGCATTTGTATTCAGATATTTTTAAATTGACTGTCAGTTAAATTTATTGTGTGATTGTAATGAATAAGTGAGCGTTTTAGCAATTGAAGAGTTAAATGCATATTTAGCTAATATTTTGAAGTGCAATTGGACCAAACTTAAGTCAAACACAGCAATTATAGCAAACATGTTTGGCAGAATCATGATAACACAGATAAAACGCTGTCCAATCCCTCATCAAGAATTAAAAGCCACTACGAAAAAATAAAAAAAAATAATGTCTACTTTATTTCCAAGTCTTTGATATATATGTATGTACATATATCCTTGCGCTGCTGGGTGCTCGTTAAACATGTTTAAAGTTAATTTATTTTGAAATCCCTTAACTAAATCAAAGTTAAACATTTTATTGGCTGGCCCAACGGAGTCACAAAGCAAGTTTCAATTAAATAACTCGGTCCTGTTGCCAGACACCGGGATACTTGGAACCTACCAGTGCCTCGGCCAAGTTCTATTTGCAGTGAACTCCTTGCGGAATTAGAGACGTCAAACAAAAGTGCACCCGGCGCCCAGGCCATGAATTCATTTTAAAATTGTAGCTACAAAACAAAAGGAAACTGCCATTGTGCAATTAAAATTGTATGGCACTGGGGAGCTCAACTAGCGAGCAGAGAGAGAGAGAGAGAGAGAGAGAGAGAGAGTAGTCTGAGTTGGATTGGATCTAGGAGGGGAGAGGAAGAGGAGGAGGATAGTGGGTCAGCTGGGGAGCAGAGGCAGCTGCCTGCCGATAAGAGAAATTAAAACAAACAGACGCCGCACTCTGTGTATAACTGTTCTACAATCTCTGTATAGCCTCCAAAGTGATTCCGAGCAAAGGCAAACACAACACAACACAACACGCACACACACACCCACGCACACACACACACACACACACACACACACACACACAAGCGCACCCGCACGCGTAGCTCAGACTGCTTCCACAGACAGTTAGTTAGTGTTCAATATGTGTCCAAAATCCTCCTCCACCAGTCTGAGATGCTCAGCGGCTCCAGCTACATCTGGCCTTGTTTACGGCATATCATGACAGTTGCTTCCACTCCCCCCATCTCTTCCGGTCTTTCTTTCCAAGTACATAGATTCTCTACTTCTCTATACATTAATTTTTGTTGTTGTTGTTGTTGTTGTTGTTTGGCTTGTTTTCTATTTTCCTTTGCGTTGCTTTAAGTTGTCACAGTTGTTCATGTTGTCGAGTCCAGCTTAATTCGGTTCAGTCCCCCAAGCAGCTGCACTTGTCGTGTCGCTTAAGTCCCCAATGATATCGCATAAGTTTTTCAATTTTGTGCGTTATTAGAAGCGATTAGAGCCAAAGTACGTTACAGTGCGGAACGAGACAGAGAGTGTGGCAAGAAGCCACTCGACTCTCCCAAAAGGCAAACAACAACAACAACAACAACAACAACAGCAGCAGCAGCAGCCATAAACACTTCACACCAATTGACAGCTGGCTTAATTTGCTGTGAATATACAACTTTTTATATAGAGCACAAATTTAGATGGCTACTTATTATGTATAAACTTTTCAGTTAGTTGCAATGGCTAGCACATTTCATTGTTTTAAGCCAAACATATATTAATATCGCAAGACATACGATTAAGATTTTATTTTGGTCGAGTGAGCTCGGCTTGCAGATATCCTGAGATCAGCTGTTTTGGTTTAAATAGTCTGAGTTTCTTAAACAAATCTTAATTAAATTAAAGGCTGAAGTTTTTAATAAAATGAAGTAGTCATTTTTTGCTTATAATCCAATTTTTCTCTAACTCTTAAAATATAATTGGTTATTCATTTCTTGGGCACTTTTTCATTCCAATTTCTCTCAATTCAATCTCAATAATATCTTCAATTAAAATATAAATATTTACAATAATTAAAGTAAGTAAATAAAGTAAGAATTTCGTTGCTTGGAATTTATGTTGCACTCAAATATTTATTTATTACTTGCTTATTAGTTTACACGTGTGGCAGTTGCAAGCTTCTTTTAATTTAAACTCACACATGCACTGAAAATGGCTCGAAGTTGTTGGGCTTAGCCACCGAACAAAATTATGGGCAATTAAGGTTGCCACAAGCCGTAAAATGGATTTGCAGATGGAGGCAATGTGTCAACAGGCGGTCTGCTGCACATGATTGCGGTTGTGTGTGTCTGTGTGTGCATGTGTGTGTGTGTGTGTGTGTGTGTACGTAATGAGGCTTAATTTGTAAAATTCCATGGCTTTTAATTGGCATTGGGCAGAAACCACAAAGCAATGCAACCTACTGAGAAACGGGGGCAAGTGCATGTCGTAATTATGTGGCCAAGTGGTCAAAACTGTTAAGGCCAAGACAAGTGTGAGTACGTTTTTGGCCTACACTCGAATTGCAGTTAGACATAGTTTACAAGAATTTAAGAAGCAATGCACTTTGCTGGGTTGTTTGTTGCAGTTATTGTTATTGTGTTGCCAACTCGTTGTAGTTGCAAGACCGCAAAATGCATGGCAAAAAAATTAAGTTGCCACAAGAAAAAAATATACAATTTATACAAATACATAAAGCAGAAAATAGCAAACACTATGCAACATAGCCCCAAAAAAAAAGCAACGTGGCTAGTGTCACAACGGAAACTTATTTTTTTTTATTACAGAACTTTGTCCTTTTTCGCAACGTGGATGAGGGGCGGGTAGAGGGGTGTGGCAGCTAACGCATATTACACTGCACTTTGCAGCAGTCGTTGCATGCGTTGCAAGAAAAACTTTTTGGGGCCATTGTTTTGCTGTAAATGGCCGACGCCCAATAGTTTGTGCGCGTTGCATAATCCCCCGCTAGGTTCTTGCCACTTGCCTGCATTGTGCACAGCGAGATCAACTTTAACTTGCAGCTGCAACTTTTTCGGTTGCTGTACGGCAGGGGGTGGGGGGCGGGGCAACTTTTGATCTGAACTTGCTGACATCAGATGCCGATGGGGTCTGAAGCGGTATTATGCAATGGTGCGTATTTTGCGTGTAATTGCCACAGCAATTTCCGTCAAATAATCCAAATGAACTTTGCATAAAGTCAAACTGATGTCAAATATTACAAATTTCAATTGGATCATTAAAGTTAAGACCACAAGATAAAAAGCTTGAGAGGTGAAGCAGAGAAATGGCCAAATCTATTGTAAGTGAAAATGTGAATTTATTAGAAATTGACAGCACTGCAAAACTACTTTTATTGTATCATATAAATGTATATAAATGTATATTTTAAACCATTATTTTGAATCATGTAATCAATATTAAAATTGTTGTTGTGGCATCTCTTTGATTGCCCATAAAAGTAGGCAACAGTTTTTGTTGGCATCATTTGAATTTCCAACTCGTTAGCCACACATTAAACCGTTGCCTTTAAGGCATTCGAAGCTGTTTTCATAATCCACACTATCAGGAACAGTTACAAAATCAACTACAACGACTATGACACAAAACTGAAAGTTAAAACAAAAACTTTGTAGCTCAAGTTGCCGTTGCCGTTGCCGTTGGCCCCGGGGCAGCGTTAAGACCACAAGTAACATTTGTAAAATGCACATTTAAAACTCAACAAAACCAGAGGACACACATTGAGGAGGGAGGGTGGCAAGGAACTTAGTGGCAGCATTGGCAGCCCAAATGGATAATAAGAAACGCCTTTTGCCTTGCCTTGCGTTGACTTCAACAGCAGCAGCAGCAGCAGCAGCAGCAGCAGCAGCAGCAGCAAAGCTGTGAAAACTTTTCAATTTATTGTTAAACTTTTGCACTGAGGCGCACAATTATAAAGTGTCATTTAGTAGAGGGCACCCCAATGGCAGCCCGAAAGGCAGCAGGAGGCAGCTGCAGTGGTGGTAAAAGCAAAAGGCAGCAGCACTGTCAAGAAATTATGAACTGCTGGACGGCACAGACCGACGACACTTTCGTCTGTGGCTACTTCCGGTGAGCGGCAACACACACCAGCAGCAGCAGCAGCAGCAACATCGTCATCAACAACGTCAACAATGTGGTCGCCGTTGGACATTTTTGGGGCAGCTTCTGCATTTCGGCGGCAGCTTCAGCTTCAGCAACTGCTTCTCTTGAGTTGACACTCAAGTGCAAGCGGGTTTTCGTGCGGCGCATTCGAGTACCGTTCCGCAAAGTGTCACAAACACAAACACAAACAGAAAGAGACAGAATGTAAGAGAGAGGGAGAGAGAGAGAGAGAGACGGTGTCGCACTTGACGCTGCGTGATTTACAGCGTGCGACTTCTATTTGAAGTGGGACATTCATTTTACGCTAAAGTGAACCTAAATCAACACCAGCGCAGACGCCTTGCCACATCTTCGTTGCCAGCCAGCAAACCCACAACCTGCTCAGTATTCCAATTTTTTGGCAGCTGCCTTTAACTTTTTTGGGGGGACGCTTGGGGGGCATCTCTTGTGGCAGCGCGTCTTGATTGAAATGCCTGGTAGGCCAAAGCGATGGCGGCAACGACGACGACCCCGACGACGCTGCACTTAACTTGGCTTAATTAGTTTCTGGAAGTTATGCCAGCACCACAGTCACTTCGTCAGAACTCAACGCATTTTCAAAAGCAAAGGCATTTTAAACATAGTTTGGATCAATCGTAGATTTAAAGTTGAAAACGTGATTTTGGGTCGGAACATAAGTCAAAATTATAGTCCGAAAATGGGTAAATCGGCATTTCGGCATAGGTCGAAACTTCAAAATGCAATAACTTCGTCAAAACTCAACGCATTTTCAAAAGCAAGGGCGTTTTAATCATAGTTTGGCCTCTAGATCAATCCTACATTTAAAGTTGAAAACGTGATTTGGGGTCGGAACATAAGTCAAAATTATAGTCCGAAAATCGGCATGACGGCATTTGGGCATAGGTCGAAACTTAAAAATGCTATAACTTCGTCAAAACTCAACGCATTTTCAAAAGCTAGGGCGTTTTAATCATAGTTTGGCCTCTAGATCAATCGTACATTTAAAGTTGAAAACAAGATTTTGGATCGGAGCATAAGTCAAAATTATAGTCCGAAAATCGGCATGTTAGCATTTCGGAAGAGGTCGAACCTTCAAAATGCCATATCTTCGTCAAAACTCAATGCATTTTCAAAAGCAAGAGCGTTTTAATCATATTTGGGCCTCTAGATCAATCGTACGTTTAAAGTTGAAAACGTGATTTTGGGTTGGAACATAGGTCAAAATTATAGTCCTAAAATCAGTAAATCGTCATTTCGTCATAGGTCGAACCTTCAAAATGCCATAACTTCGTCAAAACTCAACGCATTTTCAAAAGCAAGGGCGTTTTAAACATAAACAACAATCAATCCTACATTTAAAGTTGAAAACGTGATTTTGGGTCGGAACATAAGTCAAAATTATAGTCCGAAAATCGGCATATCGGCATATCGGCATTTCGACATAGATCGAACCTTCAAGATGCCATAACTTGGTCAAAACCCAACGCATTTTCAAAAGCAAGGGCGTTTTAATCATAGTTTGGCCTCTAGATCAATCCTACATTTAAAGTTGAAAACGTGATTTGGGGTCGGAACATAAGTCAAAATTATAGTCCTAAAATCGATATATCGGCATTTCGGAATAGGTCGAACCTTCAAAATGCCATAACTTCGTCAAAACTCAACGCATTTTCAAAAGCTAGGTCGTTTTAATCATAGTTTGGCCTCTAGATCAATCCTACATTTAAAGTTGAAAACGTGATTTGGGGTCGGAACATAAGTCAAAATTATAGCCCGAAAATCGGCATGACGGCATTTGGGCATAGGTCGAAACTTCAAAATGCCATAACTTCGTCAAAACTCAACGCATTTTCAAAAGCTAGGTCGTTTTAATCATAGTTTGGCCTCTAGATCAATCCTACATTTAAAGTTGAAAACGTGATTTGGGGTCGGAACATAAGTCAAAATTATAGCCCGAAAATCGGCATGTCGGCATTTCGGCATAGGTCGAAACTTCAAAATGCCATAACTTCGTCAAAACTCAACGCATTTTTAAAAGCTAGGGCGTTTTATTCATAGTTTGACCTCTAGATCAATCGTACATTTAAAGTTGAAAACACGATTTTGGGTCGGAACATAAGTCAAAATTATAGTCCGAAAATCGGCATGTCGGCATAAGTCGAACCTTCAAAATGCCATAACTTCGTCAAAATTCAACGCATTTTCAAAAGCATCGACGTTTTAATCATATTTGGGCCTCTAGATCAATCCTACATTTAAAGTTGAAAACGAGATTTTGTGTCGGAACATAAGTCAAAATTATAGCCCGAAAATCGGCATGTCGGCATTTCGGCATAGGTCGAAACTTCAAAATGCCATAACTTCGTCAAAACTCAACGCATTTTCAAAAGCAAGGGCGTTTTAATCATAGTTTGGCCTCTAGATCAATCCTACATTTAAAGTTGAAAACGTGATTTGGGGTCGGAACATAAGTCAAAATTATAGCCCGAAAATCGGCATGACGGCATTTCGGCATAGGTCGAAACTTCAAAATGCCATAACTTCGTCAAAACTCAACGCATTTTTAAAAGCTAGGGCGTTTTATTCATAGTTTGACCTCTAGATCATTTACATTTAAAGTTGAAAACACGATTTTGGGTCGGAACATAAGTCAAAATTATAGTCCAAAAATCGGCATTTCGGCATAGGTCTAAACTTCAAAATGCCATAACTTCGTCAAAACGCAACGCATTTTCAAAAGCAAGGGCGTTTTAATCATAGTTTGGTCTCTAGATCAATCGTACATTTAAAGTTGAAAACACGATTTTGGGTCGGAACATAAGTCAAAATTATAGTCCGAAAATCGGCATGTCGGCATAAGTCGAACCTTCAAAATGCCATAACTTCGTCAAAATTCAACGCATTTTCAAAAGCATCGACGTTTTAATCATATTTGGGCCTCTAGATCAATCCTACATTTAAAGTTGAAAACGAGATTTTGGGTCGGAACATAAGTCAAAATTATAGCCCGAAAATCGGCATGTCGGCATTTCGGCATAGGTCGAAACTTCAAAATGCCATAACTTCGTCAAAACTCAACGCATTTTCAAAAGCAAGGGCGTTTTAATCATAGTTTGGCCTCTAGATCAATCCTATATTTAAAGTTGAAAACGTGATTTGGGGTCGGAACATAAGTCAAAATTATAGCCCGAAAATCGGCATGTCGGCATTTCGGCATAGGTCGAAATTTCAAAATGCCATAACTTCGTCAAAACTCAACGCATTTTCAAAAGCAAGGTCGTTTTAATCATAGTTTGGCCTCTAGATCAATCGTACATTTAAAGTTGAAAACACGATTTTGGGTCGGAACATAAGTCAAAATTATAGTCCGAAAATCGGCATCAACCACTACTGTGGGGAGGGAGTGGAGCGCTGTTGCAACTGCTGCTCGAAGTGTTTGTTGATGCGCTAAAAATAAAAAGTGGTATGAAGTCGGGCCAGGGGCCATGCAGTTTGTAAGGAAACAGACCAAGTTCCGCTCAAGGCATCTGCATTCTTCGGCTGCGGTTTGTTGCAATTTTTGTTGTTGTTGCTGTTTTCCAGCTTCATCGAGCGACAGCTGTTGTTGTAATGCGTTGCACTTGCAGCATTACAAATTATACCATGCAACATCCGACTACATGTACTCTTGTATTTGAACAAAGTATTGACGTGAATAAGCAAACATCTTCATAAAAGCTACTCAAATATTTTAAGCTTGAATGAGTTTAAGGAGCAAAAAGTACTTTTGGCAAATAAATATAAATAACTTGTTATATTTTGAATTTAAAGTAAATTAATATTTATTGAAAATTGCTTGCTGCTGGAAGGAATTCTGTATCGTATTTGGAAAAAGCTTTAACTTAAATTAGTCTAAGACCAAGACAAAGACTAAGTTTTTCAGTATTAATTGATTCTTGTCACAAGGGTATTAAAGCTGCAACTTCCACAAGGTGTTGCACATTCATTTAAAACTCTTCTTTGCCTTTGTTGTTTTTCTTGGCCGTCACATACTTTTACTAAGTTTTCTTTAAGTATTTTTTCGCTTATAGTTTTTTGTTTCCCTTTTAATTTATTAAATTATACAAATTTTTGCGGCAAATGGAAGTTGAGAAGTCGCATTCATGAAGTTCCCTTGCGGTCTTCTGTTGCTTAACAAACTGTGGAAACTGATTTTCATTTCGCCATTTTCAATATCGGCTTTGTGCTGGGTCTTTCATGCATCATATCAAAAAGGCTTGTGGAAAGTGTCAAAACCCGAATTGCTAAAAGCCAAATTGGACAAATTTAGCTATGATGCACACATACGCTTTCAGAATCCACAAAAGCCCATCTACACTCGGTTGCAGAGTCATCAAACCAAAACGAAACAGCTTTCCATACCTGGTGGCAACACGAGTGGTGGCAGGTGGGGTGCACTGTAAGTGGTAGAGTGCTGCACATTCATTTCCAATGAGACTCATTTTGCGGTGACACACACGAGGTCGAGTCCTGTATCCAGTATCCAGCATCCTGTATCCAGTATACAGTATCCAGCATGTTATCCTGACAGTTGGCTTTTGGCTCTTTTACAGCTGAGCGGTTAGACGCAGCCCGCAACCACATTTCGGCTAGCCGTAGGGGCAAATCTAGCGGCTTGTTGAAATTAACTTGACTACTGACACCTTGACAGCATTTTTTTTCTTCTATGTTTGTCTCCACCCTGGCAGGACTGACAGGGGCACAGTCCGGGAAATAGGCTTTAGGCAGTGTGACATTAAATAGGCAGCCGCAATTTTATATATAGAGAACATGACTTTTGGCACTGCGTGTGCTGCATAAACTGAACCGCTCTCTCTCTATCTCTCTCTCCATCTCTCTCTCTCTCTCTCTCTGTTAGAAGGTTCATCTGCCTCTTAGATGGTGGAAGACGAATGTTGATTTTGGCAGCCAGCACAGTGAATTTTCAATTTTATTTGCAATTTTTGTGCTGCATCAGCGCTGCCAGGACGCAAGTGTCAGAAAAGCGTCGACGTGCTAGCTGTCAAACGTGACCCTGTCCGATGTGGTTAAAAGATTTAATAGGATTTTCCAGCTGCCAACTGAGGTAAAGAAGAGCCCATCGTACGGCCTGCCATCGATGCAGTTAGTTTTAAAGCCAAGCCCACAACGATTTTGCTGTATTCGCACAAAATTGAGATGTTCTGCATATTGCAAACGTTGACATTTGAATTAGATTAATTCCAGCTATAATAATAATATTATATTAGATATATATATATAAATATTATAATTTATAGAATTGGATTATTCTATACTTATGGCATATAGATATTGTCTTATATAAATCGATTTATTCATCAAATGTTTAACTCATTAAATCAATCCATTTCACAGTTTTCAAAATTCTATATAGTCTTATATAAATCAAATTACTTATTTTATTTATAACTTATTAAATTGATCTTTATGGATATCTTTGAAAGTTTCATAAATACTTGAATTCTAGATTTGCTTGTTGAAATTGCAATGAAAGCAATGCTAGAAACAAAATTGTCTGCCTGGAAAATTTAATATATTCATACATATCATATGCGAGCGGAAAATTGCCATATCGATGAAGCCAAGAGAAAAATTATCTGCTTATTCAGTTTGCTGTGCCCTGCCCCTTCCCCATCTCGTCGTCTGATGTTGATGCCGCAGCTGCCTGCTGCTTGACGATGCACTTACTCATTCAAAGGCAGCACCAAATTGCTCTGTCAGCAGCGGCTATGAATCAATTCGAATGCGTATACGATGCGTATGCCAAGCTAAAGTGAGTGAGATAGAGAAAGATATATATGTAGAGAGAGAGAGAGAGAGAGAGAGAGATTGTGGGTGTGGCAGCTGCTGACTGCTGGTTGCTCAGTTCGACGCCTCATTCATTATGCCAATGCCAGACGCTGGTACTTTTAAAGAATTATGCAATAAGTTAGCTTTAGATGGGTTGAGTTTTGGCTGCTTTTGCTTGCCGTATATTACGTGTTGCGTGTTGCATATTGCATGTTGCCTGATGCGAAAGATGCAGCTTCTGAGCTTTGCCTCCTTTTATGTGTGCTCTGCTCTGACAGCTGCTTGCTTTTCACTCAATTCTGCTCAGCCCCGCTTCATGTAACGTATCCGTTATTTGTTAATGCTGAAGCGACAACAGCTGCAACTAACTTTGCAACACACACACACACACACACTAACAGCAGGCTTCATTAAATGCATATTTGTTGCGCACCTCTGCTCAAAAAACTCTTAGACAAAATTGCTTTGTCGCAGTTTAGAGAGATTTTAGCCAGCAACATGGTAAATTGCCAATTTATTTCTCGGTCCTTGGCAACAGTTTGTGCCACATTTTCTTTTATTGACTGTAGCACAAGCAAACGAACAGTTTTACACATGATGTGGCAGCTGTGATATCGAATATTTTATATCAGCACATTTTATGGCCACACTCCAGAGTGCTTCTCTGCACTATTTTAAGATCGAATTGCTTTTCAATGACAACTAATTAAGAATATTACATTTTCATTTAAATTATTCACAGTTTTTGACTAACATTTTCTTGCATTTTATTTGAATTCGGTTTAGTTTCAATTGCTGCAGCTCGAGTGATGCCTTAATTTATTTGATTTGTTCAACTTTCAGATGAAAATAATATAACACCTATTTTGCAATTGTATTTCATTTTGTTGCAACCTTCATTTATATTCTAATTTCCTTTATTATGCAACATTTTCGTTTCTCTTTCATTTTTACTGTTCATATGTTAGCTTAATTATTTCAGCTAAGCACAAAATTGCAAAACAATAATTGGCCTGGATTTGTTTTGTTTAAATGAGGATAAAATGTTTACCAAATTTAACAATTAAAAATGTAGCATTAAATTATTTACTATATAATTGTATACATATTAATTAAAAAATTATTATTATTATATATATCGAGCTGAGCAGAGGCAGGAGTAAGAATAGCAATATTAGTAGTTTATTCAGAATCGATTTAGCCAGGTAATTTCCATGGGGAGACTGTCAACGGCAGACACTGTAGACTTATCTAGCCAAGCAAGATATAATTAGTAACGAAATCTGACGATTTTGTGTCAATGAGTTAAATTATTCAAGCACATCATAACCTTAGCAATATTCTAGGAAAACATCTACAATTTTTAATTTTAATCTGTGCTGTAAACGCAGAACAGTCACAATAGATCTGAGTATGTCGCGGTGCTTCAGGAACCCAAAAAATAAGAATAAAATGAAGCCAGTTAATTTCTGCACTCATTTGTATGCTATCTTCAACATACTCCAAATAATAGTCATTTTATTATCTTTAATAGTTGAACACATTATGATTTTGGTTGCGTACCTTTTTTTAATGGGACTCGCTCATGAAAACCACAAATTGTCGTTCAGCGTGTTATTTTTAATAGTCCTTTTTTTTTTTTTTGGAAAATTTTTACAAAATATATGGAAATGGGTTGGCTCCATTTAAGCAAACCGCATCGCTGGGTATTGCTTGGTGGCAGCTTTCGCCCAGATGCCGCAGGCTCAGTGTTTTGCAACTGTCATTATCTGCACGTCCACACGGAGAGTGTGCGGGGGGGGGGCAGGTTTTCAGCCACGAGTCTGGTTGACTAAACGTAATGTGCATACATTAGTCATATCAGAGTCGAGCCTGAGCGTGTGTGTGTGTGTGTGTGTGTGAGTCCTTTGGGCCCGGTGGCAACTGGGCGCATCCGGTTTAGCATAAAGGAGATACTGCTACGTACGCGTAACGATAATAACCGTAAAACGCGAGTCTCTAATTACGTCGAAATACAACAATGCAACACAAGCGGCTGCCAGCGGACATTAAAAATATCCGATAAGCCTCAATATAGCAACAAGGACTCGACTACGAATCCAAAATGTGAACAAAGCTTGACAATTATTCAGTGCGGCATGCGTTCAACTTTTCTGCGTTCGCAATCGTAATTTTTATTAATTTTACGCCAAAGTTTTTCTCTTTTTTTCGACCTTTTTCTTTTGGCTTAGCGGCTGCTTACAAGCGCTTTGCGTTGTCCAAAATTATAATAAAAAACTTTCGAACTGAACAGCAAAAAAAAAAGCACATAAAAAATGAAATTTTCTTTTACTTTGGCATTGCTGCTTGAGCGGAAGTTGCCAACAAGGGGAAGGAAGGGAAGTCGGGAAGTGGGTGGTGGTGGGAAGCGCTTGGGCCGTTGTGGATTTCCGTTTTAATTAGTCGACTGCGGCAAGAAGCGCGAGCACCGGAATCTGAATTCACCAACTGAATATCATCAGCCAGAGCCCAGACAATGGGTCCACAGAGTGCTGGCGAAAGTTACCCATAGCCAGGCTATAACTGTAAAATGCGCCTTGACACAAAGTTTCTTAAAATTATATATGGGAGCAGGGATCGGAGGAGGAGTGCAAAAGGGGAGGCGCTGTGGTTGTGTGTGTGTGGGAGGGCAAGTCTTATCTTACGTACTGCCCTCATCTGGGTCTTTTGTCTTCGCCGCTGTCTTCGGCTTCATCTGCGCCGTACTGCGTCTCCTTGCCACACACACATTCTTTGCGGCCGGGAAGTTCAAGTGATGTGCATAATTTAAATGAAAATGTCAACGCGGCTTTTGGCAGCCCGTTGCAGTTACTTTAACTGTGTTTCCTTCTCTCTGTCTCCTCTCCTTCTCTTTCTCATTCTCTTACTCTGTCTGCCTCTTCTTGTCTTTATTGTTGCTGCAATTGCGTCAACTTGCGGCGACTTCCTGTCTTATTCATGTGAGTGTGTGTGTGTGTGTGTGTTTGCCGGAAGTGACAAAAGTTGCGTTTCATATTTGTGCTCTGCGCAGCTCTGGTTGGCTTTAAGTGCATTTTACACATAAAAAAATACAAAATTAAAAAATAGGTGAATCCACTATTTTCTATAAATAAACATAATTTTTCTTTAAGTGACTATAAAAAGAATTGTCTGTAGCTAAATAAAGCAATTTCAATTAATTCCTTTTGTTAATTTTATTTAATTACATTTCTTGATTATTATATCGTTAATTGAGAGTAAGAAATTCTGGTTAACACGAGTTTTGAAAAAGAGTTAGTTCCATAAAGCTTTGATTTAAAATTAATTTAAATCAAATTGACGAGTTATGTAATCTTCTTCGAGTAATCTTCTTCATTACTAAATTAATTAGATTTGAGTCGAAGCCGATTTTTTATCGCTTTTTAAGCCGATATTAAAAAGCGATAAGAATCGGCTTGTTCTAACTTGTTTTACATATAATGTTATAATTTACTCTATTTCCTATTAAGAATAAAGCATATTTATGGGAAATCAAAACTTGTTATATTCATTTTGATTGGTAATCATTGCACTTAACAAATAAACGCATATTTATATTTCATATATCATTGATCGTAATTCATTCGCGAATGCAGTCATTACTTTGTTTACTTAATGGACGCATTTATTCATCGCAAATTGTTATTGTTTTTTTATGCATGCGTTGATAAATGCATAAATTACGACAGAGAAAAACAAGGACTTTAAATTGCGTTAAATGTTGACGCTTAATAAAAACGTTGTTTGCACAAACCGAACAAAACTTCAACAGCAACTGGGAAAATAGTTAACGCCATTTTTATTTATGACATAAATACGATCCAGCATATTTCATGGCAACTACAAACTGATAGATACAATGCATTTGCAAGTGGCCCCAATTTTATTCTTCCTTTTTTGTTTGCATTTTATTTATTCGACGTCTGCCTGCCTGCCTATCGCCTCCGTCGCCTCCCTCCTGGATGAGGAGGGGCGTGGAACTCGGACTTGGGACTTGCATTTGATGGGCGCCTGTCAATGCCACCAACAAAAGCAAAACGCTGAAAAATGTGTACAGCTTCAACAACTGAGCAAAAAACTGAGCGAGATAAATTTATATGCAACCACAACACACACACACATACACACACACACATACAGACAAACAGCGTGTGTGTGGGAGAGAGATAGAGCTACACCTACAAGCATAAGCCCACATAAAGCACTCAGAGAGTTGAACGAGCCTGCATTTAACAATTTATCTGCAGCTGTCAAAATTAAAACCCCATACGGAGACCCAGAACCGTGGCCAGAACTATGCCTGGGACAGAGATTGTGGAGCATCAGCAGCAGGACGAGCCGGAGCAGTAGCAGGAGCAGCGAACCACGACAAGTCAATACTCGTGGAAGCCATGGCTGTGTGTCCAGGACATAACCCAGTAGCAAGTCAGCTGCAGGCAGCATGGATTTGGAAAAAACAAACTAGGGGGCAGGAAAGAAAGAGGCGGAACTGCAAGAAAGTGCAGCAGCCGCCGCCCAAAGGGGGGTCACACAATAAAGCCGTTCACAGGATAAGCAAGCTGCACCAGCCACAGGCCAGATGGGGAGAGGGGATGTGGGGATGGGTGGGGGTGAGGGTGGATAGGAACTGAGGTACAAGCGGACAGCAAGACAGTCAATAGCATCGGCTGGCTGTAAAAAACGGAAATGGGGCAATCATAAATTTACACAGATATGCAAGTGCCCCTGTGTATGTTTGTGTGTGTGTGCGTTGCATGTTTGTGTTTGTGTTTTCTAGTGCCAACCCTTGCCTCACCCAGCAACCTACAACAACGAGACACAAAGAGCACCAGCAGCAAAGAGCTGCAAAAAGAAAAATTAAAAAAAAAAAATAAAACTTTAGCAGCCCAAAAGGAAATCTCATGGAACTGGATGCCATGTGGCTTGGTGCTAGAGACGATCTCGTGATTATTTTTCACGAAGTTAGAATTGGCTAACTACATTGACAACTATCTAAGTGAGGTAAGTGATTTTATAAGATAAGGTTCAGAAGACTGGGATCTTCAAGAAATTGTTAGGGAAATTTTTTTTCTATAAGCATTTTAATTTAAGAATTGAATTTCTTTATTTTTATTATTTTCTAGATTTTTGGGAAAAAATAGTACATAATAATTGTACAACATTACATTTAAGTTAATAGATAATAAGTAATTAAAATTAAAATTAAAATTAAAGTTAATATAAAAGGAATAGAAAGAGATAGAGAGAGACTTTTCCTTAATCATTTATTTGAAGAATATATAACATATAACTCAAGTCAGGGTGTTTGTCTAGATTTTAGGAAACTTTGCGAATACGTAATAATTGTTGGAAATGCTTAAGATTACAAATTAGTTAAAATTAATCTTAGATAGTAGAAAAATGCTCGACTATCTTTTGGAGTCATTGAAAATGGTCACGAGTGCACCACTAGCCACAAGGACTGGTCGCAAACAATTCAGCTGCCAAATGGCAAGAGTTGAAGTGGGTGTTCGGGGAGTGTGTGGGGGTGTGTGTGGGTGTGTGTGGGTGTGTGTGGGTGTGTGTGTAGGGGGAGTCTGGGGGTTTGTGTAGGGTGTATGGCGTGGAGAAGAATGTGCATTCACGGGAACGGCTTCGATTTAATGCGAATGCGATGCGTTGCCCTTTGGCCTGCCTCCTCGAATATCCTTCTTGAATATCCAGGGGCCACAATTTCATTTTTTTTTTGTAGGTCTTTTTCCATTTTCCATTTGCTTTGCTTTGCTTTGGACGCAGCGCAGCATTCGCTGAGCTGAGATTTGTGGTGCGGTGCAAATAGATTTCTAGCGCAGAACATAAATAATTCTCAAACACACATACATTTTGGTTGTGTGTGTTTGTTTGTGTGTGTGTGTGTGTGTGTGTGTGTGTGTGTGTGTGCTCGTTGCCAGTTGATCCTCTGGTCGGCATAAAAAAGAAGAAAAAACGAAAATCAAAGTGTTTTTGCATTTGTTCAAATCGCACACAAAAGGAACCAACGCAATCCTTGTGAAGTGGGCGATGCAATTTTATGTTCTTTTTTGGGGCGTGGCCCATCACAAGGCTATTTTCTGTGCCTCAGCGTTGCATGCAAATTGTTAGCGCTCAGGCAAAATGTTTGACATTTGCCTGTCTCTCCGCTTGAGATAATGTGCCTTTGTTTGCCCCTCTTTTAGCCAACCCCGCCCCGTCCCGACCCATTCGACACACATCTTCCGCTTGTATTCAGTTTTGCTGGTCGCATATTTTGCAATGGGTTTTTGGCCTCGCATAATGATGCCCAGCACTTGTCTGCTGCATTCTTCAGCCAGGTCAGGCCAGGACAGGACATGGCCGGTCCAGGCCAGGCCACATCCATGAATACAGTTTGCATAACGCTTGGTCACACTACAGCTCCAGCTCCAGCTCCAGCTCCAGAAACTATTTGTGTGCTTGACTTGGCAATTTAGGCGTTTCGGCCACGTTTCGTGACAAAGGCATATTTCTGCCTGCCCAATAAGTGTCATTTGAGGTGTAATTACAAGTTCAGGATTCAGCATTGTTGTTTGAGTATTCATTTCGGGTCCATCTAGAGCCATTTTGCCCAAAAATTATTCCCACTTTGTTAGACAAGGGCTCTCACAAAACCTCAAAATGAAAATGAACGTTTTAATTAGAGGCATTTGCTTTTCTTTTTTTGTTTTTTTTTTTTCATTTTGACGATGAAAAATGTAGTTTTCCATCATGTTTGCATTATGCAAATTTAAAATGTTACTCCAGAGATATGATTTAGTAAAATATGTTGACTTATCTGTCTGGCAAGTGCCGAGGGCATTGAATTTTTAAAGTTAAACACAGATGGGCTGGCAAAATGAACTCGACCTGAGCCAACTTCAACAACAAAAATGGGAACTCCAAGCAGAGCAGTGGCTGGAACTCCAGGTGGAGCTCTTGGTAATCCCCAAGTGCTGCTGAACATTGGAATAACACACATAATGCATATTTAAACATTTGCTGATAGCAAATGACAAAGGTGGGGCCCAGAAGCAAGCCTGATATACACAGGCCATGGAGACCAATGTTAGTTCTCCAGGCAATGTAAAGGTGGGCAGTTGGGAGCGAGGAGAGGCTGAGGCAGAGGGACGAGTTTGGTAAATGTTTGGTCAACTTAAACCTAAATCAATGCAAAAGTTTTTGGGCTAATCGCTCTCAATTATTCAAGTGAAACGTGGCATTTAACAACTATATGAAGAGAGACAGAGAGAGAGAGAGACACTACATCAGAAGTGGTGCAGGATGTGGCTTTTGTGTGTGTGTGTGTAGTTGTGTGTGTGTGATCAGCGAGGTCCTTAACGAAGCTTAACTTTCGCTCTCAGGTAGGTAGTTAGTGGATATGTAGGCTGGCAGCGTCTGGATTCACTCAAGTTGAGCCTGGCTTCTGCATGTTAAGTGCCACAGTGTTGCCAGGGTTAATAATAATCATATTTAAGTAGAGCGGAGTGGAGCAACCCCAACGTTCCACCCCCGCTGCTGTGCCACGCCTCGCTTCAAGCGGCAGGACAAAGTTGCAAACGGAAACGGAAGCAGAGCTACCTGCTGCCTGGTCATCAGGTTCCACAGCGGACACAACACACTGAATAAACCTTTTGTAACCATAGTCTGAGCAAGAGAGACCGAGAAGGAGAGAAGGTGTGTGAGAGAGAAGAAGGTAAGAGGAATGTGTGTGTAAGAGATAGAGAGAGAGAGAGAGAGAGGGAGAGAGGAGCAGTAAACTGTAACTGGAATTACTGAAAACTATGCACACACAAAAATATTGTTCATGCAGCACATACAAAAATTGAAAATTTTCTACTTTTCTAGTTTTTCCAGCTGAAATCGGAGCGAAGCAAAAAACTTTGTCTGCTTGCAACACTAACAACGCCAACAGCAGCAACAGCAGCAACAGCGGCAGCGGCAGCGGCAACGGCAACGGCAACGGCAGCTGAACAGGTAAACCGACTCGCCGGCTTTGAGGAATCAGAAGGATTCGGTCGAGCTTTGGGTTCGGGTTAGAGGATGCTGCTGCCTGATGAAAAGTCAGGAAGTAAAGTTTTACGGTTCACATAAAAGCTGAAATGTTCATACAATCAGCATGAATTATAACTCGGATGTGGATTAATAGTTGCCCAAGTGTGTATACATATGTGTCTGTGTGTGTGTGCGTTTGTGTGCGTGTGTGTGTGTGTGTGTGTGTGTGTGTGGGTGCAGTTAAAAGTGTGGATTGCTCTGCGCTGGCATCGAGTGCACCCTTGCTTCCAACTTCTGGCTTACTGACAGCCTTCCTCCTCAGTCACTCTCTGTGACTGCAAAGCCATGTAAAAAGTTATGAGAGATTGCGCAATCCACACTGCTGAATTTGTGTAATTACCATTTCCGAAATGACATTCAAGTCGGAGCTTGTTAATTAAACAGAATATATTGATAAGTATATCAGTTTCAAATGCACAACTTTTTTAGAGCTGTGCACTTGTATAAAAAACTATTTTTTTTTTATAATTTTTTATTTATTTATTGTCAACTAAAGTCAGTCGACACCAAAAATACAAAAATTAAAAATTTCAATTAACTTAAATTTAAAATAAAATTAAAATTAGAAATAAATTAAAAAATACTAAAATATTTATAAGATTTTGCTGAATAATACTAAATGTTTGCGTGAAATATTTAACAATAAGCAAGACAAATTTAATAGATACAAACACGATTTTAGAGCTGGGAATAAGAATGAATTTTAAAATGAAAAAGATTAAACAAATTTAAACTTAGAGAAAGATGATTATAATATTATTAATAATAAATTGTAGTTACCTGGTTACATACACCCATAAATAGATATATCAAATTATCTCATCTTCTTACCATTTTATTTTTAAACAAAATTATACCTTTAAGTATATTCATAAATACGTGAATGAATTAAATTAAAGACCAAAATGATGCCTATCACTATCAATTATAGAGTATATTTTTAGATGTAGACATATAAATATATTACATATATATATATATTATTATATATTATTCACAACTGCCAACTGCAGTCACGATCATAAATTAGAAAATGCTGCGTTGACACAACACGAAAAAGAATTCAGCATCAGCAAATATTTGTGGCACGTATTTCGTTTACATATCAGCTTGACAAGTTTTGCATTACGATTAAGATGTACAGCAACCAAGTTTGCAGCAACAACAACAACAACAATAACAACAACAACAACAACAATATCAACAATAACAACAACAAGAACAATAAAACAACGTTATCAACACCTTTGCAAACAAAATGCGGGCTGTGTTCTGTGGGCGGAGTTGGCAGCTAAGTCCAAGCCACGACCAGAGCCGGAGCCAGAGCCGGAGCCGGAGCCAGAGACGTAGACGTAGTCGGAGTCCAAGTCATGAGTGAGATTTATGTGTTTTGCTTGGCTGCGATTTGGCCTGCTATTGTGTGTAAGTGTGCGTGGTGAGCGTGTATATGTGTGTGTGTGTGTGTGTGTGTGACAATGAAACAAAACAAAACTTGCGATTAGATGACAGTTGCGGGGGTTGACTGTGGAAGCTGTTGGGGGACGGGGGGCTGAGTGTTGAGGTTGGGGGCAGCTTACAGAATACGTCGCATAAATATCAGCCAAGCAAGCCACGTTGGCAAACGTGGCAAACATCGAATGCCAAATATTTTGACGTATTTCAATGGGCAACGACACACACACACACACACACACACACACACATACACACAATGGTCATTATGGCCGCAAACGTTGAAATAACAAGCAGCCAGCCCTGCTCTTCACTCTGCCTCTCCACCCACTCGCCACGCTCCATGGAGCTACTTGCCACATTGCAACTTATATTTATGAGTGGCCCTCGCGAATGCTGCTTTAGTTGCTGCTACTGCTTTTGTTGTTGTTGTTGTTGTTGATGATGCTGGTGAGTGCGTAGGAATTTCGCCTTTGGCTCGTTAAGACTTACGAGGCACTAACACACACACACACACACACTGACACACACACATATATATATATAGAGACGAGAGCACAGGAAACCGATGCGTCGTGGCACGTCGCTGACTTTAGAAATTAATTGGCCCAACTAAGAAATTCGAGAGTAAACGTTGCGCTCATAAGTCCTGGCATCGTCCTGGGCATCGTCCTGGGCAGGGTGCACATCGCTAGCTGCTTGTGGTTTCTTTGGTTTTTTCCTTTCGAACAGACAAAATTAATTTGTTATCCTCGCTTGTTTAACGCAGCTATAAATTATGATGCCCAAACTTTTTGGCCACTCAAAAAGCAAACAGCCAACAACAACAACAACAACAAGGCCCAGTTTTCGAAAGTGGCCAGCACGTTGCTGGGCAATTATTAGCTTTTGTTACGCACACTTTATCACTGGCCATGTCGATATGCATCAGTGCCCCCCCCCCCCTGCCCCCTCCCACAACTGCCCAACACTGGCAGGGTTTATATATGGGCCGCGTAATTGGTGGGCACGTTAATCAACACTGTGAAGGGTGGAGCTTTCGTTGCTCCAATTAGAGAACCAATGACTGCATCTCCTTTAAGATGGAAGATGGATACTGATGAGGCCTCAGCCTCGGCCTAAACCCCATCTAACTGATGTGTTGTGCTGAAGAGAGCCCAGCAAATGGCTTAGGCTCTACACACAAGTCCGGGAGCGGTTACTGCTATTAGTGTGTCGTTAAGTCCTGTGCTTGATTAGCTTTGATTCTGCCTCGAGATGAAGCGCCACACATTAACTTGGCTAAAGTTTACCTAATATTGCAGCTGCCAGAAAATGGATCATAATCCCCATTTTATTTGTATTAATATTATCTCAATTTAATACCAAGTGCCGCTTAAGCAATGTTTGATTTTTGATTAAAATATGATTTAAGGAATTTTTCTAGAGACGTTTCGATTTTTTATGTGCTAAAAACGATAAATTCTTAAATACGCATCAATAGTCTATAGAAAGAGTAACTTGTTGAGTTGTAAAAAAAAAAATAATATTCTCCGATGTGGCAACCACATGTATATAACTTTCTTTTGATCTGGCTAACACAGCTAATTAAAAGTTTCACCTGTGTCTCGTGCAAAAAAGGTAGTTAATTGTTGTTTTGCCTTGCCAGAGTCTGCTTGTGGCTTTAATCGTTGTATTTTTTATTTTTATTAGCATATTATGTAACATACCTTTATTCCATTCGCCTGATCCCTAATTAGTGAGCTAAAAACACAGTTAACTTCAATTGGCCCTTTCACACATTGCTGTACTTTGGCTCAGCTCGTGGAGTGCTGAAAGCGGGTCCTTTCTTTCGATGGCTCGTTTCAAAAACAGATTAAATTTCTTCTGTTGCAACGTTTTTATTCACATCTATCTCAGTCGCACTCATCTCTCTCTCTCTCTCTGTCTTTCTCTTGCTCTTGTGTGTGTGTGTGTGTGTGTGGCAACGATGTCGCCTTGTTAATTAAACGTAGCACACACCGTTCAGTGCGGAATTGCGCCTCGATTGCGATTGACACAATAAATTGTCAATTACAGTGCAATTACGTATGGAAATCGTCCCAAGTTGTGCCGCAAAAAAATACACACAGACACCCAAAAAGAAGGAACAAAAAAAGAATACATACATACACACACATATATATATATATATATATACATTGGATACTGTACTTGCCACAGCAGCAGCCGCCGCCGCTTGATTAAATCGATAAAAATCGAGTAGCGTTTTAAACGCAGTTTCAACACATACCCCCCCCACACACAGACACACACACACACTGACACACACACACACACACAGACACACACACACACACAGAGACACACACACACACACACACACAGAGACTTACACACAATAGAAACGTGCAAATTTGCCATCAAAATCCCTCCGCGAGCGAAACAGCAACGGTTAACAGCCAGCAATGGGGGACATTTAAAAATGGTCGAAACGTTATCAACTCACAACGACAGGAATTCGGTCAACATGGCCAACAGCGGCAGTTCCAAAGGGTGGGTGCTGGGGGGGAGACGCATGGGATCGGCACGTTAGTGGATTGGGGGCTGTTGTGGAGTTTCGTATATTTGGGGCCTTTGGGGTCGCAATGGTTTTTCGGGTAACCAGTTTTCGAGTGCCTCGCGGCGGATAAATGCGAGAGCAACAATAAACAACGAGTAAATAAACGAGTGCAGGCAACAATTTAATGCCCCGCGGTCTCTGACTGTTTATCTTTTTGTTTATTAACTATAGAAAGAGCTTTAAGGAAATTTAAAGAAATCACTTCTCCTTGCAAGAAAATAATAAAAATACTAATAATGAGTGCCATAAACTAAACTATTTTGATTATTGAGTCCTGTCGCACATGCAACCCTTGAAAGCCTTTTTATTTTGTATTGTATCTTTTAACTTAAGTTGATTAAGCTTGAATCAATTTTATCTAAACTAATTTCAATAATTTTACTTTTCAACGGAATCGATTTTAATTATCAATTTTTTGTAGATTTTCTTGTTAGTTTTCTCTTTGCAATTAGTGTGATTTGCAGTATCTGTTGGGTGCACACAGACCGTGTGTTCGTAACTAGCGATGCTCAACAAAGCGAGTGCCCACAACATGTGTCTCAAATGCAGCACAAACTGTGTGCGTTGTGCGTGTGTATTTCCGTTTCCGGTTCGTTAATAGAGTTAGTTACACATTCTACCAATGCAGCTGCTGCTGCTGCTGTTGTCCCAAAAATAAACGCGAGTATCTCACTCACGGGAAATTGAGAAACGGGACGTTAAGAGAGAGAGAGAGTGATAGAGAGAGAGAGAGAGATAGAGAGAGAGAGAGAGGGGTAGTGAAGAAGAGACTGACAGTGCAAGTTCGAGTCCATTGGCCATAGGAACAGTTGGTCAACTCTGGTGCGGACGGTCCTTGGTTTGGTTTGTTTGGTTTTCTTGCTGTTGTTTTGGACTGCAGGTAGTTGTTTTTGTTGTTGTTGCTATCATTTAACTATTTTCGCAATGGCGTTAATTGGAAATGGCAATTTCATGCGCCCGACTGGCGCAACGTGGCAACATTTCTCCCCAAGCGCAGCACTTGCAACAAAATGTGTTTTTTTTTTTGGAGGAGGACATTTTTATTTTATGGCAGTTTCGTTGCCACACACACGAACACAGTTGCAGTCATGAATGCATTCACACACACACACACACACACATAGTACTACACTTTCAATCTGTGGCTGTGGCACATATTACGCTCCACAGTTCGATTCGTGGAAAATACTCGCATCGGACATTCTAAGCATTTTTAGTTGATTGAAAAATTGTGCAGTTGGTTGGCAATTCGACCATATGTGTGCAGCTACCAGTAAATGTGTGTGTATCTGTGTGTGTGCATATGTGTGTGCGTTAGCAGCATTCGCAAAAAAGCAACAAAATGTGTAAGCTGAGTTTAATTGGGGAAAAATGGTCGTTTTGTTCTGAAAAGCGGATTAAAAATGCGCTGACAGTGTGTTGATGTATTTGCTCACCCAAGTGTGTGTGTGTGTGTGTGCGAGTGTGTGTGCGAGTGTGCCAGTTATAAAATAGTCCAATGGGTAATTCCTTAGTCAGTCGCTTTGCCTGTTGAAGGCATACGAATCAAACAGCTTAATGCAAAGAAAATTTCCATTTAACGATTAAATATGGTGCATACATTTTACACAGATTAAATATGCATGACTGTCAAATTGAAAGATTCAATTTAATATTATTTCTTTACTTTCTGGTTAAAATACTCAAATTTATCTACCATAAAGCTGATTCAGGGCAAACATTTAATAAGTAAAATATCAATACATTTTCGAAAATATTCCGGCTGAAGTTGAGGTTTCCATGAAAATCTACTATCCTTATCTATCTGAATAATATGTGCATAATAAAAAAATAATACATCAGCTTCACCACGATTATAGTAGCAAATTATGTAATATTACATTTGAATACAGAATTTTCAACAAATGCCGACATTCAGAGCAAAACACAAGTTGACTTTCCACCCAAAAACTAATTAGAATTTTGGCTGCGTTGTGGGATATGTACATTAAACTTTTATATACATATGTATGCGAATACATTGAAAAATAATAAATGTATGTATACATATGTTTGTGTATACATAGTTAGATACTGAACGGTATCTAGGTACATATGTATGTAGCTAAGTGCATATATTATATTCGCATGCAGAGTGAACTCTGCAGATTGTGAACTAATTAAAAAACTACCAACAGAGCGAGTTGGCAAAAATATTTTCGTATTTTCCAATTGCTGACAAAAAATTAAATTAGAAATGAAAATTGAATTTGCAACCTGTGCAAAATAACACGTTATCAAATGAGTAATGTGAGTATGTGTGTGTTGTGTGTGTGTGTGTGTGTTGTGTGTGAACGGGTGGGTGTGCGATTTAATGTAGTTAGCATTTATTTCAATAAAAAAGCTAAAATATTCTATAGTTTTGGTACGTTAAATGAAAGAAATGGAAATGCAGTTCGAGCTTTTTGCTATTCAACTTTGCCATTCAAGTCATTTGCATGCCATTTGCTATAATAGAATTGGGCGCAGGAGGCAAGAAAGAGTCCTTACAGTCGTCCTGCTCCCAAGACAAATGTGTGTTTGTGTGTGTGTGCAAACAGTGAGGACATGCCCATGGCGAAGGACCTGCTGTCGACTATGTGACTGGCTGATAACGTTTAATGGATTGCGTAGAACTCCCTGGCGGGATACACGATTTCGCTTGGGGATGATGATTTTTGTTTTTTGCTTAGGCCTCACAATGAAGTCATTAAAATATTAATGTGCAGCATAAATCAGCAAAACCAGCACAAAGAGGATGTCTTTAAAATGGGATGCAGCTGAAGTGAGCAGAGCTTAGCAGACGTATTCTTTAAACTGGACACGCTTTGAAATCACAAAAAAAAAACATTAATTTTACTACTTTGGAGAGTCCAAGCCAAAACCTGTCTCTGCGTTTCATAGTCCTATAATCAACCTTATCAGGAACAAAGTCGAAATACACTCGAAAAGGATTTTGGAAACACACCAAAATAAAATTCAATCTGAAATTCCTTAGTAAAGTGTATCCCTGTTTCAGTTTGTTTGTTTGTCGCACTTCCAAAAACAAAGCCAGCACTTTTCACTGTCTGCCTGTCTGTCTGTCTGTTTGCCAGTCTGTCTGTCCTTCCTTCTTGACTGCTTGTTAGTGAGCCTGTCAGTCTGCGATATGCAAAGCAGCTGATGGGATGCCCGCAAATGACGCCCATATATACTGCTTAAGGATATATATACAAACTACAGACAGTTGCGAAGTCAACAAACAAATTAATTACAGACTGTCTCAATAGTTGCCGCATGTATCCACAAGATACAATTTACGCCTGTCAACAGAGCTTAGCGACTATTCGCCAAAATTAAATGCAAAACTCATTATGACAAAGTTAACAGCGAGCAGCTGCTGCGTCGCTACCAACCCCCAAACCCCCAATCCCCGACCATCCGCCACCCTCCTCACTCTAAACTACCCCCCGTTGCTGTTGCTCCTGTGGTTTTACAAAACATATTAATTAGCATTAAATAATTAAAATATGCCCGTCGTTTAACGTCATTCATTTTAATCAGTTTTAATCCTTCGCTGGTTTTTGCGGTCTCTGTATAAGTTGATGAGCGCACCCTGGTGTGCGTGTGTGGGTGTGTGTGTGTTTGTGTGTGACATATTAAATGTTAGTCATTAAGAAGTTATGATACATATGTAATTACAACAATTAAATGATTGCGACAACTTCAAAGACTCACAAACAGTTACAAACAACACTGCGTATCCTTAATTACAAATTCCTCAGGGGTCGCATCTTTTCATTCACTCACTTTATATTCAAGGATTGTAGCAAAGGATTGTAAGGTAAATTTTTGTCAACACCTAGAAAAATTAAAATTATATTTGTTTCTTATTCTATGTATTTCTGTAATCCAGGATAATTAAATAGTTGGTATTTTATTATCTATTTTCACTCTAAAATTAACATTCTTTAGCAGCAATTAAAACATTTAAAACAAATTTCGAAATTATGTTATCAAAAATCGATTGTCTTGTCTTTAAATTAACTAACCGACCAATCAAGCAGCCCGTTATTGTTTCTGTTGGGAGTGTAGTTCATATTCCATTTTCATTCAGCGTTTTCCACTAGTCGGAAAACAATAGTGAAAGTGTTCAATGCCAACTGCATAATGCATACAAAAGATGTTTGGTCTCGGCACGAACATTTCTATGCAGATGTCTGCCCCTTTTGTGTGGGGCATGATAAAGGGGCAGGTCAAACAATGGGCAAACAGCCTGACAAGCAATATTTCTTATTTTTTTTTTAACGCAATTTGAATTTCATTCGCAGCCACTAAATTGTAAAATGTTGTTTACCAAACCGAGTAAAATATAAATTCGTGAATTGGCACTCAACTCTCGACTCTGGCACTTAGCTGGATTACCAGGACCGCAGACTACGCCTGCAATTTGCTTAAAAGTATACAAAATGGTAGAAAAATAGAAAAATATCAGCTTTTGAATCTGGCCAAAAATTGTAAACATAAATGGATGCCAAACGCAGAAACAGCAAATCGGATGCGTTTATTCGTTCAGCGAAAAGTTTAACAAAAACTATATAATAAAAAAAAAATAAAAAAAAAAAATGGGTAATTTAGACAAATATCAAAATGTTTAATACGTTTTCTGTAAAGTTTCTGTGTTCAGTAAAAACCGCACAAATTTAAATTAATCAAACAAATATGTGTTTAAAATTTTGATTTTAAAATAGCATTTTTTTTATTCACTTATCGCAAAAAGTATATTCAAAGTTCATTGCAGCCGCATCCTGATGCTAGAATGTTAGAATGTTGCTGTAAAGTTGATTTGGAATTTGTTGCCGTTGGCAAAAACAATTTAAATTTTGTCTCTGCCAAGCAAATGAAAATAAAATAACGACAGAGCATCGACGATGTCGATGCCGATGCCGATGCCGATGCCAAGCAAATCGAAATCAAATCGAAATGTAATCGCGCGCGCAAAGCCCAAACCGAAAGCAATCGCATTATCGCCACATTGGCGTGAAAGTGCCACGCCCCCCCCAGCCCACACCCACACTTTCGTCTGCTGATATTTATAGTCGGCTCATATTTATGGTAACAATATTTGCCTTTAACCGGAAATCGATGAAATTTGTATGCCTCCACCTCGCAAACCCCTTATTTTTATTTATGTTTGTGCGTAATTCTGAATGTGTTGCCAAAAATATATTTTACTCCCAATGTTTTCTCTTTTTTTTTCGGCATATATGTAACACACACACACACACACACATACACACTAACTGGCATTCGTGCCCCAAGCATTTACACTCAGCTCGATTTTCCATTTCGCTGTTTTTTTTTTTCTCATCCATCGAATTTAGGCAATTTAGCGGCTTTTCTAAATCGCTTTCGGTACTCATGAATTTATTCGTTTTGTTTGTGCAGTGCATGCAAAATTTTGTTTTGCCATATGAGTATTTAATATGGATCTCGGATCTCGGAGCATATCCTGCTATGGTCTAGAATTTGTAGGTTTGGCTGTCCAATTACGTGAATTTATTTTTTTTTTACGGGGTCTCAATTTGCACTTTGATTTATACATTAACATAAAAATGCTTTCGACCGAATACTATAATTTACATATTGTTAACAATTTTCTCTGTTCAATATACATATATAATTGTATATCTGCTAATGAAATTACAAATACTATTCTATTTAGAAGGAAAAGTTTTTTGTTTTTTAATATGCTTTCAATTGGTAGAACTTATTGAAAAGTTTCGAAAAACTGGCATAAAAGAAAGTTGTGGAAAAAATATTGCTGCAACTTTCAGATATGGAACTAAAGGCAATTGCATTGATTAAGCGGTCCACTTAACAACCCATGGCAACTTAATCTGTGGCACCAACAACGACTCTATTTTAGTTCTCATCTCCGTGAACAAAAGGGCTGCATTTCAAGCGTAAATTTTCCACAGCTGCAATTTAGAAGACCAGATGAAGGGGATGAAGGGTGCAACGGAGCAGCGAGCTAATGGCTGAGCTGTTGTCGATGATGATGAATAATACTTGAGCTTAAAAAAAAGAAAGAATAAATAACTGTAGTCGAACTGGGCCAGGCCAAGGCACGTGCTAAACTGACTGACTAGCTCGCCCAGAAGCTGGGAGGGAAAGATGAGAAAGGGGGGTTTTGGGAAGGTTGCAGCTTTTGTGAAGCATTGTACGAAACTAAGATCCGTTGCCGAACTTGCCGCAGTTATATTTCATATTTGGCCAACACTCTCTGGATCTGGATTCATTGCACTCGCTTGTCCATTTTTAGCTACTGCAGTTATCTGAATTGGTTTCTCGCTTTTTCATGGCTTTGGCTGCAATCTTGAGCACAAGAACTTTTACCTGCATGGAATTTCAAATGATGCGAAGCGACAGCAATCGAAGCCGGAGGTCACGTAAGCAGTTTTTCTTTTGGCTCACACACACACACACACACAAACATACACAGTCTTAGACAAGGGCTCTGGGGTTAGCTCAATCATTTACTGTCATTTACTGCTGCCTGCAGTTGGATTAGCCCAATGTATTCGTATTTGTATTATGTCGATATTAAAAACGCTCCTGGCCCATGCACGACTGCGCTCGGTTCATGTGAGCGGCATCCCCAAAAAATAAATTCGAGCATCGAAAGCTGACTAGAAAATATGGAGAATAATGCCAATTGGAATTTTCGGTGAACACGTAACGTGAATCAACAAAAAGCCAAGCTAATAAATTGATTTTTATGTAGGTGCACTTAATTAAAAGACAACAGCCAAATTCTAATCAGTCTGGCCTCGACTGAAAAGCGTAATTAAGATAAAAATATACGAGATAGTTTGGCTCAAACTAAATTGTTTTTCTTGTTATTTAGTTTCGAGAACGCAATTAATTTAAGTTTAAGACTAGGAATTCATGGAACGATTTCATGTTTTTATGTATTTGATTTCACTTGAAAAGTCTTGTCAGAAATTTTATTTTATTTTGATTTGGTGGAGAAAATATGTTGACATATTTGCATTCCAGCCAAATCACACACAACCATCGAAAGACGCCCCAAGAACCGTACATGAATTTATTGTAAATCGAGTTAAGGATGCGGTAGGCGTGGCATCCTTTTAGCCTCTTGCATAACCAGACAGAAATGCTAAAACCAACTCGACAACGACGAAAGTCGCAAGTTGTGCGGCAAGCGGCAAGGGTGCAAGGTGCGTGGATCTCAAAAAAAAAGGAAGGAAAAATAAGGAAAACGTGCTGATAGCAAAACTTCAGTTTGTTGCACCACAAACAGTTGCACTGCTGCTGCTTCAGCTGCTGTGCAGTGCTGTTGTTCTGGTGGCTCCAAAAGAATATCTAATGGGAGCACCACAAATTGCATTCAATGAAATTCAATTGTTTTTGTCCAAACAAATATGCACTTCTCGAAATTTTTCCAGGACGAATTATTTTAAATTGTTTTTATATAGAATCAATATATTTATATAATGGCCTGCATAACGCTGAATATAATTTGAAGATCTGATCATTTTTGGCGAAGATATATCAGATATATCAGATGCATCGCTACCGGAAATGGGTCGCCTGGCACCTACCCCTATCCTTACCCCTAAACCACACATTCCTGCCTCTGAGCCTTGATGTTTCGTGCAGCTTCTTGGCTGGCTTCGCTGCTTGCCTGTGGCTCACTTCATGCTGGGCATGCAAATGTGAATCTAATACAATGCCAAGCGCAAAAGTGCCAAAAAAGAACAACAACAACAACAGCAACAACGACAACAACAACAACGATAACAACAGCAATAATAACAATAACAGCAACAATAATAGCAAAAATGCTGCTCACATACATACATGAAAAACAGGAAATTGAATTTTCGACTTTGCCAAGTGCGTGGCAGGAAGAGGAAGAACTGCTGCAGGAACTAAGGGAACAGGAACATCATCACATGCACAAGTGTCGGCTGTTCTTATATGGTGTGTGTTGTGTTGCTCTGTTTTGTTGTGTTGTTGTTGTGTTTTTCTTGGCTGCTGCTCCTGCTGCTGGCTGGCTGGCTGCAACTATTGCGAACGCAGGACGAGAAGTCCTGACACTGCCAGCGCCTCATTTTGCATACCAAGCAGCTGGCAAACAGTGCAAACGGAAACGAAATATTTTACAACAATGCAGCCAACGAACAGCCCCACCTCCTGCGCCCAATAATTGGGTGGGCGTGGCAACTATATACGCAAGGACTTAAATTTTAAAGTGCCGATGACACCAACTGCAATTTGCACCTCAAGACATTACATTTGCTCAAGTTTTTAGTCGTAAAAGTTCACAAAAACGGTTAAAAATGTTTTCCAGCTTTAGTTTTAATTAAATGTAGATATTATTTTAAATAATATATTTATTGTATTATAATGGATGGTTTATTTGCTTGTGCTTATTGATAATGAAGCTGTACTGAATTAATAGAGCTGGCTGCAGCCGAACTGGATCGATACCGAACTGAATCGATGCCGATCAGACATCGATACTTTGCTGATATCGCTACTGACTCGATTAATTGCCCTCAATAATATCGGGACAACGTCAACAAGGTTGCCAGATTGCTTCGACCGCTTCTTCTTTGTTGTATATTTATTCAAATAAAATTATTAGGTCTGGTTTAATTCTTGAGGCATGAGATTTTTAAGCATTTTACTCATTGTTAGTTTTTCATTTATTCTGTGATCCAAACAAAATAAATTACATATTTGTAACCTTCAATTTACATAAGCTCTAATTCATTTCTTATTTTACTACTCCTTTGGTATTTCGAAAACACTTAGTCTAATGCTTAAGTGTCATTCTCAGCCAATGTCATTGTTTAACGATTTTTCACATTGCTCACAAGCACATTTACTTTCGAGTGTTTAAGTTCTAGTTGCAAAATAGTTTGGAGACCGGATCGCATCTGCAGCTTAACTTAATGACTTATCAGAGATAAATTACAAGTGTGCTGATTTCAGCAAATAAAAACACACACACACACATACATAATTCTATAAACTCCCACACAGCCAGACATAAAAACAAAAGTCACACAAAAGTTACAATTTACGCTTGTAAATTGCTTTAAAAAGTTGCCTCGAGCTGCTGCTACCAGCCCCAGTTACAATTTTGCTAATTAACTCAACGCGCAAGTTAGCCAAAAACTCGCTAAGAGCAAAACCTTCGAAGACCCCGCCACATCCCTCCTCCACCAACTCTCTCACGCTGTCGCTAATTTGGCTAATCAAAGTGGGTGTGGGAGGGTGGAGGGTTTGGGAAAAGGAAACAGCATCAAAACAGAAATAACTTCGATTTTATTAAACGGAAAACATGAAAAACAACAACAGCAATTATTTGGGGATGTTGGTATGTTTGTGTCGGAAATTTGAAAGGAATCTTTTTTGCAGCCAATAATTTTTTGGAAAAGCCATAATAACAACGGCAATAAATGTTGAACTTTTGTTTCGTTAATAGGGGACGGGGTACAAAATGTGCCCCAGCACAGGGAAATGAGTTTTCTGGCCTACGCACAACTCTCGCCTGATAATTAGGCGCGTTCTTTAAAGCCGTTTCAGACCTCCCCTCCCCCGCCTGCCACACACACACACACACACATACACATGCACATTATGGCGAGGCTCGCGGCATTTGGCTGTGACAAAAAACGCAGAAAAGTCGATAATGTTTGCCACAAGTACAACGCAAACACTGAAGGGGGGCTGTTTGCGGTGGTTTGGGGGCAACAGCAACAACAACAGCATGTGTAGCAGCCATCCTTTCAGCCACCATCGCCAAACTAATAACCAAAATTTGGGCTCGACTCGGACTATCGCCGAGCACCCCCCGAAAAATCTCATAAAATGCAAGCCATTGACTTTTTGAAATCGCTTCAAGCTTCATTTCGATTGCGCGACCCAGTGCGACAGGGCACCTCCCCTTTCCCAACCCCCACCCTCTTTCCAAGCCACCCCTAGCAGCCACCCTCTGACGGCAGCTATCAGCAACACTGTGGCCTGGTGCTCTTTTTTGGCCCTTTTGGCCATTTGACTTTGTTGGCTGGCTGGCTGGCTGTGTGGCTGTGTGGCGCGGACTGTTGGCGCGTTGTTTGGCCATTTAAATTCGTTACGTTTCGATTGCCGTGAATATGCAGTCAACTTTATGAAATTTATAGTTTAATCTGATAGATAGGAAATTGCTTTGTTTTTCACGCAGCCAAATTGGCAAAAAGTATAAATAAAGTGCTGGTGGAGTTCGCAATCAACTCGAAAGCGGATCGAGCAGAGAAGGGGGAACTTGCCCCGTGGGTGGATGCAGCACTTTAAAGATATCGACAACAAAAGATAAAGCTCACAATCTATGTGAATGTGTTTAGAAATGTAGATACAATGAATGCGACGAGAAAATTCTCTGAATTTAAATTGTTTTGCAAAGGATACCAATAAATTTATAAACTATTAACTGGGCTCAGAGAGGCATTTATTTAGGTGACAGCAAGCTATCTACAATTGTATTATATACTTAAAACAAGTCAAATTTAAATCAATTATCCTCTCAAAGAAGAAGACAAAGTGTTTAGAATTAATGAGCCGCAATTTTACCTAACTGAAAAAGATTGATTACGATTAATTAAAATGCAGCTTGTTTATTTTAATAGACTTCGCAAAGGCAGTTAACTTCAATGGCATCTTAAGTTTTCGCCTCGTTAATTAACAATGGAATTCAACAACGTACAATAAAATGGCCATTTCAATTTTAACGACTTTTATTGCTGCAAAGTTTGTTCCCTGTTGCATACTAAAACAAATATGCCCCAAAATTTGTTGGGTAGTGTGTGTTTTGTTTATAAATAAAGATATCTTCGCGACCCAAGCACTTAACCTAAAACTTGTTTAGTTAAGTTGTGCTGTGCAGTGAGGAAGTCAAAAGGACCTTTTTATCCTTGGACACATGTGAGCTCTCTTGCCAATTGCCTAATTAAATTTTATAACAAATATCGTAAAACGAAATTTCAATAAACATAAAGACACGCCTCCTTTTCCACACCAAAAAAGCCCAGCCTTAGCCACAAGAGGCCAGAATGGACCGATAAGAGAGAGTGAGAGGGCTGTAAGTATTTTCCACTTGATATGACCGGAAGATGTGCATCTCATCGCAGCGAGGCTTTAGCCCGGGCATGCGATGTTCCAAGTTAATAACACGGCCAAAATATTCGAAACTGGCCAAAAGAGGAGAGGAGCATTAAAATCATGCGGTTCATTGAACGACCGCCTGACCAAATTCTCGGAAACAGTCAAGTTGAGTGCTTCGCTTTCAATATCAAAAAGTGGAAGTGAAATACGAAAATGCCACACGAGGCAGGCGGCATGTTGCTTGTTGATTCAGCACTGACCGCTGCTGCCTTATCTGTGGCGGGCAGTTTGACAAGTGGCCTCATTGCCGTTGGCCAGGTTGATGCTGCTGCTTTCAGCTGACTGCTGACTGGTGCCTCTTGCCAGTTGGGTCATCGTTGACTTGTCATCGCACATGTATGTGCAACATTCCCCTCCCCCCCCCCCCCCCCACACACCTAAAGAATATACCTTCAACATGAATATATATGTCAATGATGCTCCCAGCGAGCCTGAAGCTGAGTTGAGAACCGAGCGCTGTTTGTTCTTCTCCTTCGGCACTCATATAAAGTTTGTTTGCGGATTTGTGCAGCGCAATATGTCATTGCCGGAGAGCTTTGCGAGGATGTGGGGATGTGGGGATGCGGGAATATTGCGATGGCAGCAGCAGCAGCAACGACCACGCTTAATGGCAATGTACGTTCAAGTAAATACACACATGCACACCCAGAACACATTTGTATGCTGGCGAGGGTTGATCAATCGTTATCTGCCTATATTTTAAATTGTTTCACAAATTTAATAAATAGCCCAAAATATCACTTGGCCTCCATAGAAACAATCGATCAGTTTATTAATGATTCTTTGTTTTTTGATGACAACAACTGATATTGATTTTTTACTCTGCTTGGAAAACCCTTAGTGGAATTAGTGTCTCTATATCGCTTTTCTGTCTCCCATAACTATGTTGAATAGCAGCAATATAATTAAGTAAGTTCTCAGAAATAGCAAGCTTAAAATAATCTGCAATCTTCTTTCTGCTCGATAAACTTAGTTTTAATCGTGGGGTGTTTAATTAAAATCTAGTTTTCCGGGAACTTTTCGCACCATCCCTCAATATATGTGTGCAGTTCAGTTCCGTTTGCAGCGTCGACTAACAAATCCTTTTGGCATTATAAACATTATTAAAATTTCATGTTTCCTGCTACAAGCCGCAGCCCACCGACCACCGACCCGATAGCCAACACCCGGTGCTGCCTCCCGCCCACAACACATGCCCCGCACACCCCTCGCAACCACTCAAAACGCAAACGTAACGAAACATGAAACACGACAAAACATGGCACAGACTAAATTGTAGGTGGCGGGGGCGGGGGGCATGAGATTACAGGTTGTGTGGGGGGGGGGAGGCTTGTAGAAACTCTGCACTGGTTCACATGGCTCAGCTTCTGCTGGAGTCTCGTTTTGACCAGCGTTTGGCACACCAGCACTCTCCGGTCCGCTCATCCTTAAGTATGTCTAGCCTTACTTATTTGCAGCATGCTTCATGCTTTATGGTTACTTGGTCAAGGGCCTTTCATGCTTACGCACACACACACACACAAACACACACACTCTCGCACAAACAATCACGCATGCCCACACATACAGTGACAAGTTTGTTTTAGCACAACACACACACACACACACATACACACACACACACACACACACACACACACACACACACACACACACACACACACACACACACAAACACACAAGCACACACACTGACGCACATAAAATGCATGAAATTTTCACAGTAAATCGTTAAAATGGTTGATATTTAAGTAAATATGCTAAAAGGCTTTCATGCAACCATTGGCATTGGCCCCCCCTCTCTGTACCGCCCACTTATTGCCCCGCCCACGTCCCACATTATATGATGCCATGCCCAACCTGCCCGTGTCTCATCACTTTGTATGAATTACAATTTAATGCACAAATTTAAGAATTCACATAAAAATATGATACGCTTTTGTCTGTAAATATTAATAAGCAGCTTTGTTCTTCTTTTTTATGTCTGCATACCCTGTACCCATTAAGTGCAGCAAAAACGGGTATAATAGAATTGTGCTAACGTATGTGGCGGAATTTTAACTTAGCTGCGTCGATAAATACAGAAGATATTAATTTAATTTTTTTGCTTCTCTGTAGACTTCACTTTTTCTGCTTTGGTTTTAAAGGGGTATCTTTTGTTCGAGTTTAATTTTGAGCTGAGTAATTTTACATTTTATGATTCGAGCTTTGACGTTTTGACAGCGTCACGTGGCGTTTACGTAATCATTTTTTAAACTTAAACCTTAATAACGTCTGCATTGAAGCTTAAACTTTGAAGCCATTTGCTTATTGAACTGAGTGCAACCCGTAATAAATAAATAAATGCGAAACAAAAGGCAAATTCATCAAGTTGCAGATGTTTGGTGCAACCGAGCATTTTGTTGAGTGCAATAAGTGCTGCATAAGTCAAGACGTTTACAAATCGATTGAGTAGTATTAAAGCGAAATTCATCCATTAAACCTCAGCTGGCTGCACTAGGAAAACGCTTCTTCTTTATGTTAACCAACAGAGGAGAAAGGTGCTCCGGGGACATTGTTACGGCAAGTTCTTGGCTACAATGGCTTTTGCAGTTTTCTTGGCAGCTCAAAGTTCAGCTGTGGCACACGAACTCCTTTTCTAACTAGCTTGGCAAATGCCAACCCCCAACCCCTAACCCCTAACACCAAACCCCTTTACCACTAACCTCAAACACCCAACATCGCCTGGAACCCCCACAAGACCATTGCTTCTACTTGACTGCTTGGCTAACCCAAACGCACTTAACACTTGCGTCTGAGTTTAGCGCAACTTTTGCGCACGGGAAAGGCTGAAAAACTATTTAATTTTATTTTTGCCTTTTTTTTTCATATATTTTCTCTGTGTGTGTGTGTGTTTTTTTTTTACCTATGTCGAGTCGTAGTGCTTGGTGGATTTTACAGAAATCTGCTTCAGTGCGTCACGTAGGCGCTTCAAAAGTTTCGCATTTTTTTTTTTTTTGCTATATTTTTGTTCGTGGATTTTTGCAAAATTTACGATTTAACGTGAAAGTAGAACAAAACAAAGAGTCGCATCGAGAGACAGCGTGCATAGCTGGGTCATGTACTACTTAAAAGAATGGCAAACTTGGAACTTTGGAAAACACAAGACCGAATATCCCGCTAAGTAAGTGAGCGCCAGGTGGAAGGATGGAAGGAAGGAAGGAGGGAAGGAGGGAAGGATTCTGGCAGGGGTTCAGCTGCACGTACTTTGGATTTTGTTGCGTCTCCGTCTTTATTGCACTTAAGATTTACTCATCAGCAGGTGTGCCCACAGATCCAGCCCCATCGGACCCACTGTGCGCAGTGGATGTACGATTGAATTTTAAACAACCCAAGCTAGCCGTAGTAGGAGCACCACCAGCACCACACACACACCACCACACACACCATCACAGCCACCACCAACTGACGGCTTTTGCAATTTTTATGTGCAATTTTGTATTTTTTGTCTGGTGGAGCCGTCAAGTGACGCTAGTCGCCTGTCGCTCGTTAAGGATGGGTGTTATCCTTGCTTTGATTTAGTGTGCACCACCTGGCCAACAAGAACGAAAGGCAGTCGAGGCTGCTGCCACCACCAACTACCCAACACCCGCTGTCGCAAATACAATTTAAATTTTTAAGCGGCGTCTACTTTGGCAGGACTACGACCAGGCAGGACTACACTGGAATTCGTGTCACGCAGCAGCTCAGCCATCGACGGGTGGCAGCGTCATCAGCATCCACATCAGCATGTCGTCCTCCGCTGGTGATTTGACTTGGTTTTTATCTACG
Organism: Drosophila kambysellisi; assembly: GCA_035042185.1. Lineage (NCBI taxonomy): Eukaryota > Metazoa > Arthropoda > Insecta > Diptera > Drosophilidae > Drosophila > Drosophila kambysellisi. The sequence goes on from JAWNLS010000720.1 coordinate 4,563,595, forward strand.
TTCGCTACTTTCCCTCACCTTTCTTCCCCATTTTTTTTTTAGCTCATCGTTGAATGCTGCAATTTCAACCCGTTGATGGATTTGATGTGCGTCGTCGCTATTTTTTTTTTCGTTTGCGGCTGCTGCAAAATCAGCGCCAAATCAGTGCCAAAAACAGCTGATGGGCGAAATGGGGCTATTGGTGGTTGGGTGGGTGGGTTGGGTTGGATGGTTGGTTTATGCTTACACAACAGCAGACAAACTCAAATTGATGACACCCGCAGCGGCAGCGTTTGTTCTGCCTGTCACCGATACTCACAAATGCGTTTGTGCCACCTCATTTTCCCCCCTGCCATTCAATCCAAAACCACCCACACCACCACAACCATCCGTGCCCCCCCAAAGCACAGTTTACATGTCGCAGGCACATTAATGACGCTAAATTCTGTTGATTAGATGCCCAGCGAATGCGACACTCGCTTCTGACACCACCGCAGTTCTGCAGAGTAGGATGAAAGGGATAAGGGGCGGGTGTGTGTGTGGGTGTGTGTGTGGGTGTGTATGTGCTCTCACATTGCTGCATATTTGCCTTTGCTTGCGAGTTTTTTTGTTGCACAGACCAAGAATAGTTTGAAGTCGAAAAATCGATGACTTTAGTGAAAATTGCATTTCAGAATGACAGAAATGACAGTTCGTTATCCGAACTTTGGCATATAAATGATGTGCTGAATAGTGAAAGTTATATTTTTGAAAGCTTAAAATAGTTTTTAGAACTCAAAACTAGCGCAAGAATCTGGTGGATTCATTTTAATTATTTTATTGATTTATTGTATGACACTGTAAATTTGTTAAAGACAGATTATCTTAAACTATTAGCTATTTATCAACTTAATTTATTTTCTCTCAATTTGTTGACTTAATGTTTTCAGAGATTTTTATAAAATACTTTATTTATGGTAGGAAATTTATTAAACACTTCCCAATCTAATGTATGAAAATTATATCTTCCAAATCTAATGGGATCCAGGTTTAAGATTGCTCCAACTTGTGTTTAAGCTGATCGCTTGCTGTCATTTTATGAGGACGTTAACGATGCGGCCTAATTGAAAAATCAACGTTTAACTAGCAAACGCGAACCGTGAAAATTGCAGCAGTGGCAACACTCAGCTGTAGCATCAATACACACACCCGACACACACACCCACACATGTGGCATATGTGGTAGCCGTGGAAAATGCACCAGACTGTGTGTCATATAAATGAACACAAGTATTTTAGCTATACCACACAAACACACACACACACACACACACAAACACACACACAAGCATGCGAGCAGCAAACCACCCAACCACCTATGCAAAATGCATGCTAACAACCACTTAGCGCGTACACACAGAGAGTCACACCACTCTGCACCACGACGATGATGATGATGACGACGATGAACAACTATTAAAGAAATTACGAGGAGCTGATTCCCAAAAAGCGGGCGAATTTTATTTGCAACAATGTGAGGCAAGCTGAAATGCATGCGGGTGCGTCGAAAGTTTGCAAATGTCGATTTGTGCTGGAACCCAAAACTTCTACAACGCGACAGCCTGTGTAAATATACAAAAGAGGAATCGCTGGAATATAGTATGGTATATATAATATGCACCCTTGGGTTACCAATCAAAGTTACCCCATAATGATAGCATGCTGCCGCTCCTGCTGCTGCTTCTGCTGCTGCTGCAAAAGCCAGTGGGGGGGATAAAGTTTCTGGGTGCTTTTTTCGCAACTCGTGCAGAACTCGAAACGAGAACTGAACTCTTAACCAGCAGTTTTAATTCTCGCGCTCATCTTAAATGAATTTATCTTGGGCAAATAAAATGGCTTCTTCGACTTAATGATGTGGCTTGTCTGTGTTTGTGGGTGCCGCGATCCAACCTGGAGACTGTGCAAAGAAACCACTCTTGGCTCTGAAATACACTTTGTTAATATGTTAGTCTAAAATGCCAAGATAAAAGACCTTATATATATATATATATATATATATAAAAATCTTTACCTGACAACTCCGCACCCCTATTTAAATATTAAGTGTAACAAACAACTTTCTGATATAATGAAAAATACCTTTGCTTTAAAGGGTAAAAACCAGATGAAGAGGAGCAACAACATCACAAGCCATGCAACCTGAGTCAGCATTAATGAATGCAAGCCACGAGGCGCTGGTTGCAACTTAAATTGCTGCCGCTTCCGGCGGCTTTAAATACCATTTTGTCACGCACACACAATGTTGCCGCAGCCACCTTCATTTTTGAAGCCGCAATGTAGCAATGTAGGTGTCTTTAATAGGGTCGCCGCCAAACATTGTCTTAGTTGTTGGCCAATTGGCTGGGGGCCCGCTCAATATGTCTGGCTAACTGACTCAGCAATTTGATTGCCAACAGAGGAAGCAACTTTTCTATTTTACCTTTTGCTGTTTACTTCCGTTACCCCTCACACACACACACACACACACACACATACACTCACTCACACGCCTGGGACAACTTCAACTTTGGCTTCATTTCGCGCACGAAGTAGCTCAAAGGGTTTTTGGGATCGGGTGAGGGGAATGAGGGTTAGGGATGGGGAGGAGGTCATCCGTAACACATTCCAGCTACTGAAAACTACACATAATAAAACACTTGGGCGCTAAGGTTAAATTTCTTAACTCTTCTGGCTGTGCAGGGTGTGTGCTGACACCTCTCCGCTCTCTCTATCTCTTTCTCACTCATTGTCCCTATCACTCTCTCTCTCTCTCTCTCTTTGTCTTTCGCTTTACCTGCGCAAATTAAAACTAAAACGTTGCAACATTTTCGCGCTATGTTTTCACTTTGTAGCACTCAGTCTCAGTGCCACCTCATTGGGGGCTTGTCATTTATTGAAGAACCAGCTGGAAAATGCTCTGCCCCACGTCTCCACTCCTCGGCTGCCCCAACTGCTGGCTCCTCTTGCTGCCGTGTCGTGCTGTTCTGTGCTGTTCTGTGCAGTGTGTCCTGTCGTTATTGCGCCTGTAAAAGGTGTGCTTTTAATTGTAGTCGTCGCTTGTTGGCCCTGCAACATCGTCTTCATATTAAGCACAAAACGCGCGAGATCCTGCGAACCTGCAGCGAGGAGCGGCTCCTGGCACAAATAGTTGGTGTTATTGTTGCTATTGTAGTTGTTGTTGATGTTTTTGGTGCTGCTGCTTGTTTGACTGGTTGTTTTGCAATAATTTAGAAACTTTCGCTGAATGTGTGTTTTTGCTTATGTGGCGCACTGTGGCAAGCAGCGTGGAGTGGGGCAAGCAGATGTCTAAAGGATTGCACGTCGCGTGCGCAGTTTACAGTTAACGGCAAAAGTTCATGCACAACAGCAACACTAATAATAAACACGAAAACCCTGGCTTTGTGTCTTTATAAGTTTATGAACCAAAATCGATGCGTATACTTAATAACAGTTGGGATTTTGTTGGTTATAGTGTGGTAAACTCTTTGCGATAGAAAATATATCCAACTCAAGTGTGGTTTTCAATTTAACAGAATGTGTATATGTATATTTATATATATATACAAATAAAGTTGTGTAGTTCGGGAGAATTTGCCTTTAAAATATCGCTATTTATTTTGTTTATTTATTTCAAAAGTGCTTTCTTATCCCGAGCTACAAATTAAATAAGTGGCAATCTGTATAATTAATTGAAATGCCTTGATTGTATAAACATATAAAGATTTCTAAAATAAAATTGATAAGATAATGTCATTTATAATTATTCCTATTATTTTGCTTAAGTTTTTCACTCCAGTTTACCTCAATCTTGACTATATTTCAGTACTTTGTCCCTTCAGAATAGAGCTCTAAACCGCTCAACAACTACAAGTGCACATCCACTTATTGCGCCCACTGTTTGTTTCTCTTATTTAACCAGAGCTTGAATCCCTTCGGGCGTCACTCCCTCTCTATATCTCCATTGCTCCCTTACTGACACTCCCCCGTTCTTAACTCGCACCATTCAAAGGCTTTCGCCTTTGAGATTTGCGTGTTTCGCTTAATGAAGAAGACAAATAATCGCGCAATTAAAGCCTTTTAGCTTTAAGCGCAAGTAAATAATTGCTGTGAGTGCAAAATGAAACACAGACACAGAAACACACCCACACACAGATACAAGCACACACACACCCTATCCACACACACACATTCAGAGAGCACTGGCTGCACTAACAAATGGTAAATGTATTCAAACAACAAATCTTAATGGCACGCTAGAATGAATAGTAAACGAGCCCATGGTGAGAGTAAGGGGCAAGAGAGGATAGCTAAGGTGCTGGAAGGGTAAACGGTTGAGGGTTGCAGGTGGCACGGCAGATAGGAAGACGACTGACGACTGTTGGCTGGCTGCCTAGACGTGCCCCACATTTGGAGCCTAGACACTGAAAAGGGTTTGGGTGCTAAGAAAGCGAAGGCAATGTCTTTCTATCTCACTCACACACACCCACCCCCACCCACCCACACACACACACACACACACACACACACGGGCACATTGCCGAGTTGACTTGGCTTCCGTGCAAAATTCTTAATTGCACCTGTGTACGGCGTTTTCCGCTGAAGCCGCCTGGGATGGAATATCTGGATAGCGAGTCGGCGCTTGAGCTTGATGGGTTAGATTAACTGCCTGACAAGTAACCCCATCCTAAACACACATTGGCACGCACCAGCACACACACACACACACTTGCAGACTTTGTTGCTGTTTCCGGACGACTGTCAGTTGAATGTAGCAATCCAAGTACGCTGTTGGGGCGCGTCTCGACTTGTAATTTTTTCACGGCTTATCCTCCCTTCAAAGCCCCCGGCCATCCTCCCTCCCCCCACCACACGATTCGTCGTCAAGTGCTCTTGACTCACGTGCTCAGCACTCGTAATTATTTTTCTTATTGTTCGAATTAAATGCTCGAGGATTTATGTGATTTTTCCTTACGCCCAGTTAAGATTTGCACCAACCCAAAAAAAAAACACACCAACAACAAAGAGAAAGTTATTAATTGACGTTGCATGCAGCAGGGGTCGAAAGGTGTGCCACGCTGGAAACCAAAAGAGACGAAAAAAATCGGACTCGTTGAGATTTATTATATTTTTTATTATTTTTTTTTTTTTTTGTGGTTTTTGCATTGACACTTGGCATAATTATTGCATTCGGAAATTGAATTCTTCAACGGAAATTGATTTCATAACCATGCTGAGATGCCGGCAAAAATACGGCCACAAATTTAGTTTGTTAATCTTATCCTAGGAACGATTTTTGAGAAAAAGTAACACTTTGTCGCTTCAAGGGGTAAGTGAAGAGGAAGAGTTCAAAGGAAACCATTTGAATTTTATATTTACATTTTCTTCACTGTAAGAATTATTTACACTCAAATTAATCAAGGTGAATGGGAAATCGTTTTGTAAATCAAATTAAAACTGAGTTTCTCACATAACAAATTTCCTTAAATTATATTCAATAGTGGCTTAAGGATTTATGGCTTCAGTTTGAGAGAGTTTTTTTATTTTTTAACTACATGCTGGCAATTTTAAAACTAGAAATCTGAAGAATCCATTCGTTATATGGTGAACCATAACTGCGGGAGCACATTATTTTCAAAGTTTCCTGATGGCCCTTTGTATGGTGCCGTGTTAAATTCAAATTTATTTGTTGGTTCTGAAATTGATAACATAACTTTCTTCAGGTTTCCGCATCGTTAGCTCGTTATGCAGCGGAAAGTTTTATATTTCAACAATTTTACAATTTCCCAATGCTACCATACTCACATCCCAAGCATCCCGATCCAAACTTCTGTTCTATGCAAGTCGCGGCGAAAATTGTGCCGAAAATTGTCATTTGAAAGGAGGCGCTGAAGCCTCGGTTGCTTGTACCACAGCTTCTGACTGCTCCATGCTCCAGTGCCAAGTCATAAATTACAAAGCGAGTCATTGGAAAAGCAGCCACCGACGCAGTCAACGCCACAACGCAACTGCCCTTCTCTGTCCTCCGACCCTTCCCATCCCATCCTCTCCCCTTGCTGGCCATTGAAGAAGTTTTTAGCTACTTTCTGGTTAGTGAAAATTGTTAAATTTATGCATGTATTATTTGATTTGTGTGTTGCTGCTGATGTAATTTATTTGCCTGACACTCGACATTCAACTTTAACAATTGTCGCCGCTGAAGTGCGTACCCTGAACTTACCAGCACTTTGCCAAAAAGTCATATAAATGTTTATTAGACTAAACAAATGTATGTTGTCCCCTCTTGTTCCTCTCCTAACAACGTCACACACTCGCACACACCCACTTGTACACTCTATTTGAAAATATGACAATTTCTGCTTATACATTCAATGCGTTCAACTCTGCCTGCCCCTTCCACAAACGTCGTGCAGCCAGACAAAGGAAATGAATTTACTTTTGGCCAGCTGTAACTGAGGTCCTCAAAAGGTACAACGCAAGCAGATTTTCTTATCAAGTGGATGCTGCAACTATTCATGGCAAAGGAGCAGGGTTGATGTTATATTGGGTGGCAAGTCGCTTAGAACATCAGAAACAGAATCATATTTGGCTTACAACAAATTTGGGGTAAATTTATTGTGCAATGGTTTGTGCATCAAAATATCCTGTAATCATTTAATTGAAGTGCACCGAGATGAATTTGAATAGTGAGATAAGGTTTTACAAATTAATTTTAAAGATATAAGGATATTTCCCGAAAAGTGGCACAAATGTTCTTCGAAGCAATGCTTTAGATTATTGTTTTATACAGCTAAGAATTGGACGAAGCAACCCATTGGGTTGTTGCATTCTATAGGGTATGAAATTGTCGCGGTTGACATGTTAGCACTGGCAGCATATGATTCGTATCCACATATTGCGACCCTTTGCTGTTCCACCAGAATCGGCAACACGGCACCCGCCCCCAGTGAAACGATTACTTTTTCTTTCATTTTGGTGACTGCCACAGTAAAAATTCAATTGAACCAATGGAAGGAAAGTGGCAAATGCTGAACCATTCGCTTTCATTTCGCTGCCACAACTAATTCGCACACCATAACAACACATGCGTGGTGGGGTGTGGGGATGGGGGTGGGGGTGGGTGTGCTTGTTCATAAACATGAAGTAAACAGGATAATAGCAATAAAATATAAGCGCCAGTCGCCCAGGATTCAAAACGAAATGGTTACGCGGATTGGTTTGGGGATGGGCTTGGCTGGCTACGGGTAGGTTGTGGTGGTATTTTGAGGGTTCTTCTTGGCTCCGGGGGCAAGCTTCGAGTCTTCTTGTCACAACATAAGTTTGACTCTTGTTGGCCTCGCATTTTTATGACTCGTTCGCGCGCTTCTGCACAACAATAGCAGTTATTTCAACAACAACAACAACAACAAAAACAACAGCAACAACAACAACAGCAACAACAACAAACACCATGAAACAACAATCGTTTGCATGCTTTGAAAATGTTGTTGTTGATTTTCATTTATTTGGTCTTTTTGTTATGTATTGCGGACTCTTTGGATGTGGGAGCTGGCATTTGATGTCGCTCCTCACGACTCGAACCTGAAAGGGGAATCCGACATCGACATCGACTGTGACTGTGACGTAATATGCCCAATAAGTATTTCCCGAAATTGGTTTACTCTGCAGCTGACTTGGCATTTTCTGCGGCTTTGAACTTTTATTAAAAATCTATGCCTGCCGGAAGTTTTGATATTGATATTATTATAGTTTACTATGTCCAGTTTATTCGAGTTTTATTGCAAATGGTCTGAACTATAAATCTTAAGCAGTATCAAAACAATATTTAATCTTTGTTATTCAGAGTTTTTCGATGTACATTGTAGTCATCACATGTATAGTCAATGTATTACGAACAAAATGCACCTTTTATTAATTAATTTAAATAAATTATCATAAGTATATGCGTTTTAAAAAAATATCTAGCGATAACCTTGGCTTTTGGCTCCACAAAATAAATAACAAAATCAGAAAATTTACGCAAACTATTAATAATGATCAATTAATTAGCCGGCGTTTACAACTATTTTTTTTATAAGTTCGTTAAATAATATTTGTAATTCTGAATGTTTAATTAATAGTTATGAACAGCTATTGATAATGCCGGCTAAAAGCAGTTAATAAATAATTAATGTTATTTGAAAAAATATAAAACAATAATTTTATTTAAAAAGATTATTGAATATTGGAGTGATGTTTGTGTTGCGGACCAATGACTCAATAAAATGTGCACTTTTATCAATTTAAGCACAAAGCTGAAAAACTGGCAAATGGGAATTGTGAATTGTGAAAAAAGGCGCATGAATTATGCCTGCCAGCCAGAACCATAAAAATATAAAAATATAAGAGGCTCCACAAAATGAATGGCTTACCCGGGAAGAGGAGGAGCTATGAGAGCTATGGCCCAGCCCAGCCCAGCCCAGCCCAGTATCTCATGCTCCCATATGTAGCGCCAATATTTACTTTGGCTACATTTGCAAATGGAGCATTACGAAAATAAACAAATTTTCATAAATGACAAGTACAATGGGTGCATCAGCGGATGGGGGTAAAGCAATCGCAGATGGAGCAACAGCGGCATCCGCACAAAGGATGCTTTGCCTGAATGTATGTATTGGTGTGTGTGTGTGTATGTGTGTGTGTGTGTGTGTGTGTGTGTGTGTTTGTCTACGAACAATTTTCAATTTGAACGATGCTTCAAGCAGTGGACGAGGCGGGTCTGCAATTGGGGCATGTAAATTTGTCGCAGCATCAACAGCAACAGCAGCCACCAGCCAACAGCCACCAGGATGAGGCAGGCAACTACAATGGCACAGGGAAATCCTTGATAGTCGATATTATTTTTCTTACGGCGCTCCATTTGTTCCTTGGCTGCAATTTGTCAACTTTGCTCGCCGTTTGCCTTCTTCGTTGACGTTGCCTTTGCCGAATCGATTTCCATTTTATTGCCAAATAATGTATTTTTTTTTTCGTTTTTTTTTTTTTTGTATTTTCCACCCAAAGATTGCGTCATGTTATTTATAGAGGCCGGGACGCGAAAAAGGGGTTGTCGCATGCAGTCACAAAATGTAAGGTATGAATTGCATGTCAAAATGCTTTATTGGCTAACCATTTTTTATGCAATTTGATAATCAGATGCGCAATAAATCGACGGCGTTCAAGGTGTGCATGGAATCGAACTGCTGCCAACTTATCGCCAGCTCCAAGAACTTGACTAATAGCGTCTAGAGGAAATTGTGCCCCACCGGCACTTTATGTGGCAGCCAAAATCAGCCACCTGGTCAAACTAATTAAGGGCCAAACAATGGGCTCAAATACATAAATCAATCAAGCACAAAACAACTTGACGAGTTTCATGTCGCAAACCCCCTCTTCCCCCTCCTTCCTATCTCAATCACTGTGAATAACAAAGGGAGTCCAGCAATGATTAATCACACTGCACGAAATAGCAAATGCGTTCGAATACCCTTTCCTCGATTACAAATGAGTAATAGGAGACAAGAATGTTTGCTTGGCCAAAAGGGGCCACAGAATGTCTCAAAGTATTAGCGAATGTCTCATCAAGAATAGAGCAGGTCAGTCAAATATATACACCACAGATTCATTATATATTATTTTTAGTGCAACAGTTGTGAGGTATTTGTAAAAATATTATTTCAGCTCACCAAAATTAAGAGACCACCTGGAAATATAATTAAAGATTATTTTCCCATTTCTTACGTGTTACTTAAGCGTTAATCCGGCGACTAATTGTCTAATCTTTGTCACAGCCCCGACTGGCTGCTCAAATATTTCACAAATTAAATATCTGAGTGATTCCTTGTCATGTTCTCTTAATTGGATCGTCGAGGGTAAATAAGCAGCGACCCCTTTTCAGCTTTTGTTTTGTATTTCAAATGCAATTTCACTTTTGGAGCATTCACGCTAATTAGCCGAGACCCAAATCCAAATCCAGATTCTGGCGCAGACGAAGGATGACTTCCGGGCACCACCCACTACCCACCCACCGCACTTCCCGCTCCGACTCTAGTTAAGCGAGACTTTTTCTTAAAAATGTATTCAGGGATTGTAAATAACTTTAGTGCGCATTATTTCGTGGATTATGCTCACGCCCCACCAGTGGCCACGCCCACAGAGAAGCGATACGCCCATCGCTTGTTTACTCTTTGCCATGACAAATGCCTCGACATAAATCTCAGACGACGGACCACTAACTCCACGAGGACAAAAGCCTCCACCGCTTCTTCTAGCCTGTTGGTCAGGCTTGGCACCAGCTCGACTGGTTGGCAAAAGTTAATCAACATTTCATTAATTAATTTCTTTAAAAGAGGACCTTTCGCGTCCTCGTTCCGCGTCCCCGACAATCTTGTCGTCCGGGGCGCAAAGACGCTGGAGAAAAATGACTTGAGCCAGGCGACTTGATAGCGACTTGGATGCGACTATTGCCCAAGTCGGTCTTTAGCAAATTATGTAAATTGGTTAAAAGCTTTTCCGGTTTTGAATTAGCAGCATCATCAGCAGCATTACGAGATATTATTCTTCACAACTTTTCTGAGTTATTTTCTCCATTTAAGTTTCTAACGTCAACCAGGGATGCGATGCTTTCGTTCCAGGGCTAATAACTTTATATTTGTTTGCATAGTTCCTGGGAAACTAATACGAGCTTGCAGCATTTTAAATTGAATCTTTAATAATAATTATGTAGTTTTCGATATTATTTTAGTCTGTTAGTCTCATTTTAATTGGGCACAAAATATTTTATATATGCCTGGAATTTTTAAAGTTTATAAAATTAAATAGAAAATAGCCAGTACATATTAATTTTGATTCATATGTTAATGAACGTATGTATATTTTTTTAACATTTTACCTGCAAACTGATGCAGCCAATTAGGTAATGTATTTTGCATTTTGTATTTGGCAATTGAAAAAAAAAGTCGATATAATTAGAATTTTGGAGCACGTGTGGCAATTAGGAACGCAGCGTGAAACTGCAGAGAAACTCGATTCAATTTCATTAAAGAACGTGATTAGAGTTAGATATTTAGAGTCTTGACACAAAGAGCCTTGGAGCAGCGATTGTCTGGACAATGGTGCATTGAGAGTCGACATTCAAAGTGCATTTAATTAAGCACGCAGAGCTGCAGAGAGAATATGATGACAAGGATGGCAAGTAGGAGGAGGAGGAGGAGGAGGAGAGCTGGAGGTGGTTGGGTTGGGTGCCTCAAAAAGAAATGAATCAAAACAATTGTAAATACTGAAACACAAAAGCAATTAGTGACACACAAAGCGGAAGTGCAAAAAGTGAAGCTGTTGAAAATAATTTAACAAAACAAAATAAAAGGAGAAAAACAGGCAATCTGTACGGTGAAGGGAGGGGGAGGGGGGGGATTTGGTTGCTGTTGTCTATGTGCAACGGGGGCAATGAGTGCGCAAGGCGCCAAAATAAACAAAGCGCACTGTTTGCTAGGCTTGCAGCATGGACGAGAGCGAGGGAGAGAGAGAGAGAGAGAGAGAGTACAGCGTGGGGCAGGGTGTCGGAAATGTGGCAGCCGCAACTGAAAAGTGGCCAATGTAAATCTAATTAAAAGCAAAACAAAAGCTACTCTCAGCGTGCCACTCAAATTATAATGCATACACAGTACGAGTGGCATAGTGGGAGGGGGGTGGTGATGCAGCGAAGGGGCAGTCGCAATCAGAGCGTGGTGGGAAGAGACAGAGAGCGGGATCGGGAGGAACTGAGGCGCTGAATGTTTGGCTACTAGCACAGCCGGAAGTGGTTCAGCAACAGCGTTAAACATTTAACAAAAATCTTAACTTCCTAATATTTAATTATACTAAATATTCTTGCACTTGAAATGTTTGTTTAATCTACAAAACTGGCTGCTTTCTGATCTTAAGCCAGATCTTAGATTAAGTCATCTTACTTATAGATGCTATATATACTAATCATTTAAATGCAACTCAGTAAACTAAAGAGAAATTAATAATAATGACATGATCACACTGTTTAGATGGTAGTTTTAATTAGTTGATAATCTGGCAGTTTTCGTGCACTCTTGTCCCACTGTGCACGGCACAGTGCAGCTCGCTTAGCTGCTCACAATGAAGCAGCGACAAATGCCAACACGGAAGTGCATATAATTTCATGGAGTGAGCCTATAGAGATTTCCGTGTACCTCCCTCTTTCCTCTCCTCACCCCACCCCTCCCCTCCCCTCCTCCACCTTTCTCATCCGCTATATGCCCCACAGGCGAGTCCGAAATGGCGTTCGTCTGGTGAACTCGAACTCGAACTGGATGCGTCTCTGGCCTGGCCAGGCCTGGCCAGGACTTGGCGCTGCCATTTGGGGCCTTTGGCACGTGGAGCGACGTTGTCGCATCGTTTGCCAAAATCCGCATTAAATTTATTCAGTTTTGTTGCTCGACAAACGTGGCTGAAAATGTCAGAACGGGCAGTTTCTTAGGCGTTGCCAACTGCTTTTTGGGCAGTGGCTGCAACAGCAGATTCAGCTGCCTCTGTTGCTGTTGCTGCTGCTGATGATGATGATGGCACTGACTATGATGCTGTTGGCCAAGTTTTTGGCAATTGCCATTGGTTCATCCGGATCAGGTTTCCGCGCGTTTGCCACTTGGCAAGGTGCCTCAACGCAATCAGCCAAAGGAAAACAAACATATACCACAACAAACGACTCTTGAAAAAAATTACACACACTCATAGACACACACACACACACACACACACACAAAAACACAAACACACACACACATAGCGTTTTGGTCATTTTTGGCTGTGATTTTGCAATTAAATAGAGTTCAAAAGAGGCAACGGAATGGTCAGGGGCAACATCACGGCCTGGGGCAGGGACAAGGGCTTGCGTCTTGTTCTGTGCCGAGGCGAGGCGAGTTCAATGACAAATTCATGTACATCTGCAACGGGCACAAGCACACATTTGGGGCCGACTATTTATATGCCGCCTTCTGTATTATTTGCAGTTCATTTGAAGCACATACATACATACATACATACATACATACATATATGAATAGTATTTTGTATACATATTATTAGTAATAGTTTCCCTTCTTTTTGGTAATTTATTTGTAAGGACTTCTCTAGATACGAACTGGTTATAAATGCAGCTGCATTGTACCTTTGTTCATTTTATAATGGCCCAGAGTTTTTGTGCATTTTAAGTCTGGAGTATACAAAATTTATGGCATCATTTCCTCAGTCAAAGGACATTTAATATGTTTCTCAATTGCTTGCTTTGCTTACACATATATTTAAAAGACTTTCGGAAAGAGTTTTCTGAGTTGAGAAAAAAGATTGTTACTATTGCCAACGTTAGCTGAAACCCATTATTCGTAACGGCAATTTGAAATGCAATTAAACATTTATCAGACTTTTATTTCTCTATTTATAGTTTGATAAATAAAATTCCAGTCCTAAATTTATATTAAATATATTTATATATATATGTAGAGTTGAACCTGTTATGCAAATTGTCGCTGCTTGTGTTCATTTGTGAATATAGCACACAACAGCAATAATGAAATTCAAGCTGAATCGGTTGGTAATTCAAGACTCATCCTGTGCCAATTGGATTGTATTTGTCACTGACAATTGACTGTCGGCAAATGCGGGGCAACATAGGTTGGTGGGGGGTAGAGGGGGGGGGGGGGTTGCCATAGATTTGCTGTTTGTCTGTCTGTCGAGTCGCATTTTTGTGTTGTGCCAGCGGGCACATCGAAGCATTTGAGTGAATTTATTAACGCGACACATAAATGACATTTGACACATTGTTCAAGTTCCGCTGTGTGCTTAACTGCGTGTGAGACCCCCCCTCCCTCTGCTGGGTGTGTGTAGGTGTAGGTGTTTGTCAGTCGCATTAGACGATGCACAGCGCGTGTTACAGTTGCTCACATTGCCACCCGCCCCTGCCCCAAGCTGTTGTCAATGTTGCCTCATAAATCGCAAATTATACACGCAGCCACGCCTACGCAGCAACGTCCGAGCTGAGCTGCGTTTGTCGGGGTTTGGCTTTTGTCTATAAGTTGGTGTGTGTCCGTATGTGTGTGTGTGTGTGTGTTTGTGTGTGTTTTCATTGTTTTCACCCCACTCCCTCCCACCCTGTGCGCTTCGTCGCGCTGCACAAATGGTGAAATGCAATCTGAAATACGAACGCCGAACTTCACACATTGTCTGTGTTTTATTGCATTAGTCGTATTAGTTGTCTGACTTCTGTTGCACTCTTTGTTGAATTTGTGTGTTTTCTCTGTTATTGTTGTTGTTGTTGCTGTTGTTGTTGCTGTGCGGCCATTGATATGGCGCGGTGCAGCGTACGAGCTTTGAGCTTGCAACAAACGTTTCTGTCAGCTGCAGGCATCACTTTCGAAAAATATTTATTTCAAAAATACTAAATACTAAAAGTTGGTCAAAAACTTTAACTACAATTTTTGTTTGAATTGTTTTATGCAGCAAGTATGGGTAAATTTTGTTTATTTTCCATTTACCTGTATTTAAAAGGTGTGTGTTTTTCTTTAGAATTCAACCGACATGTGCCTCTTTAGAACCAATGATAATTACTGCTGTCATGACTTTATTGAAACATTGCGTTGCCTCCTTTCCATTTGGTAGCACTTTCATGTGAAGCACATTGTTGTAAACGTATTTGTACTTTGTCTATTCTGCTGTCTTTGTTTTATTAAAAAATGCTCGAACAAAGTTGGCCAAGCATAATGCATGTCATGATTTACACCGCGTACGGCCAATATGGAATTGGCTTTATGGAAAATCGTATGAAATTCAATTTGCGAAGCGTTCGAGTTTTCTGAGCCCCATAAAAACCAAATCTGCTCCTCTCTCAATCACTACCCCCTGTCCCAAGCTCATCCTCATCCTCATTGCCTCGTCAACGAGTGGTGCGCACTTGAATGGCGTTGCAGTAACAAGAATAGTAGTAGTAGGAGTAGTTGGAGCAGCAGCAGCCGCAGCAGCGATTTGCTATCAATTTTAATATCACATAAAACTAAAGGCAGCCCAGCAACCCAAACTGGCGCGAAAAACAACAGAATCCAAATGCGATGGGTGCGATGGGGTTACAGCTATTGAAATTTTATCAAGTGCACATAAAACTCAAAAAGCCATGATGATATTGTTTGGGTGCGGGGCGCAAGGCATGAGGCATGAGGCAGTGGCAGTGGCAACGAATGCTGCCTGCAACTATTGTAAAGCATTGACAATTTCCGTCACATCTCTGGGGCTAGTGCAAAATGGCAAATCAATAAAAACAAATTGAACTCGAATTCAATAATAAAAAAAAATATATATATATATGTATATAGATGCTCCATAAAAAGGGGGATGGGGAATGGGATATAGGGATGTTGGATGGGGGGTGGGGGATGGGGTTTATGGGGGTTAGGACAACTATAGCAAAACTTTAACAATGTTTTTAAAAAGATATACTGCTGTGCATGCTGTACGTGATCCCACGCCTCCTTTGCAATGGATTAGGGCAATTGAAGCTGAAGTGGGGGTTGATCGGGGGGATGACAGAATGGAGGCAACGTTGGAGTCAAGTCAAGTGTGACTTGGCAACTTCTGCGCTGCCGCTGCTCGAGCTAATAAAAGCCAAAATCAAAGCCAATAAGTGTGTATATGGTTCTGTGCGTGTGGGTGTGTGTGTGTGTGTGTGTGTCTCTGTATGTGTGTGTGTGTGTGTGTGTCAAATGCGATAAAATTTGGTCAGCATAAGGTTCAAATACTTTTATAAGGTGCTGTTGGAATGTATTTGTTGATTGCTTGGGTTGGTTTTTATTTACAGCTCGTTGTGCTTTCTATTTTCCTTTTATTTTGACTTCTGCCTTTTTTGTGGTCAACTCGTTCGTAGCCAGGAAATTGCCAAACATGTACAAAACAAGCCAACAACAAGAAAAAAAAAAATAATAGTATAAAAAAGGTCAAACAAGTAAGCAAAAGAAATGCGGTTCTTCATAAGGTTCTTCTATTCGCATATGCTCCACATACACATTTATAGATTAGTTGTTGGCTGCTCCACATAAATATTGCCGAGCAACAGCTTGGCAAAAACTAAACCGCTGCTTTCATAAAAATCAACAAAAAAAAAAACTGAGGCAAATAGAAGCAACCACATCAATAAACCAACATTTTAATATAAATAACTGAAGTTTAATATTGTTCGAGCGAGCGAGAGTTGATGCATGATTGCCCTTATTTTACATGTGTGTGTACAATGTGTGTGTGTGTGTGTTTGTGTATGTGTGAGAGTGTGTGTGGGAGTGTGTGTGCTTCTGGGCATGCCATGCATATCTTTGGTTTATGAGTTGTGTGAATTGTTGACCAGCACAACATTTGAATAATTGTTTACTCTGATTTGTTGCATTCCAAAAGCAAATTACAATTTGCTAATTTAATGTTGCCCACTTCGGGGCAAGTGCATTTAAGCATCAGCAATCTGTTTGAAATGAGTACTTACTTTAAATATGTTTTTCGCTGGCCCCAGGGAAAGTGATTTTTCTTCGCTATATATATAAGTAGGGATTCGATTTCGGGGAGAAAAGCACAGCGTCCGTCAAGACAGCTGTAGATTTTCAAACCAACACTGACTTCGCAATATATCGGAATTTATAAAATAAAAATAATTTAAAAAAAACTTGAGGAAAATAAACACGAATTTGGACATTAAAAAATGTTTTATTTTAAATTTAAACCAGCTTAATCCATCAGTCAGTTAATTACGGCTGCTGATTTAATACGTTTCAAGCATTTAATTTTACTTTCTGCGGCAGTAGAGCCCCAAAAAAAAAAGTGCCAGGAAAGCGAACTAAATAACACACAAAAAATGTCTTGTTCGCTTCTGTCTTTTAAGTTTCATCTACTGCTGCTGCTTTTCTTTCAGCATATACATACATATATATATATATATATATATTTTTTTTTCATCCGGTTGCCTTTCAGACACATAAATAAACTTGTCACACGCAGTCAGCACAGATAAAAAGCAAAAAAAAAAAAGAAGAGAAAAGCTGAAAATCAAGAAACTTGCTTAGTTTCAGCTGGATAGGAAGCTGCGTTTTGAATGGAAGTCTTGGTTCGCCCCTCGTCGTGCTCATTAAGTGCAGAAAAAACGCCTTTTCACTGTCATTGATGTCATTCACGTGCTGGCAAAAACTTTTGCAGTCGCCAGACATATGCTATACGTATATAGATAGAGTTTAAGCCAGAAGTGGGTGGGCAACAAAAACCAGAGAACGATGGAGTTGGAGCTGGAGCTGGAGCAGGAGCTGGAGCTGGTGACTGTGACAGTCATTCGAGTTTCTCGCTCATTAACCGCGTGCGATGCTGACACGCATGAGTTACTTTCAATTAAATGTCGATGAAAAGCTCGCGACACACTCGTCTAGAGACCACACAAACGCACACTCATAAATACAAGTCTATGTGTGTGTGAATGTGTGTGAATGTGCATAAATTAAAATTCAGCGATATTCACATTGGGTGTCCTCAATGATGGCACTCATAGCACGCGCCTATCCAACATTATTAAGAGCAATTGTCTTGCGTCTGAAATATTAAATGAAAGCCACAAAGATGAATGAATACGAATACAGAATAAAATGCATTCGTATCCAGCATATAATCCGGAGTGACATAGAAGCATCAATCCTGGGGGATAGGCTCAAGAACAGAACCGTGCCAAAATGTGCGTATCGAATTGTTCTGCTTATGCCTAAATTCGTATAAACTCTGTTAATTTCCTGTGACTTGATTGATGATTCAATTGATTTAACTGCCATCCTGTACTCAGGATGACGGTAAACATTTCCTCAGAGTACACAGCGGGAACATTTATTATTATCTTAAGTATTTATGACAGAGTGATTTTGTGTATAATTTATATGTATACAAAATTGTATGTGCTTGTAAAAAATGCTGTACATAACTCAATGTTGGATGTTGCTAGAATGTCTAGCGACTCCATCAAGAGAGAAGCGATTCAATGTTAGTTATATTTGGTCAAATAATGTGAGACACGTATTTTTATAAATCATAGAATTTATTGTCGGTTAATTTTTATTTATTGTCGCTTAACGAACTATGTGCAAATAGCAATATTCACTTTAGCACTATTTCATCAGTGAATATGCAATTTACTTGGCGTATGCGTTATATGAAAAATTAGTTAATTTTCTGTTGCATACTTTTAGGCGGTTACATTTTTAGCTGCCCGTTGGCCAATTATAAAATTAACTTGTTTTACCTATGTGGTTGTATAAAATGCAAAAGTTACGCCCTTCAGCAGCAGCGACCGCCTTTTGCATGCGCGTAATTTATTTGTAAATTTCATGTAATTTATGCAACACACACACACACAGGCGCAAACACACACACGCAAACACACACACGCAAACACACACGCGCAAACACACAGTTGCAGATGGCAGTAGAAAGCCCTGGGGCTTTGCTTGTGTGTGTGTGTGTTGGTAAACCAATTAAATGACCGTCGACGTGTTTTGTTTGCTTTACAGTTTTGTATTTTTCGCTGTTTATTGTTGTTGCCGCGTTGATTTTATGTTGTTGTTCAATTTCATTTTGCTTTTGGTATTTTACGTAAGGGGCGTCTTAGATAATTTGTCCAACACACACACCCACACACTCACACACCCACACACACACACACACACACACACATACATAACCTGATACCAATTTAACGCTTGGGTTCGGTTTTAAAAAAAATTGTGGTGCCACGTTGATTTATGCAAAGCTGAGCAGAGATAACGCTCTGCGGTTCGCCGCTTCCTGCAGCATTCCCCCAAATATATCCCGAATTTTGGCTGCACACACTAGTCCAGATACTGACTACCATCCAGCTTATCCCCTGCTATTGTTTTGACCATGCTGCCGGTGATGATGTTCTTGTTTCTGTTCCTGTGCCTGTTTGTTTTGTTTTGTTGGCTTTTGTTTCGCTTTGATTGTTATCACGATGTGTTAACAAGAACTGTGGCTGTTAGTTTCACGTTGTGTTTACTTGGCTGTCAGCTTCTATATGTGTGTGTGCGTGTGTGTTCGTAGTGTGTGTGTTGTGTGTGTTTGATGCTTGTATTGCGTGTAGGCAAACAGTACCCTCATCATAATCACCATCGTCGGCATCATCATCAACATTGCATTTAGCATGTTGCCACAGAGTTTTGTTAAACATTGCGCAACCGTTAAGTGATCTTTGTCATTTTGGTGGCACAGACACCAACACGCACACACACACACACACACACAACAACCACACTTGACGCAAGCTGCTTGCCTCGAGTGCGCTGTGCGTGTTTTTCCAAGTGCTGCTGCCACTTGCAGATAACGCTTCAGCAATTTAAGATATGCCCCAATTTTTAAACTACAATTGAAAAACTAAGTCCTTTAGTCTAAATATGTTTAAATTCTCAACGAAAAAACAGAAACAGATAAACAGTAGACAACAATTTTAGTATTTTAGTTGCCATAAACAGAAATTGACAAAGTAGTCAAATTTTTTAATGGAATATTTTTTTTATTATATAAAACAAGAGAGAACGTTGCAGTCGGTCGTAACCGACAGCAAAATACTGTTGAGCTATTGAGCTTTTTCAATAGCTATCGAATTTTTCCAAAGTCGCAAAAATAAATAGAAATGCACCGAAATTTGCTTTTCTTTAAATTTAGTTTATTTGCCTTCGTGGCCAAACTTAAAAATAGTTATAATTGTTAGTTATAAGCTCCGAGTTGAGCTTTGCACTTTTAATTGCACGAATTAATTTTTTGGCAAGCGGTGTCGAATACCGTGCCGCGACTTGAATTCTCGATTGACCAAATAGAACTAATTAGCTGCCGAATTGCAGCTGCTGCTTGCGCTCAGCAAAAAGAAAAAAGGCAAGCAAAGTGAAAACAAATGCAATAAAACGAAATGCAAATGAGCATATATAAAACAACAGTTATGATCGTTACGTTAATTTGCTCTTTATGCTGCGCAGAGCATAACTTATCAAAGAGAGAAATATTAAAAGAGAAGCTGCTTTACTTGTTGTTTGGCGCGCTTACTTGCGTAACCAAACAAATACTATGATACCATAATTTGCGTGCAGCCACGAAATACTGTCCAAGCTTGACTTTGAGAGATATGCGGTCTTATCGATTTACACCAACAGGAATATTGGCTTAGGTAGGCGGAATGTGCGTGGTCATCCAATTTTTTATCGATATCTTAGGGGAATAACCAATAACATACTTTTAAAATTTGGTTCCTCTAGCTTACAAATTATAGAAGATATGAGCATTTCAGATTTCTAGGGCCGAAGTCGGCATATGGGCATAGGTCGAACCTTCAAAATGCCATAACTTCGTCAAAACTCAACTCATTTTCAAAAGCAAGGGCGTTTTAATCATAGTTTGGCCTCTAGATCAATCGTACATTTAAAGTTGAAAAGGTGATTTTGGGTCGAAACATAAGTCAAAATTATAGTCCGAAAATCTGCATATCGGCATTTCGGCATAGGTCGAACCTTCAAAATGCCATAACTTCGTCAAAGCTCAACTCATTTTCAAAAGCAAGGGCGTTTTAATCATAGTTTGGCCTCTAGATCAATCGTACATTTAAAGTTGAAAAGGTGATTTTGGGTCGAAACATAAGTCAAAATTATAGTCCGCAAATCTGCATATCGGCATTTCGGCATAGGTCGAACCTTCAAAATGCCATAACTTCGTCAAAACTCGACGCATTTTAAAAAGCAAGGGCGTTTTAATCATAGTTTGACCTCTAGATCAATCCTACATTTAAAGTTGAAAACGTGATTTGGGGTCGAAACATAAGTCAAAATTCTAGTCCGAAAATCGGCATGTCAGCATATCAGCATTTCGGCATAGGTCGAACCTTCAAAATGCCATAACTTCGTCAAAACTCGACGCATTTTCAAAAGCAAGGGCGTTTTAATCATAGTTTGGCCTCTAGATCAATCGTACATTTAAAGTTGAAAACGTGATTTGGGGTCGAAACATAAGTCAAAATTCTAGTCCGAAAATCGGCATGTCAGCATATCAGCATTTCGGCAATTATAGTCCGCAAATCTGCATATCGGCATTTCGGCATAGGTGGAACCTTCAAAATGCCATAACTTCGTCAAAACTCATCGCATTTTCAAAAGCAAGGGCGTTTTAATCATAGTTTGGCCTCTAGATCAATCGTACATTTAAAGTTGAAAAGGTGATTTTGGGTCGAAACATAAGTCAAAATTATAGTCCGCAAATCTGCATATCGGCATTTCGGCATAGGTCGAACCTTCAAAATTCCATAACTTCGTCAAAACTCATCGCATTTTCAAAAGCAAGGGCGTTTTAATCATAGTTTGGCCTTTATATCAATCGTACATTTAAAGTTGAAAACGTGATTTTGGGTCGGAACATAAGTCAAAATTATAGTCCGCAAATCTGCATATCGGCATTTCGGCATAGGTCGAACCTTCAAAATGCCATAACTTCGTCAAAACTCATCGCATTTTCAAAAGCAAGGGCGTTTTAATCATAGTTTGGCCTCTATATCAATCGTACATTTAAAGTTGAAAACGTGATTTTGGGTCGGAACATAAGTCAAAATTATAGTCCGCAAATCTGCATATCGGCATTTCGGCATAGGTCGAACCTTCCAAATGCCATAACTTCGTCAAAACTCATCGCATTTTCAAAAGCAAGGGCGTTTTAATCATAGTTTGGCCTCTAGATCAATCGTACATTTAAAGTTGAAAAGGTGATTTTGGGTCGAAACATAAGTCAAAATTATAGTCCGCAAATCTGCATATCGGCATTTCGGCATAGGTCGAACCTTCAAAATGCCATAACTTCGTCAAAACTCGACGCATTTTAAAAAGCAAGGGCGTTTTAATCATAGTTTGGCCTCTAGATCAATCCTACATTTAAAGTTGAAAACGTGATTTGGGGTCGAAACATAAGTCAAAATTCTAGTCCGAAAATCGGCATGTCAGCATATCAGCATTTCGGCATAGGTCGAACCTTCAAAATGCCATAACTTCGTCAAAACTCAACGCATTTTCAAAAGAAAGGGCGTTTTAATCATAGTTTGGCCTCTAGATCAATCGTACATTTAAAGTTGAAAACGTGATTTTGGGTCGGAACACAAGTCAAAATTATAGTCCGAAAATCGGCATTACGGCATTTCGGCATAGGTCGAACCTTCAAAATGCCACAACTTCTCCAACATTGACAGCATATCTTTTGAGAGTAATTTCAAGTATATGTTCCAAGTTTCAAGTCTCTACCTCCAAGGGTGTCGAAGAATCTTATGTTTATACAGACGGACAGACAGCATGACGGACATTGCACAAACCCAATATACTATTATACCTTCGGTATCATAGTATAAAAAGCTGATGTTATATTTGAAAACGAGTTCAATGGAGTGATGCGAAAAAAAATCAAGAGCACTTTATAAAAAATGTCCATGGCACTTGGTGAGTGTGAAAATGCAGTAAATTGGTGTGTGAAACGTGTGTGCCTCGCCCACATAACAGAAACTCAAATGAGTCTTGTGCAATTCAATTCACAGATATTAATTCAATGGCAATTTTGGCTAAATCTCCGCCAGTTTTGTGTTATTTTGCGGTCTGCTTTTAAGGCCACGCCCAAATAATTATCTTCTGCAAAAGCAAGCGTAAAAATAAATAAAAATAAAAAATAAAAAAAAAAACGAATAGAAAATGCTGAAAAACGAGGGAGCCAATTTTGAGCAGACACATTTGGTACTCAAGCACGCATACAGACATACACTAATAGCAGCACACACATACACACACATTCACGCACACACACACACAGACTAGATACACGCATAGAAGACACAATAGAAGGCAGAGAAAAGTAGCAAAGGAAGCGCTGCTGGCGCTCGTGCACATTCTGTGTAAGTAATTTGCATACCGGATCAATCTTGAAAAATTAATGGCTTCCCAGACAGATAATGGTAGACCACACACGCAGCGGCACGCAGAGGGGAAGCCGGGCCACAACGAAATGACGACGCAACCAACCAAGAGAAACAGCAGTTGAAGCAGCAGCAACATTTGAGGCAGCAGCAGCAACAGCAGCATTTGAGGCAGCAGCAGCAAGGCATGTTGCGCTGTTGCCTGAGTGCAAATGCTGAAATATTACACATACGCAACGTTGTTGCGTCTCTTTGCGGCGTTCGGCAATATAGCGTAGTAGCCACAATGCGTTGCCTCTGTCGCCGTCGCCGTCTCCGTCGTTGTCAGCGTCAGCGTCAACGTCACGATACGACGGCTACGACAATGTCGAGTGCCTTGGCAACGTGTGACTTGCTCTTGGCTTGCGGTTACCATTTTGTGGGCGTGGGCTTTTTCTATGGATTGTCGGAAATGAAGCGCCCATGTGTCAGGCAGCTGACTCTCAACCCTTGCCTTTCCTTTTCCCGCCCTGCCTTCCTTCCTTTTGCGGCGTAAATCTTAATCCTCAGATTCTAGACAACACGCTGGCATCGCTGGGTGTTATTAAACAACAACGAAAAACAACAAAATATTCCGGCCCATAAGTGCTTAAAGATGGAGCAGCCTTAAGCCTTTGGCTGTAACGGAAAATTTTGCATGAAATTAAAACTAATAGTTATTAAACAGCTTTAGTAAACCACATCCGGCAAAAGGCAAACCCTCAGATTGCCTTTATGCTAAAAATTTCCACAATTAGAGATATTTTTGGAAGGGAAATTAAGTTGAAAGTTGCATTCAATAACACGTTTAAAAGCAATGTAGTCTAAATTAACAAATCATTTAAAATTAATATGATAATGGTTAAAACAGATATATTAATTAAGTAATTATGTTTCAATTAATTCCTTGACTCATAAATCGAGATGTGCATGTGCATTTTTTGCCACAAGGCTGCCTCAACTTTCGGTTGTATTTGAAATGTTAGTTAAAGTGCACACACCATCCTTAACTGTACAGCTCTTTTATTTATTTTTTGTTTTTTTTTTATATAAATATTTGGTATGCAAAACAGCAATAGTGCAACTTTAGGATCTACTCGACGCGGAGCGTTCATTTAGCATAGCAACCATAAATTGTGCAATTCCGCCAACCGCCTACCCAGAAGGCACTTCACACAGAAGCTGAAGCTGAAGCTGGCAGCGCCTGACCCCTGACCCCACGTGGCTGCTGCATTTGCGCAGATAACTCATCAGACTAAGGCAAACAGATTCATCTAAACTCCGCTAGCCACTTTCATTTCGTGCTCGCAATGGAGCTGATGCTGGGGCGCACACAAAAAACTTTCCACATAAATTCTGCGCAATTTATTCATGGAAAAAAAACACAAAAAAAAAACACACGAGAATAAGAAGAAGACATGGAGGAAGATGGGGAATAAAAAGTCGACTAAAGCAAAGGTGCGTCGCCCGGTGACTCGGACTTGCAAACAATTCCCTGCCCCCCTCGCCCC
The DNA here is from genome assembly GCA_035042185.1 of Drosophila kambysellisi. Lineage (NCBI taxonomy): Eukaryota > Metazoa > Arthropoda > Insecta > Diptera > Drosophilidae > Drosophila > Drosophila kambysellisi. The sequence continues at coordinate 4,588,141 of JAWNLS010000720.1, forward strand.
ACAAAGAATGCCAAGTTGCACAGTTCCCCAGTTCGCTCAAAGTTTTTGCCAGAGACGACGAATACGTCGTAGCAGCAGTGACAACAACGAAAAAGACAAAAGGGGAGAGAGGAATGCGGAATGGGGAAGGACACATCAAGTTGTAGCAAGATTGATATAAGACTTTTATATTCAGGCATTTTGCAAGCTTATTCCAGGAGATAAACAACTACACAGAGTATAAAAGTTAAAAATATGCTAATGTGTTGGGTGGCTGTGCCAACTGATAACAGAGAGAGTGAGAGAGGGAGTGAGAGCGAATGCGAGAGGGAGAGAGAAGGCGAGATGGACACTGGTCCTTTTAGGCAATGTGTAAGGAGCTTAGCAACAAATTAGATGCCCGGCAATTAGTTAAAGTCATGGCTCGAAGCGCTCAAGTCGTAAACCCCGACCAGAAAGTTTTCAATTTGCTCGGAGGCAAGCACTTCACCTACTTCACGCTTGTTGGATTTAATTTTATCGTGACATAACCTTTTCGCTGGCAGGAAATGGCAGCAGCAGAGGATGAGGTTGAGAATGAGGATGAGGATGCCACAACGTAGTGCGAGGCGTCTCTCAGCTGTTGCTTCAACTCGATTGAGTTGAATGAGACGACGCGTTGTCTGCTGCTGCAGTAAAACTTATTTTTATGGTGAGCTTATCTTTAATTTTATGTGTGAATGCGGCAACTGTGCGACATTAGCGGTAATTGGCAACAGCCATCACAGTCAGACAGACAGGCAGGCAGTGAGACATGCAACAACAACAGCAACAACAACAACAGCAACAACCAGCTCAAAAGTCAATTTGTCTTTTGGTTGATTGTCGCGTGTCGCCTGCAACTCAAACAATTACAATTTCCTTGCCTCGCGAGTTTTAATTGAACTGCACGCAAATTTCCCATGCAAATTCAACAACAACAGCAAAAACAACTGCTGCGGCTGCTGTTGTTGTTGTTGTTGTTGCTGCCACGGGCGCGTGCAACTGCAATGGCCTCTAGCCGGAAATTGCATTGCACTTGAACTGTCAACGCTCAATGCTCATTAAGGAATTTCAATAAAAGTCCCATCTGCACTGGCATAGAACAAGCGTTGCCACATCGCCAAGTACCCCCACTTCGGTTGCTGTTGCAGCTGCAACCCGCCTGCTATATCCGCTGACGATGATTGGCGTGTGTGCATCGCATGCGTTGCGGTTGCGGCTGCATTTGCATCGCCTTCGCACATTTTTCGGGCGTATTTTGTGACTTATGACAAATGTCCGCTGCTCGTTGCTGCCTCTCCCTCAGCGTCTGCCACTGCCAGTGCCAGTGCCACTGCTACTGCCAGTGCCACTGCTAATGACATCACGTGCCGCTCAACAAACATACCTCTTCACCTCCAACATCAGCCTCCCCTGATAGATTTTGACTGTCATCAATGTGCACAGCGTGGCACATGAACAAAATACGTCAAATGTCTGTCTGTCTGTCTGCCAATGTGTCCGCCTGTCTTGTGTGACGCGTCCTGCGGCTTCTGCTTTGTGCCAAACTGCCATACTGTCTGTCTGTCTGTGTGTCTGTCTGTCTGCTTGGCATGTTGTTGACAGCGCTGCTCAAATGTTTGTGTAGACCTCATCACAGGCCACCGTCCAATCGACAAATCCCACGAGATTTTTCATTAGTTGCTCCTCTGCTCGATGCTCTCATCTCGATACATTCATACATATGTACATATTGATATACATGAATTTATGTGTGTGTGTGTGTTGTGTGTTGCAACCTGCGCGTATTGCAAGATTTGTACAGTGAGTGTCAACACATAAACAATATTGTTAGAGGACATGTCCATAAATCAAGTCAGCTGCTTGCCAGACATCATTGACCACTTCGTTAGCTCTTTTGGGTGTGCTCCGTTATCTCACTGTACCTATAGTGTATATATGTATATATAAATATCTAGCTCCTCCTAACTCCTCGCCTCTCTTAATTAGTCATCTTATTCTCATTCCCCATCTTTTCCTTGCCATCATGTTACCAAAAATGTAATTGTTTAATTTAATGAATTTTTATTTCAATTAGTTTATTTTTTTTAATTGTGACTAAGAACCGTACAAATGAAATAAACAACTTTTAAAATATTTAATTTAAAATGGAAGTTACAGGAAAAATAAAATATAATCGGTTTAATTAAATTCAAAGAGAAACAACAAAATACATAATAGATCAAATAAACACGATTTTTATTTCAACATATATATTTATTCTTTGATTACACATTACTTAACTAGCAGGCGAAAAGAATGTTATTATAAAAAGATTAAAATATAATAAAACATGTATTAAAAAAACAATATGTATTTCATAAAAAATGCTGAAATTTAAGTCCCCCATTTTAAGCTCTGTATTGGAAATACTCCAGGAGCGGTGGGAAAAGGAAATAAATAAACAAACCTAGGGGGGGCACAAACAAGGGTGGACCTTTTCAACCTTTCCATACTCAATAACTCAATTTTATATAAAATGCCGAGGACAATCCCATCTCACAAGTCTTGAGTCGTGAGTCTGGACATATTTGGACACTTGTGTTGAGTTTTGTGCTGAATGGCAGAAATCAATTTCTTTATCGGCCTGCACTAATATGTCAAATGTATAATTCTCATGGTTGGGAGAGGGTCGGGGTTTGTGTGTTGTGGATTCTTGAAAATGTCCTTCAACACACAGAAGCGAAGGCAAACAAATAAACAAACAAACAAACAAACGAAGGATCAGAAAGCTCTTCGCTCATTTCCCAAAGTGAGGCAGAAATTGGGCAACTGATTGATAGCCAAGGACCCCAGCACAAATACCTCAACATACATTCCACATATATGTATATATACAAACACACACACACACACAAACACAACACATTCACCCACATTTTGAATAGAATGAAATTTCTTTATTCATTAGCTGCGCCTGGCCACAAATTTATTTTTAATGACTGCCTACCGAAGGGCGTTTCTCGCAAGTCGCCAGATTTTTAGATTTCACTTAAATGTATTTTTCATGAGTTTGTGAAGTGAAAAACTTGGCTATGCGTGCAAATAACTCATATTCACTGTTATTCCTTTGCATGCTCTGTCCACGGCACAGCTTCTTCTCATCTCCATCTCCATCTCCAACTCCGGCTAGATAATTCATGAATTCCTTGGCCAGTCAATGACTTTGGCAATATTTTTTCCCGTCCAGCGTAATTGCCGTGTCCTGCACTAAATTCTTGTCTTGTCCTCAAAAAATTGGCCGCTAGGAACCGTCGCGTGCACAGCTCATAAATACTTCTAGTCAGCGCAGCCAAAAACTAAGAGAAAAAAAATTATATCAGAATATAGGCAAAGAACGGGAGAACAGGAGTGAAAATATTCAATTTTCGCCGACTGCAAAATACTTTGTTTCTTGTGCTAACTTAAATCTAAAAATTATTCTCAAGTCAAAAACTATTAAGCACTTTTTAGCAACGCCCAGGATATTTAATAAAATTAACTTTAGTTTAAGCAAAAATCTTAAAGTCCAACCTGATATGCCCTCCTTAGCTCTAAGCAGTGTGTTATACAAAAAACTTCTTTTACATCAGCCATTTTCATTGATTCTTGAGCGCCTCTCTCTCCCCAAAAAATGGGCGTGTCTCGTTTTGTGCACAATCACCGCCAAGCTTTGAGTTATTTATGTCCGCCATTCAACCTACTCCCCCCCCTGTCAGAAACGGGGCCAATGATCGTTAATCATAATCGACGCATAATATTTTGCAGCATTGAGCGGCATTCGGAACTAATTTATGTGGAAATGAGTTAATTTCCTTGAATTGTGATTTTGTGCTGATTTCACTGGCACTGGCGTAAGTAATTACTGACCACTTCAGATCAAATATTGCGGTACCGACGATTAGATGCAAATTTCTGATCCATTTTTCAAACATAATTAATTAATTGCGATTGTGTATGCAGGTAAATAATTGGCAAATATTCAGTTCAGTGTGAATGAAAATATATTGTGGCAGCTACAAAGCGTTAATTGATATATCGACTTTAATAATAGGTATTAAAATTATTAGGAAGAAGTTAGATTTACTTTCTTTATTGTTAAAATTCAACCATTCATATCATAATATATACTTTAAAGTATAATTTAAATAACATTAAACATTTGACTTTAAAAGGAAGCATTTCGTTTCTTTTGAAACTTTCGCTAAAGCTCAATTTCATTGGCAAAAATATTTAACGCAAGTTTTCAAGCACTTAACAAATTAATAGAATATCAAAGACGCCAACGCAAACAGCTCTGAAGGAAATAATAAATTTTGTCGACTTTTTTAAAGCGTTTTTAAAGGCAATAAGTGAAAGTTTTGACCAGACAACGGCGCTTCATGTCCCTCCACCAGCACTTCCTGTGCCACTTGTTGGGGGGTGGCATGTGGCAGGCATAAGGTGTCCAATACGAAAGCTGTCAAAATAAAATTTTACAATTCACGAGTTTCATCGCAACACCCGCAACACCAAGGCAAAAAAAAAAAACAAAAAAAAAATACCAAGAAAGAAAGCGTTTGGCTAATTTACGCTGTTTGCTTGACACTTTACGTGAAATGACGGCAACAACAACAATGTCCACATCAATGGCAGCAACAGCATTGCCGCAACATGAGACCCCAAACGAGATACATCCTGCATATAGAACTCCCATCTCCCACCTCCCACCCACTACCGTCTGGCGACGCGGCGAAGCATTCGTCAAAGCCATGTTTTGGTCAGCAGCTGTCAGTCACGTCAGAAGCCCACCCACTGCCCCCCACCAGCCAGAAAAAGGTAGGCAACATTCTTCTTTTATAATTATACTCTATACTTGAAGGAAGAAAAGGGTATATTCGCTTAAGGCAATATATATCAGTCTGAATTTAAAGAAATAGCTGTTTTTTTGTAAGTAAGAAATATTATTAATTTACTTGTTCAGAAATAATTTTATATTTTATAATTGTCTTATATACACTTTAACAGAGTATCGCAGATTTGGATAAGTCAAGCTACAACATTCCTACTCGCTTTTATCTGCATTAAAAAAACACCAAAAAACAATATTAAATATATGTATACTGTAGAGGAGGAACAAAACATGAAATATGCATTTTGTTTGGGTGTTATAAATGGGTCGTTACACAGACCACGTCTAATGGCAATGTAATTGGCAATTGTGAACTGCACAAGGCCAACAAAACAAAGCCAAAACAATCAGGCTATTCGTATATCCATACTTTAGTGAGTTATTTAACTCGGATATAACCTGCAGGCACATTAAAATCTTCTTAAAGCTTGCTCTTTTATATTTACTGACTTATGAAGTATGTTATGTGTTTTATTCGATTAAAAGATTCATAAATTAGTATATGAAATATTATATATAAATTTAAAAAATAAAAAAATTCAGAACAGTCTTAGTCTATGGCATATTTTCACAAATATAAATCGTTACAGAGTATAAGCTTCGCAAAACTTTAACTTGGGGCTTTAGATTGTAGAGCTGCCGATTAACATTTGCTGCATTGGCGATATTTCTGTGGGATTCGTAATAAAAAAAGTTTCCTGCATCGTTCCGTCCAGAAACACCTGAGGCCCAAGGAAATTTTCAATTGATTTCCTAGCATCTGTCCCACCCCGTCAAATCCATTCAACTTGGAAAGCAACATTTCGCTGACAGATTGTATGCCATTTTTCACGAAATGTTTGCCAAAGTATCGAGAGAAACTTTGTAATGCGAGGCAGGCCAGCTGAAACAAGCAGCTGAAAAATAAAAATTAAGTCTCGAAAAACTCAAAAAAACTTTGCACAACTCGCCAAACTTTTGCTGCCGTGTGACATTACCAGGCGGGCTAAGGCCCAGAGTCCTGGCGGCAGTGTCGCACTTCAAAGAAGCCAAATCCTTTTTTTCTTGCTTGTGTTCAAATATAAATTACAGCTCAGCTGCCAAAAGTAATCATAAATTACAATAAATGTTGGGACAACAAATTGATGCTGGTCACAATTTTGTTGCAGACTAATGTGCCCCAAAATAATGATGCCCAACGCCCAACAAAGCCTGGGGACGAAGGGCCTGCTCCTGGGGTACAGTGATGGGATCTCGCCACGGGGTGTCGGAACATTTTGTGCCCTGTGTCCTGTAGCGCGATTTGTTCTGCATATTAAGTTCCCTGCTGGTGCAGAATCGTTTGAGGTTTGTCATTTAAATGACCATGATCCACCAACCACATGTCTAATGCCAGTTCGGACAATGGGTTACTTAACGTTTCAGGACTAGAACAATTTTTTTTTTTATAAGTACAGTATAAATTTATGTAAACATCGCGAAAATACTTCAGTAGCGAACAAAAGAATACCAAATCAAAATTATGATGTTAAACATTATATTGAATATAAACAAATATGAATTGAATTCATTAATATGAATGCCATTAAATACATTTCAAATAACACTCAAGTACATTTAAGTCACTCCATTAACCCTTAACGTATGCCTCCCAAAAAGTAGTATGAATGAATAATTCGAGTCGTTTACCTCAGTGAATTTAAACACAATACACCAACTAAGACTCGAATGTCGAGACACTTATTTGATTTAGCATAAAGTGCGGAGAACTCCGCCCCTGTAATTTGGTCCCTTCAGGCGTGGCTTACCGCCACGACAACCGCCACTGCCACTGCTACCGCTGGCGGAGCGGGCCCCCTGCTAAGTGGCACTTTGCTTTGTAATTTATGCAGTTGAATGAAAAGCGTTTCTAACAACATTTAATTAAGTTGGGAGGCGGGGCGCGGGGCGTCACAGACCAAATTCAAAGTTAAACTAACGAATTAAAAAAATACACAAAAATAAAAATAACAAAAAACAAAAATAGAAAAAAAGAGAGCGGCCAGCCCGAGGTATTTGGCTCTTCATTTAAATGGTGCCCATTTTGGCCAAGTCATTTAAAGCCGCTGCCTGCTCTCATATGCCAAGCAGACACCGCACCTTATAGTCGGAATTTCAAATACATTCCCCCCCACCCGCTCCATGCCCACTGCCAGTCCCCAACCATCCGGGTCCCTCGGGGAATGTGCGTAAGGCCAATGATGTTGGCAGCAGTAGCATGGATAAAAAAAAAATGGGTCGTCTTCGTTGGCTTTTAATGTCTTTTGCCTGGCACTTTGTTGCTGTTATCAGTGGCAGCATTTGGAAATCTGCACAGCGGCCAAAAAGTTCGCTGATAACAGTAACAAAGGCCTAGGCCAAAAGGCAGCGACGCCAACTGCGGCAGCGTCAGTGGCAGCGCAGCAGCTAATAGCTCAGCCGCTCTGTAATCTCTGTCAGCAGTGTGCTAGTGAGTGTGCGCGCGTGTGTGTGTGTGTGTGTGTGTGTGTATATGCATGTGTATGTGCGTGTGTGGGAGTATGTCGCTGTGTAAGTAGGGCTAGAATATGTGGAGCAAGTTGCGCTTTGTGTGGCTCTTTGCAAGTTTCTCTGTCGCAGTCGCTGTCGCTGACGCTGCTGCTGCTGCTGCTGCCGACGCAAACAGGACGAAGTCGTGACGATGCCTGTGTCGGAATTTCGTGGCATTTTTGCCTGCTTTTCTTGTATTTGTTGTTATTGAGACGCATGCGCTTCTCACTCCTGAGAGAATGTTTCACGGAGCTGAGCAAGAGCGATTTTGTTCCATTCCATTTCGTTTACATTTCTGCAACTGTTAACACACTTTTAAGACACTGTTAAGTCTGAGTTTTATGTAAAAAAAGTCAGACCATAGGAAAAATATGTTTTTGTTGCAGTGGAAAATGATCTCGACATATGTATATACATTTTCCACAACAAGCAAAAAGATAAAGAATAAACACTTTGAAAAGTCTGTCTAAATTGCCGATATCACATAGGTTCTGTATTTTTGTGAATTCTAAATACTTGTTATTTGATTCTTTTGAGTTGTTTGAAGTGGAAATTAATTACGATATTAAATATAAGTATTAAGCATAAAATTAAATAAATAACTAAATGTTAATATTTTACTCTGAATAAACTCCAGAACTGCTCGAAAATTCACCTTTATATAGTTCATTTATATGAAATTGAAAGGTTGATTGCTATAAAAAATAATGCTTATCTGATTTCAGCCACATTCCTGAACAGATTCCAAGGAACTACGCGACCACTGTTCCAATTCCAAGCGTTGCGCAAAGAATTGTTAACGACCAATGTACGTTTCGTTCCATTGCCAGTTGCATCATCATCATCAACATCACCAGCAGCAGCAGCCGGATAAAAGCGACTCTGTTGCTACTCCTGCTGCTGCTGCTGCTGCTTGTGCATTGAGCCAACAATTTTACACTCATGCAACAACAACAACAACTTCGGCACAAAATGCCGATGCGCTACGCAAATTGCAAGCTTCAATTGAAAGGTTCGTGGCCCGTTCTTCGTCCTTCGTCCATCGTCCTTCGGCTCTCACCCACTGGCCAGGTTGCGCTCTCGTGTCGAGATTTGCTCATCGTGCGAGTTTCGACAGCGACTGCTGCTGCTTCTGCTATTGCTGCTGCTGCTGCGACGTCGACTGCGAATGGTGACTGCGTTATTTGGCTGCCATCGCCATCGCCCGCCTCGATGTTTTTGGTCCTTTCGCAATCGTTCGTTCAGTCGTCGTTGCGTGTTGTAGGTGGTCTGGTCTGCTCTGGTCTGGTCTACGCAGCTGCTCTTCAAAATTTTGCTGGTCTGCTGAACTGAATGTGATGCCTCTGCTGATGCTGATGTCGCCGATGCCGCTGATGCCGCTGCTGCCCATCGCTGCTGAATGCAGCCACATCTTCCACAATGACGACGACTTGCCCACCAAAACAACTGTTTCAATTGCTGTACGCGACGCGACGCGTTCAGTCAACTTTTAAATGCGTTACGTAGTGCAAGAAAGAGACGCGTAATTTTCAGTAACACTTTTGAAGTTTGAGTTTTGAGTTGACGTTTTAAATTTTGAGATTGAGTTTGAGGCAACACGACAATTGGCCTCGTTACGCCGAGACAAGGAGTTGACTTACCCAGACCCAGGCCGGGCCGTCCTGTTTTGGCTGTCTTCATCAGCGTCAGCATAATGATCATCAACTGTCGTCAGGTGTCAAGTGCCGAGTATGTGTGTCAATTAAAATATCTCAGCTCAGTGAGTTGCGTGCGTGACTGTGTTTAATTTTGTGCCACACGCACCATAGAGCGTATGTGCAACATGCCCCACAAACCACCAACAACCACCACGGACCAGGCATAAATTCACCTGCCACATATGCACAAACACTCAGCAAATCCTCTTAATATGGCAATAACAATAATCAAGTGTGCTGCACAAAAAAGCCAAATTTGTAACCTCAGCAAACATGGAAAATTGCGGTAAGTCGTTGACAAAAACAATATTGAAATTTGGCTTATTAGCTGCCAAATTTATTGAATTTTTGCCGCTGCGCCCTTTTGTTGCAATGCATTTTAATTAATTACGTTTGCACTTTGGTCAAAACATAGCCAATAATAAATATTTAATGAATTTCATATTTTGGTCGCCTGAAATTTGTTTAATGGTCTGAAAATTTGATTTGATTTTTATTTTCATACGTGGTTGCCATTGCCAATTTAGTTTGGCTACTAATATTGTTGATAATTATAGTTTGTGGATTTTGTGTAGGTTTTGATGTGAAAATCAAATTATTAATAATTACAATGAGAATGCTTCTTAAGCTATGGAATTTCAGCATGGGGCTTTATATTGTAATCGGAATTTTCATAGATAAATTCAGAAATGAATTCAATAAATTGCTTAGTAAGTGAATTATGTGCAATTATCAGGGTATTTTGATAGTTATGTTTTAAATCGCATTATAGATATAATAAATTATCTCTTATATCAAATATCTTATTGATAGCTTAAGTAAATTGCCGGAAAACCAATGTTTTTTTTAAATGCAAGATTGAAATAACTTCTCTCTTAAATAAATTTCATTTAAATACAATTTTTTTATTTACATTTAATTTAATATTTATTAATCATTAAGATGGTTACTTAAAATTTCAGCCTCCTGTATTAAATATATATAAAACAAAAATAATCTTCTACAGTTGGCATTAAATAATTGTAATCTAAGAACTTAATTTAGTGTATTTGAAACAAGCTTTTAAATTATTGAAATCTCGATTATCAATGCACTTAGTTTGGCTTAAACCAAGTGTTTGCTTTTGGCTCTGACAGCCATTCGCTTGACTGCATATTAAATTATGCTGCGCATAAATCAGCTTGTGGAGGTAGGTAATAAAACCGAGCATCCTGAAAGGAGCAAAAAGGAAAACAAAAAATAAATTAGAATACATTACGCATACGACAGGTGTAACAAATGTGCTAAAGTGTGGAAAGTGCTCATACCTTGCTATATATATATATAATTGATAACCTTATGGTTTACCCCTTATCTCCAGTTACTCTTTCTGTTTAACCAGTTGTTTGTGTGGCAACAACTGCTGCTGCTGCTGCTGCTGCCTCAATTTAATTATAAAAATCAACGCCATTAAATGCTGCGCAAAGTGACAGCCTGACTGTAACTGTAACACATTCCTTAGCTGTGGAATGTCCTTGTTATTGTCCCCGCTTGCCTCAGTCCTGCTGTCCTCCTGTCATTACATAGAAAATTAGATGGCAAAGGCATTGCAGACAGACAGTCAAAGTCCTGGCAAACTCGTGTCGAAATGTAAATAAAACAAAAACTGGGAGACGTTTGTAAAAGCGAAAGCTGATGGTAATGTACACACACACACACACACACACACACACACACACACACACACACCCACTCACACACCCACACAGAGAGGCACTCACATGCACACATACAAGAATATATGCAAAATAATAAAAAGCGACATTTACGACATAACATGGCAGCATATTACAGCAGTCAGCAAACATTTCAGGGGGCGGGGGGGGCGTACTCGAAAATTGCCTCGGAGACGACTCGAGTGGAGTCGCGTTGCGTTGCGTTACGTTCCGTTTAGTGTGGCACATACGTGGCGTATACGCATTACAATGTTTCGCACTGATTCTGTCTGTGTTGCCATGCAAATGTATACAAAGTAATTATATGCACATGCCAGTTAGATGTGTGTGTGCGTGTGTGTGTGTGTGTGTGTGTGTGTGAGTATCTTGTGTCTGTTGTGCCAGTTGTTGTACTACAACTCAAATAATTGCTAAAGCAGCGGCGGCTGCCTGGCAACAAACAGCAACAAAAATGACTTTTTAAAAAGAGAAACATACAAGCAACAACAACAACAACAACAACAATTACAACAACAATAAAACAGTGTATCGTATTAACAAAACAACTTTGTGTGTTTTGTTACACAAGCACCCTTGCACATTACACACAGACAGACACCATTGTGTTGTTGTAATTCTGAGATACTTTTCAGGCAGACATCAGGCAAAACAACAACAACAACAACAGCAACCACAATTCAATGGCAAACAAAGTTTCATTTTGGGGCCATACGCCATGAATTTTCATTTAATTAGGCAGCGTATCATCAGCTGCTGAGAATCCACAGCCCCCACCAGCCCCCCCCCAAAAAAACAACCACACAAACCAACTCATCCCTTTGATGGTTAGGCAAATTTGTGAAACGTCTCACAAAATACAAAAAAAAAAAAAAAAAAATAATAAACAAATGAAAGTTGAAAAAAGTAAGAAAAACCATTTTACTTTACTGTTTGCTCTGTGATGATGCTCTCTTTTTTGCAGGGTTGTGTGTGGGTGGGTGGGTGGGGGGAGTGGGCTGGCAAGCACTTTCAAATGATTTCATTTTGCGTGAAAAACCACACACAGGATATGCAAGAGCTTGGCCCTAAATGTAATGCTGACCAATTTGTGGATCCTTTTTGGCCCTCTGCTTTCGCTTGCTCCTTCTAAGCAAAAGACAGAGAGAGTTCCTGCACATCCTGCCAGACATGGAAACCAATTAATTTTAAATTGTCTGAGAGTTGAGCAAACCCAAAAACCAACAACCATAAAAAAAAAACTCTTTGTTGCAATACATCTCTTTTTCTCTCTCTCTCTCTCTCTCTCTCTGTCTCTCTATCTCTGGGATGTATATAGATATTTGGCCAGCACTGTTTGTTGGCCTTGTTAATAAAAGTCCAATTTGTTGAGGGCCGCAGATAAGGTGCTGAAAGCGATGGGGTTTTTGCCATCTATTTCGGTCCCCTAATGGCACTCCCTATGCAAACCACAAAAGGTCACCCCAATGCCCAAGAAAATGCGGCACAGGACACTCGCCGGGCCAATTTCACAGGACCTCACTTTGATAGGAAATTTTCACACATGATTTTTTTATGGGCCAATTTGCACACATTATAAGTTTGTCCAATTTTTCGAAAAGTGGCATGCCCCAAAGGTAAACCAAAGAAAACTTGCAACAATTTTCTCTTTGATTTTACTGAGGTGGCTGGCCTCGACTAGCCAAGTTATTTGACCTGAAACTGGTTACTTTTGGGAAAATATTGAAAATTACCTCCGTTCTTCTTCAATTATTATTAAAAATTTTGCAAATATTTTTTTCCTGCCTTTAACTCGAACATCTGTAATTAATTTGAACTATAAGAGAAATAGCAAATAATATGAGAGATATAAAAATATAAAATTAATAAATAACAAGTATTAATAAAAAATAAATTATAATTTTTAAGTACAGCTCATTCTTATTATAATTGTAAAGTGTACTTTATTATTTAACTGAATAAAAGGACAAATTGTAAGCAAATTGTAAGTCAGGAAGCCATTGCTTCACTAATGCTCTATTAGTTTTGTGCTGTGCTTTTCTAATCTGCAGCTCTCTAAATACATTTTCTATTATGCCAAAAACAATTTGGAAAACAATTTCAGCGAGTGCTGGGAAAGTCGTTTACGAAAAGCTGCCAGCTTTGTCTAGTGGCCGTCAACTAAAATATCGCAAACCGACTGAGCGACGAGAGGGATGCGGGGGAATGGGGAGAAAAACACTACAAAACAAAAAGCATGTGGAAGAAAAACAAAAAATAACTGTAGTAAATGGCGCCTTGTGTTTGTGCTTTAGCTGGAAATCCTTTTATGTTATCAACGCTTACGTAGCCAGCAATTATTTGCTACTTTCGGTTGCTTTGCTTGCGTAAATTAAGGCTTGGAGAGAGAGAGAGAGAGAGAGAGAGAGAGAGAGAGCGATAGAGAGGAGGGATGGTGAGCAGCAGGCAAACAGCTAAGCAGCCACCCCTTCGGCTCCAGAGCCACCCCCTCAGTTGCACAGCTCAAATATGGCTTGTAACGTATGTTAATACAAACGCTTTGCGTATTCCCACGTTCTGACTGGTTGTGTGTGAGTGTGTGTGTGTGGGAGTGTGTGTGGGAGCTGTGCAAGCTGGCCAAAGCATCCACTTCCTTTTTTTGCCTAATGTCTTTATATATATGTGTGTGCCATATATTTTGTGGCAGTCAGGCCAAAGAAGGACTCGACAAAACGAGAGCCCCGACTCGCATTTGGGTCCCCTGCTTAACCGCAAGACCATAAAATTAAACTAGTGCATAATTAAACACTCGCAATTAGGCGTAATTTACTTTGCGTGTGTCTCTGCCTCTATCTCTGTGGGTATGTTTGTGTGTGTGTGTGTGTCTGTGTGTGTGTGGCATGCTTGTAACTCACCCCTTTTTCTGGCTTGTCTCATATTTTCGCAACATTAGTTTTTAATTAAAAAATTTCCATCACATGCGCAAGCATGTTGATGGCTGCCTGCCACTTGCCACTTGCCACATGCCACATAGCTGCAGTTTTATTTAAGCCTTTTAATTGTTTTATGCGTTCAATTTACTACGCAATGAGGCGAACAGCAACTCATGAGCTTTGGCCCACTTTTGTCAAGTCTTTTGTCCAAAAACCAAAACCCAAAAACCAATCCTGCAACCAGAGAAAGAGAGAAAAAAGCAAGAAGAGCTTAGGCAAAGTCTTGAGATAAGATACTTAAGCATAAACAAAAGCTAAGTAACCACTGAAAATGGAAATGCATTGTAAACATTGCCAAGTTGTAATAATTAATCCGTAAGATTTACAAAACACAACTTGCGCATCATTTTCGAGTCCCGGACAACATTACTTCGAAGGTTTCATTACTCAAAAGTTCTCGGGAAGATGGTGAGGATAAGGAAAGTTTGCTTCTTGCCTTGCCCAAAGGACCATCGCTGTTGGCTGACTGGTAGTTTTCTTTTTCTCCTGCTGCCAAGTTGCATGCCACAAGAGCAAACAGCAACTCGCGTCTGCAACGCGATAAGATGCAAAATCCTTTCCTGCAGCTGCCGCGGCCAAGGCATAAAAACCACATCTTATTGTACTTAGGATGCGGCAACTGACTCACTGACTGACCGATTGCCAGACTGACTGACAGACTGACTGACTGACTGACGGACGGACTGAGAGACGGACTCATTCCATTTACATTTTGCTGTGACTGCAAATTGAAAGAGTTCTCAATGCCATTGTTGTTGTTGTTGTTGTTGTGGAGGCGTTTCAGCATTTGCCAAGTCAAATATTTATGTGGCTGGTGAGGATTTGAATTGCGGATTCGCTAAGGATTCACTGTGGATACTTGAAGCTCAAATGCAAAGCAATTGCAAGTAAATTAATTAATGAAAATATTCCAGATAAGCATAGACCACACTCCAAGGAGGGGTTGGTAATGGGGGTAAAATGAAGCGAAGGAGTACATCTTAAGGTGGCTAAGTCGCATTTAAGCCGCTTTCAAGCAGAGATTTTGCCAGCTGGCAACGGAAAACGGCAATATGGAATAGCATTTTGTGCTCGCCGAGGCGTGTGAGATTTGCATAGTTTAAGCGGAAAGCAGCGAATTGTTTCTTATTTGTATTCACTTTTAATTGACAGCTGACAACTTGATTATGGACTAATTAGTGAGCTGCTAATTGAAATTAATGTGCGACGGGTTAAGACAGGCTGGGCAAGTGACCTAATTTCTCTGATATGCCGTTAAATTTAGGTCCTGAAAGATGGCTAAGCAGTCGTTACTTTTAATTATAACAATGGCTTTGAAAATGTGCTGAACTGACAAACGCAAGAGTTTCATTACAAAAATTATCATCAAATATTCCATTTATATTACAAGAGAGGTCAAAGCTCAACTAATTATAGGAAAATATAAATGTCAACGATCATATTACGAGCTGGCAGCTATTTTAATTATTGTTTTTGGAGCTTGGTTTCACAGAATGCCAGATGCCAGCAAACTAGATCCATAAATTGTAGCGAACACAACAAACTAACTCAACAGCTTTGATTAATTGCAACAACTTTGCATATATATTAAATATTTGCCACCTGAACAGAGAGAGAGGGAGAGAGAGACAAACACAGGTAGCGAAAGAGAAAGAAACAGAGCTGCTGCAATCATTTGAAAAGTCATTGGAAAATAACATAACCGAAAAGCATTAAAAGCTAATCCTATTTAAGGCAGCTGCCAGCAGCTGAACACGTTCCATTCCAGGCGATTTGGGTTTGTGAGTGGGACTGACTGGGGTGGGTGATGGTTTTAATGGTTCCTCGTTTGCTGATTGTGCCTGGCTGCCTGGCTGTGGCCTGTGGCATCAACTAGAAATCCATGGCACAAATCCACGTCACTCGCCGCTTGGCCAATATTTTTCCATTTTCGTTTAGCGAGTCGCGTTGCATATTTATGTGATTTATTATGGAAAACTTGCCACCCTCACTGCCTCGTTCCACTTGCTTGCCCCACAACTACAGCAAAGCCAGCCACAAACTCACAAACCCTAGGCCAAGTGACCCCTAATCTTGTTGCCAACTGTCTCGTTGCCAGTTTTAGCCTGGAGCGACATTTTCCAAAGGTTAAAACAAAGCAGCAAAAAAGAAAAAAAAAATGAAGAGAAATACGAAAAATAAGGTTTATGTTTTATCCGCCCATCACTCTGATCTACAGGGCCACTCCCTATTTCAGCTGATTCCTGGTATTCCTGGACAGGTAAGCTGGCCCCATTTTCAACTGTCTTTGGCTTGGGAGGTTGGCTGGTTTTTGGGGCCACTGCTTGATTATTAGCCACTGGCCTTGTTTCTGATGCTTATAAATTTGGCTCAGTTGAGTTGAGTTCAGTTTGAGGTTTTTCTTCGCTTTTTTGGTTGGCTTTTTTAGGGTGTGTTCAATATGCCCGACACGGACACCCGGCAAATAATCTTTTAAGGCTACTTTTACATCGGCGATGTTCGTGTCCGACTGGGCAGCAGTTGGTTTTCACCTTCTGCCTCTACTACAACAACTTGTTGTTGTTGTTTTTGTTGTTGTAGCTATTGCCTTTTAAATGTTTATGCCAATATTTACATTCCAGAGGTTAGGCAGTGCCCCCCAAACATACTGTTTATATATATTTGATTTTAACACGGAAATAAATATTGGGAGGGATGGCAAGGGGCTTCTTACCGCAATCTTGATAAGCGCACACTTTGATAGATGGTTCTAACGGCACTTTATTTACGTGCATCTGACCAAAAACATATTTTATTCCTACTTCTTCTTGTTGTTGTTGTTTCTAGCAGTTAATTGAAAATTCCGCTGCAAACATTTTTCGTAGCATACTTTTTGGGATAGCATCAGAGGCTGTTAAAAAATATTCTGCTTGATGAAGGACGGGTAGTTATTTGAGAATGTTTAAAACAGGAGCTTTTACTATGAAACGCAATGTGCTATTATTATGGCGTCTGTCCGTCGTTAAATGCATGAAATCCTTGGTGCTCGTAACATTTTCTCTGTGTATAGAAAGAGTTATAAAAACACAGCTCGATGCTCGTGCAAAAAAAGGTGCTTGCAACGCATTCCACCATTCACTCTTTTGGCTCTGCATGTGGCAAACTGCGGTTGTATTTATGTAAAATGCCAACATTGATATCTTCATGTGTGTCTGACTGACTGAGCGACTGATGGATGAGAACTGTCTGCCGTGTGACCATCTGTCTGTCCATGCCACGTCGTCCTGGTAACGCTTCAGCTGTCTGCCAAGTGCTCGACGCGACATAATTGTTGCACACACACACACACACACACACAAATAGGGAATGCATTGAAACTGCTGCTGTAATTATTACATTTGTTATTTGTGGAATTGCTGGGGCAAAAAATAGCTTACAGAACTCATACAGACAGATTCATATTTTCCCATACTTCAAATTCCATATTTTCATTTGCATGGGAATAACTTTAATTCATTGCAATGTTGTCAACGCTTCAACGTGCGTCTGTCTGCCTCTTACGCTGGATGTTGCCACTTTTGTTGTTGCTATTTTTGCTGTTGTTGCAACAGCAGCATCATCAGCGCTCGAGCCACGTTACGTATACGCAATTTATACGATTTACAATCTGTGCCAGCGATGCGCCTCACTTAACGGCTTAATATATTGTTACAGCAGCTGGCGCCGCATAATCACGCACACACACAGACACACACACACACCACACACGAACACACGCACACCCAATGCACACACTTGACTGCGCACGCCGAGAAATGAAAGAAATGGCAACAAGGCACAAGGCAAAAACCAATCCAATTCAAAAACACACACACACACAGGGAATATTTATAAAAGCGTGACACACATGCAGTTATCAGCATGTGTGTGTGTGTGTGTGTGTTGGCATTCTGTAATTTAATTATAAACTTTGTAAAGTTTTGAAAACTGCACAGCTGCAGTCTATAGACAATTGCCATCTGTCTTGCTTGTCCTGCTCCGAATAGGTAACGACCACAGCGGCCCCCAACTCCAAACAAAAGTGTCAGTTGCAGTCGGAAAATTATAGAAGGAAACGGAAAAAGTAGCCTCCGGCTTGACTAGTTAATGGGGCAAGTAGCCCCCGCGCTAGTCTACTTTATGCATGCGCAACATATTGAAAAGGCAACGCGTCGGATTTTTGTATCATTTGTCAGGCGCGAAACTTTTGTAATTAGATGAAATGGACAAAAAACATATATATATATGTGTGTGTGTGTGTGTGTGTGTGTGTATATGTGGAAGTGTGTGCAAGTTTGCGACAGCTTGTGCTAAAAAAAAGCTTCGCGTATAATGAGCTCTGAGGTTGAGCTTGCATACTTTAAGGCACATCATTAAACTAACGAGTCAAGAATTTAATTTAATTAGATTTTTAATTTTTTTATATTTTTTGGATTTTAAATTACATTGAAAGATTCTTAATATATTACTAGGCCAGCATAAATTATAATAAGTAAGAGCCTTTAAAAAATTTATTTATTTATTTATTTATTTGTCAACTAAAGTCAGTCGACACCAAAAATACAAAAATTAAAAATTGCAATTAAATTAAATTTAAAATAAAATCAAACTTTAAATAAATTAAAAAATAAAAAAATATTTATAAAATATATAAGAATGTATATTTATTATTATTTTTTTTTTATTTTAGATTTCTAAGATTAAGAAAGATGAAGCATTTTTATAACAATTTTTGTACTTTGTCAAATGTTTCATTTTATTTGAGTAATATGATTTGTAAAATTGGTTTTATTTATATTTTAAACGTGTGTCTGTGCAAATTTTGTTTAAGACAGCTTTTAGTAAAATTTTTCATAAATCATGACACTGTCAACAGAAACAGCCAACGAAATGGCTTGAAATATGCAAGGCCAACAAAAAAGGAAGAAGAAGAAAAACAGAGCTCAACTAAATGACAAACGCTCTGAAAGGCTGCCACTGGGAGTGCATTTAGTTCTTATCAACGGCAACAGGAGCTAGGGGCAGCCGCGGCAGGTGCCAAGACAGCGCTTAGGTGGAACCAGCATCCATCAGGAGGCAGCAACAGCAGTGGCAACAGCAGTGGCAACAGCTGCAGCTGCAGCAACAGCAGCAGCACCAGCTGCTCACCTGAGCGCACAATATTAATGGAGTCTCTTTCGTAGGGTGCACTACACGTTAAATATTTTTTCTTCATTTTTTCCACAATTTTCGTAATACTTGTCTTTTTTTATTTTGCTGCATTTAGCTGACTTTCAGTTTTAGAATATGTAAATATATTTTAAAGCTTAAAAACTATTTTTTTTTTTTATTTCATTTTTCCTTTTTTTTTATTTTTGTCGTATCTCCGGCATTTGTGATTCGCTACGCTGATTTATGTCGCTGGCAAATTATATTAAAACTGCAGGCACTCAGCTTGATGAAGTCGCAAGTCGGATGCTCTGGGTGAGATCTCATCGCTTGGGTTAACGATAATGCCTGCCAATTGCATTTGCTTGGTGGCAGCTTATCTGCTTTCTATTTCACCCCGCCCACTTTTATCTTTAGTTTTGCCACACTTTGCGTCTCTCTGCCACTCGCAGCGACTCTTTGCAGCGACTCTTTGCTTATCGGCATCCGCATCGGCGCTTGTAATAAATCAGCTCGTCGCTTCACTCACTTCCTGTCGTTTCATATTTTTTTCCATTCTTCCTTCTGTTGCTGTCTGTTGCAAGTTAACCTTTCACACACACACACACACATAGACACTTATATATATACATATACGTATTTTGCTGAGGCATCATCCTGTCAATGGCTTGGGCTGAGCTTAGTCTTCAGCGCTATATTTTCGACACATCATTTTCCATGTTGAGGTATGGGAGATGAGCGCACACAAAAAGAATTTCCATTATTTTTCCTCGTCATTGATAGAGCACTATTTGCACCTCCCCCCCACCAACAAACTTACCAACTGTTACCTTCTTGTTTGACGTGTAAAATATCATCAACTTAAGCAGATACTACTTCTCCAGGAGTTAGTTGAAAACGTTTTGATAACGTGTCAAGTTTGCTGGCAGACTTTTGCCAGACTCTTGACTCGACAACTTGAACAACTGATTAGCCCTTAAACTTCGTTATCAAAGAAGAACTACAAAAGTGAGGGAGCGAGTTGCCCTCGAAAATATTTAATAATCTTCAATAAAGTAATACTAAAGCTAAGTAGAAAGTTAGAGTGAAAATAAAGTTGCCAGGCATGTTAAATAAATATTTATTTAAAATTAATTTTTAGAATCTGCTTACTTAATTTATAGAAAATAGTTCCATCAATTTTTATATAAATCTTATAATTAATGCAAAGTATTCACATATAGAGAAAACTATATTCATAAATGTATTCGAACTTACCTTACATAATAATTTAATGTAATTTGCATTTGTGTTCAGATGTACGTGAGTATATTGAAATTAACATAATCACATGTGGCTTATGTGGAAATCAGATTGCATTTGCAATTAATGGATTTAATGAAAATGCCAAACTGTGTGTCAATTATTCACATAGCACTACAACTGAATGTGCAACACCGATAAGACACACACTCACTCAAGTACTGCAACAATAGTAATTAAGGCCAGCAAAACTAATTAAGGTGTCCTTTTTTGCATATTTCTGATAACAATAATAGAAACAAGACAATGAGAAGTTGTAACATGTTTTGCTGCCCATTGTTGGCCAAGACTGGCCGCAGGCAACATTTGCTCTTCTGGCCTGGATTTCCACTTGAAAATCAATCAATCACTAAGCTTTACTCGCAAAACTGTTGCAAGTTTTATAAATGCTGAGCGAGTATCTCGGCTCATGCTACATGCTACATGCTACATTTTGTATGCTTGTCATCTGGGCCGACAGCCTCCCGACGGACTGCCCATTGCTCCAGGTTGCTGGCTGGCTGTGTGTCTGTCTGGCTGTCTGACTGTCTGTTCGTTTATTTAACACTGATTGCCAATGCACACAGAAATTGGGCAACGATGAGTTCGCTTCAGTGCAGCCCCCAGATACCCAGGCAGCTATAAATAATCTTGTCTAAGGTTGCTAAGTAAACTCTGAACTGTGAACTCTCGACGGTAGTGTAATCAATGCTCCTTACCAAGTGTCTCCGAAGTTTGGCTCTGTGTCAACTGGTACTGTTACATTCGAAAATGATAAGCTTTAGCCCCTCAGGCAATGCTTTCAAGAATCAAAATTCACTGGAAATTCATTCCAGTTACGTCTGTTTTCCTTTGATTTAAGCAAATTTTAGGAAATCTCGGACTTGACAAAGGAAAATCCTGCAGATTGTTTCAATTGGCAGCATCAATTGACAACACGTCGTTTACATAATGATATCTGACGCAAGTTAAGAATTCAATTAAATTTATGTTCATTTATATTTTTGCTGTTATTTATATTTTCACATTTATTAGCATTAATTACTTTAATTGAATATAAATTAATTTCAGTGGAAATCAGAATTATGTGTTTCGAAATTATGCCTTTTATTCCAGAAGCGGCTTTTGCCTAAGGTTATTTAGATGAATTGTAAAGGAAAATTGAAAATGAGACCTGAACTGAAAAAGAAATATGGTTTTCTCTTTAACAACGTTGTTAGAGTTGAAAGCCAACAAAGGGAATTAGCCAAAATATTACAAGACCCTTATAATAAATTAACTACCTCTAAAAAAGGGAAAATTAAATTAATTTGAAATTGACACAAAACAAACTGTAGCACCAACAAAAAAAAAAAAACAGGTAATTGAAATTTTTGAACAATAAGATGAAATATAACCAGCTATTGGAATAATATGAACAATTTTTATTGTTGCGCCATTTTTGGCACATTGAATTAATTACGGTTATTTATTAGCCAGGTGCAAATAAATTGCAAACGCAATGAAAAAAAGAATTAAATTACTCTATATATAAATATAGGCATGTAAATGCTTATAAAGAGGTATAAATTACGACTGATTTCACGTGCCATTACCAGGGGACAGTAATGAAAGTAAAGTGCAGCAAAGTGTGGCATAATTTATGGCGTACAACCGACAATTTCCTGCCATAAAACGAGAGTGCGGCTAAAAGCATGGGGGTGTTGAAGCGGGGGAAGGGACAGTATTGTGTGCCTGAGTGAACACATATCACGTAATTGACAGCATTCTATAAGAATACGTGAATTGCTCAAATATGAAATACCATCGAAAAAAAAACAGTCTAAAAGAAGTCACAGAATATACTTTTTAAAGTCACAGAATATACTTTTAAATTGTTATCTTTTATCTACATATATACTTTATACAAATTTTACAAAATATAAGAAAAGAGTGCTTTAAAAACAAATAATTATGTATACTTATTCTACTCTTAATTTCTTGTCATAGCCAATTATAATTGAAGTTTATAAATAACATATATTGTCTAAAAATTCTCAATATTCCCATATATTCGTCCTGGTGTAAAGGGTATAGAAATGTTCAAGTCAAGTGTGTCCAGATCCACTTAAAACTGTTTCCAATGCTGAGCTCAGCTGGCAGCAGACTGTGTTTGTTATTAAATTGAAACCCTTGGTAAATGCAAAAGGCAACAGCCAAAGGTAAAAGTAACTTTTCGATCAACTTGAGTCGGGTTCGGGTCCTGTTTGGTGCCCCCACCACGCCCAGGTGTTGGGATGAGGTGGGGTTGGCAGCTGCGAGTTAAGGATTCAAATTGCAGGCGTGCGGCTGGTGGGCTAAGGGCAAATTCATCATTTTGCCAAAGAGTGGCAATTTAATTCTTTTCCTTTCTAGGGTTGTTTACCCGTGCAGGTGAAGGGTGCAAATGTGTTGTGGGGAGGGGAGTGGATGGTTGGGATCCAGCTATGTTATATCATCGGCCTTAATTTCAAGCTCCAGCAGATTTGTCGTACGCCTTATCGTCACCACATTATTAATAGCTGGCGCCAAATGCTAATAGAACGTTGCCAGATTATCAGCAGAAATTCCTCAGCTGCCATTTCATATTTACATAATATAATAATACTTACTTGTATGCAAAGTTTGGACTGAGCTGAAATTGCTTTCAGCTAGATAAGCAATCAGGCAGTGAACTACTCTCCCAGCACTTAGCTGATGATGCCTTAGATCAATATCCATCAATAGCAATACCGTACCACAAATTGTTTGCCCTTTTTGCTGCAGCCACACAGTCACAGCTCCGAGTATCCCAGACCCACTCTGCCCCTGTTCGCCCACATTCATGGAGCCAATTATTATGCAAATTGCAAGCCACTTCTACTTCGACTCCAATCCTCAAATACAGACATAGAAGCAAATTTAAAATAGCAGCAGGCAAAAAAAAAAGAAATACAAAATTTGAGTTTATAGGATTAGCAAATACACTATTAATTGGCATTGTGAAAGCCCTTGACTTGTGACCAGGAAATAATTAACCTCTTAGGCTTTTCTTGTCCACTTGCTTCACACATTTATGATACTCTCTAAATATATTATTCACTACAGGGTATCCAGAAAAGAATGCAATGCGAATCAAATGTGCACCTCGGACCTTGCCACAGACCGCACTAAATCAATACATGTTTGCTGCTGCTGCTGCTGCTGGTCTGAGTCTCAGTCCTGCCCTTCCTATTGTTGCACATTCTGCTTCTTCTTCTTGGGTATTGGGAGTTGGGAGTTGCGAGCTGAGAGCTGCGGTCCTGGCAACAAATCAACATTTGACTTTTGCATAAATTGCAAGAAGCAAGAAAATTGCTACAGAAAAAAATATATACGAAGAAAAGTAATTTTCTCGCTTTCGCTTGCAACATTCACGCCCACTGTTCATTATGCACTGTTGCCATTTGCGTTGGTTGCAGATGCGTTGCACTTGGTCTGGGGAGCAGCAGCAGCTGTAACACGCCACCTTGCCACCTTGCCACCTGCTGAGCAATATTTGTGTGGTAAAATGCTGATTTTGTTGTTGTTTACCCGTTTCCTGGGCAGAACTGTCTAGGCTGACTTGGCCAACACAGAAAATTGGCAGCGTCTTCATTACAATCCACAAAACATCAACTGCTGCTTCAATTTACATTCCATTTGTAGCTCAAAGAGCCGCTCGACTTTAAGACTCCAAAAATGAATAAGCGCTGATTTGAGGCATACGCCTTTTTTGTTCGTCAAATGAATGCGAGTGAAAAAGCCCCACAAAGGCGTTGAAATCTGTGGCAGAAAGCCGTTGCAAATCGAGCTGAAACCGATGTGCGACAAACAAAAACAGGAAGTGGACGTTGTGTGCTTAACTCTGTTTCCGCTCTTGGACTGAAATACGATGCGTCCTGAGTGTGTCGCCTGTGTTGCTTCTCTTTTTTTTTCTCCTTGCAACTGAGTCTACGTGTGTAAGTAAATGTATGTGCGTGTGTGTGTGTGTGCGTGTGTGCGTGTGTGTTGTAACTGCAAATGCAAATTTGTTCAAAGTTTATTGAGTGCACGTGACGGCAAACAAAAGTGCAAAGTTTCCATTGTTCATGCCTCCTAGGGGGAATTTTCACACAGCTCAATTGATACAAGCATTTTCTTGTTTTTCACTTTTGTTTTCCATTTTTCCCAGCCTGCCCATAACTCTCCCAGCATTTATTTTTTTTTTTCATTTCTGTTATAATCGTTATTTTCAATGTGTTATATTTTTTTCCTGTGGCTTTTGTTGCAATAACACTTTAAGCCCACTTTAACCTAATCAAAGCAATGAAAGTCATTTTGAAAAATAATACAATCAATTTTGGTTAAAGTTTTGATGAGTATTCAAAGCTACTCTTTTGATTTAAAAATATGGTTCAATTGTTATTTGCTTTGGTCTTAAGCACCTTACGAATTTATTTAATTTATATATGGTAAGAATATCCTCTTAAATCTCGCGTTAAACCATATATTTTTGGCACTGAATATCAAATATTATTCATTTTTTATTAACTAACAGACACTAAGCTCAACAATGTTATTTAACTTATGAATTCACAGCAACATTTTTTCATTTTGAATTTATTAAAAAAATTGACAACAAATGCAACTTGTCTGAGACTCAACAGAAACAGCAAAACAAAAAAAAAAAACAGAATTAAATATCAATATTTAATAGTAAAATATTTTGCATCATTGCAGATATTCCAAAGCAGCTTTTGACCAAAAGCAAGAAGACCAAAATCGAAGCTTATACTAAAAATCAATAAATAACTGGTAAGTACTAACCAGGAATTTTATGCAGTAGATGCATATCTCTCTTACTTCGTCCTGTGCAAGGAGATATTTT
Source organism: Drosophila kambysellisi (assembly GCA_035042185.1). Lineage (NCBI taxonomy): Eukaryota > Metazoa > Arthropoda > Insecta > Diptera > Drosophilidae > Drosophila > Drosophila kambysellisi. The sequence goes on from JAWNLS010000720.1 coordinate 4,613,289, forward strand.
TTATTTTACGTATTTTTGTGTGCAAACAATTTAAGTGCATAAATGTGGATACTTTTGACAATGCTTATTGCAAATGCTTTTATAAATTTTATGACTCAACGCATTCCATTGTCGTGGTTCGAACGTTGACAACGTCTCCGACATTTAACCTAACTCCTCTTTTACGAGCATCCAAACTGAAATCATCTCGAAGCTGCAACTGCAACAGCAACATTATGCAGCCACATCCTTTCAAATCTAACTAACTACAGCTTTTAAAGCTACAAAATCCCAGGGGCGGTAAGGTTTGGGATCGTTGCAGGGCGTGGCTATGAGCCAAATTGTGCACAACTTGAGCTTGAATTTTCAATTTTGTAAGTCCTGTTAACATTTAAAGTCCGTGAAGCCAAACGAAGATGGAAAATGCCAAAAGAGCATCGTTCGAGGATGTGGAAAATCTAAGACCGAAAATGGATAATTTCTAAGTCGCACATACAAAATTCAACAATTCAATTTAGGTTTATTTTCTTGCTAACTTAAATTTAATAAGACGCACTCAAGTTATTTATTTTTTTCTTCTTTTTAAAGTTTACCCTTCAAGTTGAGCGACAGAAGTTTAGTTTGCTTTTGATTTTGTTGTAATTCAATTGGAGGCTATCGGCGAATTTAGAAAATTTCAATCAGCTACCGTCGCTACCACCTTCAAAAAAAAGAAAACGAAAATAATCTGCAATAAAAATGTTTTCCTTTAATAAAAATTCAATTTCCTCGAAGCGACACATGTTGGAGAGTCCACGACGAGGAAAGCAGCAGCAGCTGCCGAGTCGAGCCGGATGCAGTTTAGGTAAAAGGCATCTGCAGGGCTCCACTTGAGCTCCCAGCTCCCAGTTCCCAGCTCCACTCCCCCTCTGGGTTGTATCCCTTTTCCTTTGGGCTGGACGCTTGCGCTGGAAATGCCTTTCAATTTATAATGATGACGCTTGACGAGTCAGTAGTAGTATTAGACAGCAGTCTATGAGTGTGTGTGAGGTGCTCTCAATTGCATTTGCGATGCCGCATTTGAAACGACTACGTTGTTGACTTTGCTATGGGTTCCACCCCCACATTTTGTGCAACAGACAACAGACAGCAGACAACAGACAACAGACAGCAGACAGCAGACAGCAAGCGGATATGCGTTGCGCGTGGCCGCTTCGTGAGAGCGGCAGCCGCATCGATGATTGCATAGCTTAAAAAGCATGCCCCACAGCCCTCAGTGTTGCAGTGCAACATTAAAAAGAACGCGGCAAATACATCAATTGAAAATGAGGCGCTGCCTGCAGCAGACATTTTGCTGAACATGGCGAAAAGTGTCTGTGGGGAAACTTTGGATATCCTTGTCTACTGCCTCGGATACGTATCAGGATACGTATCAGACTCCGACTCCGACTCCGACTCTGACACTCTGTTGCTTGCGTGAGGCTCACAGAGCATGACACCGATTGAACTTCAGCTGCAGAGCATTTACCAGGGCCAATTCTGGGTTGGCATCAGCTGTTGTTGACTACTTTTTTAAATTCATAGACTTGATTCCAGCTCTATATTTATGCAATTCTGTTCCGTTTTCTGTTATGCATAGTAATTTTATATATAGATCTTGTATAAGTCTATAAGTCAAATAAGTTCTAGTGAATGCAATCAATCAGTCTGATTACCTTAAGGACAGCTCCAACGAACGCTTAGCTCTCTTGTATATTCAGAAAAATGAATTTACAAATGAGTCATTCATAAAATATTATTTTTTTATTTTTGCAACTTGACAGACTATTCAAGATAGTTGCAAAGACACAAGCATTTGAGTAAATTAATAAAAATAAGTGCACAAATTTACTTTCCTTACAAGGAGCCCATCTCCCAACTAAATTCACCCAGTGGCTTTAAGGACCTAAGTCTCTCAATGTCATAAAAACACTTCAATTACAACATCAAATCTCAAATAATTTCTGCGATTTGCTCCCGATTGTTATCTTTAAGATTTTCTTAAGCCCTTAGGCAAGTCATTTAAAAGATTAATGACACTGGTTTCTTGTAATTTCCTACCATAATTCACTTATGTGTACAGCTTGCTGAATTATTGCAAAACATAATCCTCCAATTTCTAAATCAAATAACATACGTTAATCTTAAACCAGCGACGTCAAGGCATAAAGAATTGTCGAGAGCACTCGATGGAGCTTAAGAAGCTATCCTATCAATCCGCCCCTTCATCTATCAGAAATGATTGTCTCAGTTTTCAAGTTGCGTTTGTCACATATCTGGGCAGCCCCATCGCCTGACGCAGATTAATCCAGCAATGAGCAATGGAGCATCTGTTGGCTCATCCAGCTTAGTCTTATCCATATGCCTGGTCAATATATCACGCAGCAGCCAGCGCTCAAAGCAAACAAATAGAACAATTTTTAGTGCCTTATCGCCAGATTGGCCAAACCCCACCCACACCCCAAAACCAGGAGAAGGAGGAGGAGTGTGTGTGCCAATCAACTTGGTCTCTAATACGTTTAGGCTGCTCATAATCACGCTCCGGCAAGCGACACATCAATATGAGATACGAGACTGGACACTGGCAAAAAGCTGCCTCAGCTGCAACAACAACAACAACAACAACTGTTTTGGCCCTGCTCTTTATAGCTCCACAGCTTCATCTTTGGGGCAGACTTGGCGCTTATTGTTCTTATCTTATTATTACATTTCTATTTACTTTACAAGCCGCCGCCGCGGAGCGCACGCTTCTTGGCCATGTCTCTATCTGGTCGCTGTTAGGGTCCTGCCGCCTGATTGGGTCTCCGGCGGGATCTGGGTCTGAGTCTTTGTCTGGATGTGCGGACTCGCTGCCATGTCAGCGAGTGGCTTATTTATATGCGCTATTTGTCTTAGTGGCTCGCCAACTAATAGCACTGCCTTATTATTTCCCTCTGTCTCTCTGTTTCTCTCTGTCTCTGTCTCTTTCTCTTTGCCTTTCTCTCTCTCTCTCTCTCTGTATATTGCCGCAGCTCATTGCAGCTCATTGTCCATTGGCTTAGCGGTCTGTTATCCTCCACTTCCCAACTGCAAAATGCAAGTTATTAGTTGGGTACACTTTGTGGTCCCTTTCGCCAGACACTTCCGTGCCTTATCAAACGTAACTTCCGACTCTATCACACACACACACACACACCCACACACAACATACACACAGCCGAGATTACAGAGTTTCATCTTGAGCAGCAGTCTCAGTACTACTTCCGGCTATTTAGATAGCCATCCTGCTGTTGGTTGCAGGTGATATTCAGCGTCCACTTCCTACTGCACACACACACACACACAGCAACCCACGCACACAGGACGAACGCAGGACTTAAAGAGGAAGCCACCTGCAGGGAATTCAATTTGCAGAATCATTAACGCATTTTGTCAATAAGCTGTTGTTGTCAATACCCGAGAGACGGCGGCGCATCATTAAAGATTATTATTCATTTTTATGTAATTATCTGCTTACCCAAGTGCCCAAAGAGGACCATAAAATATGTGTGGCAACAACAGGGGACGTGGGTGAGGGTGGGCGTGGGCGTGGCAGAATATTGTAGCGCACTTCTCTGAAACTGAAACGTGAAATATTTTCGGATGCGTTATGAGAAGGCTCAGTTCGCTCAGTTGGCCATCTACTGCGTGCCAATGGCCCGATTGCGCCAGCTGCCTCAAACTGATGTCTTTAATGTGTGTCCTCAACAGCACTCTCTCAAACACACACACACACACACACTATTCCGAACTAACATTAAATTACACTGGCCAACATTTTATTTGGGCTGAATAAGCAGCAGTTGACAACATGTTTCCTATTGTTTATATTTATGAACTTTAAAACCCTTTATTAAATGTAAACAAACAAAATTTGTTAAGATTTCAATTATAATTAATAATTATTAGAATAAATAAAAAATAAATTAAATGAGTTACTTTTATTTTAAGATTTCCGTGTGTTATTCTCATACAAAAACAAAATAATAGTTTAGTCTATTTATTTTCAATTTAATTTATTATTGAAAATCTACAAGTGTAGAATTAAGCAAATACATTTTTTTTTATAAGCCTTAACTGTGTTTTGTAGTGTAATCTATAACTAGCCTGGTAAAAGCATCCTAATGCCCATATATACTAACGGGCCATGAGTTATGGCCGCAACGTGTGGCCCTGGCTGTAGTTACACTTAAGAACAGTGCCCCGAATGTGCTATATGTGTGTGTGTGTGCTTATGTGTGTGTGTATGTTGTGTATATTTATATATTTGTATACATATGGGTGTATGCGAGTAAACGAGTATATTTAATGCAAAGCACACAACGGCAACGCCGTCTGGAACCTGGCAGCACATCAAAAAAAAAAATGAGAAAGAAAACAAAAAAAAAGATGGGCGCATCATTTAAGTTTACTGCAAAACAGGCCAGAGTGTGTAACTGTGTGTGTGTGTAACTGTGTGTGTTTGTGTGTGTGTGTGTGTGTGTGTGTGTTAGTTTCATAATGTAACCGGATGTGCCAACACAATGCTCGCACATCCGCTTGCCAGACAACAGAACAACAGCTGTCACACACACTCACACACACACACACACACACACACACTCACACACACAGATAGAACGTGTGTGCAGCTGCGCTTTTGTTTGCGAATCCTTGGTAGCATTTGGGTTGGAGGAGTAGCTGTCGTCGCCTTTGTCTACTGGAGGAGGCTAGCATAGGGCTGACAGTAACGGGCACATTATTAGAAGCAGCAGAGCATATAATAGGGGCATTCGCATAACAAGAGGCGTGAGGTGCCACACATGAGACGAGGGAGTGACATAATTATTAACTGCATATAAGTAAATATAAAGGCGACCAAACGACCAAAGATAACGATGCTCATTGTGACTAGCTGCCCTCTCTCTCTCTCTCTCTCTTTCTTTATCCTCTGTCTCTCTCTATCTGTGTGTGTAAGTGTTCTATGGAAAGCTGAGGCTGAGGCGCAAAGGAGTTGAGCACATTTGTACACTTGGTAGACAAGTCACGTGTGAGGGTCATCATTTAAGTTTCAGTTGGAGCTCAGCAGCAGCTGAAAAAACATAATTGATTTAAAATAATACGAAGAGCACAAGTCTCGCATATTAATCACAATTCCCGATAATTATTGTACTTTAACTTTGCTGCCTTTAATAACTTTTAAGTTAAAAGCAAACTTTTTAAATTACAGCAGAATTGACTTAATGAACTCTTTTTTAAAAGAAACAAAAATATTTAGAAAACAAATAAATTAGAATTAAGAAATGTTCTTGGCAATAAATAAAACCTGATTAATATTTAGATAAATATTTTTAAAAATTGTATAGATTTCATCGATTGTCTGCCGAGACGTTATTATAGTATTATTATTCCATTATCAAGTATTTATATATACATATACTCTATAAATAAATTGTAGGGTATTTTCTAGGCGAGGTACTCTTGCTAAAATGCATTTGTGCTTGTTTTTGCGTGTTTTTCTTTTTCGACTGCTGTTAATTATAAACTTTTTAAGTGGCTTATTGGGACTTGCGGTTGCCCAGCCGCATGCCCCCCGGCAGTTCTTACCCATAGAGTTGCCAACCCCCCCTCACCGCTCTCCGCTATGGCCTGTGGCAAGTCATCAAGTGCTGCTCAAGTTTCAAGATGTTGCCATTTTTGCTTTGTGCTTTGCGCCTTTCACTGCCTTCGGGGCTGCATTTAGTGGCTTATTACTTGCCAGTCCCTTCATCGGCTCCTTCGCTCCTAAAAACGACTTTCCCAAAAGGCATTTATTATTTAAGGCACTTGTTGTTGTTGTACTGTTGTTGCTGTTGTTGTTGAAGTAGTTTTTGCCTTAAATATGCAAGCAGCGCGTCGAGTATTGCCTTTTAACTGAATTGGAAATGAAGTGAGCTGAAAAGTAGGCAAATGTTTTTCTTCATATTTACAAAGAATGAGATATCCCTTTTTATGGTCTTTAGGCAAACATAAAGCTTTGATTAATGTTTAGACAGTGCAAATTTCAATCATTTCCCCTTTTTGCCGTTGCTGCAACCAGTTTGAGCACAAAGTTAACGCCTTGTCGCCTTGGCGCCATAAATCAGCATTAAAGACATAAACACATCCTCCGCTAACTGGTCCGCTGTCCCGTCCCGCTGTCCCTTATTTGGCCATTTTTAACAGCCATGCTCATAAATATAAAATTATACATAAATGCGCTACAAAAATCACATCAGACAAGCGACACGCAACTTCTCCCCCAACCGCCGCTCGCTTTGTTGCCACAAGCTCGATTCTGACTTTAACTGACGGCAACAGAACTTCGACCTCCAGCTCGTATATGTCCATATATAGCATAGTTGATGGATCACAATTCGATTTTTAGTAGACATTAAGCTGTGTGCAATCTGTTTTATGCTCGATGCCACACCTCCCACCCCCTCCTCCACCAACGCCTCCTCATTTCTTTTTACACTCTACTTTTACGGTAAAACAAATATGCGCATAAAACTTGTTGACGACGCAGCAGCAGCAGCAGAAGTGGCAGCAGCATCAACAACGGAAACATTTGCACCTACAATATACGAAACGCGGGGTAGAGGGGCAGGAACTGACAGAAGGTAGCAGTTGTGTGGGTGCGTCTATTGATGGCTCACGTCAATAAATTTATGAGAACATATAACGCAGACATGCAACAAGCAGCTGTGCATCAAAATTGAAGTCGCTTTTAATACCCTAACCTTTTTAATGGAACCAGCACAAAGTGTCTAATTAACAGCAGATGCGGCATTTTTATAGATTGAGTGCAGCTAGATTTTTAAGTATCTTTTAAGTCTCAAATGCTTATCACAAATTATAAATCTTTTTAATATTGTAGCTAGATGCAGAGAATAACTTATTGCCATAATTGTTGCCAGCTATCTATTTAAATTATATCCATCTATTTATACTGGAAATACTTCTGAAAAGATGTTGACAGTTATATATAAATATATATTGTATAATGTAATCTGATCTATTCATAGAGCAGCTCGCAGTCTACAAACATGTTATGTTTTTTTTTTACAAAAATAAACGTTGACAGATAGATTTATTGGACATATGTATAAGGCAATTGTTGTTGTATGGTACAGTCTGTTCTATATATATATTCTGTATTTAACTTTTTTTATACATTATAATAAATTGTTAGCACACTTTGGTGTGAAGCTGTGGCAAATGTTACCTGTTTCCGTTTCGTAATACGAGACCCGTTTTTTTTGTTATGCTGAACTTGCTCTTGTTATTGGCCATCAATATTTGCACAATATTGCACCAATCGCGTCACGCATACTTTGCCAGCCCAAATGTGTTGTGTGCGTGTGTGTGTGTGTGTGTGCGTGTGTGTGTGTGTTGGCATGTTTCGCAGCTGGCAGGCCATAAATATTTAATATGCCTTTGCAGTGTGCAACGCACATGATGATAAAGTGCGCTGCCAGAGTTGTCTTCATGCGGCAGATTAATCATACCAGCTGCGGGGGGATGGGGGAGAAACACACACTCGCACACACTCGCACACACACTGGCACACCTTGATGCCGCTATGCTGTACCAGCTGTTGTCATTTGACATTGTCAGCTGGTGGGTGAGTTTTCTTTTTTTATATATTTTTTTTTCTCTCACATTATCAGCATAAATTCAAATAAAAAAGAGACGAAAAGAAATGCGTTGTGCCCGCAGTGCTAAATAAATGATGTTATAACAAACAGACAAAGCATGGACAGAGCCGCTGAAAAAAGCTGACAGCATGCAGGACACACAGGACACACTCAGTACACACACAGTACACACACAGGACGCACACAGGACGCACAGGACATGGACGGAGGGCCAATCGCATAGACGAGTATATTTTATTTTTTTGGCTGTTCCTCAACTTTTGCCAATTTTTCTCTTTAGCAAGTTGACTAAGCCAGGACACGTTTTTCGGGAAGGCGGCAGCAGCTGTCAGTAGTAGTAGTAGTAGATGCCAAGCAGTGCGACGCACATGATGAAGCTCATCATTAAGAGCAGCAGAAGGGGAAGGGAAGGGAAGGGAGGGGAACTGAGAGCAGAACAGCCTCGGGCAGCGATGATGAGATAAAAGCACAGCCAGCCGCAGCGCTAGTAGCAAATTTCAGCACAGCAGTCTTAGCCAAATGGAGCAACAAAATGGCAGACAATTCCTGGACTCGTGCGTTGCTCTGCAGGCCTGGCCAAAAAAAAAATCCTGAGGCGTGATTGATTAATATTATTCTCGGCTAATCTAACTTAAATGGGCCGCAAGCAACAACGCACAATGCTCACAGCAGGAAAATATAACTTATTCAGCAACTTTGACAGCGAACAATCTGCGTGTCCGCGTGGATACTATGTGTGTGTGTGTGTGTGTGTGTGTGTGTGTGTGTGTGTGTGTGTGTGTGTGTGTGTGTGTGTGTGTGTGTGTGTGTGTGTGTGTGTGTGCGTGTACAAGACTCGTTGACTATGCTTCATACATAATAAACACGACGGCGGCGGCGTGTTAAGTGCACAACAACAACAACAACAACAGCAACCGTAACACAAGTTGATCAGACGCGAAGTTTAATGCAGCCCCAATCCGCAAAAAAAAAAAAAAAAAACAGAATCCTCAACAAGGATTGGCGGGTCCTTGTTAACCTTGTTAGGCTTCCTCCTGAAGCTGATGAAATGCCGACACGCATCTACAAATTTGTTATGCATACAGCGAACACACAAAAACGAACCAAAAGTAATCCAGAATTATTTTAGCTCAATTTTTTTCGTTATTTTTCTTTTTCTTTTTTTTTTTGGCTTTTCTTTTCATGGTTGTCAAGTTGTCAGCGCAAGTTTGTCAGAGTTGTGATCAGCTCTACAAGATACTAATTTGACTAATTGAACATGCGTTGTGCATACAGAAGACATGTCATGTTAAATAAAGAATCCCGACTCGCTATATGATTTATACAGCTGAAAGATACTGTTAAGATATAGTATATTTTGCATCGTTCAAATAATATGCATCTTAAGTTTGTTGCCTGTGTAATTGAAAATTAAAAAAAAATTTTAATAATCACCAAAAAGACTACAACAAATTACAAAAATTGCTGATTTAAATATTAAATCATTTAAATAAGAAACAAATCTCATAATTAAAAGAAGTACATTTCAATATCTACTTAAAATTTGTCATACACACAATTAATAAGTAATTAATAAAATTATGCACTCAAATTAATGATTAAGGCCTGGCTCAAAGTGCCTCACATGAGAAGCAGCAAAAGCAACTCCAACTGCAACAAAAGCAACAAAAAAAACCAAACTGATTCCCCACTTTGTGAAGCCATCAATAAATGAAATTAATTATTAATTAATGTGCAAATGACGGTTATAACTACAACAACAGCAACATAAAGGGAACTTCCACAAGTCACACAACTTTTTGACGCAAATTGAACAATGGTCAGCAACATGTTGTTGCCACAGTGCTGCACCCCTCACCCCTTCCCTTCCATTGACGTAAGCTACAGGCAAATGACATTTTGCTCATTTGCAGCGGTTGCTATTTTACACCTGGCAAGCAACTATTTTTCCCGATTAATTAAAATAATAAATGATTTTCGTTAAACTTATTTTTACCTTGCTTGGCAATAATTAGTGGAGTTCCCTGAATATGTTAAAGAGTATTTCAGTTCAATATAAATTTTTCTAGAAATTAAATATTCTTTATAATTATTATTATCATTTAACTTTTTTATCAATTAACCCCTTTTTGAAAGCGGCGAAGTATCTTAATTAAGATTTTAAGTTTGCTTTCAGCCCATTTTCCATTTGTTTAAAAATACAGATTAATTTAAAAAATTCCGAATTTTTTTAAATTACTTAAATACGATTAAAAGAAAATCTTTCCTTTAAAAATGTAAATTTAATTTAATCAAATAAAATTAACAAATACTAATTTAAAAAAATAAAATCGATTTCGAATTAATTTAAGTCGTTCCATTATTCCATAATTTCTCTCAAAAGTTGCATTAACTGTACTTTGAGTTCAACTATGGGAATTGAATTCAATGTTTTTCCGTTACATAATCGGAGGAAAGAGTTTTTCTCTTAAGTCAATTGCAGAAATGTACTTTGTTAATTGACTTTCGGTTGGAAGCGGCTCATAAGAATTTTAATTAATTTCTGCCCACGCATCTGAAACAGACATCAAGCTATAAGCTCTGCGCCAGTAATTGTAAATGTATCTGTGTCTGTGCTTGTGTGTTTGTGTATCTGTGTAATCTATGATTTCTGCCCCACACCCCAATCATAATTGTTGTTTGCATTGCGATGTTGTTGGCTTGACGCTGGCTGCATTTTCATTAGTGCAGCACAGAATGACGCACAAAGTTAAAAATTGCTGCACAAATAACGGCAGTGTTGTGTGTGGTCGTGGTGCAGATGGCAGGCAACCTATATTGTGTTGGTCGGAGGCATGCTTCATTGGCTTGTGCATTATTTGAGCAACATGGTTGCAACATAAAAAATGCACGAAGAGCCCACCAACTCGCAGCTGCTCCTGCTCCTGCTTCTGCTCCTGATCCGGCTGTCAGGTCCTCGCCACACAGTTGGCAAAGGGCAACAACAGTTACACCAAGCCAAAAGCCAAGAGGTGCAGCATGCAAAAATGGATACGGGAAGGAAGCAGGTGGCCGTACGTGGCCCCTATAGAAAGGGCGTGCCGACACGAACATTCGAGAACAAGCCGCAGTATTTATAGAGCTGCGGCTGGCAGGCAACGTGGGTGGGCGTTGACAGATCGTTGAATTGGGGGGAGGGTGGGCCAGTTGCAGTTGCAGGTGGTACGTAGCTGTTTGCCATACCACGTCTGCCCATAAAACACAATGAAGCGTAAAAATGCAGGGCGGCCACTTAACCCAACAACGACAACGACAACAACGACAACAACGACGACAACAACTGTAAAAATAACAACAACTTTTTCTTGCTCATCGCGTTGTTTAAATATTTTAAAATGTTTGCTTAGCTGCTGTTGTTGTTGTTGTTGCTGTTTCTGTTATGGTTGCTATTGTTGGTTATTGTTGTTGTTGCTGTTGCTGTTGCTGTTGCTGTTGTTGCATTTGTTGTTACAGCTGCTTATTTGCTTATGCAAGTGTTGACGCTGCGTATTAAAATTGAATGATTTTAATTGCAGTTTGCACAACGCGTCGTATGCGCAACACAATTTGTTGCACAGACTGCATTACACATTTGTGCGTGCAACTGCCACGCCCTAAACATAACAAGCTAAATATTTAACTATCTTGGAGAAAGGAATTCCCTGTCCTTATTTCTCTTACATTGTATTTAAATATAATGTTTGCCATTGATCTCTGTTTATTTATTTGCTATTGGTTCAATTCATTTTTGAATTTTTATTATACTATTAGATACTATTAGATATATAATATTTAACTACGCATTTAATTTAAATAAGTTTCTCAATCGCTCCATGACGACGAGACGGTATTGAAAGCAGCAAAAGACATATTTAAAACACAGTTAATCAAACAATAAACAATCTTATATGTTTTAAATACATTAAGCAAATATATATAATGTGGCAAATTTATTGTTGCCCAACACAATTTTGACAATTGCATTTTTTAAAAACTAAACTTAACTTTACCTCTTAGCATAACTTAATTTCTTTTTATAAAAAATATTCTTTTCATAGCTATCTTTTATACATGAAATGCTTACTTAATTGTAAATCTTTTTAAACTTTATTGCTATTCTCTGTTTATGTATTTTTAATGTTTACTTAGCCGCCATTTCAATTAAAGTTAAATTCAATTCAAATATTGCCAACTACATTTTTAGCTTGTTTCATTTACTTTTTGCTCTTCGCTTCAAATTGATTTTTTAATTGCTTTCTTTCACTATCTGACTTTAGATTTTTCTATTTGTCTTTGAATTTTAGCAGCAAATAAATTTCTTTGCTTGTTTCTCAACATTAGCGAGCATCGAGTTTTCTTTGTATTTTTAGGAAGCAATTTAATGATATTTATTTTATTTGCTCACGACTACACATGAGGGTACTAAGCGCTAAAATCCCAGAGCATTTAATTTAATGAAATAACAAACAAGTTCTCAAAACAATGTCAAAACAGCAAAAACCAGCACAAGAAGAGAGAAAACTACAGAAAGAGAACTAAAGGGAATACAGACAGAGAGAGAGAGGGGGAGAGAGAAGGAGAGAGAGAGATGGTGAGAGAGAGAGGGAGAAGGGAGAAAGGACAAGACAAACAGCAACACTAATGCTAACTTTAATGTTTTAAGGCAACCAAATATGTATGTGTGTGTGTATATGTGTGTGTGTGTGTATATATGTGTGTGTGTGCAATGCTCGGGGCCAGCCATAAGGATGCGCATAATGTACAAAGTTTGCGACGCAAACTAATTTCAAAGTAATTACGTAGCACAAAAGTGTTGATATTAGCGTGCTGAGCAGCAAAGAGTGTGGCAGCAACAGAGATAGATATGTGAGGGGGGGGTGGTGGGTGCCCCAGACGGGGCTGCACAAACAACATGGCAAAATGTCATCAGCAGGCACAACAAAAACAAAACAAAATTCCACGCACAAAAACCAAACAACAACTTAGCAGCTGCACAAATGCCATGTTCAAGTGGTTGTTTCTGTTATTGTTGCATACTCCATGCAGCAACAACGTCAGCGCAACATCATTTAATAAAACAGTAAAAATCAAGCTAAAATGCAATCAAAAAATAACAAAAATCGCATTGCAATCCCCCCCCCCCAAAAAAAAAAGAAACAAAAAGTACAAATTTTTGCTGTCACATCTTTTGACTTTAATTTGACTTGTGGCAAGGAGAGAGAGAGAGAGAGAAGCGCTTTGGGCGCCAGCAAATTAAAGGCGTTGAAAAGCTTCGTGCCCCACCTCCTGCCCCGTGGCGGCGAGTTGTCTAAGTAGCTGGCTTTGCGGGTCGCACACAACACAATTTCTATTTATTTGTGTAATATTTTACAAGTTTATAAAGTAAACGAAAGCGGACGAAAAATGAAGCAAGCTGCAAGCGTTCAGAGTCTCCAGGCGCAAAACAGGAAGGCAAACACTCACACACTCTCACACACACACACACACACAGAGAGAGAGAGGGGAACAGGGAATGGGTAGAGTTTGGCGCAGGCGGAAGCTGACACAACAGAAGGCGCACGTAGGACGAGCAAATACAAAGGAAAAACCAGCTGCAGCAACACGACTCAAAACAAAACAATACAAACAAAAAAGGAAACACAAAACAGGAACGCAGACAAACGCTTAAGTTTTTCAACAACAACAACAACAACAACATGCAGTGTCTGTGACTTAAGGCTCTGACTTTAAGACAAAAAAAAAAAAAAAACAAAAAACCTTTCAACGCATTTAGCGCTAAATTTAAAGGCAAAATCAGGGAATAGCATAAAAGCACTGGGATAGTCTGGACTTCACCAAGAAATACCCTTTACTCTACGATCTTAGATCCTCTCATGCTGATTATTCATTTTAAAGCAGTATTAAAGATAACAAGTAAGATGCTATAGTCGAGTTGGCTCGACTACGATATACCCTTAACCGAGTTGTTAAATATATTTTAGTTTTATTGGCAAATTTCCGTTTAAAATGATTTGCACTCAAATGTTCAGTTCTGCAAGTGCATTTCTTACAGAGTATTTTTGGTCACAAGGAGATAATACATAAATACACACAAGCAGTACTTATCGGGGCTCTGCAGAATACAGACAAATATATTGAAGGTAGCGTCGATTATCATGTCATCTCTTTCTCACACATGCGCTCGCCTATTTATGTATGTATACAGAAAATGCTTGCGGCACCTGATGTGAGAATATATTTTCCACTATAACTTTGGTGTTTCTTGTCCGATCTTAATGAAATTTCGCCTCTGCCTCTTAAATTGTGGAATTTGTTGCTATCGGAAATCGAAATGTATCGATAATTCAGAAACTGAGGCAGTTATCGATAAAATAAAGCAAACTTGATCTGCACCTGATACACGAGAACTTATATTCCAAATTTGATATTTCCAAATTCGATAGCTCTTATAGTCTCTGAGATCCGCGTGTTCATACAGACAGACGGACGGACAGACATACAGACAGACGGACAGGGCTATATCGACTCGGTTGTTGATCCTGATCAAGAATATATATACTTTATGGGGTCGGAGATGCTTCCTTCTGCCTATTACATACATTTGCACAAAACCATTATACCATTTTTTACCCATTTTTAATGGGTTAAGGGTATAATAATATAAAAAGCGCCCAAATGTCTGTTTGTTGCCCCAAAAATAATTACAGGGTATTCCACATTATTTTCGTATATATATATATAAGTAATAAATTATGCAGAATAACATTACCGTATATTTTAAAAAAAAATTCATTAAGTGCAGCGACCAACAAAGGGGGCAAAATAAGTTACGGCTTGTGCCGTGGCAGTAAACATTTTTATAGCACACTTTCTGGGGCAACTGCAAAAAATGCAATTAAACAAATAAATTTTCGAATAAACCTGTTCCGAAAGTCGCTGGAGGCGCACACCAAAGAAAAAGCGAACAGAAAAAACACACCAATAAAAAATGACGTAATTTACCTCAATTAACACACCAGATGCGCCAGGGTGTGTATATGGATAAATGTGTGTCTGTGTGTGTGTGTGTGTGTATTGGTCATGAGTTTAATTGCAGCCAATGGTCAGCAACGTCATTTGGCAGCAGACAAAACCGTAAACGTTAACGTAACCGTAACCAAAAGCGCAACCAAGCTGTGCTCTTCCGACTGTTCATTGGCTGCACGTGGAGTGGGGCAGTGTGGCAAGCCGGTCGCTGGGTAGCTATGCTGTACAAATGTACATGCCCCAGCTGAGTTTTATCGCTGCTCGTAACGACACTCCAAGTGTTTCAGTGCCCAAGCTCCTATTAAAATTCAACGGCCCAGGCGACTTGAACGTTTGGCAACCCAATCATATCGAGCCATCCAGTGGCAGTAGCTGACCACCCCACATCCCCGTCCAGGTCACATGCCACTGTCTCGTCACTTAATGTGCATGTAAATTTGAACACATTCCCCAACAATGAGCCAACGAACCTGGCCATTAAAGTTCACTTTAAATAAACAAAAAAATTCGGCAAAAAACAAAGAATGGATGAGACAGTCCCAGTCAGTGGACCTGCTCGTCCTACTCCGCCTCTTGTCCCCAATAGCAGGTCTGCATAAAAATGCTAGTTTTACTTTCAGCAATAGATGGCAGCAGTTAACAACAAGAAAACAACTCGACTAACAGATACCTTGGAGTAAACTTCATTTATTTTAACTAATCTAGTTTACGCTTAATTATTAGAGATAAGCATATAAGGATCAGGAATATATACACCTTATGGGAGATAGATATATAGATAGATATTTTCTCCCAATTATTATACCCTCTGCAAAACGGTTTAAATTTCGTGGTAATAATCAGTTAGTAAACAGCCAAAAACACTTCAGAGCTTTACAATCAACGATGTACAGAGTACCCCATAAATAACTTCTTTTTTTTTTTGGTTTGGCTGGTTTTTTCTTTGTTGCTGCCACAGATGAGTTTGCAACAGCTGCTGTCCATAGGCCATAAAACAACTGTTTATGAACGTGCCCCGAATATTTAAGTATACGGTCTGGTAATATCACAAAAGTTTGATCCTGTAAAAAATTGTTAAGAAGGACATTTAAAATATGCACAATGTAAATTACACTCTATTCATTTTAATGCAGGAATATTCTTTAGTCTTATTTGCTTATTTGAGCTTAGTATTTATTTTTTAGAATCCAATAAAAATCTAATCAATCTAAAAAATTAAGTTCAATTCCGCATCAATTTAGTTTATTTCTTAAACTGTAAACTGAAATCCATTTCGACAGGCGCTTCTTCAACTAATCTGTAGATTCAGCTGCTGTCAGGAAAAAAAAGACCTTTGTGCTAAAGCCAATCGGGCTCCGAGATCCGTTTGCTTATGGACTAAACAAGGACAGGCGCAGGAAAGAGAGAGAGAGAGGGAGAGAGAGATATCAAGCAAAACAGCATGAAAGGATGGGCTTTATGCCATCTAAAACGTTAAAGCCTAATTTGTAGGGCCTGTTAGCCGAGCGGGTGGCAAGGCTGTGGCAATTACAGTTAAAGGCAGCACCCACCCAGCCCCTGCCACTGCCTCTGCCCCTGCAACATTCTCAATTTTCTCGCTATCTCTAATCGCATAGCTGGCTGCAATCGACTTTTGTGCTGGTTGCGCATCCTGGTGATGGCCTCGTTAGTTGCGACTTAGCGTCTGACGCTCAGGGACAGCACATCGAGCACAATATAATCAACACACACACACTCACACACACACACACACACACACACATACACACACGTGGCAGCTTAGCAATAAAAATGAATGTCGTGACGTGAAAAAAAAACAATCAAAAGGAGGCCAACAAAATGCGCTCAAGTTTTAGCTCTAATTTTAAGCATTTAAACCGTTACAGCTTCTTCAAACCCCAAACTTTGTTTAAGCCCAGTCCAACAACAACAACAACAACAGTAATATTGAATAAGGACCAAACTGAATAAATAAAATGTACAAGAGAGAAACACATTTGGGCTGATAGCCATAAAACTCTTTTAAATTTAATTAGTGCCAAGTTAAAAGTTTTCCTCAGGTGAGTTTCTTGGCCCGTGTGTCCAGAGCACAACATTGTTGCATGTGCTGTTGCATGTGTTGTTGATGCTGTTGTTATTGTTCTTGTTATTGCAACTAGTTGCACAGCTTGCAGTTTAATGGTTGTTTTTCGTTTAATAGCCATTTCAAAGGCGTAAATCGCAGACGGTCATGAAATACGAGCAAAGATATTGCAATTTTCCTTGATTACGGCAACAAAGCAAAAGGAAATGTGCCACAAAGCTGCTGTTACAGTTGCATTATAATTCCTAAAGGTAAAATTAGTGATTCCTTTGAAGACACTTAAAACAAAATGCACAACTGCTGTTAAATTACAATAAACACGCCAACCAACTCGGAATTCTTTTTTAATGTGCTAATTTATTGTTTTTTTTTTTTTAATAGTCAGTCAGTTTCATACAATTAGCTTTATGTATAAAAAATTAACTTGTGTCTTAAAGGCCACTTGGACTAGAAAGTTTTTCACATTATAGAATTGAAGTCTACATTATATAAATACTTTATTACGTTTGAATTTCAAAGCAGAATAATGCTAAAAATTGTATTGTCGCGAAACCTTGCAACATGAGAACCAACGTCAAGTGTGCATATTTGAGATAATTACAAAATCAATAAACAAAATTATATAACAATTAAATAAACGGACAACAGCAATTATAACGGACTATAAAAGCCCACTGCTCGAGCTGGCCAGACAAACAGTCAACATGAAGCCCTCGCTGCGAATCAAGGATCTCGTCGGGAATATTAACCACTGCGCCAAGCTGATGGGCCTGGAAATATTGGTGCCACGTCTGAAACTGATCCTCCGCACCTGGATCACAATGATGGGGCCTCTGAGCTATACGATTTTTGGCGCATATTGGACGATTAAGGAGACGAAGCATCATTGGATGGATGGCCTCAAATCGGGCATCATGTTTGGTGGCCTCATCAATGGCATTTGCAAGATAATCACTATACTACAGAGGCATTCGGAGATTAAGCTATTGTTGAAACACATAATTGCCATCTATGCAGAGTATGAGCAACGCGGTGGAGAGTATTGGGATGCACTCAATTTGGGCATTGCCCGGATGCTCAATATACGGCGTATCCTTCGCATTGGCTACGTGTCCTCATTCATTGTGATGTTAGCGGTGCCGGGAATCTTTATGCTCTACAATGGCACTCGGGTCACGATTATAGGGTTCGAGATACCCGGTCTCCCAATTGATACCAACTTGGGATTCACACTCACCTATGTGCTGCATTTGATTTTGTGCGTCATGGGTGGATTTTTCTTCTATATTGGGGATTTGTTGGTGTTGCTCTCGCTGATGCAGATTCTCACATTTGCGCACATTTTTCAGCTAAAAGCAGCCGCCCTCAATGATGCACTGCATCGTAAGGAGCAGTCGAGATATCAATCAACTGTGGCACCATTTTTAGATACTGAAGTAGATGCATCGCTCTTGGATCTCATCAAGTGGCATCAGTTGTTCACCAAGTATGTTGTGAATTGTATTATTTTAATGCCCAGGCCTAATTGAAGTTAATCCTTTCAGCCATTGCCAGAATGTGGATAATGTCTTTAATGTCATGATCACTGCTCAGGTGCTCGCCTCGGCCATCTCGATTTTGGTTTGCTTTTGCATAAATCTAAGCGGATTTCATGTGATATCCACCATGTACATAATGATCAGTGTCTACTACATGTGTGTCTATTGCATTGTGGGCACCCAGATCGAATACGCTGTCAGTAATTAACCAAGTTAACAATTTTCAATGATAATTCAATTAACTCCTCTCCGGCAGTACGATGATGTGTATGAGATTAGTTGCAACATTATGTGGTATGAGCTTAAGTGTGCTCAGCGAAAATTGTTTGTACTCATGTTGAAGAAGGCACAACATATGCCAACTATTGCTATGCTTGGCATTCTGCCACTGAGTGTGCGTACATCACTGCAGGCAAGTTTTACAGGGTATATTTTATAGTCTAAATGCCAGCACAACTAATGCTAATTCCTTTGCAGATCTGCAAACTCATTTACAGCATATCAATGATGGTGATGAAAAATCGCAATTAAAAAAGAATATTTTTATTTTTAAAGAAATTAAGATTTTATTAAATGCGTTACAGTCAAATAATTTAAAATAGTTGCACTAAAGCATTGTTTAAATTAAATAATTAATTTTAAGGAAAAGAAGATTTCATTGAATGCGTTACAGTCAAATAATTTAAAGTAATTGCACTTAAGCATTGTTTAAATTAAATTATTAATTTTAAACAAAAATAGATTTTATTGACTGCGTTACAGTCAAATAATTTAAAGCAGTTGCACTAAAGCATTGTTTAAATTATATTATTAATTTTAAACAAAAATAAAATATCAAAGTAATTGCAATAAAGCATTGTTTAAATTATATTATTAATTTTAAACAAAAATAGATTTTATTGACTGCGTTACAGTCAAATAATTTAAAGTAGTTGCACTAAAGCATTGTTTAAATTAAATTATTAATTTTAAAGAAAATATGATTTCAGTCAAATAAATTAAAGTAGTTTAATTTTAATGCATTGTTTAAATTTTGTTCAACCTGACTTAAAGCTGATATGGGCAAAATAAAAGGAATCTCTTTGCAGTTACAGGGTATGCAAGGGATGAGCACTCGCAACGTGTTTTATATCCAAAGACTCATTAGGACTCAGCACAGAGGAGTCGAGTCTAAGTCGAATTAGGGTTTCCATCTTCCATTGCAATCGTGCAAAGCTCTCGGAAACATTTAAGTGCACTTGAGTGGATTTTAATGGACTCCAACATTTCATCGGAGTGTGTCTTGTCTCTCTAATCAAGGCTTTTGTATGTGTCGCCTGCTTTTACACATTTTGTGCGTAAGAACACTTGAAAGCATCATCTCCCTCCCTTCCTTATCTTATCCTCTTGCACCAGACAAATATATATATAGACATTTTGTATTGTCGTTATCTTTGATGGGGGTGGTGGGGGGGAGTCTTAATGACCTTTGACTTTGCAATCATGTTGCGTTTCTCCAACAGTCATTTGCTTTTCGAACCAAATGTCATTTACAATTAGAAGAATTGCAGCAGAATTAAATTGTCAAATGAATTTTGTAAATATCTTCTTCAATTGCAGCACTTATAGAATTTAGTGCTAATCATGTTAAAGACAAACGACACGGTTGCATGCAACGTATTATTTATTTTCCAACAAAAAGAAAACCACATAAGAAAAAGATACTTTACTTCAACATATTTCTCGACTAACTGTTCCTTTATGCAAAATCTTTGAAATTAAATTGACAATTTGCGATTCATTTAAGTTCACTTTAAGATACTTGGATCTAGAAGGTTTTTGCCTTGGTTTTAGACAATCAACGCTTCGGGGGCAGCATTATCATTTCAAGCATCATTGGCTAGACCAGAACATGAACTCGATTCCCCGACCGAACTGGTCTCCACTTGTAATTACACACAAAGTACACACACCATTTGCTGCGTCATGTTTGGAGCGCTGATGCGTGGAGCTGGACTGGAGGCAGCAATAACGAGCTCTAGAGGGAGAATTGGAGCTTGCTTCTGGTTTTATTATGCGATGCTTATTGAGTTCTTATGCAAATAAACAGCGGTAACAAAAACAACAGCAACCACAACAGCAACATTGGGAATATTGTACGTTCAGGCACAAACAAGAGCAAAGTTCCAATAACAGCAAAACACACAAGTTAAACCACAGGATGGAAGATGGCAGGATGGGAGGATGGGAGGATGGGAAGTTGGTTGGTTGGCGGGCTTCAAGGGTGGAAGAAATGTTATAACTTGTAAATAGGCCAGGATTTCTTGTTAGGAATACGCCATTCAATAGCAACGAGTGCGACCCACTCAATGGCAGACCTCGCACTCCTATGGCCTACTTTATTAATATTTATACAAAAGCGAGTTTTTCCACTTTCCATTCTACACACACATTTCCAGCTGCTTTCTCCACGAGCCTTTGAATTTTTAATATGCGAATAACAAAAAGCAATGGTTTTGGCTAGTGTGAGTTGATCTCCGGCATTCCCCTTCCGCCGTAAATGAACTATAAATATGAAAAACCCGGGCAATTTGTGTTGTTTGCTCTGATTACGCATTGCTGATTTTGCATTTGCCAAATGAGAATAATTTCAAACAACAACAAGGACATATATCCTATATATATATATAATAGCAGCAAAGTTAGATTACACAATATGTATGTATATGCTTTAAATATTGTGAGATTGAATGGTAATTGTTATTACTGTTTTTGAATGATTAATAGCTCAGACATTTGCCTTAATGAGTTGGAAATTTTGGCATCTTGAAATAGATTTTAATTATTGTTTGTTCTGCATTTTATATATTTACAGACGACCGAAGCGTGGAGTGGAAAATTTCAACTGTCATAAAATGCAAATATATCAAACGATTATGGGTAAGTCAACAAAAATACTAAAAGCCGTAAGCTTATAGCCAAATATTTCAAGTTGGCTGCATTTCCATTTACTTTCTCGTCCTCAACCATTCCATAAGTTCAAAATGTAATTAAATCAGCTTCAAAGTAAGTCGACATTTGATAGATTTCTCTCTCTCTCTCTCTTACACACTCTCTCTCTTTCTCTCTCACACACATTTTATCTGTTTTCAACTGTTTGATTTTTGGGCCATGTTTGTCTGCACATGTCACACAAATAAACAAGATGAAAACTGTCGAAGCAGAAAATTAATTGCCAAATTCTAAAGTGAAAAATGTTTTTCAAATGTGACACGAATTCAATAAAAAGTAGAGTTTCGTATTATTTGTAATTTTATTGAATTGACAGCTTAGATACGTTTTACACAAGTATCTCTGTTATTGTTTCATTTTCCGATTCGACACTCATATAATCCAGATCCCCGGAAAAGCAGCTTACCGAATTAAATTAAACATTTGAAACATATGGGAAAACTCTTGGAAAATAGGTTTAAAGAGAAACTGAGACTTTTAAAACTATTTGTTAGAATTTATAACTGGAAAATTTGAATGCGACTGCTTAACTAATTGAACCTCTAACGAAGTTGTAGGGTGCAGGAAACTAATATACTTCACGGTTTACAGTTAGGAGCAACACGAGCAATGCTCTTGCCCCTTTTCCAAATGAAGTTAGAGTTGATTTTATTAGTTGAACGTGGCAAGTGACTGACGCATCAATGTTGTTACTCTTGGCCAGTTTGTAACAGCCCCACAACATCTAGCAATGACTATTCTTTGTTGTAGTAGAGTACTAGTTGTTTTCCATATTGTTGTTGTTGTTGCTGTTGTTGTTGTTGCTGTTGTTGTTGCATTTGTTGTACATCTTTGTTTACTTTGTGCTCATGTATCGCCCTGCACTCTGCCCCCAGCCAGTTGTCCTTCGACAACGTTGCTGTCCTCGGCAAGGAATTTAATTTACCCGCCGCCATAAAACAGGATGGCTGGATGGCAGGATCGCAGGATGGCAGGATGGCAACTTGGTCGACATGATACACACGCCTCTGCAATTTTGTTTGCACCGAAAAATTTGTTTGCACTTTGCTTTAAAAGCGCCAAGCAGAAAATGTTCACAATTAATTTGTCATTTCGCAGTGCAAATATTTAACCTACCCTCCAACTATGGACAATGCGGATACCTGGATTCCGCAATTCTTGGAACTATGTGTGAGACCAAGTTTGCACCCGGCTCTGACCAAACCTTAACTGAATTTATGTTTGCTTGACTGAGTTTTTCATATAGAATTACATATCTATGGTTATATCCTGAGAGCAACGTTAAATATTAACAAAAGTTGAAAGCTTGCATATGCTGCATATGCTCCACTCTAATCCTTGACTTTTACCATATTTACCAAGGATTTGTTCACACACACACACATGTGTGTGTGTGCAAAGAGTTGAGCGTAAAAAGACGGTCCACAAATGCATTTATTCATGAGAGGTTTTTGTTAAAATTGCAGCTGGCAAAATGAAAAGCATCACTGCAAAAGATCCAGCGATTTGCCATGAGACATCCCAAATCCGTCCAACAGTATCTTGTCTTAATTGTATTACGGAGCAGGCAAGCAGAAAGAGCCAAAGCCAACAAAGCCTTGACAACAATTCAAATGAATTACCACTACAACAAAAGTAAAATATTGTTATTAGAGCCTTAAATTGCAGTAACCTGTTTCTCGAATAATCTAAGCCAAATAATTGAAACTTGTCCTGTAAGTCAATAAATCAAAACAATTGTTACTTTTAAATGCTTAACTTGTAAAATGCATTTGATCTGTCTTAATCATTGAGATTCAAAAGTAAATATTACACATAAAAAAATATATTTTATTTTATTTATTTATTTGTGACCCCACATTTTAAGTGTAATTCTTAAAACGCTCTGCAAAATTGAGAGCTAAGTCAAATTTATTTATTTTCGTGTGCATTTTTGAGCTGTAAGCCAAACAAGGATGTTAAGGAAAAAAACTGAAAGATTTATCAAATTTGTAGATTTTGCCAAGGCAAGTGCTGAGAGATACACATGCTTATGTATATTGTACAATAAATATGTGTTGCACATTAAACCGAACCAGGGGACAGCTGTAAGCCGACCAGGTCAGGACTTGAGGTCAGCAGGCAGCTGGAGCTGCTGTCAAAGATCCTTGCAGTCTGGGGTAAAAAGCCGAGTCGGGATAAGAAAAGACAAGGAAATACAAGAAAAGACAAGATATAAAACAAACAGACTAATAAGCCCTATCTGAGTGCCGGTCAAACTGACAACTGTCTCCGATACACCCGCTCAAACCCAACCTACAAAAAGTGCTTGGTTTTTCGGCAGATGCCGTCTTTACATATTTGCATATAAAGCTTTTGACTTTTGCTAGAGGATAAAAGAAAAATAAATGCCAAATAAAATAAATTTCACAAATGCGTGTGTGTGTGTGTGTGTTTGTGCGTGTGTATAAGGCAAATATGGTAACAGAATATACACGAGCTACATCCGGGACAGTCAGACAAAAGCCGCAGGCAAACAACAAAAGACCAACCGAGCAACCGACAAGCTGAGCCGCAGACTCCGAGACTTCGAGACCCTGTGGCAGCCAGGCAAGCTTAGTCTCCATAGGCATTTGATTATTCTAATATTTTGCAGACAAGTTGGCCAACAGACAGCTACACGAAGCAACTCCAAATGTGCATCTGAATCTGAATCTGACACTCTACTCCAGGTACAGGCACTGGCTACGTGACTATGACACGACCAATTAGTGTAGCATACTCAGTGTCGCTTGCTGTGCCTCGTTAGAAGCAAACACACACACACACACACACACACACACACAACCACACACACTCACATTTTGTGTGTGGTGCCATTGAAATTAAAGATTTAAACCACTTGCAAATCCTTTCAGTTGCAGCAAACTGCAAACTGCCAAATGCAGACTGCAAACTACCAACTACCAGCAAATGCCTGTTATTCAAAGCACACACACTCACTCGCACACACACACACTAGCACACACACACACTCACACACACACTTGTGAAGAGCCAAAGTTTGAGGTGTTGAATTCAACACATGCTTACGTTTTCAGATTAAGTGCATCACACATGCATACAAATTATAGGAAGCAGAATGCTGATGTTTTTTATTTGATGATTGTTTGACGTCCTTTTGACACGAGCACATTAAAAAGAAAACCAAAATAGGAAAAAGAGGTTTCTTTAAGGTTCTTTAAAAAAAAAAACAGTTCATAAACCTTTAAGATCTAGGTCTTATAGAAATACATTGGTTTCGAATAGAGAAAACATCAAAATATATTTCACTAAATTTAAACATTTTTAATAATGTCTCGAACTCGGTACTAAATTAGTGTTGGCTGACATATTTGTGGCTTAGTCCTGCTTTTCATGAAAAACAAAAATGATATAGTTGGAATTCAGAGAAGATGTACTTTATGCAGCAAATCAGATAAATTCTACGATTAATTTTAGTTAAGGGAATCGAAATTTAAAAATAAAAATATATTTAAACGTTAAGTTGGAAGTCCAACGACATTTTTCTACTTCTATCAAGCAGAATATACCTTTTGAACACCCTAATATAAATACATTTTACTACAACAATTTTGGCAAGATCAAAAAAAAAAAAACCCAAATAAAAGAAGTTATTGAGTCTAGTTAGCCTCAGTCGAGAGATGGAAGGCGACCAAACTTCAAAGTGAATAAAGTGGCAGGCAAAAAAAAAAGGTGCCAAAAAGGAAGGCTAAAAGTAAACAACCATTATGCACTCCACATAAGCGATGGCAAGTGAGACAGAGACAGAAGTGTTGTGGAGTGCTGCAGGAGCAGGAGACTTTGGGTAGTTGGACAGCCTGGAAACATTTTACTGCCAAATACACACCCCAACGCAGCTCCAGAAATATAAACAATTTCATAAGATATGCACAACAACAAGGTAAACGAGAAACGTTGAGAAATATCAGAATATATATGTATCTGTATATATGTATTTATGTGTATATATATGTAAAGTGTGGTAAGAAAGTGAAGGGAGGCAACGGCAGCCGCAGGGCAGGCAAAAGCAGCAGAGGCAACAACAACAACAACCGCAGCAGTAGCAAATAATGCAAAACAAACGGAAAACGTAACAAAATAAGACAGTGGCATGGGAACAGTGGCATGGGAACAGGGGGTGGCATGGGGCTCAGGCAGGGGCGACACCAAGCGACGAGACACATTGCCGCCAACGCAAATAAACCCCAAATAGTGGAGCAGCCGGGGAGTTGCAGAGAGGCGGAGTAGAAAACTGGCGACGTCGCTGGCCACTCGGCAACGTTTGACACTTGACGCAAGGACAACGTAAGGACAATGGCGACAGAGAAAAGCGAGAGAGGAAGATAACTCGTCGTGGAGGCTGTGAAATGCGCACAAGAAGCAATAATAAAAAAATACAAAAACATCTCACATAAATAAATATTTCAATTTTTATACAAAAAAGGTCCCATTTTTATATGTAACGCAGAGATAAAATATTGGGGCGGGCATAAACCAAATTAAATCCCCACGCTGAGAGATAAACACACACACACTCACCCTCACACACACACACCCACATACACACACACACACACACATACACTTACAGGGCGTAACAAAGTGCTGATAAAGCGAGAAACTGGCACGCGAAAAGCAGCTGCGGGTTGAATCCGCCGTAAATACTCGTAAAACGTATGTGGATCCGGAGCCAAACGACGGAGAAAAAATGTCGCACATAAATTTCTGTATTTTCAGTTTGTCAACGGCTGAAAAGGAAGCGAGTCAGCCGTGTGGAGGGGGTGTCCTTCGTATTGACTTTTGGCATATGCATCAACTTCTAATTTCGTAGTTGTGCCACAAATAGTCCAAAAGAACGGACAACATTGAAAAGCTTTTAATCGAGCAACACTTGCAAATAATTTATTATTCAGTAAAGAAGAAACTAGCTCAACGCAAAAGGAAACATTCTCAATAATCAATTCTATTAATACATCAGCACAAATTGAAAGCAAACAATTATTTAATGATGTTATAAAATTAAAAATGCTTCAAGATATAGCAGTTGAGTTTAAGCGCTGAGCAATCAACACATCAGGCGAAAACTGTAAATCGAGTGCCAGCTCGCGCACAAAAAGACAAGGATAGAGTGGTGCTGCTATTTTCGAACTCCTTCAAGACTCTTCGAGATCCAATAGCAATGTCCCTGCTTCTGTCTTACACATTCATAACCCTAGAAATGGTGCGTAACTGTTCGCACCTACGCATGCATGCTCATAACAGGCTGGGTTTTTCGTTTACCCGCGATGTTGTCGCAGCGAAGCGAATTGAAATAATGATCTGTGTGCGCTGCTCGACACGCGAACCCCTGCTAAATTTGCGACGCGTCGCTGCCTACGACTCTATGTGTTTATTGGTCAGTGGTTTAAGGTATTTTCTAGTTGAGCTCGCTCTCTCTCTCTCTCACTCTCGATTAAGGCATTCTACAAATGTATATTGTACTGCTCATATTTCTCCTCACTGCTCATTTGAACTCTGAACGCTACAAGATGTGTTTATTGCTCAGTGGCTTAAGGTATATTCCAGTTGAGCTCGCTCTCGCTCTCTCTCTCTCTCTCTCTCAAGACTTAGGCATTCTACAAATGTATATTGTACTGCTCCTTTTTCTCCTCACTGCTCATTTGAACTCTGAATGCTACAAGATGTGTTTATTGCTCATTGGTTTAAGGTATATTCTAGTTAAGCTAGCTCTCGCTCTCTCTCTCTCTCGATTTAGGCAATCTACAAATGTATATTGTACTGCTCCTATTTCTCCTCACTGCTCATTTAAACTGTGAATGCTACAAGATAATTACAACTCCACAGTTTAGATTTATGGTTAGCTCTGCTCATTTGAGCTAAGCGCCTGTTGTTTAATATTAATTGAGGGCCAATTAGCACGTCACATAAACAGCTTAAAACATCATGCAGAAACAGAGTTGAGCACACAACTGGCTACAGCTAAAACTAGTTGACCAAAAATACCGAATTACCTCATAATTGACTGACGAAGCTTTGCGAAGCATTTGTGCAATTTATTGTTGGAATGGGGTAATTGAGGGCCAGGGTTTGGAGGTAATGTATGCATTAATTGAACTGCAAACAATGTATGCATGAAAAAAAAAAATAAAAAATAAAAATAAAAACATGGCTTATAGCAGATTCTCTTGTTCCCAGCGCTCTATATGCTAATTTGAAAATATGCTAAGGACGAAATCGAATTCAGTTGCCTTATTTGGGGGCATGCAAATTCAGACTAGCTCCCACACTAAGCAAATATGCCAAAAAACAAAAATAGGAAAAAACCTGAGACAATAAGAATTTCAAACGAAAAATGCCCAAGGACACAAAATGAAAATTCAGGCGTCAGAATAATAGTTGCTGACTCCTGGCTCTCTCGGTTGGTCATAACCCATATGATCAATTCGCTTATAACAAAACATACCAGCAGAAGTGGCTGAGAGAAACCATATTGGTTATTCGGTTATTGGGGTATCACACACAGTGATAGTATCTAAATGTTGCAGCTGCATTTATGGAACCGGCAAGTTTGATTATGCAACAACTGCAACAACAAGTGCAGTTGCGGCTGCATGCAAACTACCCATCAAAATGCACGCCATGAGGCAGAAACAAAAACAACAACGGTGCAACGGGATAACCGCAACATGGTAAACATGAAACCGAAACTGTAACTAAAACTGCGAACTCGTCGTGGGTGTGTGTGTGTGTTTGTGTGTGTGTGTGTGTGTTGGTTGTGAGGCAACAAAATTGAAAGCATTACCAGCACTGCAAAAATTTGCATGCATATTTACAAACTTTTCGGGTGCAAAGTCAGCAATGCGTTGGGGTGGTGTGTGGAGGGGTGTTTGGAGGGGGAGGACTAGACAAAAACTCACTAAACTGATCAAAACTCAGGCAAGCGAATAGCGCACCAAACAGAAACACCCAACCATGCGCCTGTCGTGCCACATTTGCCACATTTGATGTTCGTTTTTGCAACTATTTGCAAATGCAAATTGCAAACATGCAACAGGGACATGTTGCGTAAATGTCAATGCTGCCACACACACACACACACACACACACAGAGACTGTCATGCAGTTGTGTGTGTTGCGCGTTCTCCTGTCCATGCAACCAATGATGAGCAGCGCCTCCAGCTGACAATGCAACTGGATCTGAAGAACACAAAGCGACTTCTGCCCAACTGATTGACATGGGAGTTGTTGAGCACTTTGTACAACAACTTGCCTCCCATGTCAGTATAGGGGGGCGTGGCAGCAGCAGCAGCAGCAGCAGCAACTGCTGTTTAGCAATGCATGAAAGGCATAGACGAAGATTGAGAAACAGGCAACGGCAAACGCTGCAGCAGCAGGAGCACATCAGACAGTGGATAAAAGCGAAATGCTGATGTTGACAGACAGCCCAAGGGCAGCAACGAGCACCGAAAGGAGGAGCTGATATTTCCTAGCTTTCATTTCAAACCAGCAATAAGCCAGTTCAGCGTTATATTTAATATATGATACTAAATATTGAGCAGGGCAAAAGTTATTGAAAAATTCCAAAACTCGGAATAGAAATATTTATGTCAGCAGATTAACTTTGGTCTACAATTTCTTCTGATTGACACACTTTTGACTTGCTTAAAACTTAACTTTCAAGTGATTGTTCCTATGACAGTCCGATCACAGGATCGATCTCCGATCCATGATACGGATATATTCCAAGTTTCGAGAAGATTGCTTTTAAGCTGAGGGATTTCTACAAAAGTATAGAAATTAAAATACCTTCTACAACTCCATGAACCCAAACGATTAAATTCTCGAAGCTTTTTTTTAATCGTTATGTGTTTTAGATAAGTACTTAATTATTTTTCATCAAAACTTTATTTTTATGCTGCATAAGTTTATAAAATAAGCCAAGATAAAAAAGAATTACTTTGCGCTTTACTAAATATGAATATTTATTGTGACCTCAAAAAAATGTTGCATATGCATAAAACTAATTAAGAAAATTTAACACAAAACAAAATGACTCTTTATTTCAGCATAAATTGTTTATTTAAAATAAAGCAACTTGGCATAAAAGTTTTTCAGGCATAAAATTATCTATTAAAAATCAGGATTAATGTGAATCCAGCACAAAAGTTGGTGACTCACTTCAAGTGTGGACTTTATAAGCCAGCAATGTTTGCGAGTCAATTAAAAACTGTTAGCTCCATTTTGCAAAATCATTTGAAAATATTAAGTAAACTCAAACTTATACGAAAATTACTTGACAACTTTTCTCAATTCCACCTGAACATTTTCCATTGAGAAAAATCGCAGCCAAACAGAAAAAAAAAAAAAAAAATTTAAGGTATGAAGAAAAAATGTTTCAGCATGATGTACGAAAAGAAAATCCGGTAAAAGCCACACACACACACACACACACAAAGAAAATCACATCCCAATTTGGAAAGTACCATGCACAAACAGAAAAGGAAAGAAAGAAGAGGCCAAAGAATGAGAGAAAGAGACGGAAGAGGGGTAGTAGCATGAGTAAGTGCAAATCGGAGGAGTACGTTAAATTTTGCTGACTTAACAACATACAAATGATGTAAATGAATGAGTACATGAGCAAGTGAATGAACACTCACTCACACACAAACACACACACACACACACACACACACACCCGCACACACACACAAAGACAAGCATGAATAAATGCATGAGCCGGGGAGATGAAAATGAAGTTCGCCAACTGATTTTAGCATGTAGAATGAAATGGTGAAAGCAGCTTACTCACGTTTGTGTAATCAGTGTGAAACCAGTGTTCGCAAAGAAGCCAGCGCCAAAAAAAAAAAAGAACCAAGAAACTTCTGCAGATTCCAATATACATAATGATATGAGGCACTCGAATACAACAGGAATCGGCTGAAGCAGCTGCTGCTGCCCCTGTTTCTGCTGCGGGGTTGCTTTCTGTCATCTCGGCGGAGACGGTGATGAAAATGCCTTGTGACATCACTGCAAGGAATACGTGTGTGTGTCGTGCCACGCCCACACTGCCACACGCCCGCACGCAAATACCTTTATCGTATGTCAACGTGTCAAAGCCAGAGTCAATTTGACTTGTGGTTGCCGTTGACATTTTTTCTCCTCCTGCTGCTGTTGCTACTGTTGCTACTTTGAATTTAGCCCTGGAGGTGTGAGTGGAATGGATTCCACATTTGTTGCCGCAAGCCGCAAGTTTGTTGCAGCTTTAAGCCAGCTGCCAACTATCAGCGCATCGAAACTTAGCCAATAGTAATTCTCGTACTTAAAGTTTTGAGCCAAGTCAAATGAGCCACTGCCGCAGGCATTAAAAACTACTTAAAGAGCAATTAAATGCCATGCAACCCAAAAACTCGGCAAAAACAAACCCAAACCGAAAGCCAATTCAATTGCATTTATCAACATGCTGCCAATTAGAGCGAGGCGAATGCGCCAATGTGCAACTTGCCCCACCAACCAACAAAAGAGCGCAAAGTCTGTACAAAATTATGACAGCAACTAACCTCTCAATTCGGGCCATTTCATTTACGACAATGCACTGCAAAAGTTTTTCTGTGCCACAAAAAACAAAAAAGAAAAAAAAACTGTGGCACAATCAGCAATTGACATTTGACTAGAAAGTTTGCAATGCGATTCAAGTTTGAGGACTTAGTAAGGATTTTCATTTGTTTTAATTTAAGCAAATTATTTTTAATTTAAGCAAATTTAAGCTTAACAGAAATAAGCTACTCGATGTGTTTTTTGATATGATTATTAATTACTTTATTCAATTTAATTTTACTAACAGTTGTGCACACCTGATTAAAACAAATAAATTGTATTACTAAGATAATTAACTGCAATTTAACTTATATTTAATGATAATAAGTAGCTGAATTATTATATTTTATATTCCATATAAAGTATTTCTTATAATACTCAGGCGCTTCTTAAGCACAGGGTATCCTCAAACCAAGCATTCAATTAAAAAATGAATATTTTCTTCTTCTTTTTTGTGCGGTGTTTCAACATTAACTATTTTTGTGGCTTGCCAGATGTTGAAAGTTGATTGCGCTCTAATGGCCAAGGCGTTGCACAAAGTTCTTACACACACACACACACACAGACATTTTTAATTATATAATGGTCGCTTCACATGCAGTTTTGTTATGTAAATGTGCCGCCTGGTTGTGGCAATGGTACTTGCCAAATATTTATGGCTGGGTCGTCCGCCTGCACTAAATTTTTTGAACGCAACTGCAAAGCGAAACTTTCCAATCATTATTGCATGCACACACACACACACACATAGACACACACACACACACACACACACTGACACAGTTGGCTAGGCACGTAATGGCCGCTGCGCCTTTGTGCAGTGATACGTGCAAGAGGCAAACAAAAGGCCACAGTGTGAAACGGAACAAAAGGCGTTAAAAATGCAAAAAAAAATAAACAAAACAAATAATAAAATAAAAAAAAACAATAAAGCAAAACCTGTAAAGTACTTAAAGTGCAGCATGAATAAGGACTCTGGGCGTTACCCATTAAATAACCCAAAGGACGAGAGCACAAAAAATGCATTGCCAGCAATTGCATTTCATTTAGTTTATTGTTTTTACCATGCAGTCGGAAGGAGGCGTGGCTGGCCAACGCCAATTTTATCAGATTTGCGCATATACATACATATATATACATATATAGCTTAAATGGAATTTCTTTAGCCAGCTCATTGACTTTTGAGCAATTAATGTGACCAAAACAAAAAGGAGGGTCACAAGTGGACACAGCGCTAATTGAAATTCCACAAAATACCAATAAAAGCAGCTGCAAAAAAAAAAAAATCGAATTCCACTGATGGAAGGCCGTGTCTATAGGAAATGGTTATCAATGCATCCGGCAACAGTGGTTTGCTTCCGCTCCCCACACACAAAAAGTGAGCAATGGTCTCCACAAAGCTGGCTCGTTGGCTCATTCAATGAGCGGACAGATTAGCCGCTCCTCCAGTCGCATAACGAGACGGGTCTAACGAAATAAGAAAAAAAAACAACAAAAAAAACAGTATAAAAAGTACAGCATGAAAATGGCCGAAAGCAAAGTCCGTAATGATGCGGAAGCTAACAAAAGGCCGATTCGATACAAAAGGAAGCGACGGGCGACAGTGGCCAACTATGGATGACGGCCAAGGACGAAGGACGAAGGTAGCGCTAGGGGGGGGGGCTCTCTCTCACAGAGTCAGTGGAAAAAGCATTCTAAAATTGCGGTCAATTGAAATGGCAATCAAGTTAGTGGCACGTCCTCGCCATGGCCAATATGCGCACAATAAAAGCCCTCACACACACACATAGGCGGGGGGAGATGGATGCCACGGGGTGTGGCAACAGCCATTTGCTGAAAGCTACACCACACATCAAGCCAATGGAATCAAAGCGAGCCATCACAAAGAGCGCAACGAGCCAAAATAATTACAATGGTCAAAACCGGCATTCGACTTTTAAGGGACTTAACGAAATGAAACTGAGCCAAATCACGCAGAGTTGACAAACATTTAAACAACAAAGGAAAGAAAAAGACTTTATTTTCCAGGAAAATTGTTTTTAATATAGAATAGTTTGCAAAAAAAATAATTTAATTCATTTATATTTAAAATTAACTTATCTACGAAATATGAAAATACTAAAGTAATTTTGTATATCGCTCGACTCTTTAAGCGAAAGGAAAATTGTAGAAAATTAAATAAAATGGTCAGTCGAGCGTTAACAGTACTTTAAATATTAATATCCTTGGGATTGTGAGAGAGGGACGGGGGGGATAGGAAGGTAGACACCACAAGCGACCTGAATTAAGCCAGACATTGTGGCGTGCCAGCCAAAAAAAACACAAAAATAAAAAGAAAATAAAAAAAATCGAGCAGAGGAAATGTGCAAAAAATAAGGAGAAAACTGTAAAGAAACAAAATAAACAGAGAGAAAAACGGAAAATCATTTGCGAGCTGGGCAAGCTGGAAAATCCAGTTCAACTTGACGCGCCTGTTTGTAAGTGGTAAATGCATTGCCTACTTTGAGGCGCCACAGCACAGCAGTTTTCAATTTAGTTCGGCCATCGGCTCTTATCGGTCCACAGAGTGACTGGCAATTTGTGCAGACAAACTGCAGACACCGCAGCAAACTTGCAACTTGCTGCAAAACTTACTTCAAATCAACGCCAATAACAACAAACTGCAGCAAACTTGCAGCACTTTACTCTAAGCTGGCAACAGGCCTAGACATGCCTCAAAACTTGCTGTTGTTGCTGTTGTTATTTCTGGTTTTTGTTCAGCTTTTTTACGGCATTTGTTGTTGCCAGCAGCGGCAATAGCAGATTTTCCGTTTGGCTTTCATTTGATGGCCTTTTAAAGCCATTTTAGCACGCTCTTCAGCAGTTGCAGTTGCAACTGTGAAAATACGCCGGAAGCTTTCCTCGCGCGGTTACCGCACTAAAAAATAAAACGAAAACAAAAAAAAAAAACAGAATAACAGGAAAGAATAGGAAAAATAAAATAGGAAACTGTGGAAAAACCGCAGAGTATTTTCGGTCATGTCGCTGCTGCTGCTGCTGCTGGTACTGGTGCTGCATCTCTGCGGCGACTGTGGCAAGCACTTTCTTCCTGCACCAATTCCTAAAGACCCCACCATTTGGTGGCGACACTAAACGTTTTTCACACATTTCGCTTGCAGTTTGTGTGCAGCATTTGTCGGTGTCTGTTCATGATTTATGTTGTCTCGCCCCCGTTCCCAAAAAAAAATGTAAGTGAAACTTGCAACCAGAAAGTCGCATAAAAAATGCACTTGTCTGTCAGCCTAGCCAACGCTTGAACTTGTTCCCGTTATGAACTGAGAATGGAAGGAAAATGGAAAATGGAAAACTAAAAAATACAGCGCACAACATGCAAAGTTGAAGTTTGTTTTTGCTCTTCTAACTGGTTGTTTATTTAGCCAACTACTTTTGGCTCAGTTCTTGTGTGAATTTCCATCTCTTCTCGACGTTATTTAAGTGAACCTAATGGCTCTGATATAGATCTATGTGTGTGTGTGTGTGTGTGTGAGTGTGTGTGTGAGTGTGTGTGTTATCAATAGCAACACAAATGCTCAATGAGTTTATTTGTTAGCATGTTTGTCTTTTTGGCCGAAATTGTTTTCTTTGGCTCGTCGCCTTGACTTGGTCAATTCAGTTAGCAAAAATTATCGACTGTTTGTTCGGTTCTTCAGAGTTTGCATGACTAAGGGCCACTCTACACACACCAAAACACACACGCACACCAACACACACACACACATATATATATATATATCCTTCCAGCTGATAAAGATAAGTGCAAGATAAGCAAATGTTTTGTTGGATCAACTTTGTGTAGTGTTTGCTGCTTCCTTGGACCCAACTGACTGCAATTTAGGTGCTTTGTGTGAAGTGTTTTCAGAGGATTAGAGATTGAACCTATTGAACCCATTGGTTTTCCTCAAGGTGATAAATATTAAATGGAATTATCTACTTATCTCTTTGTGGTGTGTAGTGCCCACAGCTTTTTATTGCTTAGAAAATGAAAGGATAGCATACAATATCCTTACTCATGTGTTAAATAACAGAAAATACTTTTACATGCGTTAAGTAATCCTCTAGAGCAAGTCTACTACAAGTCGAGACCTCTGATTTTACTTACCTAATAAGAGTAAGGCATTGAAAATTCATTACAATGTGCTGACAATAGTTAAGCTTACATTAAGCAAAATTGTGTTTAGTTGCAACCGCAATTTTCCTATTTAAAACTGAAAATACCTAAGCAAAAATATTTTCTTCTTATTTGCAGATGAGCTAAATCTAAATGAAGAGTAAATATGAAAAATACAAGGAAGATGCCTCAGGTAATTGCTGTAAAGATAAAACACTTAATACATATATGAAATCTGAGCAAATTAACAAACTTTACTAATTGATAGCACTTACACAAGATACCACATCAGCAAAAGCTGGTCAAGAAGAAAATACAATGAACAACATGGAAAATTATTAACCATAACAAGCTGTTAGGAATAAGGAAATGGAAATGGAAAAGGAGGAAAAGCAGTTGAAGCTTATGTTAAGCTTATTAATGGCAACAAATAGTTAAGTTCATTAGCAAAGTTGCAACAACAAAAATGCCAGGTAGTTTAACAACAACAACGACAACAATCAACTGCGTTTTGTTGTTGTTGTTGTTGTTGGAGTTGTTGGAGTTGTTGCTGTCGTTGCTGTTCCTGTGGCAGTTGTATTGAGTTAGCAGTTGGCAACTCTCGAGGCGTTGGCCATCAATCAAATCAACAAATGGCCAACTGTCTGCACAAAATTGTCACATGGCACTTGCCAAGAAAATGAAATGTAAATTAAAATGCACACACAAACATGGTCGTAACTTTGGCCAAGTGGAAGACCACAGAGCAGCAGCTGCCAGCTGCCAGCTGCCACTTGGCCGTTGCTTGTGGCGCCGCCGATGACATTATCACTGGGAGGCAAACAGCCGCACAGTCAACGAATCTGGCAACCAATCAAGCAGCGTGTGACATGCAACTGATGCATGCATGCGTGCCCCGCCAACTTCTGCTGCCTCTCATGCATTATAAAGCCACCGAACAGGTGGACAGGTAAACAGGAGCCGCAGGAACAACGCACAACCCGTTAAATGTCCAACTGCACTCAGAGCAAAAATGTGACCCTGAACTTAGTTGCAAGAAGTTGTTTTTTAATTTATTCTAAATTTATGCAAGTAAGATTACAATTTAAGGCTTAAGTTTCCATCTTTTAAAAATAATATAAGATAAAAATCAAATTAATATTTTATTTTTAATGAATATCTTTTATATATTAAAAAAAAAAACAATGATTTTAAGCAAGACAATTCCATACAATTTTCAAGTTCATTTGCCAAATTATTTATTAAGCTTTTAGCCATTCTAGTGGGACATATTTTTTTAGTGCAGTTGATGTTGCCCCATCGGGCAGGCTGACAACTCGGCAACTATTAGTCTAGTTTGTATTCAGGTTCGGTGCAGCTTGTTCATTTCACTGACTCTCGCACATTTGCCACACGAGAATCAAGTGACACAGTATACCACATAGAGGAGTGCCACATCAACTTCAACTGTCCCAGTCTGCCACATATAGTGGGGTGGGGGGGCATCCGTTACGGTCCTGCTTTTGGCGACACGTCAATGCTTTCATCATTTAATTAACTGGTTCGAGTGCCGTGCGAACGGGTTGTACTGCTCTGGGTCTGGGAGAGGTCTGCTCTGGACAACAGACTAGGACTACGTGCACCATGTCCTGCTTTGCGAAATTTGATGAAAATCAAATTTCAATATGCAAGCACAGTTGGAGCAAAGGAGGAAGCAAAGCGACTCCTTCGTTGCACACATTGCATGCCACTTGATTGATCGCTTGGGCTTGCTGCGGCTAAACGGGAAATTTAACTGTCACTCGACCAGTGCAACACAACAACAACACAACAACTGCAACCGTTTCACCGTTTCAGGTAATTGGCCTACACCTTAAGCACGTACTTAATAGTTGCACTGATAGATAGACTTGAGACGTGCTTGCAACAATATGACATGTGACTATGGAAATTGAATACCTGAAATAATAGTTAGTTCAATCACTCAATCAAAACTTCGACAACAAATTGAGCTGCACACAAATTAAAAGCTATTCAAGTTGTGTAACCTTATCTGGGTATTTCTAACTTGTTTAAGTTATGTCTGCCACATATTCTCCCTCCAGTCGACACCTAATTGCATTTGTTTATCAAAGAGAATACTTTTACACAATTTTCCACAATAAAATGTAGCTAAAACATATCTGCAAAGCTTTCCCCCATAAGCTCTAACAAATCGCATCAGTGTCTCTTGTGGCTTTGCTTTTCATTTTGGGGCAACAACAGCAGCAACAACTTGTAAAGCTGCAACGAATACTCGCGGCTATCAAATTAATAGATAAAAAGTTGCGGACTGTTGGAGGAGTTTGCGGCAAGGTTCTATTTGGGTTCCTATAATTTATCGCTGGAAATCAGAACAGCAAACAGAATTGTTTACTACTGAGTAAGAGACAGAAAAGAGAGAATATCCAAGCGTTTGTAGATTGAAAAGAAATTCAGCGAGATATTTGCGGTGATTTATGTATTATTTTCGACGTTATTTGAGTTTATATTTAAAACATTAGGGAACAAGAACAAAAATGGGGAAAAAAACACACACAGATAGATAAAAACTGTAAAACTGCACAATGGAAAAGAGCTGTGGAAAAATATCGAGGGAAATAGTTGGGGGTAACGAAGTTGAATTTAGCTAACAAACAACCAGCAAAACAGACCAACAGACAGACCAACAGACAGACCGACAGACAGACAGAAGAGATAGTCAGTAACGGTGAGACTGGGTGGGTGGGAGAAATAGATAAATTGCAAAGAGCAGACAGACAAATAAAGCGGAAATGTTAACGGCAACGAATGGCGGCAATGCAGCTGAGGGCAGCCATTTTGTAAAGTGTGTGTGTGTGTGTGTGTGTGTTTGTGCGTAGGGACTATAGTTTAGGATGATTTTCAGTTAGTACACACATATTTGAGGGTATTTTGTTACATGATTTCCGCTTAAGCACATATGTAAGCACCCAACCCAACCCCGGCAAACCCCCCCATCCTCCCCCCGCATCGCATTGAAATTTATGTTACAATTTATATTTTCGGACAACATTTCGGGGCAGTCGACCAATTTAAATTGACTGCCTGTCGAGAGTTACAACTGCAACTGCAACTGCAACTAGAGCACTCGCAATAAGATCACCAGATTCAAGTATTTTTTGGGCTAGGTCGAATGGGGCGTGGCACTGCTTACAGGCGCTATAATTGTTGACATTAATGCGTGGCAGAAAAGCACAGCATTGCAACTGGCAACTGGCAACTGGCAACTGGCAGCTTGAAACCGTATACAGTTACACATTGGACAAACGCTTGAAAAGTGTCCACACAGAAGATAGAGAGGCAGCTGAAAATAAAAGCAAAGAAGTGTCACTCACAATGGCACTGAAGTGGAGGCACTTGCTCGCACGCTCCCTCATCGAGTCCATCCAGCGCACACACACACACTCATACAGAAATATGAAGTGTATATGTGTTGTAGTTTACACAGCAATTGGCAACAGGCAACTGGCAACTGGCAGCATCTCTCAAGGGTCATCTTTAAGAGACCTTTTTGGAAATTTAAGATATTTTCGTTAATATTCATAAGAGATTAGAATCAATTAACTGAAATAAGTTTTACACTCCAAGTTGTGCTAGTCTCTTGAGTATATATATATAATAATTTATATAGTACCCAAAAAGAACTGAATTTAATACCAAATTCAAATGGCTTTTCAGCGCCAAGAGTTAAGCTGAAACTGCGAAGAAAGAAGATAATTTGTTTTATATTTTTTTTTTGTTATTATTTCAATTTTCTGTTTTGTTTTTTGGTTGGTTGGTTTGTTGTGTTTTCTAGTGCCGCTGGGCACAAGAATAACAATTAATTCCGGATAAACACACTTCCTAATTAAAAAATTCCTCTTGCAGCATGATGAGCTGAGTCAGCACAAAAACAAGCCAGACCCAAATGAAATTAAGTGAAAGCAAATATACAAAAAGCCGGACAAGGGAACAGCTTACAAAACTGACAGCCCAGTCAAAAAGAAACATACTCACACTACAAATTGAACAAATTAAGAAAGCGAAGCAAAAATGTGTCGGAAAAATGGAAGAAGAACTTTTGGACAAGCGCATCAAATGCGAAAATTCTATGAAATGTTGAAAGGTTTAGGACAAAGCAGGGACAGCAGGAGCAGGAGCAGGAGGAGCAGGAGGAGCAGTAGCAGAGGCACTTTGTCAGTTAATGCAACACATAGCGTATACGTAATGCGATTTCAATGGTTTTGCAACATGTTGCAGGCTGCTTTCAATTTTCCCTCAAAGGCCAAAAATTTAATCATCTTTTACTAAGCTGATTAGGGTCGCGCTTGCAAGCAACCCTCTCCCCACATACCGACCTCCCTCCCTCCGTTCCTCTCTCGGTCTATCTATCCCTTTGGGTTCCTTCGCTTTACGCACTAATTTCATCTTGTTTTTTTTTTCTCAACATTTCCGTGAAAGTAATTTATTGTTTGTAGCGTAATTAACCCGCTTCGTAGTCGCAATTTTTTGGCTCCTAGTTGCGGCCGCCTAATGACGTTATTTACATTATATTTAGCATTCTTGGTAACCCAGTGGGGTAGCATCATCGAAAATATACCCTAATTTTGTTTACAACAGTTCTTCTTTAATGAACAAAATACAACACAATTTTAGACATCTTCTTAGAGAGATATATAATATGTATATATATATATTGAACTGGAGCTAACTTTTATACATTTTGCATGCCTACATTATACAGGGTATGTGCTGGTCAAGCATTGTCAGCTAAAGCCTTCATTTCTTATCGTGTTCCAGCCCCTTTGGCAGGAGTAGAAAAAAAAAATACAGCTCTTTTTCATTTGGGTGATTTAAGTCTTATCTGCGTGTAAAGTCGCCAACGTAATTAGTTTCATTTCGGCTAAACTGTGTCTGTGTATAAGTCCAACCCGACAGCGACAGCTACCTACCCTTCCCCCCCAAATTACCCTTCCAGTGCTGGCAACCTGAGCAAAGCTGATCTTTTTTCGCTTACACTTCACAAATTGTGCTCAACTTGGCCGCGCTGAGAGGGTTATGAAAGGAGGAGAGGTGGGTGCGGACCGAGCAACTGGCAGCTGGCAGTTGGCAACTGGCAAATGTCAGCTTAGCTCCCTCACCTGCTCCTGGCTCCTGCCTCCTGCCTGCGTCCCTTTATCGCTTGCGCTGGCAAAGTGAAATGACAGGCAAATTAAACTTGAGTGGATGACAGGCAACAGACAATTTATCAGATATGCCCCAAAATGGATATAAACATTTATACATAAATTTAAAAGTACACGATAAAGGCATCGAAATAATTGCAGTCTTAGGTTCAGAAAATTGGATACATTTTGTGAAAAACTCCGCTAAATTAACTTTAAAAAAAATTAAAACATTTACTCGTATTGTAAGGTGTCACAACTCTACCAACTAAGTAGCAATTTATTAAATTTTTTATTATTTTCAGGTCATTTATTCGAAACCGGAACAGTTGTTTGTGCTCCGCTTTTTTTCTATTTTGGTCAAGCATATCAAAAAAATATATCGTTCCATTCCCTTCAGTAATGGCCAGTAATGGGTGCAGACGTAAGCCAAGCATCAAGCCCCTGAAGTTGGATATGCGCACCATTCGGCAGCCGACCATTGTCAGCGTCAATGCCAAGGATGCCACCAAAGATAACGACAAGGACAAGGATAAGGAAAGAAAATTAAAATCGTTGAAGCCAAAGCCAAGTGCCAATCTAAAACAGAACAGCAAACGTCCCGAAGTTACTGAACCGGTGCGTGCAACACGTCCAACACAATCGTCAGCATCAGTTGCAGTGCAACCCAGTGCAGCTAAAGCCCCATCCACTGAGCACAACGGGATTCTATCCAGGCACTTGGAGATGGCCCAACCTATCAGGCAGACACGCAAGCCTAGGCTCGATGGCGCTGTGTCCAAGATCAGGGCTGACGAATCACTTACCACCAGCAAACAACTGAAGGAGACCAAATTACCGGACAAAGCGCATAATGCTGCACAGCGTCCGATTCCAAATAAATATCAAAGTTATAATTCAAAAGTCTTCTTCGATAAGTATCTGAAATTTGCCTACGATCTGAGCAAGCCGGATGGTGTGCGGCAGCTGGAGGCACATTTCTTTCCCGCGGAACACAATCGAATCAAAAATAATGGGATTAAGAGCGATTCGGGGGATTCATCAGAATGGCTCCAGATGAATTAATGACAGGAATGAACATGCACGCCGGACACCGTTCATCAAATGATGCAGCAATCCAAATTATATGAAAATGTGTACAAAAAAAAAAAAATAGGACGTTTCAAAAAGTTAATTTAATATTTTTCTTTTCAAAATTTTGTTGTTTTTAATTTCTAAAATTAAATAAAAATATTTGTAAATTAAATACCGTGCTATGCAGTCAGCAGGAGATAAAGTTGATTTACTCGATTTATTATTTGATGACCTCTAATAATTAAAAAGCTGACGCAATTATTCTATTAAAAATAAAAAATCAGTGTAGAAAAAAAATATATTTCTGCCATATTGATATTTCCAACTATAATTTTGACAATGAAAAATAAATACTTTTCGCGAAACGGTAAGTTTTTCATTTTATTTTAAATTTTAATTAAATTTTTGTTTTTTTTTATAATTGCATTTTAAAAAATTAAAAAGTTTAAAAGTTTTAGTTAAATTCATATGTTTACTTTTCATATGATTTAATTTTCAGATGGTTCCATTTTAGTACCCATTCAGTTGCCAGAGAATTCCAGCTAATAACCTTGTGGGTTACTCACGAGTAGGCCAAGGCCTAATGAGTGTTAATAGCAACACCCACACACAACAAGAGGAAACACTTTAGCGCACAATTTAAATAAAATTTATTGTTTAGCTGTGCTTACACTCTACATGCAAATGCATTATCCTTATTACACACACACACACACACACACACAAACAGAGCCACACCCAAATAGCTAAGCCGCAAGCTCATTCTGGGAAAGGCAGAGAGCAGCAGACAAAAGCAACGCATTTGGGGCATTGTAAATCATAATCAAAACAATAGAACAAATGAACAAATGAAGCTAATGTTGTTCACGGAAACAACAGCAAC
The DNA here is from genome assembly GCA_035042185.1 of Drosophila kambysellisi. Taxonomy (NCBI): domain Eukaryota; kingdom Metazoa; phylum Arthropoda; class Insecta; order Diptera; family Drosophilidae; genus Drosophila; species Drosophila kambysellisi. The sequence continues at coordinate 4,655,541 of JAWNLS010000720.1, forward strand.
ATACATATACACATATTCTGTGTGGGTGTGTGTGTGTGTGTGTGTGTGTGTGTGTGTGTGTGTGTGTGTGTGTGTGTGTGTGTGTGTGTGGTTGCATGCGTTCATGTGGTGGCAGCAACTTGCCAGCAACGTGGAAATAACAAACTTTAAAATACACAACAAATTAAAACCATAAATTTAAATAATTTAACAAACGAACTTTCAAAAACTAATTCTAAAAAAGTAAATCGCTAATAATTAATTTATATTGAAATGCTTAAGTTATCACTTAGTTAGCAGTTTAAACTGTAAATAGATTTTATCGGTTATATAAACTTCTTTAGAACTATTAGAGGAAACTAAAATTAAAATTAAACTAAATATAAATATTAAATTATAAAAAGTTTGCTCTGAATAAACAGTTATTCATAATGTTGCTCCTTATATAATTTTAGCTTTTTTTAGATAATTCCTTCATGGTAAACTTGGCGATTTTCGATGGAAACCTTGTCGTTAACTAGGCTAATCAGGGTTTATATATACATATATATATATAAATATATATATATATATATATAAATATATGGAGCTGACCTCCCATTGTAAGTATAAATTCACATTGCTCGCTTTTTCATATTATTTATTTAAAGTGTATACGAAAATAATTAAAAATGTATATGATTTAATACGAATAAAGTGACATTTATAAAGTTTTTGCCATTTTTGAATATATTCGGAACAATGGCGCCCAATTATAATAAATTGATTTACGCCGCATTGCCAGTAATAACAAAATTATTGACAATTGAGTGCAACGGCTGCCACTGCGGCAAATAACTGAGTCAATGTCACAATGCGACCGAATGTTGCAACGAACGTGCTCAATGAAATCCAAACAATGTGCAATTCAATTCAATTCAATTAATATACAAATCAATAACATAAACAAACAAATAAATATATATTTATATATATATATATATATAGTATTTATATACGGTTAATTTGAATATATTTACAACGCTGTATGTAGCTGGTTGACATCGGGTCAGATCTATTTATTGGAGTATTTGGTCCCCTTCAACCAGCTGTAGCAGTGGTTGATGCCAACAATTGTGTTACGAAAAAGTGTAATCAACTAAGGTTAACAGAAAAATAAGTTTATTTGTGTAATTCGGATAAATATGTGAGTAATTTACAATCAATCTGTCTTCTGCAGGCAATAAGCAATGGCTACGTCGAAGACCCGATGGAGGGATGTTCCTGCCGTAAATTGTTGCCCCAACCAATCTGGTTTTGAAAATCTAAAAGTAAGCCCAGAAATTGGTTTTGAAAAAAAATTCCTTGCTCAAGAGCTCAAGGATTTTAAATTACTTATTTATTTATTTTTTTATTTATTGTCAACTAAAATCAATGGACACAAAAAATACAACAAAAAAAAATTTGAATTTGAAATTTAAAATAAAATTCAAATTATAAATAATTTAAATTATAAATAAAATACTAAAATATTTATAAGATTTATGAAAAATACAAATTTTTTGTTTCAATATTTAATTCTACAGTTAAAAATGATGTTTTCAACTTTCTGCAAACCTCCTAACTACCATGCTTTACTACACTTCCATATACCCTTTCAAGATATAATTAGGTGTATGAAATTTAATTTTTGTCAGTCATATTATCTAAATGGATACTATATAAATAATATTCTGAAACAATAAAATGTGCCTGATTAAATAACAAGCAAACAGATACTATTGGAGGAATGTAGCAAAAAAAACTCCAGTAAACCAAAACATAAGTAACTGAATTAACTCAAACTAATGCCACATTAGTTTGATCGAGTGCTTTAGATATTTACAGCTTATATATATACATATTATATTTACATATTTTCATATATATTTATTAGTACATACATATGTGCGTGGCTTATATGCAAATATTTGATGTGCAGTCCATAAACACTTGAAGGAGAATTTAGCCAAACATTGTGCATTATTGACTGGACTGGACTGGATGTGAGCCATGTTTGAAAGCGGATAAGTCAAACAAAACGAATTTAATTAATTTGATGCCCGTTGGGTGGTGAAATTGCGATTGGCAACTGAGATTTGCAACTGAATGCGATAACTAGTTTACAAACTGTGTGCACTAATCAACTCAAATAAAATTGCCATTAAAGTTATTGGCTTAAATCAAGTGATTCGCAAATATGCCCCCAAAATAACCCGCAAACAACAATTAGCGAATCAAACTGAACTGAAGATGGTCAGTCCATCGAATGAAGCCAAATACACAGGATAAACACTGTACTTTAATTATAAATGGAATAATCCAATTCGAACTGAAAAGCTGATGTCATTTGAATTGAGCGAAACAAAGTTGACTGAAAGCAGCATTAAATTATTCACTTATTCGAATTCATCGAATTCACCTCAAAGATCAAATTGCAATTGAATTCTAAATGGGCAGCATTTAATGAAGCTGCAGCAAAATGGAGCAGAAACAGAAAATCATTCGAACAGCTGCGAATATACAAAAAAAAAAAAAATGGAAATTCTCTCTTTTTCCGTAGCAAACGAAATTCAATTTAATGTAGATTTACATGCAGCCAAAAGCGTTGCATGTTTTTTCTTCTCTTTTTTTTTTTTGTTTTTTTTATTTTGGTCTTATTGAATGCGAACGGTTGACAAATCACCGCAAAGAACACGCAGGGCACAGGACACGACGCACAGGAACTGCCGGCGGCTGTGTCATGAAATGAAATCGACATGAAACCAACGTGACCAACGTCATTAATTATCGCCAGCTACGTTCTGCACAGCTAATTACGACACGGTCATGTCCTGCCCAGGACGAAAGAGGGGACCGTACACAGTAGAGGGCTCGCTGCCTGACAGCGAGTTGCAAAGTGGCACGGGGCTGCTGCTGCTGCTGACGGTCGTTACTCAACATGATGGTGCATAATTTGCATTTGGCCACGTTTTAAAAGTGCGCGGCTGGCCGCAAATATAATTTGCAATCTTGGCACAGTGGAAACGGTACAGTGAAGCCAGGCTAATTGTCATCAGCAAGCTGCACAAAAAAAAAAGAAAAAATAAATTATGTTATCGACTAATTGAATACGCTTTGCGGGTAGAAACAACATTTAACGCCTGCTTTTGCAAAGCATTCTTATTCATAGAATTCTTGATCAGAATCAATATCCAAGTTGATCTAGCCATATTCGTCTGTTAGTCCGTCTGTCTACCTGTCCTTATGTCTCTTATAGACGCAAGAGCTACAAAATGTCTTGCATACAAAATATATTTTATTTTATCGATGACTCCACCTGCTTAGCGAATATCGATAAAAATCGATTTCCGATAGCAATAAAAGCCTGAGCATTAAAGTTATACTCTTCCAATTTGTGCGTGAAATTTCCTTAACATATTATTGTTCAACTTTTAAAAGTGTAATTTGGCAGTTCAACTAAAATACATGTGTTTAACAACTGAGTTCAGGGTATCTTTTAGTGGAGCTCTCTCGACTATTACATTTTAATTTGCTTTCATCAAATTATATTTTGTTCCCTTGCACTTTGGCTCTGTTTGGCTTTTATTATCAGCTGTTTTGTCCTTCATTCACACTATTCTCTAAAATATGGCTTCCACCCCCTTTGCACTTGCGTTTGATTGCTTAATTTATATTTATTTTTAATATCGAGTTAACACAATAGCTTTGGTTGAAGAGACAACCATATCTAGCTATAAAGCTAAATGAAAATAGGTATTTTTATAGTTTTTGCTACAACTTATCTTCAATTAAATTGATCTGTTTTTTGCGAAAATTCTTAGTAAAAAACCCTTTTTTAAAAGCAATTTTTAAATATACTTACAAATGATTTCTTCGCTGCCCAGAGCAGAAGAACACTCTCAATTTGGCAACGGAATGACACAATGTATTGGCCCTGGTCGTTTATACGTAGTTCATACATTTAACAACATTTGTAACCGCTAACTGCCGACTGAGTCTGAGTTATGTCCCTGACAATTTTGGGGATTGCATTGTGTTTGGAAGTCCCATGCATGTTGCTGAAGTAAACTTGACGAAAAGCTGAGATGAAGATAAAATGAAAATGAAAATGAAGATGAAACATGAAAGACGAAAGACGAAAGGCGCAAGACGCAGTTCGTAAGACGGAGTGTGGCATGCAACACAAATGATTGTTGGTGGGGAGGGTGCTGACCGCACATTCATTTCGTCATTTTACAAACAAGTCGGTGCAAAAGATAAGTAGTGGCAAGTACGAACTTAAGCCACTGAAGCGAAAGATATACAACAGCAGCAGCAGCAGCAGCAGCAACACAAATATCAGCAAACACCAATAACAACAATAACAACAATAACAGCAACATGGCTCCATTGTGAAAAAGCGACCGCAAGGACAGCATTACAAAGGACATCGCCACACAATTCCTTTGCGGCCAGTGGCAAAGCTGTCGGATGGTGTGGGAGGGGGGGGCTGCAGTGTTGCAGGGACAGCACATCGGAGGAGCTGCGGTTATGACAATATGACGAAAATAGGATTTTCAACGCTAAGCTGTCGCGTCCTTGATTCCCTTTTGGCAGTGGTCCACTATGCAAGTGTTTGCAACTCTGTCGTCCTCCGAAGTGCAAGCTTATAAATAAAATTTGCAAATAAAAGCTTTGAAGTAAACAATCCCCTAAAAGCACTCCCCGATTGATTGATTGACAGTCAGCAGTTTATAAATACTCATTCATTAAGTAAATCTAATCAAAAATAATTATAAAAAATAGTTTTTGAAATTATATCTTATAACAAGAAATCCAATAAATATGTAAACACAATAAGGCTTTTAAAAGTTAATAATAATAATCTAATATGTCTTTTTTCTTTTCTTGTATTATTTTTTGCTGAAATCAAATTGAAAAGTAAGCAATAAATATGGTTACTTCTCATATCCAGGCACTTAACCTGCTTGGGATGCAGGGTTATTGTATTTAATTTATGGACGTGGTAATTTTATGACATTTAAAAGGCTCAGATGTTTAGATTTCACATGGCACCGTAGCATATAAGTTATGAAAGGACTCCAAAAGGACTCAAATCTGTGCCGAGTCCAAAAGCTAAGGCACCGTGGAAATGCAGCCCAGGTGAGCTGGTATTTTTGAGCTGGTGGCCCTAATAATATGGCCAATATTTCTTTTGCTGACAAGAGCCAAAAAAAAAAAATATATATATATATATGTATATATATATTCCTTTGCGCTCCTGCTGAGAGGCTGAGCATGTGGCTGAGAGTGGAACTGAATCTAAATCTGAATCTGAGCCTGCGACTGTCGTTGCTATTGGACCGATGGCGGAAATACGCTTCACGTTTTACTGAATTCGAAATTTGAAAATTATTCATGAGCATGTGGAAATTAAATTCAGGTCCACACAAAAGAGATTTATACGTCTGCCATCCTCTCAATCTATGCGAAATGAAATTTAAGGGCAAACACACAACTACAGAGATAACCAGATTGTGCTGTCATCTAAGATAAATCTCGAATGCTAAATACCCTTTTTTACAAAAAATCCGAAATAAAATCTGCCAAAAGAGAAATCGAGGGTTTTTAATGGAATAGCCAGACTGTAGACTAAGAAGTCACCTAGCCAAGCTAGGTATAATCAGTAGCGGACTCTGCAGGTTCTGTGAAGGCGAGAAGGAATCCTCAATGCACATCCTAGCAGAGTGTGTAGCCCTAGCAAGGCAAAGAAGCAACATCCTAGGGATGCATGTAATGATGAGCAATGACATAGTAGCCCTCAACCCAATAAAAATTCAAGCATTCGTGCAAGAGCTTAATGGAGGAGCTTTAAGCCCAGAAGGGGGCACAATAGACCCATCAGGTCGCAGTGCACACACCCCCTAACCTAATAATATAATGGAATAGCCACACTTCTAATAGTTTTGAAATGGTGAAAATGTATTCATCGATGCGTTGCACTTCAAGTGACCAAAAGGTTATATCCTCAGTAAGGGTAGTAGAACAATAATAAAAAAAATACCAAATGCCCATTTTAGACAAGAGAAGAGGTGGAAGGTTGAACCAAGCCATTTATCTGCCTGAAGCGCCGGCAACGTTGTCTTCATCATCGTCATGAGATTCGTTGTGTTTTTTTCCATTCTGTTTTTTTTTTTTGTATTTTTGCCAACTTATCGCAAGTTTTCCATTATAAAACAAGTAAGAACGCTGTAGTCGAGTGAGCTCGACTACCATATACCCTGACCCAGCGTTAAATGCATTATAGGTTTATCGGTTTTGTGGGCTGGAGTGGGCGTGGCCCGATATTAGTAATATACCTTCTAAGTTTGGTAACTCTAGCTCTTGAATTGCGGGAGATAGAGGCATTTATCGTTTTTTGTGGGCGGGAGTGGGCGTGGTCCAAAATTTTTTTTCCACATTTATGAAGGGTGTTACTAGCAATACACCTTTAAAATTTGGTGACTTAAGTTTTCAAATTGCGCGAGATATATGGGTTTATCGATTTACACCAACAGGTGTATCGGTTTAGGTAGTTGGAGTGGGCGTGGCCATCCAATTTTTTTTTCGATCTTTGGGGGAGTTACCCAGTAACATACCTGCAAAATTTTGCGACTCTAGCTTGCAAATTACGGCAGATATGCGCATTTTAAATTTCTAGGGCCGAAGTTCCTGGGGGCGGCGGATATGGGCGTGGTCCAAAAATTGGTATGCCAATCTTTGGAGGAGGTTACCAGCAAATTAGCTTTAAAGTTTGGTTACTCTATCTTTAAAATGTTCGGAGATATACGGAGTTATCGATTTACAATCGGAATTGTCGATTATAGGCGCAGGTGTGGGCGTGGCACCACAAATTTGTTATCGGTTGTTAAAGGTGACTACCAGTAATATACCTACCAAATTTGACGTTCCCTACTCAAAAACTGCGGAAGATATAGCCATTTGAAAATTTTAGGGGCGGGGGTGATGGGGGCGTCGGAGGTGGGCGTGGCACATGCCGATCTTTCAAGGACCTCGCCAACAACCTACCAACCAAAATTGGTGACTGTATCCATTAAATTGTGAGAGATATGTGGAATTTACTGCTATCGGAAATCTAAATGTATCGATAATTCAGAAAAACTGAGGCAGTTATCGAAAAAATAACGCGAACTTGATCTGCGCCTGGTATACGAGATCTTATATTCCAAATTTGAAGTCTCTAGCTCTTATAGTCTCTGAGATCCGCGTGTTCATACAGACGGACAGACGGACAGACGGACAGACGGACAGACAGACGGACAGGGCTAGATCGACTCGGCTATTGATCCTGATCAAGAATATATATACTTTATGGGGTCGGAGATGCTTCCTTCTGCCTGTTACATACATTTGCACAAAACCATTATACCCTTTTTTCCCATTTTTAATGGGATCAGGGTATAATTAGGTCAGCTGCAAAAATAACTCAACTCAACTGAACTATTTTAGAAGACGCTTCCTTTATTTTTATACTATTATACCAAAAAGGTAAAATAGTATATTGGTTTTGTGCAATGTCCGTCATGCTGTCCGTCCGTCTGTCCGTCCGTCCGTCTGTCCGTCCGTCCGTCTGTCCGTCTGTCCGTCCGTATGACACCCTTAGAGATAGAGACTTGAAACTTGGAACGTAATACTGGAAAGTACCCTCAATAGTTAAAGTGTCTTGGGTTTGGACCTACGTCCACTAGGGAGCTAGAAAATCGCGAAAATCGATTTTAGCAAATCGATAAGTCCACATATCTCTTACAATTTAATGGATACAGTTACCAATTTTGGTTGGTAGGTTGTTGGCGAGGTCCTTGAAAGATTGGCAAGTGCCACGCCCACCTCCGACGCCCCCATCACTTAAGTCACCAAATTTTAGAGGTATATTGCTAGTAACACCTTTCATAAATGTGTACAAAAAATTAAGGACCACGCCCACTCCCGCCCACAAAAAACGATAAATGCCTGTATCTCCCGCAATTTAAGAGCTACAGTTTCCAAACTTAGAAGGTATATTACTAAGATCGAACTCCTAAATTTTTTGGGCCACGCCCACACCCACCCCCAAAACCGATAAACGCCTATATCCCCCGCAATTCAAGTATTTCTTAACTGTTTACAAATTAAGGTATAATAGTATTTCGCTGTCGGTTACGTCCGACTGCAACGTTCTATCTTGTTTTTTTTCTGCTGCGGTCGCCGGGGCAAATATTTAGTTGGACGACGACGGCGTCGGCGGCGGCCGTTGGCATAAAATGGAAAAAATGCTAATTTGTCAGTTTTAGGGGCTGACATTGGTCAGCAGCAGCCCAGCAGCCCAGCAGCCCAGTCAGTCAGTCAGTCAGTTCTCTACACCAGCTCTTGGGCCGAAGATACTGCTGCCGTTTCGTTGTCATAAAAATTGTTTCCATTACATTATGCTGATTTGGTACATTTATTCAGCCGACCGCTTCGCATTTTCTAGTTTGGCCTTCTTGAAGGCAACTTAATTTCAATTTTTTTTTTCTTTTATTTTTTTTTTTTCTTTTTGCCTTTTTCTTTGTTGGTTGCCTGGTTGCCTGCTGCTGACATGGGTGTCTAGTTGTTTGACCAAAATCCAATTTCTATTTGCGCATATCTCTACAAAGTTTATTTTGCAACAGGGCACAAAATTTTGTTCTGTCGGCCTCCCCAGAAAATATTTTTGGAGCCACCTGCGAGTACATGAAATATTTTTATTTGTTGTGTACAAATGGGTTTTAGGGCTTAACAGCAATCATATTTTTTTTTTTATTTAATTTTTTTTTTTTTTTATGCTGCACACAGCTTTTTTATAATCGAGATTTGAGATAAGTTGATTGGAAATTATATGCAATTCGTTTGCGGTTTGTTTTGTTCAAGCTCAAAAGTGATAAGTGTAAATCAATGCAATCTACACTTATTGATCATCAAAAACATATATAAGAATAGTATTTTATTGAGCATCTTGCTCAAGTGACACTTTTTATAGTCCGCCTGCGACTTAAAATTGTATCCTGTCAACCTTTTGTTTAAATATAATAAAGTATTCCAGTCATTGCTGGCCAAAATACAGTTTATCGATGCTTTTCAAGCAAAACACTTTCTTGATTTTGTGTAGTCAATTGGATGACATGTTTCCATAAAAAAATATCTGAAACCACATTGCTGTGCAACCTGATAACAATGTTAATGAGTCATTCAGTTTTGTTCTTGAAAGTTAAACATCATAGAATAATTACTTAACAAAATTAAAGTATATGCTATCATAAATTATAATAGCGTAATAGCTATGGAAAATCTTGTAAAAACGAAAATAGAGTTTCTAAAATTTATTTAAGCTAAGATATTTAATTACAACAAATATAAAGAGAATCCCGAATAATAACCGGATACATATCTCAGATCCTGCTTGGTCTACACACTCATAGAATTTTCAAATTGTTGGAACAAGTATAAGCCCAAGGTTCAATAAGATGTGTCGTTGATTTAAAGGACATGTCCTCTTTAAGCACGCATTGATACGATGCAGACAAAAACATAGCCGCTGGCAAAATTAAAGTTTGCCATTGTCTTGCCCCAAAACTAACAAAGTCACAGTGTGCACCAGCAACAAATAACAGCGACCAACAACAACAACTGGCAGTTGACACCCGCGACATGAGGCTGCAACAATTACAACAACGAGCAACAACACGAGCAGTGGGAGGCGAGAAATAAAAAAAAGTAGCAACTGTCACTTTACGCTGATTGCATCAATTGAAGCTCCACTGTGGCGCACGTCCATTCATCATCCGGTTGCTTCATCAACATGATGACATGACAGCAGCATCGTCGGTGACGGCGGCGGTGGTTGAGACAACATCGAAACCCCTGCCTCACCCCCAACCCCACACCTCCCGTCCGCAGTTAGTTGTGGATCTCGTGCTACGCATGGCCAAACTAAGCCATTGCTTCCCAAACTACCAAAAAATTACCCAAAAAAAAAAAAAACAACTTTTCAACTTCATTTTGGTGTGTGTGTGTGTGTGTGTGTGTGTGTGTTTTTGTGTGTGTGTGTGTGTTCAGAGCCTGAAAAATAACGAATTCTTGCGCAAGCACAGAGAGAACTAAACGAATTTCGAAAATAAAATTACAACTTTGTCCAGGATCCTAAGGATGCTAACGAAATTGCTCATCGGCTGCTGCCTCAGCCTCAGCCTCAGCTGGTTAAAAGAATTTTCGCTCCCTGTGCACCCAAAAATTAGTGCACAAAATTGTCGACGGCGGGTCGCGCACGGCTTAGCTGAAATACGGCCAAATACTGTCTGGCTGATTGTTCAGACTGTGCTCTGGGTGTGGATGGGTGTGAGAACTGGGATTCGATTGGTATTCGTCTTTGTCTAGAGCAAAGTCCATGTGGTCAGGCTGCATGGCGTTCATTAGACTTCTTGCAAGTTGGCCAAACAATTGGCCAAACGCCGATTGCCCATTTTGCAGTGCTTTTAGCCACGCGAATTCAGTAATGAAAATCAATTTTCTTTCGCCTGGCTTTTTAGCTGGGCAGCAGCTTAATTGCTTTCATTTTGGATCTCTGACTACGAAGCGCACTCAACGCCCTCAACACATTTCAATATGATGTTGATTTTTAAGGCATCACATTGCAAGAGGATGCATATACATATATATACTATATATATGTGTGTGTGTGCGGGTGGAGTGGGGGTGGTAGCTGCTGGCTGATGGCTCCAAGAAATTTTCCAGTGCACTTCACTTGGCAAACAATGATGCAAGAAATTGATTTTCAACAAGCTCAAGTAGCGTCCCGGAGTTGAAGCGGGTGGGGGGAGGGTTATCATTTGAGGATTGTGCGGCACTTGAAGACTAGCTTTTTCCAAAGCATCCAACTGCCCCCTGCCCTTGCCATCCACACGGTCGTTACATGATGAAAATGTCTAAGACAATTGCTTTGGCCAAAGTGCGAGAAATAGATAAAATTAGTGATGGGCCAGCACCCACATCCCAGTTGTCCAACACATCCCCGCTTGCACAAAGTGCTGTCAATTCAGCGAGGAGGAGATGCTTGGGCAGATATGGGCGGGGTCAGGCAGGGTATAAGTTGAAAGTCCCCGCCTTTTGTGATCATTTGCAGCAAGTGCACAAGAAATGCCTCAAGCAGCAATTTCTCAGGTAATGCCAAATGCCAAAAGCCACTTGACTTTTATATTAAATATATTTCGCTATTTATTTCATCCTTATTTAGTTTAATTGGATTTGCGTGAGCAAATTTCATTTTGCTTCAATTTAAATACACTTATTTTTTTAATGTTCATTTTCAGAACAACAAAATATGCCTTCATTTGCATAATGTGCCATTATAAACAGGTCACACACACACTCACACATATACACACTTGTACCAAGGTAGAAAAAATGTGCAGTTGCTGTTTTCATTGCTTTCTGGTTGCGACCGTTTGGTTAATTAAAAATTATTGTAATTTTTTTAATGCGTAATTATTCACAAGAACTCAGCCATGGCCGCCTTTATTTGTTGTAAGTATTTTTTCGCAGCAGCTGCTAAAGCTCACAATGGCAAATAAAAAAAAAACAACAAGGCAGAGTACTTTCTGCCACAATGATCGACTTTGAGATATCCTCTGATATAATTGAAGGCATAGAAATATTAATTATTTTGTTAATTTTAGTCTGACTACAAGTTTTAATATTCTACAAGTTGAAACAAATTTCGGAGCGGCTGTTCATGCTCTGCAAGAAATCTTAAACAGGGTATACAAAAAAATTTTATGCATACCATGAAAGCTGAGTGTGTTGATTGTTTAAGCGCGCCTGGCTGCCTTTGTGTGTGTGTGTGTGTGTGTGTGTGTGTGTGTGTGTGCGTGTGTGTTTGTGTGTGTGTGTGTATAAAAGTAAAAAGAATATGTGCATGTCAGCTGCATAAGAAATCTGCTTATTTTCATTTATGATGCATATGGCGCTTTAAATAAAAACCAATGAAATCTAATTAGCCACGATTGTTAGTTAAATCTTAACAAACATATTAATAATTAAAAAGGTAATTATCATTATGAAAGCAATTATGCTTAACAACATTTGCTTAAATATCTTCTTGGATGAATGGCCAAATCAAAAGCTTATGCGCTTAATTAATCCTGATGTGCTTAAAACATTATAATTTAGCTATTTTGAGAGGCTTGCACTTCAATTTGTGCTTAGAATAATTTTTTATTTTTTAAATTATAATCTGAACAAGGTCGCTTAGAAAGTTAAAGAAATCAACAACTGCTGATGTAAAACGTAGCCATGAATCATATTTCAGATATGAAATATTTCAGTCCATTATCAAATGCCTTGGCTCTTAGACAAATAGACAAAAACGCACTCAGAACAAAAGCTTTGCACCCACACACAAACACCACACGCACTCACACAGTCAAACACCCATTAGACACAATCCACACCCACATACACACCATACATGCATACGCACACATACATAGACACGCACACAAAGCAGTGCTGAATAATAGGCTCAGGCTGCATGCATTAACCAAATGAACCGCAACGTCTGGCATAATGTTATGAACAAATACCTAAGTACAGTCTCGCACAGCCTTTGTCTCTGCTCCCAGCTGTCTCCCCATGTGGTGAAGTACCGTTAGCACAGAACAATAGTGAATGCAGCTGAATATACGCATTCCAATCGCTAAAATACCCATTAATGTGACACAATTAGTGTTTAAAGTGCGCACTTTAAATGTTTAAACTTCAATTTATGCGAAAAATAGTCAATTTCAATTATTATATGAATATATAATAATTAACCAATTAACGCATTATGATTTCAGTACAATTTAAACTATTAGCAAAGTAAATCCTCTTAAGTGTACCACACAAGCACACTGCAGTTACAGAGTATACTTAATCCCAAAATGTCATGCCAGCTCCGATAACGAGCTGCTCCCCCAGGCCCTGCAGTGAGATTATTAGCAACTTAAATTGTTGTACATTTCAGCGTGTTATTAAATCGTCAATTCATTGACTATGTTGCATCAGTTTAAGCAATGCATATTTTGTTGAAATTTCAATTGCTCTAACTACAAAAATTAAAAGTTATAAAAATGTGTCGGAGGCAGTTAAAATTCAAATAAAAATTGATTAATATAAAATGAAGCCACGAATCTGACAGAGAAAGAGTTTATTGGCACTTTAATATTTAAATAAATAATAATAAATTTAATAAATATGATTTTGAAACCTTTTTGAAGAATTAACACTATTTTAGAAAAGACACTTCATGGATAAAATTACAAGTTTTGATCATGCGTGCATAAAAAATAAAACAAAACATTAAATAAATATATTCACACTTAATAAATATATTCAATAAATTTAATAAATTAAATAAATCAAGAAACACATTTTTTAGCCTTTGTGGACAAATAAAAAAGACTATTATGTCTATTACAAGAAATAATATATGTTACAAAATTATAAGTGAATTCTATTAGCCATATAAGATTAGTATTTTAAAGACAATAAAAAATAAAATAATTATCTGAAACGAAAGTTATTGCAAATAGCTAAAAACAAAATTAACCTATATGTGTGCAAAATTCAATACACTTTTCCCATTTTAACAACATGCTGAGTCATTGCTTAGATAATCCTAGAGCATGCCCCTAATTGCTGGTGAGTCTAACGTGGCTAACTCGACAAGACAACCGCAATTGCGGGTTTCTTATTTGAAGATAGTTTGGCACAAAGTGTGAAACACAAACCGAAGCAACCAATCAACAAGCTTATTACATAAGCAGCTTTGAAACCATTGCGATTGAAAAGCGGTGCCCGAAAATCGCATTGCCAGAGAGCAATTAGGCTAGCTGACATGGCTTTAATTGGAAAATTAATAACCAGCTCTTGGTCAATTTGGAGTTGAGTTAGTTGGATTAAGCGAGTGCGAGGAGGGTGAGAAACATGCATAAATTGCATTTGATTCAATTGAAGCTCAAAATGTATTGATTGAATGGATGGAAACAGGGCACAAGCAGCAGCAACAGCAACAGCAGCAGCAGCAACAGCAGCAACAGCAGCAGCAGCAGCAGCAACAGCAGCAGCAGCAGCAGCAGCAGCTGCAGTTTCACAAAAGAAAATTCATACGGCTCGATTCTGTTGCCAATGAAATTGCTCGTTTGCACATGAGCTCAGCTGAAAATTGCAATGCGAAACACGTAGCCTGCCACAGCCACAGTGGCCAAACAGCAGAAAATTATGGTTGGGGCAATGGTGAAGGAAGGTGGAGAAGGGAAGCTCCCAAATGATTGGCTGTCAGAGAAACTTATCACGAATCCTTCGTTCGTTCGTTGTTTCTTTCTGTGCATTGGTAGTTTATCAATGGCGCACCGCATTTTCAATTACGCGCCAAGGAAAATATTTCCCAAAAATGTGAGTTTCCTTTTTGGCTATAAACGGTAGGAAACCAAAAAAATAATGAATGAGCTATTTTCAAACTAATAGCTTTATTGGGTAATTCAAAAATAATTTTTTAAATTAAATATGTGCAAGGAAAAGCCAACTAATTTCTAGTCAACACATTAATTTATAATAAAACTTTAAGCACGTTCTGAAGCTAATAATAAATAATAAAAATAATAAATTAATAAAAAAAAAGTACAAGGGATGTTTCAAGAGATAATTGCGATCATTGTGGTCATCTCCAATGAGCCACTAGTAGTGGAGTGTAAACAGTTAACGATATGTTTGAGACCGTAAAAATTTGCAACACCCCAAATAAATATTTAAATAAATGCAAAAATGAACATTGCTTAAAGTACACTAAGTGCCGAATATAACAAAGAAATCAAGCGAGTGAAAAATTGTCATAAGATCAAATCATATTTTCATTGCTAACGACCATTTTCACGGTGCGTTTGTCTTAATGCGAAAATAATTGTATGCAAATTTACATGAATGCTTCGCTTGACGCACTCACGAACAAGAATCATTTATCGTTGGCAGATGTTTTTAAATACCCTGTAACCATTTTAAATCATTTAAAAATTATATCCTTTATGTGCCAAAATTGCAATGGAATGATTCCTAATTATTTAATTGTTTACAAAATATTGAATTTCTTTTAACCTAAACCCTTTGGAATTGTTAAAATAAGTATAATAATGTTGTTTTATTACTTAAATATTCCTTTCGATTAGCAGAGGAAAATTTTCCGCTAAGCTTATTAATTTACTTAAATACAGATAATCTGTAAGTTGGTCACACTCGGAAAAACCAGATATGCTTTTCTTGCTTTTGTTCGTCTTGCATTATAATAATAAGAATTCGCCGCGTTGCCCATTGCTCAGCTTAATGACTCAATTTTCAATTCCATTGCACGTCATGATGGAAATGAAAATAAATGCAAATGCTGTTGGCACTCACTCCCCGAAACCCCCCCAACTGAAACCCCCTATTAAGGTGTCATTATGCGTTGTACGTTTAATTATGGAAATGGTGGCGCCTCCGCTCTGCCGTTTGACTTCAACTCTTCCTGACTTGATCCAAGCCATTGTTATGGGAAAATTGCATTTTTCTTTTCAACGATTCAGCATTGATTTGAACGTGCGAATAGATTTATTTAATTTCACAATTTCCACGTAAAGTGGAATTATCTATAAGTAAAGATGTACATTTATTTAAAATATATTCATTTATATGTTTCTAAATCACATAATTCAATTATTATGTAACACAATTAAGATTAATTATTTAACAAAATATATTTTTATATTCTTTGAATAAACAAATGGCTTATAAGCTACAAATATTTATATTATATATTTAATATAATTTATATTCATTTGAAACTGCTTCGAGCCAGATTATAAGATGCAGTATTCAATATAAACAGCTACCTAATATCTTATTCTTTCGAATCTCTTATTAAAATTGTGTAAATAAGGTGAACTCAACAATTTACAAAAATATAGACTATTTTTTACAAACTAACTATTTCGACTAAATATATTATACATGGGCTTTCATTTTTGAACCAAGTAACAATAAATTTGGTTGTGTGGCTCTGGGTCTGTTCGGGTTCATGTCAATTATGTAAATTCGAATTTTGGTGTTATGGGTGGTCAACGCTTAGAAACGTTGTTATAAATTCATTAGACAACAAACCCCCAAAAAAATGTTTTTAATTTGATTTTTGTAAATTTATGCAGAGCCCAGTAAAACTACAAAATGAACAAAGTCCAAAAACTATTAAATTGCGAGGACTTTAATTTTTGTTTATGTCTGTTTGAAAGAGAATTATTGCATGCTTCAATGAATAATGTGTTAAAAAAATATCTATAAATAAAATATCTATAAATATAATATAAATAAAATACGTATGAATGTCGCTTTATCTGTTTCTCTCTATTTAGCTGTCTGTTATTCAATTTGTACCACTACATTACTCAAAATCATACTACTGGCTATAAATATATTTTAGTTATTATAGATCAGCGTTTAACTGAACAAAAGCCATATCGCACAATAGCAGGGACAAATGTGTTTTTCAATTAGCGAGACAGGACTAAAATATGAACAAAATTAACATAAATTACAATCACCAAAAATATTTTCAACCCACTGACGACATGAAACTGAACTAAATGCGAAGTTTTTTGGTTTATTTTCATACACATATTTATATTTATTATGGCTTATATTTTTTCAGTTTACAAACCACAACTACAGTTTGGTAGCGTGGGACGCAGATATGGGGCAGAGCAGCAGCACTGATGCCACAGAGAGTTATATTTATTATCACAGAACATTTGCGCAAATGTCCTTTTGCATAAGCAACGATGGGGCACAGTGTCGTGCAGTCCTTTGAGAACATTTATCTTATTATCTTTGCAACAGCCACAGCAACAACAGCAACAACAACAACAACAACACATAAATAAGACTCAGCGCAGTGAACGACAATAACAACTAGAGAAAATGAACAACAACAACAACAAGAACAACAATGAGATGATGAGCAACGTTGGGCAAGGACAAACAAAGCCACGAGAGGCTCGAAAGGCTCGCCGAAAACCAAAAGTCAAGTCGAGCCAGCAGACCGCAGAAAGCAACAACAACAACAACTACAACAATAACAACAATAACAACAACAACTACAACAACAACAAGGGAGCTGGAAAAACATTTTTGGCAAAAGTCGCCTAGCCATGACAGCCAGGCCACAAATGTTGCTCATACGCCCGGTAAAAGCCTAACAGTATTATATTGTTGTTGTTGTTGTTGCTGTTGTTATTGTTGTTGATGTTGTTGTTGTTGTTGCTGCTGCTGCTCTGTTCTGTGTTTGATTTGCTTTATTGTTATTTTCACAGCCGCCGCCGCACACAAACACACCGAAACATGCACACAACTTCTGGCATAGCGCAAAATTTTTTAATTGATTAAAGCCGCATTTGCATTGCGGCTTACCATCAGCTTAACAATTTTTTCAAATTTGATTTTTATTTTTACTGGTTTTTCCTGGTTCTCCTGTTTTCCACAAATTCCAACCCATTTTTAATATTTGCATTTTATTTTTACAATTTGGTAATTAAAATCGAACCATATTCTAGTATTTTCATATCAAATAGTTTTCAACAAAAAAAAATACCAAACGGCAATTTTCAATAAATATTTACATAATTTATATATTCCAAAAAGTGATAAAATTAAAAGAATAAAGAAACGATTTTTTTAACAAAATATTTAATTTGATATTTTGAACCAAAGAGAAACAAGAAAAGTAAGGATTATAATAATACAAACAAAAAACATTATTTTTTAAGAAAAAACACTGCAATTAATGGACGTTTTTGTAAATGTAGTTTGTGTTTTAAATACAATTTTAATCTGGCTATCCATGTCCATGCTAGTTATAGAGAATATATTTAGTTATGCCCTTATACAGAGTATTAACTTGTCCAACTCTCGACTTAGAGCCAAAATTAAAGAAGAGCCCAAGGCAACTGCAAACTGGAAGTTGGGCACAGTTCTGAAACTTTTTGTTGTTTATTGAGTTTGCAGATTAGTTTTACAATAATGAAATTGAAATGTTTGCTTTGCTAAAAAACGTATATAGAAACTAAAGCGAATATAAATTTACTCTCCGTTTTTTTAAGGCATCTGCTATAAAGCGAAATATTTTAAAATCCATCTAATATGTATGAGAAACAATAAAGCAACAACACTTATGAACAAGTAAGATGTTGTAGTCGAGTTGGCTCGATTACGATATACCCTTAACCAAGTTGTTAAATATATTCTAGATTTATTGGCCAATTTTCCCTTTAGAACTTTGGTGTTTCTTATCCGATCTTAATGAAATATGCATAAGCATATTATGAATAAATTAGAAGCCTCTGCCTCTTAAATTGTGGAATTTATTGCTATCGGAAATCGAAATGTATCGATAATTCAGCAACTGAGGCAGTTATCGATAATATAAAGCAAACTTGATTTGCGCATGGCACACGAGAACTTATATTCCAAATTTGTAGTCTCTAGCTCTTATAATCTCTGAGATCCGCGTATTTATGCAGACGGACAGACGGACAGAGCTATATTGACTCGGCTGTTGATCCTGATCAAGAATATATATACTTAATGGGGTCGGAGATGCTTCCTTCTGCCTGTTCAATACATTTGCACAAAACCATTATACCCTGTTTTACCCATTTTTAATGGGTTAAGGGTATAAAAAGAAGAGAAACAAATAATTTCTCTCAACTGCACTAGTAATTATACCCTGTAATTGATTTCAAAACGAGAAACATAATTTTCTAGAAATTGTTTAAATTCCATTGCCTATTCTACTAATCTGTGCACATTTGTAGAAATTTTATGTAGCTGTTTTTACACACAAATAAAGTGCAGGCGGCGCTTGGATAAATAATGTGTATTTTTCTTGCGTTATTTTACTGGACATGTTTTTGATATTGTTGTTGTTTTTACACAATTTGCTGGCAGTGCAACTGCAATTGTTGTTGCTTTTGATATTTGCGCCAATTTTGTTTTGTGTTGAGTTTTTTTTTGTTTTTTTTTTTTTTTTGTGGCGCTTCGCACAATTTCCGTTGTCAGTTGCGTGTTTTGTGTTCAGTTCGCTTCGCTTCGCTTCTAATTTTTGCCGCATTCGCATGAACCAAAAAATTGATGTTCGTATTGGCCAAAAACCCATTGTCCGCCCACTGAACCATTTATTGGTTTTCAGTGCTGTTTGGCATACATGGCTTATGCGTAATTTAAGCACCTTACAATGCCAAAGCTAACCGTCGTTATTTTTGCTGTTGTTCTCTGGCATTTGGCAGCCAAAAATATAAGCGTCGCTCGGAGACCTTTTAAATTTGTCGTCACAACATTTTAACTTTAGTTTTACTGTTATTTGATTGCTTATGTTCTTGTTTTTTCCGTTCAGTTATTCACTAGTTTCATTTGTTGTTGACTACGAACTTTTCTTAGATTTATAATAAATAGAAAATTTAACAGATTTTTTTTTAAAATACACGCATAGAAAAGTTTATGTTGCTCAATAAAAACAAGAAGGATTAAAAATAGAGTACTCGAACTTGCCCGTGTTAGACAAAGTGCAAATTACTAATGGCTCTCTTTAAGGGTCGGTATATAAAGATACCGGCCACGCCCAACACCACAGACCCTAAATTCTGAAATGGTTTTTCCAGCTGCAGTCACCAAATTCACTGAAAACCAATATACGAAAAAGTGCAAGAAAAATAAAAAAAAAACGAGAAATGATTAATCCAAATTGAAATTCAAGATATGTCGAAGACTTGAATTCATTATTTATAAAATAAAGTATGGAAATTCTAATAAATGCTTAAAGTAAGTTGCGAGGCATACAAAAAATCTTCTTCTTAAGTGTCCTTTCAATTGGATCGCTTAAATATTAGCACGCATCAGAATACAAAGTAATTAAAAACCCCAACAACAAAGAAAAGACAAACGAAATTACTGAAATTACATGGCATAAGAAGAGAGAAAGAGCAACAATAACAATGACAATGATTGTCGGCCGTAATGCAATTTAATGGCCAGCAGAAGCCAATGACCGTAACCACAGAATGGTCGGGATGAGTTTGAAGTGTTGCAGATATTGGTCAAGGGTGCCGTCGACTGGCCAACAAAAGCCACACACAGAGAGACAGACTCACTGACTACTGACTGACTGACTGACTGACTGACTGACTGACTGCTGGCTGCCGGTCTGTCAGGCAGATAAACGCCCACAGAAGCAGTTATCAGCCAGGACACAAACTGGCGACAAAGTGCGCTCACATAATAATAATGGAAATAATTTAACTTATTGGATTTTAATGGGATTACATATGCGCTACATCGGCTGCTACGGGTATTAAAACTTGGTCAAATTCTCTGCCTCTCTGGTGTGGCTGTGTGTGTGTGTGTGTTTGTAAAAGCCATTGGTAAAATTAAATGCTTATGGTCTGCCCGACGATTTCATGCTGATTGCAATGATTGCCATTATTGCATCTCTTTTATATATATATATATATATATATATATATGTATATGGACACTACTAAAACCAGTAGTTTTGGTGTTAGCTCTGAAACATTCACTCAAATATTTTACGTTTGACTTGCAACTTTTGAGCTGCGAGCAAAAAATAGTTTGAATTACATTTCCACAGCTACAATAAACTCTAACATAAACCTTAATTCTTAATTCCATTTTCATTCTTAATTCATTAAAATATTTACTGCGAATAATTACAAAATGTGCATTTTGGAACAAAAATGTCTTTTTCAACTTCTTAAAACTGTTTTAGATAAGATTTAGTTGGTGAATTTTGTCGATAATATTTATTGCGATAATATATATTTTGTGTCAATATTTAAGCCCAATTGCTTAAAGTTTTGTTGTGTAGATTTGTTTAGTGTAAACATACATTTGAGTAGCCGCATTTTGCCTGTCAGCCTGTCGTGTAAGCCATATACATTTGTAGAAATCCTATGATGCTGCTGCTTCTGCTTGCCACAATTCCTGCTGCTGTTGTCGTAAACGTTGCTGGCCTGTTGCATTGCGCTTGAAACGTTTAACTGTCAGTCAAAAGGTTGCCGCTAAACCATATCTCTCAACATTATATGGAAATTGCGGATTGTGGATTAATAGGTGCGTAGTTATGGTTTAATTGCGTATGGGATAGTTACAGTGAGTGGTGGCTCATTATCATGTTATTTTTGTGTATTGTGTGGTCGCCACATTTATTGACCACATTCTAGCTTCATTCACAGTTATTTGCTGCGTTGTCCTATCGTGTTTTATGTACCTGAACCACACTTGTTCAGTGTCAGTCTGGCCAACAACTACAACTTGGCTCGCACGCAAAAACCGCAAATTCAATTTTGGTTTGCAGCCTACAACTTTATTGCAGTCCGTTTATAACGATTTTTTGTTGTTGTTGTAGTTGTTGTTGTTGTTGTTATTATTATTATTGTTGTTGTTGTTGTTTATGCTGCTCCAGTTGTGTTTATTAATGGAATTTATGTGAAGTGTTTTGTATGCTTTGTTTTGTTGTTCACCGCAAGCGCTCCTATGTATTGTACAATGTGTGATGTCCCCGGAAAGTGGCCCATTTCTTTTTAAATTTTAACAGCTTCTTTGACAGCTGTTCACTGCTTGAATTTTGTTGGTAAACTGCAACCTGCTTGCTGGTGTTGCCTGCAAATAAACTGCTTCAATAAAAATGGCTTATAAAGTAACAACTTCTTCCTATAAAAATATCAAAAAAATAATATTGTGAAAACCAATGCTTCTATGGATCTAGTAATCTTTTTAATTGCTCACCTCAAATAAAGGATTTGCTGAACAGCTACTGCCGATGATGCTGCTCCTGTTGTGTTTATTAATGGAATTTATGTGAAGTGTTTTGTATGCTTTGTTTTGTTGTTCACCGCAAGCGCTCCTATGTATTGTACAATGTGTGATGTCCCCGGATTTCTTTTCTTTTTAAATTTTAACAGCTTCTTTGACAGCTGTTCACTGCTTGAATTTTGTTGGTAAACTGCAACCTGCTTGCTGGTGTTCCCTGAAAATGAACTGCATCAATAAAAATGGCTTATAAAGTAACAACTTCTTCCTATAAAAATATAAAAAAAATAATATGAAAACCAATGCTTCTATGGATCTAGTAATCTTTTTAATTGCTCACCTCAAAAAAAGGATTTCTTAGTGCTTATTCTGCTTTCTCTTCTTGCGACTGGTTGGCTTCGATGCTCCAGTTGTGTTTATTAATGGAATTTATGTGAAGTGTTTTGTATGCTTAGTTTTGTTGTTCACCGCAAGCGCTCCTATGTATTGTACAATGTGTGATGTCCCCGGATTTCTTTTCTTTTTAAATTTTAACAGCTTCTTTGACAGCTGTTCACTGCTTGAATTTTGTTGGTAAACTGCAACCTGCTTGCTGGTGTTCCCTGAAAATGAACTGCTTGAATAAAAATGGCTTATAAAGTAACAAAATATCAAAAAAATAATATTGTGAAAACCAATGCTTCTATGGATCTAGTAATCTTTTTAATTGCTCACCTCAAATAAAGGATTTCTTAGTGCTTATTCTTCTTTCTCCTCTTTCGACTGGTTGGCTTCGATTCATTATCGGTTTGCTGCTCAGCCACAGGCTTTGATGGCACTTTAAGATCCGATTTCGCATTATTTGTTGGAATCTCGGGTAAATTGGTAAAAAAGTTGGAATTTACGCCTGTTATATGTTTAGTCTCCTCAGCGAGTGGCGCGGAAGATTTCAAGGCTTTTTTGACCTGTAAAAAGATCAAAATTAGTTCAAATGATGAAATACTTATTTTGTGACGTTTGCTTGCCGTGCCCAGGTCCGTTGTTGACTGCTTTTTCTTTTTCAAAGGACGTTTGGCTGCAGTCTGTTGTGGTTGAAGCTGTTGTTGTTTAAGCTGTTGTTGTTTAAGCTGTTGTTCTTTTAGCTGTTGTTCTTTTAGCTGTTGTTGCTGTTGCATTGGTTGTTGTAGCTGTTGTTGCTGTTGCATTGGTTGTTGTAGCTTTTGTTGCTGTTGCATTGGTTGTTGTAGCTGTTGTTGCTGTTGCATTGGTTGTTGTAGCTGTTGTTGCTGTTGCATTGGTTGTTGTAGCTGTTGTTGTTGTAGCTGTTGCATTGGATGTTGTAGCTGTTGTTGCTGTTGCATTGGTTGTTGTAGCTGTTGTTGCTGTTGCATTGGTTGTTGCAGCTGTTGTTGTTGTAGCTGTTGCATTGGTTGTTGTAGCATTGGTTGTTGTAGCTGTTGTTGCTGTTGCATTGGTTGTTGTAGCTGTTGTTGCTGTTGCATTGGTTGTTGTAGCTGTTGTTGTTGTAGCTGTTGCATTGGTTGTTGTAGCTGTTGTTGTTGTAGCTGTTGCATTGGATGTTGTAGCTGTTGTTGCTGTTGCATTGGTTGTTGTAGCTGTTGTTGCTGTTGCATTGGTTGTTGTAGCTGTTGTTGCTGTTGCATTGGTTGTTGTAGCTGTTGTTGTTGTTGTAATCTTTGTTGTCGTTGATGGTTTTGAAGCTGCACCAGTTTTTGTTGATTGGGAAGTTGTTGCTGTTGTGGCTGCGGTGGCTTCAGTTTTTGTTGATTGGGAAGTTGTTGCTGTTTAAACTGTTGTTCTTTTAGCTGTTGTTGTTGTGGCTGTTGCCGTTGTAGCGGTTGTTGCTGTGGCATTGGCTGTTGTAGCTTTTGTTGTTGTAACATCTGTTGCCCCTTATGTTGAGGCTGCACCAGTTTTTGTTGATTGGGAAATTGTTGTTGTTGTGGCTGCGGTGGCTTCACTTTTTGTTGATTGGGAAGTTGTTGTTGTTGTGGCTGCGGTGGCTTCACTTTTTGTTGATTGGGAAGTTGTTGTTGTTGTGACTGCGGTGGCTTCAGTTTTGGTACTCGGTATTTTTGCATATCTTGTTCCCGCTGCCTCTGTTGTTGCTGTAGTTGTTGTAGCTGCTGCCCTTGTGGGATCAGGTGCCTTTCTTGTTGTAGTGGCTGCTGTATTTGGTGCTGCCGCAGCTGTACATGCTGCCGCAGCTGTACATGCTGCTGTTTTTGTTTCGGCTGTTGTTGTTTCAACTGTTGTTGTTTCAGCTGTTGTTGTTTCAGCTGTTGTTGTTTCAGCTGTTGTTGTTGCAACTCTTGTTGTAGCAATTCTTGTTGTTGCAATTCTTGTTGTTGTTTCAGCTCCTGTTGCTGCTGTTGTTCTTGCACAATTTTCTAAAAAAAAAGTGTATATATATATATATATACTTTCAAAAGGGACATTTTGGATATTTGAGTTGCCAACCTGCTGCAAATTGTGCTGCCCCGTTTTGAAAGTGGGTTGTGTATGCTGGAGCCGTTTGGGATTCTTTTTGTTTGCCGGTAGATATTCTTCATATTGTTCCCTTAATTGCGCTTCCTATAAATATATAGGCAATTGAAAAAGGAACAAGTCACTGTACGCTGCACACTTACAGTGGTCATCTCGATGAAGGGTTCATCCTCAGACATAATGCATTTATAGAAATGCTCATATTCTTCTGTCCACTGCGCATCTGATAATCTCTCCGCACCATATGCATGCACAAGTTTGATCCAAAGATCCTGAAAATTATCCCTCGCAGTTTCCATTTTCACACTGAACACGAAATTTATTTTTAGATATGCGCCGAAATTCGATGAAAAATTATACTTCGATTAGTTTCAGTGCTGCCCTATTTTAACTTTAGGCAGATCTGTCCTTTTTCAATGTGTCCGAAAAGCAGACTCAATTTTTGCAAATGCTGACATATTGTTTCATTTCATTTTGTTTCACATACAGCTAACAAAACAAAATCAAATCACTTCAATATTTTTAAATCAAAAAATATCTAAAAGTAAGATAAGAACATTTTTAAGAGTGCTTAAAATATTCGTGAAGAAAACTAAAAATATGCTTTTAACGAGGCATGTAAAATTCCTTGAAGATTTTAAGGTTTTTTTTTTTGCTTATATGGTCTGCTGCTGAAGAAGTGGAAATTGGTTTTCTTCAATAACTCTCAACAGTCCGAAATGAAGCCTACAACAATTGACGACTCCACATTGAGTTTCCTTTGAATGCACTCAAAGATTTGTTATAGAATCGGGTTAATCCGCATATGCAATCTATATTCACAAATATTTTCAATGGTCATAATTATCACCATTTAGTTACAGCAATTTAATCCCCCGATACTGACAAGGAAAAACACATTGTAATAATACTTTATATTTCAATATTCAATGCGATTTTAATTTCTAAATCTGATTTTGCCTAACTACAGATGAAAACGTTCGTATATTGCATGTATAACAATCAATATTTTTGTATGTTTCACTAGTATAATTCAAATACATAATATTGTTACAAACATTATTTATTTCTCCATTCGTAAGCAGAAAACTCAATAATTTCATACATACATATGTAAATATATGTAAATATATATTATATGTTTTGTATATTGACTTGATTTTAATTTGAAATATGAAAACTATTATTTTAAAATTTGTATACGTGTTAATAACTTGAGTTATTTTGATTTTTTTTACTATGGTACTTTTGATTTAGTTGAGAATAAAATATTTTCATTTAGTATTGCATATAAAACATTTTCAATTAGTATTGCATATGCTTATGTGTATGGGTGTATTTAGTAATTTCGAGAAATCGTGGATTGACTGAATTGGAATGCAATGAATTTTAATACAAAATTTTAATAACTTGGAGTACCACTACTAATAATGTAGCAGTAATCAATACTAGTTAGTTTTTTTCTTAGATTTGGCCAATGGTTTTGCTAGTTAGCACATGGGTTACGACATCAATGCATACACATATACATAAGAATAGTACATAATAAGTATTACTACTAAAATTTAGTATTTTGATATGATCATGAATCACAACAATATGTTTTTAATATCTATTGAATATACAATGTTTTAGTTTTGTGTAATATCAATGACGAATTACATAGTTATGCATATGTACAGGTATAAATATGCTCATTTAATTTGATCGTTTTTAAATAATTAACAATGTATTGTATATGTATATATATAAGTTGCTGCTTTAAAAGTTGAAGCAATAACACAATCAATATAAACAATATAATCAGTGTAATAAAACATTTTGTAAAAGGAAAACATTCTTTGGAACAGTAGCAAATGTTGTTAGCTAGCTTAAAAATAATAAAACCAATAAAAATATATATAATATAGTATATAGTATATAGTTTATAGTATAACTATGTACGTAAGTATTTTTATGATGACGAACGGCAACGTGATTGGTGTCCGTGTTCAGTACGGCTCAGTCTTCTGCTAAACTCAACGCAATGATTAATGATAAAAGCGGCATAACAATACAAATCAAGGACGTCTATAATGGTATTGGCATTGACTATATCGCATACCGGGCCTAGGCATTATTGTTCTCGCCGCAGCATTGGATGCAGTCCATGCAGTTGTGCTATCTGTTGCCATCATTCTTTCGGCTCATATTCGATGATGTCATCTGTATCTATAAGTGAAACGTACATTTAGTGACTGATACAATTCTATAGTTGAATATTTGGAAAGCCAAAGCAAAAGTGGAAAGATTTTTCGGTACTTGTGTAAGTAGTGCGTAGTGCTCAATCAAAAAGCATGCAAGCAGTTAGTGACTGACCTTTAGTCCTTGCATTATTATTTGTGGTATGCTTAAGGCTTACGTATTTCAACTTTGCACGCACAACAAACGTGTTTTAAAACGTGTAAAGTGACAGAAAACATACAAACAACATTTAGAGGTGTACACAGAGATAGAGATAGTTAAGACGTGTAAGTGTGTATGGTGCAATGTGCACTGGTAAAAACAATTAAATGCACACCTGCATGGATCGAATGGTATCCAACAATGCCTTCTTCTCCTCCAGCAATATGCTAATATCATCCTGTGCTGCCTTCAAATACGAGCGCAGCACATCCGTTTCCTGTTTGGTCTTTTGCCTATCAAGCGTTTATGATTAAGATTTGCGAAATAATTCAAATGTCCAATCACACTCACCTGTATTGGTCTGTGTTGGATTTGCAGTCGACAACCTGCCGCCGCAGCTGCTCATTGTCCAGCTTCATTTGCTGCATGACCAGCTGCATAGAGAGCAGCTCACGATCGCGTTCGCGCGGTGCACCGAACAAAGCACCACTCAAAGCCTGATGCTGCTCTGCACTTAAATTTGAATCTGCCAGGGAAAACAGAATATTGTGAGCAACGTAATAAGAAATTGTGTGTTGCCATATACTTGCCAATTGGCTGTATGTTGAGCTGACCGCTCTTGTCGCGCTCCAAATGCATGCGTCCAATGCATAGATTTATGGGCACTGGACCCGGTGAGGTAATATTAACGGGCGGACGGTCTTCCAGCAAATTGATACGCACATTTTCCAAATTGATCTGATACAAAGTATATGAAATTAGTAATATAAAACATTTTAGACTTTAGACTTTACCGTGACGGGCAACGGGGGTGAGATGATCTCATCCTCAGCAAGATCACCTAAACCAATAACTGTGCTCATCGACAAATCCAAATTGATGTCCTTAACGCGTATCTCGGCATGATGGGTAAACCAGCTAATAATTGAATATTAGTAAGTTTAAATAATTTTGTGAATTAGCAAAAATTCACCTTTGTATGCGCTTGCGATCGATGATGCCCTCAATTTCCTTCGGCATATTCAGAGTCTCCTCGAGGCGCAGTCTTATGCAGGGCGGTGCTTCAGGATTGTACGGTGCCAAATTCCAGGCCTTGCAGCGTGCCCCAAACTTTGTCTGCAAGTTATCATCAATAGAGCATCAATAAATAGAACTATAACCCCATAACACACCAATTGCTTAGTAGTTAGGCATGCAAACAAACTACAAACATGCAAAGCAGCAAGCAGACACACACACACACACATGCACAGTGTGCACTGCGTGTGTGTGTGTATAGGTGGGGTGGGGATAGTGTGTGCGTGTGTGTAAGCGATTAAAAGTGTTGCATGATGTCATGTTAAAGATCTTCTAAATAGAGTTCATTTCATGTTTGGTTTAGTGTGATTTTTAGCTTTAAGCGGCTTTGGGAATTTAGTAGATCGCCAATTGTTTAAGCTTCCATGTACCGTTTCTGTTAGTGTTGTTGTTGTTGTTGTGTTTGTTTTGGTGTTTGTTATTAGTAATATTCGTATGCGCCCAGTTATGGTGTTAACGCCTTCAAACCTAGGTGTACGTTTGACCAAGCCAATTTGCAACAAAAAAATACAAAAATAAAAAATATATATAAAAAATAAACCAATATCCAACCAGAAATCATATATAAACTAAAACTCAAAAAACGTGGACACTACAAAAATGATTTTGGAACTATTGAGCAAAAAATCAAATGGGAGGAGGACGGCATTTGAGTGCATGCTCAAAACACATTCGAATTGTACGATAAACAAAAAGCTGCCTACAATATTTGAGTTTTATATAATTGTTTCGTTAAGCGGTATATATTCACTGTTCACACTATGGTTAAAACCCGTTCAAACTAACATAATTATAATTATATATATATATATAACTAATTTCAACAGAACTACTTTAACTAGTGGCCAAAAACGCTTTCAAACTGTAGCAGCGCTGGCAAAAGAAGCCAACAAAAAAGTAACTACAATTAATCAAATTAAAATCATTTTCCAAAAAGATGTAAAAAATTGTAAATTAAAAAAAAACGGCATTAAATAGTCGTTATGTAAGTATATACAAAGCATCAAACAAAATCAATAAGTTAGCATTTAAATAAGAATTTTAATTTTGTAGTTGAGCTTTTTTTTATACCTTGTTCGCTTGATGCGCAATCTGTTTTGTTGTTGTTGTTGTTGAAGAGTGTTGTTTGTTGATGTTGTTGTTGTAGTTGTTTTTAAGAATTTGTGTCATGTAGTTGTTGTCGTTAATCAATTTACAAAGTGTTTTTTGTATTGGTCGTTGTTGTTGTTGTTGATAGTAGAGTAAATTTTAAGTTGAGCACATTATTTGTATTTAATAAGCACACATTGAGATCGATTTTTGTTTATATGAAAACATATTTGGGTTTTAGAGAAAAGAGAAAATATAATGAGAAAATGATTATATGAAAAGTTTATCTTACAATTAAATGTATTGCTAAATAGAAATAAAAATCAATTGATTCTCTTTTAATTATTTTAACTTTGTTAAATGTTCAGATAATAGTTATCAAAACATGCAGAAAACGGTCCGGAAAGTTTAGCGAAAAAATATATATTTCACTTTTGTCAAGATTTGAAAGGAAAAGATTTGAGAACGTAAGAAAACACAACAAATTGATTTGCTTATATACAGAATTGAAATAATTTAAAATACACAATTGAAAACAAATAAATAAGAAAGAATGTTAGAGTCGAGAGTAACCGACTGCGCTATACTCTGTTTCCAATGTGATAAGAGCTGGAAACGAATATAAAACATCAATCCCGACTATGGCAATCGGAGACACTCGACTTTTTTCCATTGTTAATTGTTACACAAATAAGTATAGAGCTCTGAGCATACCTGCAACTCATCCCAGGGGATGGCGCCACACTCATCACAAGAAACGGCCGCCACCTGCAACCGCACCGAAGATTTCGATCCCTCTTGCTGGCGTATAATCTCAACGGTCGTTAATCTATATGTTTGGAAAAAGGCACAGATTAAATCGCATTTTAATTGAATTATATTGCATGCAAAATGTAACCTAAATGTGGCCATGGAAACCAGATCACGTCGCCGCCAGGTGCTCGCCTCGGAGGGCTCCGAGGGCGATGACATGTTTGTCTTATAGCTGTTGGGTTCCTCGTACACCTCGCTGGCCACCTCAACCGGTGAGGTCTTTATATTGTTGTCAGTCGTGAATGGATTAAGCCGGAACATTACATCCATGCAGTCCATGGTCTTATCGTCGCCCATCGCTTTGGCAAAGTTCTCCGAATCGGAGCTATTGTCGCTCTGCACAGAGAAGGTATCACTGGCATCATCACTGGGTGTGCCTGACTTAATAGCCGAAGTCATAAAACTGGAGAAGCCCTTCTTCATGGACTGGAGACCCGAGTTAAACTCCTTGGTTATGCTAGGCACATTGTCTCCACCCGAACCCGAACCTGGACGAACGGTGCTCTTAAAGCTCTTTGAGGCAGATGATATTGATTGCGATTGCGACTGCGATTGCATGAAGATGCCAGTGTCAGGTCGTGAGCCCTGACTAGTCGTTGAGGAAGCTAACGTTGGTGTGCTCTGAATTTGCACATTGTAACTAAGAATTCAAATTGAATTATTGAATTATACGTGATGTTGGCAAATGTCGAGTATAACGTAACTTACCCATGTGTATTGGGATTAGATATGTGTATGCCACTGTCAAAAGGCGGCTCGTTGGTAACCGGCGATGGTGTCTCAATGCTGCCAAATGTATTACTCTTTAGCTGATCCAGAGGCGGTGGTGTGGGCCATGTAATATTGCCGCCTGTGAAATTCGGTATTGATTTAGATAATGCGTGCCGAACACTGACTATACGTTTATTGTACAATATTCGATTAGATTAGTCACTAATATCTTTTGCTTTAGTTTAGTACAAAAACATGCGAGATTATTTAAGTATGAACGTGTTTTATCAAGCCAAATTAAAATAAATATCCATTATACGACTATGTCACACTTTACGGTACAATCATTTTAAATTCTTTATACTTTTTGATATGGCAAACTTGTTAAGATTGGACTTTAAAAACACGCCCATTTGGGTGAAGTTAACAATTAAGTGACTTGAAATCCTACGTGTCCAGCCTACAATTTGATTACAAAAATGTTTCTTAATAATATATATTTAAGCAAAAGTACAGCAATAAAAGCAAATACCGAAACTCAAAAGAAAGAAATAAATAAAATTAAGTTTAATTAATGGTATTCCTCAACTTTGGATTACGGTGTGTTAAGATTGGTTAAAGAACATGAATCAGTGAGAGGTGTGTGTGTGTGTGTGTGTGTGATCATTTTAGTTAGTATTGTTTGTTAAATGTTTTAAAGAACTACACTGTTCATGGGTTAGTATTGTTAGCTAGCGCTTAGTTGATAAATTTAAAACTAAAGAGTTTTTTGAAGGAGAGACAACAAAAGAAATATAATTCTTACTATTCATGTGTAAATCATCACCCAAACTAGCTGAATCGGGTAAGACACTTTCAGCATCACCACCACTCGATTCCTTACCAGGTGTTGGCGATGGCATCACAAGCGTCACCTCGATCTGCGGCACAACACACCCAAATATAATGGACTTTTGTTGATTTTGCTATTGAGAAAATGAAGACAAACATAAATAACGAGTTTCAATCGTAATTTGTTCCGGATTTTTTGCTAACCTTTTGCAGAATGCGCTCCGCATCCAAATTGAGAAATGTGGACATTTCATTGAACTCTTCGGCAAGGCGCAGCAGGAATAACAATTGATAATGATCGATTTGCAGGCTAACCAAATTCGATATGTGAGCTATAGCATGCATATCGGCGGAACGTTCGATGGACGTGGCATCATCCTTGGCCGGGGGCTGCGAGACGCGCACATCCTCATCGCTAAGGAACGGATTGCGTGGCAATGGTGGCAGCGTCGGTAATGGCGCCAATCCCATGCTCTCCATTTGCGAACTGGCCGTGCTCTGACGCCTGCCCAGCTCCAGCTGTGCATGCGCCTGCGCTGCACCGCCTGAATGCAGCCAGAGCGTAATGGGCACTGCATCCACAAACGGTATGGATTTATTGGGACCCAGCGAACGGGCGCCCAGAAAATCCACCCAAATGGGATCCAGTTTGATGCACCAGACATCGCGCGGCTCCGACCACATGGCATATCGTGACAGGTACTGTGTGGAAGCGGAACGCGGTAGCTGCGTTTGCATCGGTGACATGGGTGCCGACAGCATGCTGACATCGGAGGCGGCCACATGCGATAGAATGCGATCGGTTACAATGCACATGTCACCCTCGACCGAGGGAAAGCCGCTGCCGAAAACCAGCGAACCCTCCTGCAGTGAATGCAGCGCCTGAGCCAAATCCGCACGTGAGCTGCCCATTTCACGTATGTTGGTGAGGGCGAAACGAGAGATTTGGATTTGCATCGTTTTGGGGCGATCCTTTTGGTTGGGCGCATCCAGCGCCGCTTCCATGACCACGCGCGGCATAATGGCCTCCACCTTGACATCCATGTACGTCAGATTTGGCTCCTGTTCGACGCTCAATGCAGCGGCCATCTGTGTACCATTGGAGCCATAAGAGGCATTGGAGGCAATGGAGCCGCGTGTGCTCTGCGGCTGCTGCTGCAACGTGGCCTGGGAGCCGACGCTGGTGCGTAACAAACTCTCGTGTAGATTCAGGCCAAACGAATTCAACCACAATATCGAGCTGAGATCAAAATGCAATTGCAGTGGATTAATGTGCACAAATAACTTTGAAGGTGGCACTGCGAACAGAATGAAAATCAATCAATAAATATAATAAAACCTCCAATGGGATGCGGACAACACTTACGTGGAAAAACAAAATCGCCGGGATAGTAGAAATAGGTGTATTCGGCGTGCACAATAGGCATCTCGGCGGGAAACGAGTAACGATCCTTGTCACCTGCAATCAGAAGCCAGTTAAATGTCAGTTAAATTCAACATGAGCATTCTCCTCCAAGCTGACCATACATTCGACACACACACAAAGTATTTTGGCAAAGTGTCTAATCTAACTATAAGATAACAAAGCTATGAATCATTTTGGTGTCAACCAATTTTTTGGATAGTTATTGTTATTGTTATTGCTTATGACTTAGATTTGACTTGCTTGTTATGTCACCACCTGCCAAAATACGCAATGTTTTGCATGATATTCACCTGAAGATTTGCCCTTCCTCTTATGTTGTGCTACAGTTAACAACATTAACAAATGACAATGAGACAAACCACAAAAGCGTTTTGCACATGTGACAAATGAGATGATGCGATGTCATGTTAGCAAATACAAAAAAACAAAACAAAAAACATTTCAATTCAGTTAAAAATACATTAAATATGAACAAAGCGAGAACGGTGAGAAAAGAGAGAAATTGGCGAAAATTAATTAGTCAGAGCATAAGGTGTTTGGCGAGTGTGTGAGTATGCGTATGTGTGTGTGTGTGTGTGTGTTGTGTTATGCATCGAATTTAAGTGTACATATTGTCATGTTGTATATATGTTGCATATGGCTAGGTGTCATAGATACAAATTAGAATTACATATATTTTATTTGATTTTAGCCAGAGACTGCTCCAAATCGACTCATACCTGAGACAAACTCCTTGGGCATTTGCTTCTTGCCCGACGTGGTCACGCGATACAATGTGAAATCCTCGATTCTCAATATGAAGCAAGAGCTCATTAACTTGGCCAGATTATCCAGTGTGCTGCGCTGCTGCGTTGCCTGCGTTTGCTGGCTGCTGGCCGACGCATTGCCCGATCCCGAACCGGAACCAGCAGCCGCGGCTGCTGCTGCTGCAGTTGGTGTGCTGCTGCCATTTGAGCCGGGACCAACGCTGCCATGTTGTGAGCTCAGCAGCGATGATGCATTCAGCATTATGGGCGACGCGGGCGCACTGCGCTCAAGTGGTGCATGCATCGCCGGTCGATTCGGTTGGCTGAGATTGAGCACCGCCTCGCGAAACGCATTAAGTGATTCCTTTAGCCATAACGCTGGCGCCACCGACGCCTCCTTGTACTTGGCCCAATGTGTGCGATCCGATTTAGCCAAATGATACGGATAGTAATCGATTTGAAATGCAGTCACAGACACCTGCAGTGCTCCGCCCTTGTCCAGCTCCGGATAACTGGATCGTCCGTCACCCTCATCGTCGCACAAGTGCAAATCAATGCGCTGACTAAAGAAATGATACGAAGTCTCACGCACATCAAACGCATTGAACATCCTTTGCGCCGTCGTCTTCTGCGCCGATTCCGAGAGCCGATTCTGTTGTTGGGCAACCTGTGCCTGGTACTCGGGCAGCGTCTACAAGGCAAACAACAAAATATATATTAGAAGTGGCACGTTTGAGACCGATCACAGATTGACATAGTCTAAGACAAACCATGTCAGCTCAACTCTACGCAGTTAACGCTATTCCTTTACTGACCTGTAGTTTACGTGCCGCCTTTGTCTTTTGTGTGGCATGTGTGGCCACCTTGATTAGACCCGACAGTGAATCAACGAAATGCAGCGCGGCCTTCAGTTGCGAATCGGTCAGCACCCAGAGCAGATCATCTAGTATGAGCAATAGACGTGAGGCCAGCACAGCGCAATCCGATAGACGCTTGCGTATCGTAATTCGACAGCGTGCATGATTCGTTAGCAAACGAAGCGGAGTCAATGATTTATCCTGAGTGGAACTGGCCTCGATGCGCACCGTTTGCCAGGAGAGCTCTTTGAAAATTAAGATAATACCCTTCTGGGCATCCTTGAGGCGTGTAAAACGCAAATCACCATTTTCCCACTTGGGCGTCTTGGACTCCACCCGAATGCGCGACATTTGCACGGAGGCGGTAAAGGCAGCACTCACAAAATTCACATTCACAGTGTTCACCACAATGGTTATGCCATCGACGACCTTGTGTATGAAGCTGTATTTACCCTGAGGCACTTGTGGCAGCGCTGCAGCGGTCGCATTACCACCCCCGCCAGCATCACGCGCTGTGGGATTACAGGTCTCGATGGTAATACGCACCTCGTCGAGCGTCTGTTCGGAATAAATGGCAAATAGATATTGTTTAACCAGTGCTTTGTGTTGCTATATGCCACATTTACATACCAGCGTTATGGGCACACTCTTCTTGGCCCAGCCAATGCGAAAGGAGACATGATTGCACCAGGCCGACGTCAAACGCAACCAACTGGGTAGCTCAAGCAACTCGGTTAGCACACGCTCATCCAGCTCCAGATTGGAGAGCTCACCCTCGCCACGAAATGTGCTCAAATTGATTTTATCCGAGGACAGGTTCTTTGTGTATCTGCAATAGACACAATATATATAAAAGACTTTTAGTAAGGATGCTGACAAGCTATTTATCTAAGCTTGGCTGCACACAGCTGTCAACACTCATTTGTGGCAACAAGTGTGGCGCCGCAGTCTGCAGCTGCTGCTGACCCATCAGTTGCCATCAATTGACCCATTTCAAGTTGATGGTTTCCATGCATAATTTATATCTAAATATTGATGAATTGATTTAATTGTTTCAATTCTTAGATGATTAGATAAACATCGTCTCAGCTCGCACATACAGAAAAGGAAAGTAATTGAAAAGTTTGATTTTCCTCTCTATGAAATTCATCCACATACCGATATCCATTTATATATACAATCATTTTATAAGCCTCGGAGTAAATGGTACTTTTGTTTAATTATGAGTCGAAATTGCTATCGTACGCAGACTTTTGTCCGTCACTGTTGTTGATTTAGACTTCGCATCCAAAAAAAGGGCCCAGTTTCAAAAGCCGCATTAATCCTATACTTAAATCCTAAATTTTAATCCACCTTAAAATTAGTCTGCACCTTTTGCAAATTTGCCGAGTTAAGGGCTAAGATAAAAATGATTTCACCTGCTCCTTGCCAAAGTTTATTAAATTGCTAACTTTTTTTGGACAAAAGACAAAACTTTTTACTCAGCATCCGTTTGCTTTATATGAGGAAGGAAGGAAGCAAGGACTGAAGATAAAAGGCAACAAGTTTGCTTTGCATTTACACGTAAACTCTTGCTATAAAGTTAGTTTGTTTGCAGCTTAATTGCGTGGGACAAACTTCAAGACACGGGACAAATAATCAGCAAACAAAGGCGCCACTTGTTGTGAATACATACATATATATTGACATATATATATATATTTAAACAAAAATATATACTCCTCTACATATGTGCTGCATACATTATTGGTGCACAGGAGCGAACTGGATTTAAGCAGAATGCGCTACAAGTGGTCATAAGCATACTGAAATCATTTAAGTTAACCGACTAAAGTTAAAAGCTGACTTATGTAAGCACATTTGTTAAGTTTTTGCTCAAAGTGCTACAAATGACTGCATTCTTGTTGGGGCGCAAAACCTGCACTGTAATCCGCTACTGTGCGCCTCTTATTCATCCAGCTGTCAGGACACATACACTTTTATGTACATAAAAACACATACACATACATATCTGTACACACACACTATATATACACAGGTGCATACGTTCATGGTTTGAGACAGAATTAATCTCTTTTAAGAATTGAATTACGGCCCCATTAAAATATATACAAAATATAAATTGAATTTTTTAAATACACATAAACGAGCGGAAAGGGATAGGGGCAGTGTGCATTCATCCACTTGTTACTCTATGGTGAGGGGAAGTGGGCAAATTGACGTTGTTATGGGGGGAGGAACGACTAAACGATAAACGATAAAAAAAGAAGCATCCTCTTCCCCTGACTGCAGGTGTTGGAAGACTGCAAAATGTATACATATAAGTATACTACATACATACACATAAAGAGCAACAACAAATTAAACTAAAAACAGAGCAACAGAAGAGAGGAGAAC
Organism: Drosophila kambysellisi; assembly: GCA_035042185.1. Classification (NCBI taxonomy): domain Eukaryota; kingdom Metazoa; phylum Arthropoda; class Insecta; order Diptera; family Drosophilidae; genus Drosophila; species Drosophila kambysellisi. The sequence goes on from JAWNLS010000720.1 coordinate 4,692,272, forward strand.
AATGCTTGGAAAAATCAATTGAATTTCCCACAGCAAAGTGGCGCCACAGAGCCAAGTGAGGGCCGTAATTAGCATAGAGCTTGTAATTGAATTTAATGCTATTAACTTGTTTACGATGACGATGCCACTTACATGGACAAATGCTTCAGCAATTGTTTTTTTATCAGCGAAACCATTTTGTACTTCAGCAGGAGGGGAGCGGCGGGTGCGGCACGAAATTAATGCACAGATCCAATAGCAACAGCAGTGATGACGCTTTGAAATAATCTCACAGCTTTTTATTTTACATGCACTCTTAGCTCATAATTTCGTTATAAGGAGCACTTTAACTTTTCTGCTTCGCGTATAGGAATTCCTATTGGAAGAATGCTAGCCCTTTTTATAGGCGCAATGCACGCACAATCACTTTCGCATCGGTATGTTTAGTCTAAGCGCGCATAATTCATTGAAATTCTTTCCTTTTTATAATCAGCAATTCTTATCGTGCAGTTGGTGCAGATATACTGTTGCATAGAGATGAGTAATAATTCATGTACCAGTGACAGCCACAACAGTGACTATATAAGCATAACAGTTATCGATTTAACATTTATAATAACAGCTGGAAATGTACTCACAACATTTTTGCTCAGCTCGTTTCGATAGCATCGATAAATTTCATGTCAATAGTTGAATACTAGTTTTAAGTGCTGTAAAACAACACAGAACTGCGAATTTTGCGTTTTACATCTTATAAAAAAGTATTAAGCCACTGTTTTCAGTGTTTTGCAGTAAGCGTCTAGTGAAAATCAAAACAAAAACAAAAAGATAAGCAAGCAATTCCAATAACGCACGCTGCAGCGCAATGTCAAGTGGCGATGCAGCAACAACTGACGAACTAGTCGAACGCGTGGTCGAAGTCACAGCCTGCACAGCCGAGGAGGCCAAACATTATCTGGGTGCCTGTGCCAACGATGTGGCCGCAGCAGTTGCCTTGTTCTTTGAGCAGGGTGCCAATGGTGATTCCACTTCCAATGCAGCAACTGGTGCCGCAGCAGCAGTTGTTGAGGAGGAGGAGGTGGTTCGTGCACCCATTGCTCCAGTCCGAGAACAGTTGCTGTTGCCGGAGGATGACAACTTTTTTGCGTCCGGCAGCAGCAACAGTCGTTTGTCGCGTGTTACGCACCCCGTCAAGGTATGTCCGCTCCGGGATTTTGCACGCGAGGGCGCCCTAATGGAGGAGCAGCTCCAAGCCACCGGCGTCTACTCCGATCCAAGTACGCATCGTCGACGGCGCGAGCGTTCAGCCCAAATGGTTGTCGCTGGTCAGGCGATTTCGCTTCATAGTCGCTCCAGTGCCAGCAGCAGCAACTCATCCCGCCTTGGTGATCTCTATCGCCCGCCCACCGACCTGCTCTACTCGGGCTCGCTGGCGGCCGCGCGCGAATTTGCCAGCACTCGCCAACGATGGCTGCTGGTCAATGTCCAAGGCGATAATTTTCAGTCGCAAACAATGAATCGTGACGTGTGGAGCATGAAGGAGCTAAAGCAGCTGGTGCGACGCCAGTTTGTTCTCTGGCAGGTGGACAACGATAGCTCCGAGGGCAGGCGCTTTGTCGCCTTCTATCGCTGTGCCAAGTTGCCCTATTTGTGCGTGATTGATCCACGCACCGGTGAGGAGGTCTGGCGCAGTCCCGAGGAGCCCAATCAACAAAATGTTTTGCCAGATTTGCGGCAATTTCTACGCGATCATCGCGACTTTTCGCTGGAAGAGGCGAGCACCTCCAAGCGTGCCGCAATCGAAATTGATGATGATGACGACGATGATGTGGAGGGTGCCGCGTCCTGTTCCTCTTCCACGGCCAGTACGCCCAAGAAACGCGCCAAGCTACTCGAGCTCAGCGAGGAGGAGCAACTGGCGCTGGCCATCAAGAATTCCATTAACGAGAATGGCGGCGTCACAGCAGCAACACCCACAAAAGAGAGCAACAACAACAATGCCAATGCCAGTGACTGTGACAGCCTCGAGGAGTTTGACGAGGAGGAGCTCAAGGGCGCCACCACTTCGTACGAGTCCCAATTAGGCAAACAGGTGGCGGAGCTGACAGCGATTAAGTTGCGCCTGCTCGATGCCGCCGGCAGCGATGAGGTCGTCCAGCTGCGCTGGCCCTCGGACACCAAGTTGAAGACACTACGTCTGTATATCAGGCAAACGCACAAGCACATACCATTCGAGGGCTACAAATTGATATGTGCCTTTCCGCGTAAGTCGCTAGAGATCGAGCACAACGAGGTGACGCTTAAGGAACTGGGCCTGCATCCCTCTGCCAATGTGCATCTTACGCTAGATGAGTAATTTGCTTAGATTGCCGGATATACTGTACTCTACATATTTATTTCACGTTGTCTGTCAACTGTTTGGTCCCGTTCTCCCCTCCTTTACTACACATGCATGAAATACATATACTAAATACTATATAAGTGATTACTTGAATAAAATTAATGAACACACGCAATGGTTCAATATGAATGCTCAAATCGATTTTCTACATTTTTAATATTCGTTTATTGAGACTGTGCTCAAATTGAAATATGCGCATTTGCGCGCCATATCGATGCATATGGCATTATTGCTACATACTTTATGGTGGCAACGCCAAAAGACAAAATTTATACATGTCTGGCAAGGTCGCAAGGGCATCTCATGCCCTTTTCGAAGCATTTAAGTTCAGCAAAGCAGCTTTAAATAACTAAAAGTGATTAGTAGAATTTAAGTTTTGTTGCCTTAAAATGTGCAAAAATGTTACAGAGCTCGACTGCATAAATAAATAATATTATTTATGTGCACAATTCTTCAAGATGTAAATAAGTGCACTCGTGAAAAGACTCAACACTTGTTCGCAGCACAGTAGTGCACAAAGAATTCGACCAAGCTGAACACGCTTAAAACTTTAAGCTCATCAAATGTTGTTTAAAAAAAGTGGCCACGTAAAAGGCGAACATATGTACAAAAATATATACATACGGATCTAAGGAAATTGTTTTGTGTAAATAAACAAACGAATCGAATTAGATTATAAAAGATATGCAAAAGCTACAAGCGACACAACAACTGCTGATGAAGTTAAAATGAAGGCTGTTTAATATCAGTTGTAAGAAAATACAAAATTCATCACAAGCAATTAAGTTAAGATGGAGGAGAAACTAAAATATTCACTGCTACGCGGTGAACTGGTGGACACTCAAAGCATTTGGACAAGGCAAGTAGTAGACACAGTATAATCGGAGTTCCAAGATTTAAATTGTTATGCACTTCCACAGGCACGAGAAACGCGTGTGGTTCATAACGCTACTCACTGGCACCTGCATGTTGTATTCAACGCGGACAACGATGCCGCTGCTGGTGCCCGCCGTTGCCGCCGCACAAAAGTGGACTAAAACCGATTCGGGCACCGTGCTGAGCTCATTCTTCTGGGGCTACACACTCACCCAAGTGATGGGTGGCTATTTTAGCGATCGCTTTGGCGGCCAGCGTGTCATACTGCTGGCGGCCATCGGTTGGTCCATCATCACATTCCTGATGCCGACGATTATTTGGTCGGCGGCATCGGTTAAGAGCTATGCGATACCCATTATTGTCACCATACGAATATTTAATGGTGCACTGCAGGGCGTGCACTTTCCCAGCATGATAAGCCTGACAAGTCAGGTGAGTTTCACCTGGAGACGACCAAGAATATATACTTAACTTATTATTGTTATTCCATGCTTGCAGAATCTATGCCAAAATGAGCGCAGCAGTTTTTTTGGCCTGCTCACATCCGGTTCGGCAATGGGCACCCTGGTCACTGGCATCATGGGCTCCTTTGTGCTGGACTACTTTGGCTGGTCGTATGTCTTCCGTGTCATTGGCCTGATGGGCTTCGCCTGGGCGCTGGTATTGCGCTATTATGCGATGGCCGGCGAGAGGAATCGCATCATAAACATCTCCACACCGGCGCGATTGTGCGCCAACAAAACGCCAGCAGAGACGACTGTGCCCTGGCTGCGATACTTCAGCCGTCTGTCCTTTTGGGCCTGTGTGCTTACGCATGCCTGCGAGATGAATTGCTTCTTTGTGCTGCTCTCCTGGCTGCCCACATACTTCCACGATGGATTTCCGCATGCCAAGGGGTGGGTGGTCAACATGATTCCATGGCTGGCGCTGCCTCCGTGCACGTTTTTTGCCAAATACCTGACGACACGGCTGATAGCCAAAGATTGGTCAACGACGGCGGTGCGGAAGCTAATACAGAGCTGTTGCTTTGCCGCACAGAATGTGGCTCTGTTCGTGATGAGTCGAACGACGGACTTTCACACGGCGCTAATCTGCATGACCATTATCATTGGTGGGACGGGCTTTCACAACAATGCGGTGACTGTGAATCCACAGGATTTGGCGCCGCTGCATTCGGGCAGCGTTTTTGGCCTGATGAACACAGTGGGCGCAATACCCGGTTTCCTGGGCGTCTATCTAGCCGGTCACATTCTAGAACTGACCCAGAGCTGGCCGATGGTCTTCAGCGCCGCGGCGGGCATTAATCTAGTCGGTTGGATAATTTTCCTGGCCTTTGGATCCGCTGAAGCAATAGTGTGATTACTGCGACAATATATTCTGGACTCTTCCATATGTGGTTAGAAAAATAATATTTATTAAATGTGTACATAGCTTAAGAGGTCGTCATCGTAGTTTTAAAATTGAAAATAACAAAACTGCTCCTAACGTGATAAGTTCCAGCCCATTAAATATATGACGCATGCCACAAAATCAAAGATAAACTCATTTTTATTGTAATTTTGTCATGGTTCTATGTTAGTAGCCTTGCTATCTGTGGGTTCTTAAAATGACATGGAAATGATAATGCAGCTATCCAAATTATTATCATGATAGGACATTTCAACATCAATAACTGCCTGGGATTCGACTCGGAATCAATTTCTTTTCTTTTGCTTATGGCATAATTAAAGCATAAAATAATTCAAATGCAAAACCTATTAAAGATATCAGCAATCTGTCAGTTTATACGAAAGTTGAAAATGAGTTTACTAAGCTGCTTCCAGCTTATTAGGTATACATTTTTTGGTATTTTATTTTTTGATCTTCGTATCAGCCTAGTAAAACAGTCAGCAGTGTTAATTGTTGGTCTGGCAACGCTGGCGACGTACAAAATAAATGTCCCTCGCTTTGTTGTATTTAAAATTTAAAGATTGCACTTGAGAAAATGTCGGACAAGCGTGAGGATATGTGGAAGGTGCTGTACAATATGGTGAATCGCAATCAGGCCAACTTGTCGGCCGTGTACAGTGTGGTGGACAACATACTCTGCCAGGATCCGAGCCTAATCAGCTGTTCGTCGGTGCGCGAGCTGCCCAACGAATTCCAAGACGTCTTCCTGCTTTGGCTGCTGAACAAACTCGCCGTGTGCTTGAGTCAGTGTCGTGATGAGGGGTGAGTGGAACTCTCTCTCTCTCTCTCTCTTCAGTCATGCTAACCAATGTAATCCAGACAGTGCCTCAAGAATGTGCAGCTACAGCAGAAGCTGCTCGCATCCTGTTGGTGCAATCATCCCAAGCTGTACGAATGCCTTGTGAAGGCCTATGTGGAGGCGTTGCAGCAGCTCAACGATAAGATGAGCGCCTTCGATTACACAAAACCCAAGAAGCAGTCGGTGCAACAGGTGCGCATCCTGGAATTGCAGATATTTTGCTGCGATGTGAGTGTCCTGCAAGCGTTTGATGAGCAGTGCGCCTGTCAAGTCGTCCAGTTGCAACTGGAGCATTCGGATGCGTATGCCAAGTACTTGTTGCTTGTGCTGCAGCACGCTCAACACATCGGACATGCCACACATACGGAACTATTTGCAAGCAGTCTGCAGCAGGCGTTGCTCACCCTCAAGGAGTGCAACATGGACACCAAGTTGGCCAGTCTGAGTTACTGTTGCGCCGTGCTCCAGGCCCAGTCCACCGCCAGCTGGTCAATTAATGCAGAGGTGGCACATTATGCCTGCTTAACGCTGCGCGCTGCTGTCCTCATGTGGTCCATGTCCAGCCGCTGGTTGCAAGCCAAGTGCATGACGAAAACCCAACTGAAGCATTTGGCAACGCATACACAACAACTGCTGGTCGTGTTGCAGCCGCAGAGGTTGCCTCATCCAGATAGCCTGCATCTGTGCTGTGAACTGTTGCACGAGCTGCTGCGTCTGCCTGCAAACGATGGGCGCGACAACCTGATGCAGACACTGTCCGACTATTTGCAACATCAGTTGTTGGAGACGATTGCTTGCGAGTTGCAGCCGCACACAGTGCAACTGTTGCAGCGTCAGTGGCGCGGACAACCCAATCAGCTGTTGCCCCTGCTGACCGCCGTTGCTGTCAAACAGCCCGCTATTCGTAAGAAGATCTTGGGTAGCTTCAACCTCTGTCTGGTTGAACTGCTAACCGAGACGAATCCTCGAGAGTTGCCGGAGCTGCTCGCCTTGCTGCGTTCGTTGCGGCAAATGGAGCAACTCCTGTTGCTGCATAAGCAACGAGAGCTGGTGGCTGCCAGTGAAGAGGCGCTTAATGCTGCCCTCCTATCTCAACTCCCAGTACACTATGAGCTGCCACTGCCCCCAGATGATAACAACAGTTTGAATCATTTGAGCTTGCAACTCTTAGAGCAGGCACAGTGTGCAGCCTGTCCAGAGTTTATGGAGATCTGTGCACTGCTGTTGCAAACCAACTGCATACGGCTGCAACTGAAGCCGCACACGCAACAACAACTCCTGGGCATACTGCAGCGAAGCCTGCAATCAAAGGAGCAACAACATCAAGTGGCAGCCCTCCAAGCCTTGGCAACACTGCGTCTGGAGACACCTTCCAGTGCGCACACACAACTGCAGAGCTTCATTGCACAGCAATACTTAGGCCTTCTCACCTCGACGCATTCCGAGTTGAGGCAGCTCTTCAATGAGCACCTGGCCCAGCTTTATGTCTCCGGCTATATTAAAGCCGCCCAACTGCAGCAGGCACTGCCCAAACTGGGGCACACAACAGAGGAAGGTCACACATTGGCCGCTGTTTTGCGCCTGTTACTCTGCACAGCAACGCAGCCAGCAGCCCCCGCCCATATCTTTAAGATTAATGACAGAATAATTATGTACTGTCCCAAATGCGAACCATTGCCGGCCACTTTGCCTGGCTTGTATTTGGGCAGCTGCAAGCCGAACAGTGCACCCACCTTCAGCAGCTCCAACTTGCCTGGCCTCGCCGAGGCGATGCTCTTTAAGAAGCCATGCGGCTACATAACACATCACTTGGATCTGATCAAAGTGGAACCATCTTTGTGCCTTCAATTGCTCAAGGAGTCGTCCAAACTGCAGGAGCTCAACGAGCGCAGCTACGAGCGTTTGGTGCCTGTGCTGGCCAACCAATCCGATGGCTTTATGCGACAGTTGGCCTCACTTGTGCTCGATTGCATTCTGCGCACACTTTCCAAACCGCTGGAGGAGCAGAGCATGGCGGAGCAGCGCAAGCTACTCCGGTTGATTGTGTGCTCGGCACATGGGGATATCGATAAACTGTGGCTATTCCACTGGTTCAAGATGAGCTTCTATTTCATGGTGCACACGCGTTCTCTCGTCGCCCAGGAGGCAGTGCTCGCCGCCTGCCAAATGTGTGCACGCCACAGATTGCAAACGCTTACGCTGTGGAACTGGTACAAGCGGGATGCACTCGGTTTAGTTGTCCAGCTGGCGCTACATGCCTATGTCACGGAAGGAGTGCGCTTCACTCACTCACTCAGAGCGGTCAGTGCTGGAATATGTCATGCAATGAATACGTTTTTAATTCTTGTTTCCTTGCAGCTCTCGAAGATGCTGGGCTTCTCGTGTGTGCAGGAGTTCACCTGTAAATATCATCGTCTGCTCACCTCGTTGGTGCTGCCCTATTGCATTAGGGAGCCCCGCTGCAAGGGCATCTTTGTGTTCATAGCCAAGCAGCTGCATAAGCCAATTGCTTCCCTCTTCTCCACCTCCTTTCTACGGCTCTATGCGCACGTCTATCTCAGCGAAGAACCGGAATTGGCCAATCGCTGCATCGAGCTGGTCACCAGCTGCACCAAGTGCACGGTGCAGCAAATGATGAATGCCGATGTGAAGGTGCGTCAGTAATTTAGCTTGTCCCTGTTCCTTCCTTTATTAAACAATATTTATTTACTTGTGCAGCAAACCGTTGCCGAGCTGCTCATCTATTTCAATCGCAATCCGACTTTTGTGATGCGCTCTTTTCAAAACCTGCCCCAATTGAGCATCGGTAGCGATGATCTATCCACCCAGGCGAGCAACGCACAGTTCTCCACGTTTATAGCGGAGCGTATCCTCGGTGTCATCACCTACTTTGAGAGCTGCCTGTCAGAGCCGTCCTTTGAGAAGCCACTCAAAGAGGAGACGCTGTATAGTCTTGGCCAGATCCTGCGCTTCGTTGGTCCGCAACATGTTACACAATTTCGCTTCAAGATCATTGCCATGCTGAGTTTTGTGCACACGCTGCAGGAGCCAAGTTTGCAGCGCATTTGCCTAAAAATTTGGCACATTTTCCTGCATGTGGTCAACATACAAGAGTTGGGTCCGTCTCTGGGTCGCATTGTGGCCACGTTGCAGCCGCTGCTCGAATATAGCGTGGAGCAAGTGAATGAGCTCTACGAGTTTGTCATCCTCCGCAACGCTGCCATGTTGGGCAACTATATACAAGGTAAGCACGGGGATCGCTCCTGTAACCATACCTAAACATAATCCTCATTGTAGACTTGTACTTTCTGGAGCGTCTGGAGCATGTTTCGGAGCCCATACGCAAGTGTATTGAGCGGCACACGGCACAGCTGTGTTTGGGTGCTGCTGCAGGAGCTGGCGAGGATCAGGCACCGCTGCTGGATCAACTGGGCTTTCTGCATAAGCAAATCACCAATGAATGCCTGCAGGTGCGCGTTTATGGACTGGAGCATCTCGCGGTGTTGTTTGGTCGTCGTCGCACACAACTCAATCATATGATGCTGCACGAGCTGCCGATGGAGCCACTAATGGAGCAGATTGTCAATGTGCTCATGGCGGGCTGTCAGCACGACGATCGTTCGCTGCAGTTGGCCTCGGCCAAATGTCTGGGCGAACTGGGTGCCATCGATGCCAGCTATTTGCCATCGAATTACAATTTTGCCAGTCCGCAGCAGTTGCCCCTGAGCGTTCTCACGGATGACTTTACGGTGCTGGCACTGACCGCGCTCTGTCGCGGCTATCAGTTCCAGCAGAAGACAAAGCATGTGGATAACTTCTCGTTGGCGATACAGGAGACTCTCGCCGTCTGCGGCATTGCGCCCAAGGAGCAAAAGAAGCTGCAGCTGTGGCAATCGCTGCCGTTGCGCATGCGCGAAATAATGGAACCGTTGCTCAACTCCTGCTACACCTGTTCCCAGCGCTCCAGTACGCTGCAGCAGCAGCCGCTCTTTGGCAGCCACTACACCCAGAACTCCTACGAGCTGTGGGCATTCCTCTGGGCCGCCCGACTTGTCGACTATGTGCAGTCATCGGAGACGCGTCACCTGCTCAGCTCCTATAAGCCGTGCATTCGTCGCGACTCGAACATGCTGAGCACCTTCTATCCGTACATACTACTCCATGCGCTGCTCGAGTGCACTGCGGATCAGCGTCTACACATTGAGGAGGAGTTCCAGGCGGTGCTGCAGGCCAACGATGAGCTCTCCCAGCAACAAGGAACCACAGCATCGAAGACGCCCAGCGAACCAATCCCAGTCGATCCCAACACACTCGGCTTCAAGCTGTTCGAGTCGAGTAAATATGGCGCCACCACCAAATCAGCCAGTGATGTGCCACAGGCGGTAGCCAGTGCAGAGGATCAGTCACGTTTGGCTGGGAAATTGTGTGCGGAGCTGTTGGACTTTCTGCAGCGTTGGTTGCGCGAATGGCAGCGACTGCATGGCCTCAGCATGGGCGGCAAACTGCCCCAAACTGTGGATGCGAATTATGGGGCCATCTATGAGTTCATGCAGCGCATCGACAAGTTGGGTGTGGCACGTGCCAGCTACAATTGTGGCGAATATGCGCGTGCCCTGCGCTATCTGGAGGCCTACATTGCGGAGGGTGATAAGGCGGCGCGTCTGCTCGAGCAGTTCACGTTCCTGGTGCAGCTCTACGGGCGACTGATGGACTCGGATTCGGTGGAGGGTGCAGTGCAGACGCGACGCTCGGATATGAGTGTGACCCAGGAGATTCTGGTGAATCGTTTGGTCGAACGGCAACAGGATATGATTACATGCTATGAGCAACTGTTGTCCAGCACGGAGCAACTGCAGCCAGATCACATACGTGCCATAATCGATGCCTATCTGCGCATGGACACACCCAAGACGGCCCTGCTCATCGCCGATGGTCTCTGGCAGCGATTGTCCGATCGTCACACGGATCAGTATTTCAGTGAGTGCAAAGCGGAGCTGCTCTGGCGCCTGGGCAGCTACGACGAACTTGAGGAGCTGCAGCTGCAACAACAGCAGCAGAGTCGGTGCCGACCCAACTGGCATGCCCAGTGCGCCCAGGCCTGTCTCGCGCTGCGACAGCCCTCCACCACCAAATTGGAATTCGAGACGCTGCTGGACAAGATGCGCGCATCGGTGCTGGAGCAGTTGCGCAGCTGTTCCGCCCTACAGCAGCATTCGTATGCGCATGCCTACGATGAGGTGCTAAAGCTGCACATGCTGCACGAGCTGCAGTGCAGTCAGCAGCTGCTGGAGCAGCTCTCCACACTGCAGGAGCAGGAGGAGCAGCAGTCGCAACTAATGCGCAAATACTTTGGCGATTGGCAGTCGCGTCTGCAGGTGCTGCAGCCGCAGCTGCGCGTGCTGGAACCCATCTATAGCTTTCGTCGGAATCTGCTCGGTGAGCTCAAGCGTCGCCTGGGCGATCGTGTGCCGCTGCAGGCACAGCTGCAGACGCAGCTGGCCCAGCTCTGGCTAAATAGCGCCCAGATCAATCGCAATGCAAGCCAATTGCAACGCGCCCATTTGTATCTGATGAAGGCGGCGGAATATCGACCAAGTGGTCTCTTTCTGGAGCGCGCCAAGCTGCTGTGGCAGAAGGGCGATCAGGTGCTGGCCATGAACTATCTGGAGGAGCAATTGTCCGCCATCCGGCAGCAGTGCGATGGCAATCCCAAGCAGCTCAGTGCTGAGCAGCGTCAGCTCTACTTTGAGGGCAAATATCTGCAGGCCACGTACAATGCGGACTCCATGAATCTGTGTGCGGATGCCATACTCAAGTATTTCCACGAGGCAATCGCAGTGCATCGACAATCGGAGCGCTGCTATGTGCAGTTGGCACAATTTCTGGAGAAGATGCTGACAGCGCGTACAGCGTCGGCAACCAATTCACGCGAAGATGAGGAACTGCTGCTGCAGATCATGTTAAACTATGCCAAATCTTTGCGCTATGGCAGCGATCATGTCTATCAGTCCATGCCGCGTCTGATCAGTCTCTGGCTGGACACGGCCGCCACAGCTGTGTCTTCCGCCTCCCACACGGAACTGGTGCGCAAGATGAACGATTTGCTGAATAATTGCTGCTCGGCGCTGCCGACGGCCATGTTTTACACGGCCTACTCCCAAATGCTGAGCCGCCTGTGTCATCCATCGCCGGAGGTGTTTGGTGTGCTGCGCAACGTGATCATCAAGCTTATCGGGGACTACCCGCAGCAGTCACTCTGGATGCTGTTGCCCCATTTCAAGTCTGCCGCCGTCAATCGCGTCAAGCGCTGTAAATTGATCCTAAGCGATGAGCGACTCCAGAATGCTACATTCCAGCGTCTGTTGAATGACTTCAATACGCTCACCGAGCGCCTGATTGGCGTCACCAACAAGGAGGTAACCTTGGATCGCAGCTACAAGCTGAGCGATCTGGACAAACGATTGCCACTGCTATGCAACCAAGCCAGCTTCTTCAATATTCTGCTGCCCTTCGAGAAGTATATGCAGCCCACGTTTAGCATTAGTTCGGCACAGGATAACTCGCCGTCGCCCAGTCCGCACACAAGTGGCAAATTGCCTGCCAGCAACTGGTTTCCATATCAGCAGATCTTTATTAGTGGCTTCCAGGAGAAGGTGCTAGTGTTGCGTTCGGCGGCGCGGCCAAAAAAGCTGACCATACGCTGTAGCGATGGACAGGATTATGATGTGATGGTCAAGCCGAAGGATGATTTGCGCAAGGATGCGCGTCTCATGGAGTTCAATGGCCTGATGAAGCGCTATCTGCATCAGGATGCACGTGCTCGTCAGCGTCGCCTCCACATTCGCACCTATGCCGTTCTACCCTTCAACGAGGAATGCGGCCTGCTCGAGTGGCTACCAAATCTGAATTCCTATCGCGGCATCTGCATCGCCTTGTATATGCAGCGGGGTCAGGTGATGAGTGGTCGGCAACTGCAACAGTTGGCCGTGCCGCAGACGGAGCCGATGGAGCGCAAGCGTGAGGTGTTCCTTAAGCAGCTGCTGCCCGCACATCCACCCGTGTTTCAGGATTGGCTGCTGCAGCGCTTCAGCACACCGCACAGCTGGTATGAGGCACGCAACTCCTATATACGCACCGTTGCCGTCATGTCCATGGTGGGCTACATTCTCGGGCTGGGCGATCGTCATGGGGAGAACATACTGTTCGATGAGCGCAATGGCGACGCTGTCCACGTTGACTTCAATTGCCTGTTCAATCAGGGAGAGGCCTTTGCCTATCCCGAAGTGGTTCCCTTTCGCCTCACCCACAACATGATCATGGCCATGGGACCGCTCGGTGTCGAGGGCAGCTTTCGGAAGTGCTGCGAGATTACGCTGCGACTGCTCAGGCAGGAAACCAAAACGCTCATGTCCATGCTGCGTCCGTTCGTCTACGATCTGGGTGTCCAGAGTCGACTGACGGCAACTGCTAGCAAGAGCAAAACTGGCGCCGAATTAACCGATCCCAAAGTGACCAACGATGTGCAGCGAATTGCCGAGCGCCTGCAGGGACATGTGAGTAGTAGTAGTAGCATTGAGTGAACCATCAAAGTACTGATATTTAACTTCCTCATACAGGTTAAAAGACAGCAGGCAAACAGCATTCCATTGTCCACCGAGGGGCAGGTGAACTTTCTAATCAATGAGGCGACCAAAGTGGACAATCTCGCTTCAATGTATATTGGCTGGGGAGCTTTTCTCTAGTTGCTAGTTCCTAAAGATTTCATATTTAATTATGTTATGTATTGTTGTGCTTAAATATTAAATACTTATTTATAAATGCAAATTGCTTGAGATTGCTGTTTATTTTTTAAAAGCATGACAACCCTGTGCTATTGAGAGCGCAAACAACCGATAGATGGCGCAACTTAAAAATCATCTGTGAGTCAAACCCGCGTTTTTATTCTTTTGTATCTGTGTTTCTTTTGTAGTTAAAAAATTAATTCAATTGATAAGCACAAAAGCGCAGAATGTCTAAACCAATTACTTTTGTTACTGGCAATGCCAAGAAGCTGGAGGAACTAATTGCCATACTGGGACCCAATTTTCCCCGCCAGGTAATCTCGAAACAGGTGGATTTGCCCGAGTGGCAGGGCGATATTGATGAGATTGCCGTGAAGAAGTGCAAGGAGGCCGCACTACAGGTGAATGGACCCGTACTGATTGAGGACACCAGCCTGTGCTTCAATGCGCTGCAGGGTCTGCCTGGTCCGTATATTAAGTGGTTCCTAGACAAACTTCAGCCAGAGGGACTGCATCGTCTGCTCGCCGGCTGGGACGATAAATCGGCGCGTGCCATTTGCACCTTTGCCTACTGTGAGAGCAGTACTTCGGAGCCACAAATCTTTCAGGGAATCACAGAGGGCTGCATTGTGGAGCCGCGTGGTCCACGTGACTTTGGCTGGTACATATTTGGCAGTTTCTTAAATGAATATCTTAACCAAAAATATTTATATAACAGGGATCCGGTATTTCAGCCCAAGGGCTATAATGAAACATATGCGGAGCTGCCCAAATCGGAGAAGAATAAAATCTCGCATCGCTTCCGGGCGTTGGATCTGCTGCAGAAGCACTTCACGAGCGACAGTTAAACTAAGAGACTCCCTTAAAAATGCACTAAGAATGAGTTTATTGAAAGTTTTGATATTTGATCTATCATGTCGAGAAAACGTTACTTAAAATATAAGCTATGCAATCTTCAGCTTAGTCAGCCTTCTTGCTCTTTATGGGCTTCTTAACTTTTCCGACATCTTTTTTGCCAGCGACTGGTTTGTTCCAGTAATACAGGAGCTGAGCAAAGATCACGCCATTTGCAAAAGTGGAAGCGCAGAAGGTGATGATAATCATCAGATCGCCAGTCTCTTGAATCGAAGTAAAGATGCGTGCCGTAGAACCGGCAAACAACATTATGACCGTAGCCGCCGACAACTGACCCGTGGAACCGGCCCTATAGTTGGTCAGTGCCTGCGACAGTTTACCAACCAATAGAATGGGTATGTTGCAGGTCTGTATGGTGAGCAACACCGCCATGGGTGTCAGTCCAGAGTTGAGCACGTACAGCAGACCCGCATAGCAAAGCAGAAAGATGACAGCATGTGGTTTGCGTCCGCCAAAGAAGATGACCAGAACAGCAATGGCAACCGTTTGGATGCCGACGAAAGCGGTGTCGCCCCACGAGCTAAATGGATAGCTATTCATAAAGTTATACGACATATGGAATGTGATGGCCAGCAGGTCCAGCATAACGCCCAATAGATTAATGCCCTCGCCAGATTTGTTATTGAGAATTTTCAGCACCTGCGGCACCTTCACCAGCACCGAACCAGCAATGATGCCAATGCCGAGACCTTTGCTCAGCAGCGCCTTAAAGCACGGCACTAAAAAAAATAATAAAAAAAAGCATTTATCAACAACATTAATTTGATTGACGGATGCCACTTACCATCGAGGAAATTGTAATCCAAGAAGTAATTGTCGTAACACTTCTGGTTCATAAGGAACAGAGCACCCTTCTTGATAAGATCCATTTTGGCAAATTACTTTCTATATACTTGAGCGATGAGTGTGTTCTCAGCGATTGTGCCGGCTGCTTATCGGTCGCTACTGGCTTCTAAAATTATTATTGATAGACAAGCGGTACACGTAATACCCAAGGCACATTGAACACCTGTTTTTTGTGGTGTTTTTTGTTTTATCTTGGTATTTTTTTTAACAGCCTTCTAACAGTGGCATCATATTAAACTTTGCTTCATAGGTTATTAACAGTGTTGTCTACTATTTGATTGTATTTGAATCTAACATTGGCTGTAACAGAAAATTAACATTTCCATAGCTGACCAACAGAGATGTGCCGTAATCAAGACATTTATTCTTATGATGAGTACCATCAGCAGACACTTTTCACGAATGAAATGCAGCAGCAATTAACTTCCATCGCTAGAAATACTTATTTCAAATATTTAATATCGATATCAATACATTTTTATCGACAAGATTTATAAATTATTTTACTATACTCGGGACACATTGCGGTTATCGTACGTTGAAGTTTTAAAATAGTCGAAGAAAAATATAATTAGTTCGTTGCTTAAAATTCATATTAAATAATTACCAAAATGCACTTGTAAGCAATATTCTTATGAAAAACTTAAGAAATAGCTGTTTTTAATTAGAGTAACAAAGGTCAACGATTAGAGGCAAAAAATACTTCAATATTTTACGATTGATATGCTTATCGCAAATATATATTGCCTGCTTGATTAATGTAATTGTTTCACATGGTTATCTTCAGCATGAATATGGCAATTAAAAGCACAACTGCAGCTCGTGGCCACCAAGGGTCACAGTCACTTGCAATTCTGATTTGCATGCTCGGTAAAGTCTCTCAACTTATCTGAAGAACTATTATTGTTGGCGTCTACGCATCACTTGCATTCCATTGCGCCTGCGCACTTTGCAGATAGCATATAAATGTCATTGTCATTGTTTCCCATTGCAACTGGCATCTCTCTCTCGCTCATAAATTGAAGTCGCTCGCAGTTTTATTGAAATTGCTGTGGCATTCGGTAGCAGCGCCTCCAATATAAAACACAAATTCATTTACCGTTACTGATTGGCACACATTTGCACACAATCATTC
This sequence comes from Drosophila kambysellisi, assembly GCA_035042185.1. Taxonomy (NCBI): domain Eukaryota; kingdom Metazoa; phylum Arthropoda; class Insecta; order Diptera; family Drosophilidae; genus Drosophila; species Drosophila kambysellisi. The sequence goes on from JAWNLS010000720.1 coordinate 4,708,453, forward strand.
TTTGTCTGCTAACCCCTTACACATGTATACATGTACACACGCACACACATTTGACGGAAATGTAAATGTGGTTGTATTCATAGATACAATAATTGAACCCTATTTGTGGGTAAACATTGATTCATGTGACTGTCTCTCTTTGTGAGCGTCGATTCCGAATTATTAAAGGTAATAAATAAATCAAATAGTCCCTACACATCTCTCTCTCTTCCTCTCTCTCGCTGATACATATGTATATGATATATTTAATTGAATTAAATTGTCTGAAAATAGCAAACTTGGCGGTCATCAATGGAGCTGCTTTAAACGACAGCGTCTTTTATTACGAACTGGACACACTGCAAACGTCAGTAGCGAAGAATCTGCCCATTGATATTGTGCTGCAGCAGGATCAGGTGGAGCATGCAAAAATTGTAGACATGGTGCGATACGACAAGGGCAAACTCACCGCCAAGGTCACCAACCTGACTGCTATCACCTGGGCGCATGCCGTCAACAGCCAGGTGCTGCTCGCCGAGTCACTCAGCAGTGAGTATAAACTATAAACATAATTTGACCCATAAGTGCCACATTAACTTATTCACGTCACTTGAAAGGCGACATTGATATGATTGAGGCGGATATTGTGCTGGGCAAACTGAATGGCAATGGCCCAAATTTGCCGGTGATGGCACATCCGCCTGCAATAGTCTCGGATTTGACACTGGAGGACTTTCTGCAGCAAATCAAGGCGCACAATGAGGAGAATGAGGGCGCCGAGAAGGGTGTCAAGTTGGACTTCAAGTCAATAGAGGTGTTCGAGGGCTCCCGCGGAATTCTGGATGAGACCATACCAAAGGTGGGCAAAAGCATTGAACCATTGTAATGTTCCTAGTTAATCGAAATTGTTATTCGCATAGATGACATATCCCATTTGGATAAATGCCGATATAATCAGCGGTCCTGTGATGCAAACCAGCTCAGTGCCTGTGGATCCGGCGCGATTCTTTGCCGGCTGCATGCGCTACAAGCAGGCCGTTCTCTCCATTGGCTGGACGACCAAGTGGGGTGCCAATTACAAGGAGGGCGAGTACACCGAGGAGCAGTGCAACGACATGCTGGAGGTCATCAATGACAACAATGTAACCTCCACCGGACAGCCCATCACTTTTCCCGTCCGTGCCGGCATTGCTGCCAATAGCGCCACGCAGCTGCACAATCTGGTTGCTGCCGTGAATGTAACCAACGAATGCACTTTAACCATTTGGTCGTCGGCCAACGACTATGTGGATGTGGCGCAGTTGCGGAAACTTATCTTCGGCTTCGGCTTGGAGCGTGTCTATTTGGATGTACCCGAGGAGCTGTCCTCGCAACTGGATCTGGGCAATACGGGCAACGGTGCAAGCACTTTTAACTCGCTGGTTAGCTTCAGCTTTGTCAGCCTCTGTTTTTGGGCCGTCTCCAGCTGGCTGAAGAACGTATAAAGAAACTATTCCGTCATTTGTATTTGTATTTTGTTTTTTTTTGATTTGGTTTTTATTCATTTGTATTTTCTTTAAGGAATTGTTTTCTTATGTATTCAGTTGAGAACGATCGATGAATACACGTTTTAGTTTTGTATCACTTCACTTCAATTCGGACGCAAATTGTCGACGCCTTGTTGTATAAAAAAATCACTAAAATATATCGTTATGCATTAAATTTATACATGTATATAATATAGTATAATATAAAAATACTTTGGATGTGCGCAGTTTTAATGTTAACAAGGGGATTGATAGCTTTGGACCTAGAATAATCACTCTTAAGATGTTTAGATTACTTACTAAATTAGTTAATGACTTTCACTTCTCCTTTGTTTTTGGCACTAATAAATAAATAATCTTATCAATCTCTCTCTCTCTCTCTAAACTCCCGGCACGTACATAGAAATGCTGGTGCAGTGAGATGAGGAAAGCATATGAACATGTGTGTGTGTGTGTGTGCGTGAATATTTATATAATAACGCTATGTAAATGAGGCAACTCGGCTTGGGGCAATAGGGAGATGAAGGCTCCTTATATACATATATGTATGTTTGTACAATATATATATATAACAACGAATGAAAATGCAAGATGCATCGATATATATACATATTAACTAATTATCACATCTGTTGAGCGACTCTCGATTAACCGATCTGTCGAAGTGTTGCCAGCGCTGCATTCGTCATCGTCATCTATAATGCCCGAGTTGCGCTTGTAGTCTAACAGACGGACGACCACACGTTGATTGTGGCTGGCATTCTGACGAAGCAATTGCTGCATAGTTGGCGTCGCACCAGTCGCATTGGTGCCGGCTCCAAAGGTGGTAAGTGGGCGCAATACGGAGACCTTAGCCTTGGGATCATCGCTATGGCAGAGACGCGTCAATTGGCGTGTCGGATACCAGCATGTGCAGATTAGACCTCCGGCAAGCAGTATGCCCGTAAAGATCTGGCCCAGCATCACAATGAGTGGCACCAGAGCAACTTCCTCAGCGATTTCTTTGGTGACACGCACACGCTCCTCGGCCCACATCAGTGGCAGCATTACCCGTGGCACGCGCGAATAGAGACTGCAGTTGAAAAATGTTAATTAGAAGATGTCATCAAGACTCTGAGTTGTAGGATAAACTTACGGAACACCTGGCAACGGCTGCATTAGATAATTGGCCTGAAAGCCACCACCCACATCCATGGGTACTCCAGCATTCGGCTCCAGTGCCATGTAGAACTCATGCTTCTCAGGATCCGGCTGCAGGCCATCCAAAGCCTCCAGATAGCTGGGATCGGCCAAATAAAAGTGTGGATATGACATGAAGATAGATGTGTTGAAAGCACAGTGGTTAATGTTGATAACGCCGGCCGGCATGCAATTGCCATCCACACACAGGCAACTGGTGTCCGGATACATTGTGCCATTGTCCACGGCGTGTCTGGTGCCGCTGAATTTGTATGCGGTGACGCCATGCACTGTGATCTCCTCCTTAAAGTCCAGCGGCACGGCGCGGCACAATTTGGGCAAGTAGAGGTACACGCTGTCCTTGGTGCTTAGATTGGGTGGAAAGAATTCACCCATTGAACCCATGACTTTGCCACAAGCACCCTCAAAGGCGCCCGTATGCGTCAAATTGTTCCACGTGTGTATTTGGCCCATTTTGCTGATGTCATCGGCGCCAGTGAATATGTTAAGGTCGCCATCAAAACTGGTGCTGCCATTACGTCCATACTGAAAGCCTATGCGATCGTATGGCACTTCAGAGGGATTGATGAACTTGCCCAAATTGACCAAGCTATTTTCGAAGCCCTTGAATAACCACTCCTCGGCTGTTCGCGTTTCGCTGATACGCTGATTCGTTGCACTCAGCGTGAGTGTCCCTCCAAGACGAATGATTAAGGGCAACTGGTCAATACGACGTGCAGCAGCCTAATAGAACGCGATAGCGTTTCAGTAAGATATTATGTATTCAACACTTTCGATTGCAACTCACGTGTGCCACTGTGTTGACCGAAGTGACTACATCCTGCAGGGTGCCATTGCTGCCGGCAGCATCAAAGTAGAAAAAGGCTTTCTTGCGAAATGAAACTGAAGCGTTTTGATTGTGCCACTCAATGTCGACCTTGTCGGGTTTCTCACGAAATCGATAAGGTCCCAATTGTACAAAGTGCGGCTTTCTTGGGGAGCCCTGGTAAAGGTCCTCCGGATTGGTCCAATTAAATAGATATACATCAAAGTTGAGCGGCAACGGCGAAACCTTCCAGCCCTCAAACGATCGTGATGTGGGACTGAGTGCCATTTCCTGAAATTGACATTATTTATAATTTGATTAAATAAAAAAAATGTTATTTATAAATTCTCATAAAATTAACCACCCAATTTAGGTCAATTGTATAGATTGCTACAAACTTAATGCTAGTTATTGTTATCGTTCCTTTGTTTGTTTTTAACATTTTTTTAGAGCCCTGATATGTCGATCACTCGCTACATTCTTGGCTACCTCTGTAATTTCACGATTGTTCATTCAAATGTCATGTGAGCGTCATGTTATCAGCATTTTACCCGGCTGCCCATCAAAAATCCATTATGACATGCATTCATCATTTGGCTAGGTAATAGGTGTATATATATAACACTTCGAATAAATCCGAGCCAGTCCGTTTGAAATTTAAGTATAGGTTTATAAAATTTAGTCATATTTTCATTATTTTTCGCTGCAACTTTTTTTTAAATTCAGGAAATGCCAAACTGATAAAAAGAATTGTTTTTACGTTCATGAAACGGCACGTGTAAATAAGCGCTAGCTGAAATGGATGGGATTTCCGAGATTGTTGCGGTTGCGGTTAATAGGTTGATATCAAAGCAGGTTGTATAGCAGGTGTTCTTCGGTCAAGGGCGACACACCTGTCCGCAATTTAAGATAGGTGTTATTCCAAAAGACTTTTATGAATTTGGCTTACATGAAAGGCCAAATTTATACAAACAAAAAAAACAAAATACAAATCGAAATAGAGTTAGCGATTCAGACATAGTTTCTAATCAACCAATGGCATTAAATTCTAATGATAAATGGTTTGCGATAAGATAAAAGTCATTGCTAGGGCAAAATCTGAAATTGTTTGTTTACGAGGTTTGACAATGCAACCACATATAATTCCGCTGGCAACATGTTTGCAAAATAGATCATTGATCCGATTAACCTTGCAGCTGTTCGCTTCAATGATTCATGTCACAATGATAGATTGATTGTAGGGGCAAATAATCAAATAACTGAATTAAGGCAAAACTTCTTAGTCAGTGGCCAAAAATACGTAATAAGGTAATGTGAGACAAGTTAGAAATCCACACTAAAGATTATATACCCTTGTACCGTAGTAAATCTGCTGACATTTAAACTGAAGTCCAGAGTTCAACATTTAATATTATGTCTGTTTACTTTTTAAACAAATTTTATTTAAATACCTTTAGTTTTACGACTGGCTTTGATCCGAGTATTTTACGGGTTACAAGGTTTCATTGCATAATTATATAGACGGATATTTTACGAGGTTGTTCATCAATAGTGCTTTATAATTGAGAGATAGAACACACGGACTGACATATATATACTGACTCAGCTTGTGATGCTGATTAAGTATTAATATACTTAATGGTGACGTAGATATCTCCGTCAATGCTTGACACATTTCATAGGAAAATTGTAATACCTTCTACAAGGGTATATACAAAAATAAAGTATCTTATCTTTCGTTCTTTTTTCTTTTAACGAACACCTGCAGCACACTCAGTTTTAGGTATTTTTTGTGGAAAATTGAGTCCAATTGATATTTAATCAGACAACTGCTAAAGTCCCCCCATGACGAGCCCACCACTCTCACGGCTATCCGCCAATGCCAGACTAATTGTATGCTAATGAGCGAGGTTCACCCTCAGTTGACCCAAGCGCCGGTTTGGCAAATTGGCTGCTGGAGAATTTTGACTCCCTATAGATAGAACTTGACTGGATGGCAACAAGACTGATGTAATTATGTAAAGAACCGTGACTGATTAGATAAAAACTGATAGATATGGGGCAGCTCCATAAAATACTATAGTAAAAAAAGAACCCTATACTGAAATTGCGAAGAGTCGAGTGGAAGTACTGTAAATTTGTATTTATATCTTGTCATATGCAAAATATTCTTCACATATTTTAAAATAACTCCCTTCAACATGTCCAGTTTGTATCAGCCAGATCACTCACCTTGCCACGGAGTTGCGTGAATATGTCAATCCAGTTGCGCAGCAGATAAACGCCAGCGCCTATGCTGCATGCTCCCAATAAGAAAATGCTCAGCCGCCAGGCACAGAGTCGCGTGCGTGATGTCATCTCTTCTGATTGCGATTGCTTTTGCGATTTTCGATGACGATTGCTGACAACCTCTCTGGCCTTGCTCGTATTAGAGGCTACTTCCGTTATCGTTGTTGCTGTTGTTATTGTTGTGGGTGTCGGGCAGGGAACTTTTTTAGTCTTTCGTACGCCTGTTCTCTTGCTCTTTCTATGTTGGACTGAGGAGACTAAGCGATTGTGTATTGACTGCGTCGTCGGAGTCGTTGCCTGCAAATACAGATAAGCACATCGAGAGAGTGTGTGAGAGAGAGAGCGTTAAAGTCCAGTCAGTATATTTGTATATATGCATATGTGTGAAGCGGTTTGAGCCTTATCGGTTTGGTTTATCGTTATCGGGGCTTGTACATGAACTTGCGAGAGCAGCAGCGGCTGGGAGAGCGTGTGAAAATTGAAAACGGATCACGCGCCAAAGCGCGGTTAAGCTTTACTGCGTCGTAATTGTAAATCTAATCGTAAAAAAATATATCAAATATATTTTAGAACCCCCACTTCTATAATGCAAAATATTCATGGGTAATCAAAGTAACAAATATAAATAGTTAAATATAAATCTATGTGGTTGCTCCGCTCATGAGGCTTTTTAAAACCTGTTCGCTTACAGTTGTAGTGGGAGTAAATATTGTTATTGTTGCTACGCGGCCTTTGTTTTGTTTTAGGCCTTTTTGTTGTTGATGCAGCACAAAAACACTTGAACATTCCTGGGCATATATGCTGCAAATATACGTGTGTTTACTTTGTAATCGATGCACACGTAGCAAGGTTAAATAAATATTGAAAAAAATATAAGAAAAAAAAATGGGTATTCCATTACTACCCGCATTTGTGAGCAACGCCCACAGCAAGTTTTTTGCCTAGTGCTCTGATTATTTAACTTGGCTTTGTTGACACAGAAACAAAAAATTAATCACGCGATTAACACTTAGTCATGGATTGGGGGCAACAACTTTGCCTCGCACAATTATAAATAGAAAAACAAAAAAAAACCACAGCTTTAAGACGAACATTAGTGGGAATTATTATATAAAGTGCAAATAAAAATACAAGGTTTTTATTATTTTACTTGCACAGGAATCCTTGAATTGTTGTTGTTCTGCTGAACGTCACTTCCGCAACCTGTTGACATATTATGCTCTTTCACTATGTTTATATGCTGTATGTGTTGATACACCTATTAATAGACCAAAACACAGTGCAATGTGCCAAAATGAACATATACCACATACATTCATACATGCAGGCATATATGCATACATATGTACATATGTGTACTGTTATATGTTCCCTATTCGTAGTGCTAATCTCAATTTGCAAAATTCACAAACGCGATGCGTCACAGTATGTTTTGCAAAACGTAACTCCAACAAGATGGCAGCGTTATTTGTATATTTTGTTAAATGTTTACTGTTTTATCAGCGATATACAATTAGGAGGAGCGTACCTCAGTCGCAGCCAGTATTCGTATTCGTATTTAGCTGCGGGCTTAACGCTCTCGCGCCCGCGCCTTGTTCTCTCTCACACTCATACACACAAACACTCGCGTGCTCTCAGCAAAAACGTTTAAGTATGTGCGTAGGGATTTTTTTGTTTCTTACGTTTTAGCTGTTAAGCATTGTTTTGGTTTCGTCTGCGACTTTGGTTAATACCTTTAGCACTTGTGACTTTGATTGCTTCCTCTTGTTATTTTTCAAAATACAAGCTCTGTTTTCAAATACTCTTTAATTTCAGTTACACTTCCAATCACATTAATATTCATGACCACATTAATATCAACACGTTTCTTTAAATGCACTCTGTATATTTAATGCGTGTGTATTTGTATTGGTAGCGTATATTTCTTGCATACTTGCGTCTCACTCGCGCGCGTTTGATTTAATATCACCAGACGACAACGCACCGTTAACTTGATCTTGAACTCTGCCAAACAGCCACTTGTCACAAGATCACCATGTCTGAGCGGCACTACGCCTGTTCTGCGACTGAAAATATTTTATTTTTCGAAAAGACACCAAGCAGCAATTATATATTTTTCATTAAAAGCAAGTAGTAGCTGTTTGTTCAGCAGCTAGTCGGCATAAAAATACACTACACCAGTATTCCACTATGTGTCAAATTCTAATTTGGTATACTAATTAACGAAATTCTATATTGCTTGGACATTCAATGAATTCTAAATTATTACTGTAAATATATAATTCGTCTTTGTAATTTGTTGATGCAACGCTGATTTCAATATACAAAATGTTCAGAGTATTGATGTAACTTTTTTACTGAAAGGGTATGCACACAGCAAATGAGAGTGGCAGCAGCAAAAGAGCGTACGCATTGTTCAACAGCTCTCGCTCTCACAACATTATCTCCCATCGCTCTCTGTCTGTACTTATTGGCCATCCATGACAAAACCGGTTCCTTCTCTCTGAAACGGGTACACCACTGCTCAATAGACTTATTGTGCATTTTAAACGGTAATAACATAATTTAATTTCATATTTTTAACGGACTCGATCCCTTTTCAGCATAAAATAGAATGTTGGAGTGTGAACATTGATCAGACTTCACATATATACATAAACACATACATATACCAAGTGTTTGGTGTAGTTCTTATGAAATGCTTATCAGTAATTGATTAGTGAGTTTCTGAGTTTGGTGATTAACAAAATGTTGATAGTAAAATAAAAAAATACCCAAATAAACTGAGAGTAGGCATGCTTTAAATATAGCCCCATTAGAATTATATCCATAAAGTTTATTGAGCAAGAAAACTTGCAGTTTAACCGTGATTTCCATTTAAAAACGTACGGACTTGGCTAAGAGAGTAAACATTAAAAGAGAAACATATGATATTTTATTAGCTTACTTTTTAAACACCACAAACAGTCTTATTTTGTATGTACCTAGTATTACTTAAACTCAAACATATTCAACTGCAGAAACTACTCCTTATCACAATACATTTAATTCTAATAATATGACACATTGATTCAACTGGAATGCTGTAAATCATCCGACGACGCCACAAATTGTAATCCGACAAGCAGTGGGGAACCCTCGACAGCACAATTCTTGAGTTCCGTATTCGCTGTGGCTGCCTGCATGCGGGTCTCCAAGCTGGTAATATCGATCTTGCGCATGAAATGTTTCTTCAACAGCATCTGTCGCGGATACCAGAGTACCATCATGACTCCCAAGGCAATGGCCACAAAGCCGCAGACCTTTCCAACGAGCGCAGATATTGGTAAGAGTTTTAAATAAAATAACAGATCCGGTGTAATGCGAACTCTGTAATCGGCCCAGACGAGCGGAAAGAAATTGCTACGGGATTTGCGAAACACGCTGGACACATGCGAAGATCATCAATAATTAATATTTTCTCTCTGCAGAGATTAACACACTTTACTTACGATTCTGGACGTGGTTCCACCAGCAGACTGATCATTAGGCGCGCCTTGATGTCCAAAAGCATCCCTGTTTTGGGCTCTAGTATAACGGTAATCTCGTGGCGATTCTTGTCCGGCTTCATGCCATCCACTGCATCAGCATAGTAGGGATCCGCATTATAGAAATGTGGCGACGAGGCAAAAATGGGCACATCATACCAGCAGTCGGAGATGTTCAACAGACCAGAACGCACTTCCCGGCAGCTGCCCGTGCAGTAGCAGCTGTTCTCTGGATTATCAGTTCCTAAAATTGCAATGAATGGTCAACGAATGATTGATTGATTGATTTATAATTAATTTATGCTACCATTTGCCATATTTCTGGCCGAACCCTTGTAGACGTATGCCTCGACACCTTCAAAGTTCGTTGTGCCCGCATAATCGATTTTCAGCTCACGGCAAATGTCGGGCAAAAAGTATGAGATCGGCTCACCCTGCCGCAGTGGACTCGGATGGAATTCACCCGAGCTCCCACGCAGCTTGCACTTGGGATGACCATTGGTTACATTATCGTAACGCCAGCGCGCAATTTGACCCAATTTACTAAAGTCCTGGATGCCGGTGTACACATTATGACGACCATAGATCTCTGCGCTGCCATTGCGCTGTGAGCGAACAACAATTTATTAGCAACTACAAATTGTACACTCAGAAAAACAAACTCTTGTTAATTAAAATAAGTTGCTTTTTAACAGGTGTTCAACCATTTTGCATTCCAAATTAATTTGTTTTGTCATAAATATGATTATAAGATAAAATTTGCTTAATCATTGAATATAGAATTCTCAATTGAAAGTAGCGTTCTAAAATTTTCATTCATCGTTTTATCAAATCTTATCTTTATGAAATATCTGTCAAAATCGGCTGTAAGATTTCAGATCAGAAGGATGACTCCTGTCAAGAACAGTAAGCCATCTTTGAATGGACTAAATGGCCGTTCTTTCTTGAATGGAACTAAGGTTAGCTTTTAAGCAGTTGCACTTTACATAAACTCAATCTTACCGGATAGCCGTAGCCAATGCGCTCGTAGGGAAAATGCAATTGGGGTATCATTTTGGTGGGAACAATTTTGCTCATCTTAATCAGCGGCGTATCGAAGCCACTAAACAACCAGTCATCGGCTGGCCTGTTGAATGTCGCCTCCATTCCGTACATTTTCATGGCCATGAGCATGAGGGTGCGCAGAAATGGACTCCAGCTCTGCATTTTATTGACTAGACCAACGCTCAGAGTATTGGGGCATACAACGGTGTCGTTTAGTTTTCCCCTGCTGGCCGTGGCATTATAGTGGAAGCGACTGCGACGCGAATAGGATACGGTAGAATTCTCTGGATGCCAGACGACATTCAACTTTTGTTGACTCTCCGTAAATGTATAGGGTCCGAGCTCCTCGAAGCGTGGCTTCACAGTCGGATCGTTAAAGTGTTCCGAATTTGTCCAGTTAAAGATGTATATATTTACCACCATGCTCAAATTGGGTGACTGCCACAGATTAATGAGCATCGAGTTGGGCTTGAGCACCATAACCTGTTGAACGTGTATATGATGTATATAAATGATGATTGATGGATATTCTGCACTCACCCACTCCAGGGCGCGACGTTGGATGCGCTCAAGGTTGAGCACATAGACGAGACCCAACAGGGCGAGCACAACACCCACCAGACTGGTCAAGGCAATCCGATTTTTTCCAATCATTGTCACTTACAGCACATTGATTGCAACTGCAATTAATCTGCCGATTTATTAATATTATAACTGGTTCAGTAATTCATTTGTACTTGTTTATGTATTTGTTTATTCAATTACTTGCAAAGGTTGTGATCAGTGGTAGAGTCAAGTATTTTACACAAAATAAAAATATTATCAATTTAGATAATTACAAGCTAACTTTGATATAAATTATCACTTTAAACATAATTGAATGTAAATTGCTTTAGTTACCTTGTTACATATTGGTTTGCTGTTCTTTCTTAAGATTAGATAAACTTAGTTGTTTGAAATCTTGCGAATTTGTCTTGTAAGCCACAAAATAAAATTGTATTGACCACATTCTGTTAAGAAAACAACTGAATGCCAAAATCGTTGGCTTCTTCTTTTAGATTGTCTCTTCTGGAACAATTGGGACATTCTTAAAACAATTTTTTTTATACCCTGAACCAATTAAAAATGGTTTGTGCAAATGTATGTAACAGGAAGAAGGAAGCATCATCAGGATCAAAAGCCGAGTCTATATAGTCTGCATGAATCCGCGGATCTCACAGACTTTAAGAGCTTATTTATAATTTATATATAAGATCATAAATATTGCATGATAATTGTTAAATATAAAAGCAGCTCCCAGCTTATAAAATAAAATAAAATTTCTAGTAAAGAATTTTTAATATATAAAAATGTGTAAATAAATAATAATAATAATCAAAAAAATAATATAAATATAATGCTTAATAAATTATTTTTAAAAACAAACCAATAGTAAATAAATAATGTAAATAAAATATTTCATAAATTATTTAAAAAATTAAAACAAGGAAATAAATATATACAAATAAGTAAAAATAACTTCATGAACTAAATGATCAACTATTCCAATGCTTAACATTTTTAACTAAAATATTTTTTTTTGTAACAAAATACTGGAAAATAACGAGGGCTGTCAACATGTTACTGATTATTTCTATTCACAATCGATTGTCATCAAGATAGTTTTAAAACTGATAGTTTAGCTTGCAACGAGGGATTAATTAATTTATATAATAATTGATTCTATAATTTGAATAATTCTAGCAAGGTTTTCGCATTTTCCTTGGATATATAATTCAAATAGCTCGACTTAGTAATTAAACAATTTAATATATGTCAAAATACATTATAATTAAGATATAAACCAGTTGACTTGTTCATGAGGCAATGACTTACCCCGGTAATTGGATTTGGATGACCTTTCCAACGATACGTCACGGAACAGATTAATCACTCTTGCTATAAACACCTGATCTCGCTTGTCTTTTACCGTTAATGTGGTACCGAAGACACAAAGGTCCCATATAGGTTATCGTCCCTCAACTCCGATAGTGGACATCGGTTTCTTTTCACACTGATAATGCCACAAATACCGTTGACTCCGCCACTTGATCGATTTTATTTGTTGTATTTTATTTGAATCCTGCAAGTTGAACCGGTGCTCAAAAGATTTTCCAGTTTCTCGATGCGCACACGATGCTCTCTAAGTGCCGACTTGATAACGACTGACTACTTTAAGAAACATGCTGTTACTTTAGTACTTGTAAAGAAAAAAATATTAAAAAATGCATACACACACACACACACACAAAGCAAATATTAATAAAATGAAAACTCAAGTCAAAACGATTATTATATGGGATCGCAGGCAACGATTTAATAGTGCACCTAAAGAAATATCGTCGATGCACTGTACAAAATATGTTTGCACACTTTTTTGGCAAATCAGACGATTCCGATGGAATTGAAAAAATTTTCAGCCTGATAATGCCATAATCAGCATATCTGTTTATATGCATGGTGGATCGGTCAATGACTTCATGATGTTGGTCACATATTGAAAACAAATTTTGTGCAGTGTATTGGCCCTACAATACTGTATTTAATACTTGTGCACTCAGTACTTAGTGTTGTTTTAACGGTCGATTCGGTTCAAACGATTCATAATCTTGGTGCATGTTATCTTTTAACGATTTGGTGGCCTATAGTTACCCGGAGACGTTCCAGACGCGGCAACATTTACCCCGAAATGGGGGCACCATATAAGTGCCACCACCCGTCACTCGATGCGTATTCATGCGTTATCACTTAAACTCTAACCTGACCGGCCAAATACAACATCGGCAACCAGGCAATCGAGCTGCAGTCAACTAAATCTACAAAATTTTCGTGTTTTTTCAACTTCCCGTACGTTCACTGATAAGACTTGGCAGAGCCACGTTCCAATCTCACTTGGGAACCAATGAGCAATGGCGATGATGTGATAAAAGTGAACCACCGCAACAACAACATTTAACAACTATAAATATATATTTGTATATATATATATTCATATATATACAAGTATTTACAAAACATATGTAAAACATATATGGGCTCAGATGAACTCTAACACGACGTTAAACATTTATATTGATTCTATTTGTTTACCCCGACGATCGCTAATTGTCAGTTGCGATCTATTCATCTGTCAAGATTTGAAATAGTTATAATTTTTCATATATTTTTAATAAAAATATATTTTAAAATGTCAGTCTAAAGTACCAATTAATTTCTACTAAATCACAAAGATCGAAGATCTAGAAAATTGATTAGTTATATATTTACTTCTACAAATATTTTATAATATCAGTTTTAGTGCAAGAATCAACGAAGAACTGCTCTTAGAAAAGAATCTTACTCAAAATTTAGAAAATCAATCTAAAAACTATAAAAGTTTTTATGCTTGTAGAAATAGTTTCTAAATATCCGAAAAAATATTATCTTAGAATCAGAAAGGGTTGTCCGAAATTCTTTAAAAAATTATGGAAATTTTAAATTAAATTATATTCATTTTCTAAACTATCTAAAATCGAAAATGTGATCGTTTAAAAATTGCAGTCTATTTTTATTAAAAAATTTTTTTGTAAGAAAAATGGAAATCTCTGGTTTTTAGAAAGATCCAAACAAACAGAGTGAGCTACGCCTGGAACGAGAAATATGACGATTTTCTCGATTTCGATTTTTTCTCTAAATAATTATTAATGCATAGATTCTTAAGTTCTTTAAAGAAAATTGTGGGTTTTAATGAAATACAATCTAAAATCAAGTATTTTAGAAAAGTACAGTATTTTAGCCGTAACTGACATTAATAATTTGAGCTCAATATAAAGCAATTAAAAGAATGTAAATTAAATTTATATTTTCATATTTAATTCAGTGCTTAAGCGATTTGTTTTTTTAATTCGATTATAATACAGGGCTAATGATAATAATAATAATAATATTGTTGGGTTAGGCACTGTTGGGGGCAGGTCATCAATTACAATCTTACAAAGCTAAATTTGAGCACACCGGACACATAATCCATATTGGGCGTCATCTTTTTGGTATCAATTCTCAGCCATCTTTCACTGATCAAATATCGCGGGTTCTGAAAGCAAAACACAATATATGAAAATTAGTGGTGCATCAATAATGGGATCAGGTATTGTGTATTTTGCACGCCTACTTGCACACAGCTGGGATTAATGTCACTCTGTCGAATCCACAATTCCAGTGGCTGGGTGCGCCAGCTTTGCTTGGACAGCACCGTCAACAAGCGAGCGATGAACGCGTCACCAATGCAACGTGATCTCGTCATGTCCAAGATGCGCAGCTGGCGACAGTTGCTAACGAATTGCAGCAGACCAGCCGGACTCTCCAGCTGATGGCCACACAGGTGCAGCTCGGACAGCTCAGGCAGCTGGACAGCCAATTGCGAGAGCATCTGATCGCTGAGGCACTGCAGCTGGCCCTCATCCTTGGACTGGCCGTGGACCTCGAGGCGGCGCAACTGGCGCAGATTGCTCAGCTCGCGAAAAAAGCGCTCATAGTCATGGAGCAGTCCACTGAAGCAGAAGCCCTCGATTTGCTTGGTGCCGCCAGCTGTGGCTGGACTGGTAGGACGCGCTATCCGCGCCAGCACATCAAACACAAAGTTCTTCGAGTAGATGGAGAGCTTGTGCAGTCGGGGCAATTGGAGCAGCTGTTGCGTTATGTCCGATTCCATGCACAGATGATAGTCGGCAATCTTGATGTGCTCGAGTGTGGGACAGAGCTGCACATCGACCAGATCACAGCAGTTCACCTCATCGCAATCCTCCATTATGTCAAATGTGCGCAGCTTCAGCAGCCGGAATATGTCACGAAAGTGCTGCGACTCCAGATACTGACACTCGTCCAGGCACAGCTCGCTGAGCAGCTCCAGCTCGCACAGATACTTGCCCGTCACCTGGCAGCCGCGCAGCTTCAGTTTGCGCAGCGATGGAAAGACGCGCCTCAACAGCCGCACATCCTCATCCACAAAACGGACACGTCCACGTCGCGGCTGCGCTTCGCTGCCCAACCACTCGAGGCTACTCACGCCCGGCAAACAGTGTCCACTGAGCATACGCAATCTACGCACATCCAGCTGCTGGCAACTGAGCCGCTCCAGATGTGGCGCCAATGCCAGCATGAATCTCTGAAACTGACGCGATGAGGCCCGGCACAGCTGTTCGTCGTGCAGCACCACATTGTGGACGCGCGTGCGCCACAGCGTTTGGACAATGCTCCGCAGGCGACTGTGGATGTGTGTCAGCTCAAACTGTTGATACACACTCAACTGGGTCAGTATCAAGGCCAAAACGTCATCGTTCAACTGCAGCAGCGAAGGGGGTCGTCTCGGCTCTAAGATGCAAAAGACCGTCGTTTGTTTGCCAATTATTCTAAGGTGGTTATACTCTCAAGGTCGTTGGAACTTACCTGATGATTGCTCTGTTATCGCTGCTGTTGTCATCTGTGGGCTGGTTTAGAAATTGGTCTGCTGCTGTTGCCGTTTTTGTTTAGCTGTTTGCAGTCGCAGCGCATTTTAGACACTGCCAAATAAATGCAATTTGGCCAGCTGTCTAGGTTCCATTATTCCAGACGCCTGCCTACCTAAACGTGTCTTATTTTAGGGGTGGTTTTTTCCAGGCAAAGCGGCATCCACCTACCTGCAATCTTCAGTTAGTGATGTGCCAAAGCCAGCTAAGCAATTATTGCAACTATCGGACTCCGGAAACAGTTTAATCCGATAGTTTTTCAGTTGAATTTTAATTTATATATAATTATAATAATTATCGCATGATTTTCGTATTAAATGTCAATATAATTAACCAATTTAAATAATTTAATATTTATATTAATTAAACAGTCAGGAACTTATTTGCAACTTGTGCATAGCAACCTGTTAATTTGTTAATAATTTAAAAATCCGATCTGCGGCTGCAATTGTCACCCCAGGTAAAAGGAAATCGATAGTTCTCGAAAGAGTTTACCTAGAAGAACCACCCAATATTGTTGACTCCTTTATATCCTTAAGTCCATATTTCCATTGAAATGAGCTCATTGCAGATGCAAACTGTAAACAAGCAATTTACAAACTTTCGTTAATACCTTTAAAATTTGTTTTAATCAATTATTGTTATAGGTTTAGGCTCCGCTTTGTTGTTGTTGTTGCTTCATTATTATTATTATTATTTATCGTTTTTTTTTTTCATTTTTCTTTTATTTGTTGTTTGGTGCTTACTACGTCATCAATTTGTATGTATTTAATTACATTTAACTTTTACAATATATTCTATGTTGTATTTATAATGATTTATTATTATTCATCCAATTTCATTTGTCGGTATAGGCATATATTGTAGGTATATATAGTGTATATATTGTATCTGCATTATAGTACATTATTGTTTCTATTTACTTAGTATTGTTACTGATTTATGTTTTTACTTTTGTTTTGTTTTTTTCTTTCTTTATTGTTGCTTTAATTGGCTGCCAGGCGTTTTAGGAATCATTTTGCGACTCAGCAGCTTATTGTTAATAATAATCATTATTATTATTATTATTATTATGATTACGTGTGTGTTTTGTAAGTGTGTGGGTGGTGTTTACGTGTGTCTGTTTTTTTATACTTACAAATTAACATTTAATTTATTTAAATATTGCAACACAATTGAAATTTGTTGTTAGTACAGGTGTACCTTAAAAATTGCCATTCGCTTGCTACGCTTGATACAGTTAATCATTTAATATATAAGTTAATAATCGTACAATATATACTCTATACTTTTTTTTGTTTTTTTTTTATACTGCGTCCTACTGTACACATCACCAATCTATTTTAAAAACACCAAAAACTAACACGGCTAAAACAACTACATAAATATGTATGCTTGTGTGTGTGTATTGTTTGTTTGTGTGTGTGTGTGTGTTTGTTTTTTTACAATTATGCGAAGTTTTCAAAATTTTTGAATTCATTAGCTGCACTTTTTCGATATAAAAATACATAAGACTTAAGCGACTCGTTATACAATCAAAAATCTGCTAAAACTTCGCAATAATTGGTATTTTCTCTTCTTTGTTTAAACAATTTAATTTATGCGCACAACATTTGTTTTACTTTTCGTTTTTTCTTTTTTATGTTTTCTTTTTTACAATTTTCAATTGTTCCCTGCATTCTTAGTACATATTTTAAAACTTCTATAGCCGCCAATAAATGTCTTGAAAATAATAAATGGATTCTCATTTTTTTTTTACTCTTTCAAAATGAACGCATCAAAGCAAAACCAACCACTATTTTTGTTTTTATTTTTTTTTTTTTTTTGTGTATGTTGTTTTATTTGTGTACATGTACAATGTTTTCATTTTTTTTTTTTTTTTTGTTAAATTATAAGTGTTTAATTAAAATATTAAATTATTAAAATGTTGCATTTAAAAGGAAGCATTATGTGTGTGGTGTTTAAAAATGAATAAACTTGACTCATCTAATAATAGTTTTGTTTTTTATCCTTTATTTTTTTTTCTTTTGTTTTTTTTTTTTTTGTAAAATTTAAAGCAGATATGTTGTTGCTTGTGGCGCTTGGGGCTTGCTTCTTCTATATATTGTTGCTGTTTTCAACATAAGCACAGTAATTGTTATATTTAATTGTGAGTTGTGCCAAGTTGTATTTATTATTGTTGTTAACTTTAATAGTGTGTGTGTGTGTGTGTTTTTTGGGGGAGGAGGAGGTTATAACTTCTTGATTTAGTTTTGTTTTTATTTTTTTTCGCTTTTGTTTTTTGTTGTTGTTGTTGTCATATATCATAATCGTAATCGTAATCGTAATCATAAAGATAGCGCGTGCGCTGATTCACACACACATTTCGTAGATGTAACTAAAAACTAATCCACTTTCGTTCATCAATCTTAATCATTTTTAGTAGTTCAACTAACATTAAATATAATAATAATAATATATATATATATATATTTAATTATTTATCTTCTTTTGCATCTTCTACTACGTCTCTCTCTCTTCTCCGACATGCATTCTCAACTCTCGTTAGTTCTCGACTTAACCTACGCTTCTCCCTCTGCTTCTTCCTTCTTCGATCGTTAGTTAGTTAGTTAACTGTTCTAATACGCCTTGCCCCATATTTATTTAGCAGGTTATTTTCCTCAACTTTGCATTCTCAATTATTTGCGGTGGATAAACAATGATGCAACAATTTGTCTGACTTAAATGTTAACGGGACTTGAAGGTAGAAGGGGGGGCGGCGGCGATTTGTTATATTAACTGGGCGCTGCTATTAGCATAATATGTATGTTTGCATGTTATGTATGTATGTATGTATATGTGTAGTTTCTATGTATGTATGCTTTAGCTTTTTTTCAGCTTTTCCATTTACATACTTTGCCTTACAAAATGCACAAAATAATACAATAATTTTTCCAATGACTTTCCAAAGTTTTGCTGCAGTTTTCTTTCTATATACAAAGTATATGTAATTTATGTTAGTTAATATGTATGTGTATACATAAATATATATATATATATACTTATGATAATTGTTGTATATGGTATATGAGGATGCCTTGTAAGTTGTATATATATGAATGTCTCTCTCTCACTTCCTATGCATAGATAGCTTAATAAAAAAGTAAAATAATAATAGTAATAATAATATAAGAAATACAGGAGCCCGAAAACGAATTTAAATCAAACTGATTACGAAACCAACTTGTTGGAACCCAATTTTGATGAACTACCCTCTCTGATTGTTGACTTGGCCGATAGCACAGCTAACAGCCACGCCCATCGCTGACGTTGCGCGTACATTTCATAAATGTACCAGGGACGTGAAAAATATACACATAAACATATATATATATATATATATATATAGACGCTAAGCGTCTAAAAAAGATCGGTTAGAGAACAATTGGAAGGGAAATAAAATGATGAGATGTTTTCTTCTTTTTCTTGTATTGCACGTTGCGCAAGGGGGCGCCAGAGACTAGGAAGAGGATGCTGATAGACGAGATGTGATGGAACAGGGGGTGGTGCGGGGGTAGGGGCAGACACAAATTCGGGTTCAAGGCGTACCCAGCGCGCTGTTTGTTCTTGTTTGTGTTTGTTAAAAACTATATAATTGTATACGCTTTATATTGTTGTTATATAACTAACTAGCTGCTTGTTGTGTTTGTTGTGGGTTGTTGTTGTTGCTGATGTTGTTGTGTTGTTTCTCAGTAGTTGCTTCGATTGGCCGCCGGATTTTGTGTGCTTATTCACCACTGTGTTGCGGTCGCTGTTGTGGCTGTTGTGGCCGCCGCCGTCGCTGGGTAGCCATGCAGCAGGGGCTACTGTTAGTAAACCACCGGATGCTGTTCCACATTTGTGGGCAGATGCTGCAACTGCATGGCGGCACGTGCCAGCGCACTTGGATCATTTATCAATGCGATCGGCACCTGAGGCGGCGGCTGCTGTTGCTGCTGCTGTTGTTGCTGCTGTGGTGGTGCCTGCGGATGCGACTGTTGCTGCTGTTGATGATGTTGCTGCTGCTGTTGCTGCTGCTGCTGATGCTGCTGATGATGATGGGCCGCCTGCTGTATGGACAATTGGAGCAACTGTTGCTGCTGCAGCTGCTGTTGCTGCTGCTGATGTGCAGCGACGGCAGCCTGCTGCTGTTGCTGCTGTTGTGCGGCCACCTGTTGCTGATGCTGTTGGTGCGCTGCTGCCGCCGCTGCCTGCTGTTGGGCTGCCGCCGCAGCGGCCGCCTGTTGCTGTGCAGCTGCTGCTGCTGCCGCCTGCTGTTGGGCGGCAACTGCTGCCGCCGCCTGCTGCTGCTTCTGCGACTGTTGTGCATTGTGCGAGATGAGCGAGCTGGTGACCAGCGGCACCAGGCCTGGCGCTAACTGGACGGCTCCGGCACCCGCCGCTGCGGCGCCCGCTGTTATCTGCTGTATGGTGTGCATCGTCGTCGTCGCCGAGTGATGGGGAACTGTAACGTGGTGTACGGGGGGTGAGAGGAGGGGAGAAGAGTCGGTAAGTTTGATTATTGAACGAGCGTAGTTGTCGGAGGAGACGCGTCGCTTGTCGCGTCTCTTCTTATTAATTATATGAATTGTGTCCGACTCACTTATGATCGGTTTCACTTCCTGCTTGACTTGGGTCAGCACACCAGCCGGTATTTGCGGATGCGGATGCACGGGTGGTGGCGGCATCATAGCATCCGGGTGATTCATCTTCATGTGGCGCTTCAAATTGCCGCGCTCGACGAACGCCTTGCTGCACAGTGTGCACGCGTGCGGTTTCTCGCCCGAATGGGAACGCATGTGCGAGACCAAGTGACCTGTGAAACGGACAATGGAAGCGGCATGAAGATATCTGCCGACAAGGATCTCTATCGAACTTCGACAACAAAAAAAAAAACCCATTTTCGTGGGGCAACTCTTCCGACTTGACCTGTGGTGGGTGGAGGGCAGCCCGACAAGTCGACAAGTCGAACCAAAGCCAAATTGAGGCGAGCGAGCGAGCGGGCGGGCGTTTCTTCTCTTGCTTTTCTGCTTTCATTATTTTTCGAAGGATATGTCAGATATAATGGATGCAACACAGTGCACCGAATAGTGGACAAAAGTCAGTAGATATATTATAGTTGCTTGGTTTCCATTTCAAATAATATTATTATTAATAAGATGTGTTGTTAACTTATAAGAAATCGATTTAAATTAAACTAGCTCACTTGCAATTTAGCTTACCTTTAAAAATAATTGAAGTCTACTTTTTTTAATTACACTATAAAATAATTGTTAAAGTTTACCTTTAAAAGCCAATAGTAAATTTGGTAAAATACTTACAGTCTTCAGTTATTCACATCAACATATTTTAATATAAGAAAGTTAATTAATTAAATTATATAAAAAACTTGACTTTTTGACTTTTGTCCGAGACTATTCGCTGCACTGTGTGGCTTTTGTGGGGGTTGGGATTGGGGAAAGGTTAATTGGATAATTAATTGATTGGTTGATAGCAGATAAGCGGCTGGACTGGGAGGACTACTATGCTGACGCCACGTCTCGCGTGCTACACTCTGCTGCTGATTGACTGACTGACTGACTGACAGTGATTGACTCACCTTTGCATATGAAATTCTTGGGGCACTTCTCGCAGGCGAATGGACGCTCGCACTCCTGCCCCTTGGTGTGGCTGCGCTGATGGAACAGCAGATTGCCCTTGAGCGGGAAGGATTTGCCGCACGTCTCGCAGGTAAAGGGACGATCGCCGGTGTGACAGCGTGACATATGATTGATCAGATGCTCCTTGCGTGTGAAGGGCTTGTTGCAAACGTTGCAACAATGGGGATTGTCGCTGGAGTGCTGGCGCATATGATTATTGAGATGTTCCTTGCGCGTAAACGTCTTCTGACAGTATTCGCACTTGTGCGGCGAGTCTCCCGTGTGCAGACGGACATGATTCGTCAGGTGCTCCTTGCGGGTGAAGGTCTTCTTACAGTAGGAGCAGCGATGCGGCGAATCGCCCGTATGCTGTCGCACATGATTGGTGAGGTGCTCCTTGCGCGTAAACGTCTTGGTGCAATATGTGCACTTGTGCGGCGATTCGCCTGTATGTTGCCGTACATGATTAACCATGTGATCTTTGCGTGTGAACGCTTTCGTGCAGTACGTGCACTTGAACGGTGTCTCACCCGTGTGCTGGCGTATATGATTCACCAGATGCTCCTTGCGCGTGAACGTCTTCATGCAGTAGGAGCAGCGATGCGGCGACTCTCCCGTATGCTGGCGCACGTGATTTAACAAATGCTCCTTGCGCGTAAACGTCTTGGAGCAGAAGTCGCACCGATGCGGCGTCTCACCTGCTTGCGTGGTAAAATGTAAGAATCGTACAAATAACATTACAGATTAGTAATCATTCATTCAAAGCTATACAAAATGTTCTATACAGTTTGGGGGTCCACTAATAAATTCTAGTCTTGTCGTTCGCAATGGGGATGGGCGTTGAACAATCTCAATAATTAAGCAAGAATTAAGTTATTAATTTCTCTAGTCTCTTTAATTAATTCATATATATATGCGGAACACCTCTGCTTGTTCTGATTTATGGCTGACACAATTAAATGCAAATCCTTAGATGTTATCTTAATATTCGTTTAACAGATATCAAATTACACCCATAAAATTCAACTCTAAATCATATAATTCATAAGCATTATTCATAAGTTGTGACTACATCAGTTATTTTTCATTCATTTTTATAAATAAGTTCGCAATAGTCTATGAATAAAACCTATCGAATTTTGCATTGATTAAAAGCTGTTATCTGTTTTTGTATTTTTATCACGGCCATCCCCTGCCCCGGCCCCTTCGCGAGTTCGTTATCACTGCTCGTACACCAATCGCGCATGTGTGTGTCTGTTGTTGTGCGACTGACTCTGTGTGTGTGTGTGTGTGGGTATTTTTGTACGTGAAAAATTATATTCCTCTTCATTTTTGGACTGATATATTTGGACTTGGTTTGTGTTGTGTTTTTATTGTGGGTTGGTTTGGTTTGGTTTTGTTTGATTCTGTTTTGTCTCTTTACCTGTATGCCAGAGTATGTGATTGGTGAAGTGCTCCTTGCGACTAAAGCTCTTGCCGCAGATTTCGCAACGGAACGGCGTCTCGTTGGTGTGGGAGCGCATATGGTTGGCTAGGTGCTCCTTGCGCGTGTATTTCTTGCCGCAGACATCGCACTGATGCGGTGTTTGACCTGTATTTTATTTATTTTTTTTTTTTGTGGTACACAGAGAGAACAGAGAACAGAAAGTATAGGGTAGGGAGATTTTTTTCTGGTTAGCGCAAGCATTTTAAACACTTTTTTTGCGATCGTTTTTCTCGTTTTCTTTTCTCTACATAATTATTGCAAAATTTCAAATTAACCCGCCAAAATAATAAAAAAAAATATATTATATATATGAATAACGAAATCAAAATAATAAATAGCATTTAAGAACAATTTTAAATATAAATAGAAAAACAAAATATCAAATTATGGAAACCCCCGGCACCGCTATGTGTGTGTGAAACTGGCCGTGGCTTGCGTTGGGTTCGAACGAAGCGAACGGAGGCTCGGCTTTGTGGGTGGCGCATGGGCGGTGGGCGTGGTTTTTGTGTATCTGTTTTTGTGGATCATATGAAGCGTATGTGTATGTGTATGAAAATGTGAGATGTGTATATATGTGTGTGTGTGTTTGTTAGTGTGTGTGTGTGAATAGAGCTGGAAATTGCAAAACTTTCAAATTTATTGAATCGCAGTGTGTGCGAATGCTACTGAATACCCCTAATTATATCTTCCAGATCTAGCGCTATGCTGATGTGTGCGTGAGAACGTAAAGTTCGCCAATTTGAAGGAAATTCGGGTTCGACGCCAAAAAACTAAGCCTAGTTTAAATGCATGTGTGTGTGTTTTGGAGAGTGGAATGGGATTCATTTCAGCCCACTTTTGCTTGTGCACAGATTATGTCCGCTCTCCACGAAACTCACTCAACCTGTATCAGGTGTGTGTGTGTGTGTGTGTCTGTGCGTGTTTGTGTGTGTGAGTGGGTGGTGGCTGTTTCAACGTATGTCGCACAGTTAACGCCGTAGGCACAGGCACAGGACGTTGGCAATCGACAAGCAGCAACAACGAACGCTTCCCTATATATGTATATATATATATTTATATATAAATATATAATTCTTTTATTTTTTGACACCCTGTACAGCAGAGAGGGAGAGCGTTGACAAAATGGGGGAAGAAAAATGGGTTGAGGGAACACAGGCAAACTACTGCACGCAAAAGAATAGGCAGATATCGTAATGAAGACGACGATCGAAACAAAACGGGAGAGAGAGAGAGCGCAGGTTGTTGTTGTTGTTGTTGTGGAGTGGAGAGATTTGGAATGATGATGAGTGGTTGTGATTTGTGAGAGTGTGTGTGTGTGTGATGTTGGCTTAGGGGGGGGAGTGTTATGAGCGGTATGAGCGAGTATTGAGCGAGAGTTGAAAATGTACGGAACTGAACAGCAATCGACAGGATTATTTAAATGCTAATTTCAAGCTATCCAAATCGATTACATTTAACTAGTTTATCGATAGCAAATTAAATTTCCATAGAAAATATCGATTTTACATTCTTAAAGCATTAATTTAATCAGTGAATAACTTTTTAAAGTATCAAAAATTGTATTTCGAAAAATACTTCATTGAAAATTAGAAAAGCTAGCATTAGCTAATTGATTTGAGTGTTCTATCGAACTGATCGATATGAAATGGTGTTTACTATCGATAGTTATGCAGCTCTAAAATGTACATTTCAGAAGCAACAGGAGTAATAATAGGGATCGTTTTTTGTGAGTGTGGTGTGGTGAGGTGGTTGGTGAGTACAAAATGCAGGGAAAACAGGAAGGCTACATATAAGAAGGCTTATATGTAGGAAGCATAGGCAATGTAGAGACAGTTGTTGGATAGGAGCAGGAAGCAGACGAAAGGAAGTACGCAGGATCAGTTGCGGTTACTTGATTGATTGATTGATCAATTGATTGATATTGATATTGATTTTGGTTTGTGTGATGTGATGGCTGTTGATATATTATCTGTAGCTGATTTTGGTTGGTATTTCTTTTCTCTTTTTTTTTTTTTGTACTCTACAGGAATTTTGGTATCGGTAATCGGTTATCGATTTTCTGTTTGATTTTGATAATTTCATTAATTTTTGCTTTTTGAGTTTGAATTGCAATTTGGTATTTTGGTATTTTCTTTTCTTTTTCTTTTGTATATCTGGTTTTTGTGGTCGTGGCGCTCGCCGCTCGCATTGTCCGCCCCCGGTCACCAAATCACACTCACCAGTGTGCCACATGTAGTGGTTAACATAGTGTTCCTTGCGCGTGAAGGACTTCTTACAAATATCGCAACGATGTGGCGTCTCACCCGTGTGTTTGCGCACATGATTGACCATGTGCTCCTTGCGCGTAAACGTCTTGGCGCAGTACTGGCAACGGAACGGCGTTTCGCCCGTATGCGAACGAAAATGATTGTCCAGATGCTCTTTGCGTGCGAAAGTCTTTTGGCAAATGGTGCAGGCGAATGGCTTGTCCGTTGAATGCCTTTTCATATGGCGCTCCAGACTCGTATTATTGGCAAACACATTGAAGCACACAATGCACGTGAACATGGGACCGCCAATGTGGATCTTGCCATGACGGGTCAAATCCTGCGATGTGGTAAAACCCTGACCGCACACCTGACACATGAACGGCTTGCGCTCGCTATGGTAGCGGCGGTGCACAATCAGCTGATAGCGAAACTGGAACATCTTGCCACAAATGTCGCACACATGCGTACCAGTCGCAATGGGCGTGCCATCCGGCGCCAACGCAACGCTCGACTGACCATCAACGCCATGGATGCCTCCCTCCATTTTCGGCATTAGCAACTCACCCGTCGTTGTCGTTGAGTTGTTGCCCCCATTCCCACCCCCGTTGCTGCCCGAGCTGGTTGTTGTCACCGTGGCGCTGCCCTGCTGGCTTCCAGCATTTGTGCTTGTCGCTGGCTGTTGTTGTTGCTGTTGTTGCTGCTGTTGTTGCTGTTGTTGTTGCTGTTGTTGCTGTTGTTGTTGCTGTTGTTGCTGTTGTGCTGATGCCGCTGCTGATGCGGCTGCTGCAGCCGCGGCTGCTGCATTGGCCGAGGCCATTACAGCAGCAACGGCTGCATTATTTGTGGACGCCGCTGCTGCTGCAGCTGCGCTTGCCGAATGCGTCGTCTGTGGCGGTAAGGGGGGCGGCGGTGGCAGTTGCGGTGGTGGCAATTGACTGCCATGCACCGCCGCCACATGATTAACCACATCGCCGTGGATTTTGCCAAAGACCTCGTGATACGTAAATAACTGTGATATATCCTCAATGTTCACTTTATACATTTCAATGCCGTGTGGCGGCTGCTTGCCGCCGTCTTCTTTATGAGATGATTCCGACGATTTTACACCGGGCAATGACGGAGGTCCGCCCAAGGTGATGGTGGTGCCACCGCCAGTGGTCACCACCGGTGCTGAAACCACCGAAGGTGCCGAACTGGCAGCGCTCACGTGCTGCATTTAGAGTAAACTAAACGGTGCAATCTTGTTGCCGCTTTTTTTCGCCTCTTGTACAAACAAATATATATTATGATTATTGTTGCTTGAGTCTGTTATCTACTGTGTTGCTTCTTGCTTCTTGAATTGCTGTTCTTGTTATTGTTGTTGTAGCTGTTGTCTGTTGCAGTCTACATATTGTTGTTATTGTTGTTGTTGCTGCTGCTGTCGACTGCTTTCGCTGCTGGCCGTCGTGGCTACAAAAAGTCAAGTGGAATTTATTATGTCGGATTATTCAAATTGGACACATTTATAGCGTATGTGTATCAAAAATGTGATGGAGCTCTTGGCCAAATTACCATGTAGCTTTATTCTTCTGTTCCTCTCTATTCTTATCGGCAAATTCTTGTAGTTAATCGATTTTACTTCCGACTGCCGACCATATATATATATTCCAGTGGTTCCACCTGCAACAAGTAAACATTGTTAAGATAAAACAAATTACGACTGTAAGCAATAATTGTAAGCTTTAAATTTTCGCTCATTAAAGCTAAGTTCTCAAATGATTTCGACGGCACGTTAAGATTAACAGTGTTAGAAAACAAATAACAGAAGAGCAGTTAACAGTGTGACAACATTTTGCTAGTTGGGCGCAACGCATTTTATAGTTGCTGTTGTTTGTTGTTGCAAAAAGTGCACAAATGTAAAACTGGTGCATTGACTGGCGAGCGTTAACCCTTTTCAATGAGACGTGCACAAGTACAGTTGAGCAGCATATACATACGTATATATATATATATATATATGAATGACTAATTCGCCATGTGGTAAAGATGTTATAAAATTCTGCTGGGCAGTTATTGATTTTATGATGATAAAATGATATAAATGAATGGCCCATCCATCCATTAGCAGCAGCAGAGCAAAGAGAGTTTTTAAGCACGAAGAGCGTTCTAAAGTTCTGCACTCACAATGAAATAACTTTGTATAAATTGTAAAACCAAAACACACACACATAAAACAAGTATAGATGCAGACATGAGCAAAAGGGAGTGGAGCTGAGCTGAGCTGCTAAGATGGGTGTGAAGTGAGGCGCAGCAGTCGATGCCTCGCCTTAGCAGGATTCAGGATTTAGATATCCAATCAGAGTATGCAAGCATTTGATAGAATGTATATATATATATAAATATATGTGTGTGTGTGTGTATGTGTGCGTGTGTGTTGGGAGCGAACGTGTGGAGAGCGAGGCGGTAGTAAATTGTCAATGTGTTAGTGAGAGTGCGAGAGGAGGCAGGTGGCGGCTGATGTAAATATCAAGAAGTACAAATCGATTAAAGACAACGCGTAAGTGTTTGCATGTGTGTGCGTTTGTGTTTGCATATACTTATGTGTGTGTGTGTGTCAAAAACTAGAGCTGCCTGCGGGGGGTTAAATAAGTGCGAAGCATAAAGAGAGAAACGAAGCGCGCGCGCACGAGTGGGGGTTGGATGGATGGATGGCTTGGTGGGTAGCAGAGAGAAGAGAAGCGTATTAAATTGTTTGCATAGGTCCTGCCAGAGATGTAGTAAGCGCTTAAGCAGCATACTCCCCTCTCCCGATCCCTCTCCGAAAGCTGCGTGCGCTCTCGTATCAGGCTCTCTACCTCTCTTCCTGGCTGGCTTTATAACATTTGATTGTTTTCACTGGCCCAGCAAATAATTCAGCAGACGCGACACACAAACACAAAACAAATACAAATACAAATACGTAAGAGAAACAGCGGACGGGGTGTGTGGAGAGAAGCTCTTGTAACATACAAAAAGGGCGCCACTTTTTATACGGTGAGGTAGGAAGAATATATGTACACATACACATACATGTTCATATGCAATACATATACATTTTATTGTGTGTAACTCCAATTTAAGCTGCTGGGGCCCGGGCAAATAACATGAGCGGAGCAGACAAAATCCTAATAAAGCTAAGCACAAAAATAACTAGGAAAAAGCAAAAGAAAACTAAGAAAATTACTATTGTCGAAGAAAATAAATTCTATATTTAAATTCGAGAATTTGGAAAATGCATTTTCGAATGAATTTCAGTCAATTGCTTTTCATTAAATTCTAATTTAATTAGATATTTTAAATATTTTTCTCTATTGTGAGATTAATCCATGAAATATTATGTTTCCAATTTTTGACGAATCTAATAAGCAAATTCTTTTATACATTTAAATATTTCATTTAATTGTGAAATTAGATTAAATTTCTTAATAAACTTCTATTAGTAAAGTTCAAAATCCAATTGGAATTAACGTTCTGTTAACTGTATAACAATCTTTTGCACACCTCCAATTCTCAATACTCACCTTTTTATGTAATTTTTTGCTGCTGCTTGGCCTTAATAATCATCATTTTATTGCTGCCTCGCTAGGAGAAAGAGGAGTAGCAGAGAGCTGACGTATTAAATGTATTTAACAGTTAACAGGCTACTGTATGCACTTGCAATCAGTATTTATTTCGATGCGCTCGGGCCACCTGCATAGAGAGAAAGGCAGCAAACGATAACAGCAGCGGTGAGCAACAGTTTGTTTTGTGTTTATGTTTACGCGAAATTATCAAACAGACCGCGGCGCGGTACAGTTTTCCCCCCTCCCCAACGACGGCCCTTTATTAACGATAGCCGCCTACACCAGCTCAGCTGTGGTTGTAGTCGGAGCGAACGGAAAAACAAAGTGAAAATTATTTGCAGTCAATATGCAAAAGCACAAACAGAAATGTACGTGTATGAATGTGTGTGTGTACTTGAAAACCGCGACGCATTTAACGGGCAGGAGGTGGGTTGGGCGGAGGAGGAGCTAGAGACAATTTGCATGGCTAACTCGCTTGAAATTGGAGCCTTTGATAATTTACCAATACATACATACATAAGTACGTGTGTAATTATTGCAAATACATTTTTAAAATTGCAACTATCTAAAAATCAGTCAACTGCGATAACGTGCTAACAAATCAAATTAATTGTATCTACTACGGCTAGAAGTTCCTCTATATGTATAAACACACACACACACACACATTTATGTACATATATAACTTAGTTGTGTGTGCTTTATCTATTGCGGTATGTGCGTGCATTGCCCGTCCGTCTTTTAGATATTGGAGCTCTTTGCCTTGCTTCATTTTTGGCTGTTCCGCCAAAAAAAGTTGTGCTTGTCCCCTCTCTTTCATTCATCTAATTCTCTCTCTCCTTTGCTCTGTCACTGGTTTCTCGGCCTGTGGTCGTCTGTCTCTTTACTGTGTGGCCTGCCTGGCCCTTGCCTTTTCTTCCTTGCTTTGTGCACTTTTATGCTTTGCTTTATTTGTTATTTCGTTCTCCGCGCTCACACGATATTCGCTGTCCGCTCTCTCGCTCTCATACTCTGTTGCTGCCTCCGACTCTCTCTCTGCCATACTTACATTGCCTCTCATTATTCATTGAACGACAACTCTCTCCCCCGTTTCCCCATACACATACCCCTCTGACGATTTGCACGACGACGGCAACGACGACGCTACGTACAATTCCAACCGCCTAAAGCGGAAAACCAATAAAAACGAATTGAATCGCAAAGCGTAAGTACAAAATAAAGCGAAAAAGGCTGGCACAGGCAAAACGAGAAAAAATGAAAGCTAAGGCGGGCGCGACGAACGGAACGAACCAAACCGAAGAGCGAGCGAACAGTACAGGCGGCGCATACAAGCAAGTTTTGCGCTTTGCCCACATTCTATGCCGAACTCGAGTTATAGTTATAATTATTGCTGCCGTTGTTGCCTCGATTCTCCGCATTTTATTTTTTCTATTTTTTTTATTTTTAATTTTGTTTGGTCGACGCTCAATATTTTTGCTGAGCGGAGAGATGCGAGAGACATATTTTCGTCAAAGGCAATTAGTGTGCATTTCATAATTGTTTAATAAAATACCAAATAATAAACTAACCGATACTCGAACAGAAAAAGACTATAAGAGACTGTCATAATATAGAGTAAAATGCATTTCATTGTATTTTCTTATAGGAAATCCGAGTTTAATGTAACATATGGTAGCCAACTAAATTTGAGGAATGAATCGAGGGGCAGCATACACACGAAATGTCATATTTGCCAAACATGGATATATGCACACACACACACGCAAACCATCAAACAATTTCTCACTTGCATTTGCATTTATTAATACGAAAAATTCATTTTTTCGAAAATGCAACCCTGCGCCGCCTTGCAAACAAGAAAATGACACGATGATGACGTTAATGGGAACTCGGTATGTGTGTGTATATTTATTACGTACACACATAACACACACACAGATACATTACTTGAGCACACAGCAGCTCACGTATCTCATACATACGTACACAGCCACACACATAGGCACATGAATATATCGCTCACTCTCGAACGAACACACACACACACAAACACATACAGTTGTCGACCGCAAAGTCACTTGATAATATTGTATTAGAATTTCACAAATGTACACTGTTTTTCCAATTAGATTCTTTCGACTCGCTTACAAGCGCACTTTTCACTATGTTGCCTCACACCCCAACCCCCGTTAATTGCTTGAGGGCAATTTTGGCACAAACATTCGCAAAAATATGTTCTTATGACGCCATTATATGTATGTATGTATAAAAATTACTTGATTGTAGTGGTGGCAGTAGTGCGTGCGTGTGTGTGAGTGTGAAAAAACTTTAGCAGCGCAGCAGCAACAGTAGTAGTAGAAAAATCAAATCGCCGCGCGGGTGAGAGGCGGTGGTGTACGGTGTACAGAGCAAAGCAAACTGAAAATTGAATGAGACGCGGAGGCAGCAGAAGCAGAAGCAGCAGCAACGCGATGTAAAGTTCTTCGTGAGGCGCTTTCGTTTCGTGCCCTGCACGAATACACAGTAAGCACATACATTTGACATACTGCTTACTACTACGTGCATCTTTCATGCAAACGGAACACTTCCAACATGTATTCATCTGCTCGCACTATTTCGGTGGCTATCCCAACAGGTTTAAATCAATGATTATTAATTTAAAACAAAGCTAATATTGAAAATAAACACAATATACAGAAGTTGAAAAAGTTATATTAAGAATTATTATGCAATATTAAAATATATAATAATTAATATATCACGTATTTTTATCGAATAAAGTAACTCTTTAGGCAACAGTACAGTTTGTGGAATCAGATGCTTAAGATTTTTCAATAGAATGCTATTATTAACTATTGAAAAAAAAAATGAATATAAGTAAAATTGTAAAACTTGCATATATGTTTTTTTGTTGTAATAATTAAAGAATATTTCTTTATTTATTTTTGCTCATGTTCTAAATTGTTTGAAACTGCCCCTGCTGTGTTTCGTGCACAGCTATTGTTTCGTGCTCGATGTTCCTGTTTCTCGTGGGAGAGCCAGAAAAGAGGCAAGGCGAAACAAAGAGAACGTCAGAGAGAGAGAGAGAGAGATAAAGAGAGAGAGCGAGTGCGAGAGAGGTACAGAAACTGTGAGTAGTATCTGAGCGTGTGTATGAGTGCGTGTGTGTGTGTACGCTGGTGAGCGATTGCGTTGTTCTTATTGACTGGCGTTGACTGACTGCGCGCTGCTTTTCGGGGCTTGTACTTGGCATAAAAAGGCGGTAAAATTATTCAGCTTAAATAAATATGGCAGCATCGAAGTTGTACAACTGTTCCATAAGAATAGCACAATTGATGCCCAATTCGGATTAAGTGTGTGCATGTGTATGTGCATGCACACACATTCACACATGCACATTGTACTTACAGCGGTCAGACCAGAAATCCAAGTTCTTTTGACTGGCCCACCACTCCTCTTTTTTTTCTTCAACGCTTGTGTATGTTGCAGCAGCAGCAGCAGGCGTCCCGCACCGCGACACATACAAAATCTTGGTTGTCTGTTGGCTGGCACCGAATACGTTAAAATTGCATACCGCACGCACTTTGGCTTTTTTTGGTTTAGCTCACATTTTCAATCGCGTTCACGGATAGTTTTTTTTTAATAGAATTGTATTTACTTTTAAATGCACTTTTTTGTGCAGAAGAAATGAGGAGCGAGGAGATCGGAACTAGGGTTGATATAATAAAGCGGCGTATCGATATTTCAGCATGCATGCCTGATGTGTTGTACGATTTTTAGTGCTATCGATACTATTGAAATAACTCCATTTAATAACATTTTAAAAATAAAGATAGTGTGCTGCAATTATTGATTTTTAAAATAATAATTTATTAAATTTATAATATGTAATGTTAAAAAATAAATGAAAATTACAATATTAGACTAAATATACGATTTTCAAGAGCGAATTGTTTTTAATAAATTTAACACCGACCGGAAAATGGCTATGTTGGCACCACTGATGGCCAGGATATTATTAATATCGATGGTGCGATAAGCCACTTATATCGATAGGACAATAATATCATCGTATAAACATTAAATTAGAAAACGGCCCATTCATTCATCTGTTTATGATTGGTTTGATGTTGTTTACAAAACAAATGAATGAATGGAACGAGTAAATGGGATGAACTGTCAGAATATCGAAGACTTCAATGTTTTTCTGTTTATATAGATAGGAATCCACTTCAGACGCACACTCGTTAATGACCTTATTATAGATATTATTTTAAGATATTTGATTTTTAAAAACTCAAAGCCCTAAAGCTGGGAATTTGAAAGTTTTTGAAAAATAAAAAATTATATCAAAGTCAAATAGTAGAAGTAGTGAGCAATTTAGTTTGTGATTTGCTTTATTTCGCGTTATCGTAAAATAAATTACAAAATAAAATACATTTGCATATAATTCGTATCCTTATATGACTAAATATTAATTTACTCACGAATCTTGGGTTAATATTGCGCTGTGTTTTAATGCTATTATGAAGCAAAACAAATCTAATTAGGCGCAGGGCACGCCCCCACAATTGTGCTGCGCCCTCAAGCATTGTCGATAAGGAAGATCCTTCTATGCATACATATTACTCATAAGATCTTAGATGAAACTATCAAAAATCACATAAATGTAATTGGGAACAAACAAATAATAAATTCGTAAGAAATGTACAGAAATATTTATGGTTTCTTTTTTTTTTGTTTTGGGGCGCAGTTGTAGTTAAAATACATATTGGATTTAGTCTCTTTTGGAATCCATTGAGATTAATTTGAATTGCTTGTCGACCAAATCAAAATTTAAAAATTACAATGTTCAATATTCAAGCTTTTTATACAGTGCATTTTCTATGATTTAATTCTCGTTTTTCTTTCATTTCTTTTCCTTTCTTTTTTTGTTTGTTAGTTTTTTAAATAGATTTCTTCTTTTTTTTTGGCAATTGGTTACGCGCTGTTGAAGTTGTAGTTGCATGTACATATATATTAAAAACATCCAAATCCTTGACGGCAATCGGTAGTGTCGCTTCCAAGAATATACAATTATGCAAGCTATGTATATCATTGTGTATATATATAAAAAGTGGTCCTTCATTCGAGACTTGTGTGTGTGTGTGTGTGTATTAAAAACTTTCGTATTTTTGTTGTGTGTCTTGTCTGTCTTCGCTTATATTCGGTTTAATTGGCTAAAAGAAACTTTCTTGCAAAGTTTATTAACGAAATTAAGTGTAATTGAAATATACAAAAGTGAATTTTGGTTTTTGTTTTTTTTTTTCAAAGCTATGCGAGAAGTGTCTAAAAATGTTGATTTCGTCGAAATGTAATACAAATTAATGAATTAAATAAATTTAGATCGTGTTACGCTTAAAGGCGATCATTTTAGTTATTTTTTGTTTTGTGGTAAGGACAGTATGGAACCGCTACGGCGTCTACAGAATAGAATACAGTTGTTTTCATCTTGTTTTTTAGTTTTTAATAAGCTAATATAAATCACGATAATATGGCCACGCTGCGCCGCGGACCGCCCTGACTGATGTTGTCCATCGAGGACCATTTCTTGATGCCATTCTTGAGCGCCTCGGCTGTCACCTTGTCCTGCATGACACGCGACATGGCCTCCAGTTTTTGGGCACGCTCCTTGGACAGGGGCTCTGTGGGAAAATTGAGCTCATTCGCCTCGGCAAGCGTGCGCAAATCAAAATAATATTTGGCATAAACGGACGAGGGCACATTGATGTTGAACTGCAGCAGCTCCAAAAATTGACGCTCCAGCTCATTCATATCCTCGACCGTAATATCCTTGAGAATCTGGCAGTAATCAACATTCCACACTGCCTGATCATCCCACACCTTTGAGGCAAGCAGTATGGCACCTGCAAACGCACAATAAACGCTATAAATAATTTGTATATAGACATGAAACAAATCTAAGGAAAATCTATTAATATAAACATAAAATTTTATGGATTATAGATCATAATTCCAATATTAGAACATACCCAACACCATGCGCTTCCAGTTGCATGGTCCCACATCGAGTTCGGCATAGGTGAGCAAGCGTTCCAGATAGACAAGCGTGATGATCGCACACTCTGCCGTCAGCTGGGCGGCATTAAAGAGTGTGCGGACAAACTTGTAGATCTGGCGATGCTCCGGATTCTGTGTGTCATAGTTCTCGGGCACATGGTCGTGCGTCAGCGGATGCAGCTTCTCATCGAAAATGTCCAGACGTCGATACGACTGACGATTCTTGATGTGATAGTAAATAGCGAGTGAAACGCATTTGACCGTATTTTTTAGATTCGGCTGCGACACGGTGCTGTCATCCAAATAGATTGTCGAGCAGGATGAGCTCTTTTTCAGGCCACCACCAGTGCCGATGCCGCCGCCACCCGAGCTATTCGCACCGGGAGTGTTGGCACCGCCACCGCTGTTCTGTTGTGCAATTTGATGCTGGGAACGTTTGCGAGACATGCCACCGTTCTCCACTTTGGAGCGCTCCAGAAACATTGTAGCTGCCGTGGGATCCACCGAGGGATCCTCCTCACCTTCGAGCGCCTCACGTTCTGAGATGTGCTGCAGATTCTGTTGATTCTCAAAGTTATCGTTGCTGCCACTGCCGCCCTGCTGCGGATGATGATGTTGATGTTGATGGTGCTGATGATGCACGGACATCGCAACGCCACCGGAACCATGATGACCATCCAACTGATGCTGCGATGTATGCGGCACAGTATGCCGCTCCTCGAACACTGGCGGTATATCCTTCGATTTGCGATCCGACTGTGGACTCGAGTAAGCACAGCACGAGTTCTTGTTGCCCATTTTGCCCGACGACGATGTGGTTGATGAATTACAATAATAGATAATAAATGCAACTGCTTAGCGCCTGACTAGTTGGGGGATCTTCCTTCCTTCCTTCCTCTCTCTGTCTCTCTTTCTGTCTCTATCTTTAGCTCTCTTGTGTAGCGAGTGTCTTTTTAAATGCTGGCCAATTGTTGCGTTTGCCGCATTTGATCTGGACAGAATTTTGGGGTGCTCACGCTTTTGGCTCGCTGCGATTTTTGGCACTGGATCGTTTTGGTTGACTACTCGGGCCGTTTTCTATGTGCATGGCGCTGGCGTATCATTCAACAACAACCTGCTGCAAATGTTGCTGTTGCCTGAAGAAAAAGCAACAACAAAATGTGAACATAACATGATAACTGATATGTATTTGTTTTTACAATTAAAGTCATACGAGATAAGCAAATTAATTAATATTCGGAAAAGGGACGCATTTTCAGTTTGCAAAAATTTCATAAATTACTGTATTTCTCTGGCAGATTAACTCAGATGAAGAATATAAAGGCAGCTGATTGGAAATAAGATTATTATATCAGATCTGCCAGAGGTCTATAGATATTTATAACTTCACATTTTACAGATACGTTTCATATTTATCTAAAATAAAAGAGCCATTGATAAAGAGCCAACGATAAGATTCCACTGGGGGGCTGGGGTTTATTTACATGGCGAAGCTGCTTACGATTATTGTGCAAAATTAATTAAGTCCAAGCACGACAAACATATGGATAGGATATGGCGGGGGTGGGTGGGGGATTGCCGGCGTCAAGGCGTGCCAAGGTGGTTTTGTGAACGTGTTGTGCTTAATTTGGTTAGAGACAACTTTGGCACACAACAAAAAAAAAAAAAAAAACGGGGGGAATAAAATGAAAATACAAAATGTATTCAAATGGGGCG
Source organism: Drosophila kambysellisi (assembly GCA_035042185.1). Classification (NCBI taxonomy): domain Eukaryota; kingdom Metazoa; phylum Arthropoda; class Insecta; order Diptera; family Drosophilidae; genus Drosophila; species Drosophila kambysellisi. The sequence continues at coordinate 4,745,094 of JAWNLS010000720.1, forward strand.
GGGCCCGTTTAATGGTCAGACGACGATTTGACGGCGATAGCCCTAGTTTTAGATTAGTGTGTCACTTTGTCATTTGACCGAAACGTTTTGGCCATTTCCACACATTAATCATGGCCTTTTTTACAAATAACAAATAAGCAGCAGCAACAACAACAATCTGCAACTTGCCGCTGCCTGCATGGCAACGCCATGAGCAAAAAACTCCACTCACACACAAAACACACACACATACACGACACACAAAAGCCCAGACAACTGTGTTGCTTTGCTAATTGAAATTGCTTTCATTTATTTGCGAATGCGACAACATCGTTAAGCAGTTTTTCATTCAATGCAACGCGGCTGTATGATATATGTTGTAACGTTTTTATACAAACACTGGGCGAGAAAATTACTTTTTGTTGTGCAGCTACTTACAAAAAACTAACAGTCAGTACGCAACGTGTACACAATACCAATCACATGTTACGCTTACAGCTAAACAGCTGTTCAGTGGCTGTTCATTCCAGCTCTGTTATGCATGCGTTTAACAGACTGTTATTGTTATCGAGCTGTACTGCCAGAAATATCGATATTTTTAAATTTAAATCAGGTAATCGAAGCATTTAAATTAAAGATAAACGTTATAGGTTTAATAATATCTTTATTAGTATATTAAAAGTCATATGGTGTTATTATAATTTCTTGAAGGTATTTCGTAATAAGCACACATTTCTTGCTACACTTTAAACCAGCCAATAAGTATGCATACTTTATATTTCAACCTATTAGGAAAATGAAAAACTTGACTTCTTTGATAAACCTCATTTTAGGCGCTTTTGCGAAAAACCTTTAAGTTCATAACTAATTGCTAAATAAACAATGCATTGTTCAGTTGTAAATGAGAGAAAATTATTTACAGTTTATAGTGCAGTATGTTTGCTTAAAGAGTGTTGTGCTGGTTTAAAATAGGTTATTTTTCAATATTTGCGCGAAGTTCTGTGCACTTTGTTGTTTTCCTGCCTTAATTTGCTTGGTTAAGTATTACATATGTTTTATAGTAGTTTATTCTTTAAATGTAATGATTGCTTTCAACTCATATATTTATACATATATTTTTATTATTAATATTATTACTGACTTGCATTTGTGATAAGACTTTAAGCGGAAAATATCATTAAAAATCTGTCGAAACTGTTGGTGATGTTAGTAAGACATAACAATAGTAAATTGTAATCTTATCGTTTTCTTAAAAAAACTTAAGACAAGAAGTTTTTAAATTTGATGTTTCTGAGCTAGTTTTTTTGTTGTGAAGATGCGTGCATAGGTATACATATGTATGTATGTATTATAATTATATAGTCAGGAGCTGTTTTTTATTATAGTCATTTAATATATGTATGCATATACGTATATGTATGTTAAATATTTATTGTTGCTACAACACTACAATTCGCTAATAACGTTAAGACATATGCTTGAATGTATTGTTTTTTGCTATGTGTTAGTAGTAACAGAGATTACATACATATAATATATATAACAATTTAGTCAATTAATAGGATTTCTCATGTACTCCACTAATTAGCCAAACAACTGAATCCAATGTGCACAGAGATCAGTGCCCTAAAATCCTACGCATTTCTTATTTTATTTTTCAACAGCGTTCACCAAATTTTTCAGTTTCAATTTTGTACAGACATATACAGATACGGGCTATAGCCGACTATAGCTGTGCGTTACCTAATCGCTTTGAGCGTTCAAATACACACATATTCTTAACCATTATATATACATAATATGTATCTTTGTATTTGTTAACGATAATAATAATATTATTATTATTATTAATATATATGTGTCTGTGTCCTTGTATTTATTGTTTATGGTATTTATATATGGTATATATATGCTATGTGATTATATTTGCTGTAGCTACACATAATAGGTATGAGATTAAGTTACTATTTATATATTTGTATGGTTCAATATGGTTTATACGGCATATGGCTAGCACACACATACACACATACATATGCATATACATATACATACATGTATTTGTACATATATGCATGTGTGCACTACATGCATTGTTACCAACTACAGTAGTTAATTACGAGTATTTACTACCTTAATAAAGCTATGATCCCAATTTCAGCTGATAATTTGGTACCTTACTGCTAAGCACATTTACCACTGCTCTTTGCCGCGCCCCCCGCCCCCCGGGCCCAGACTCTGTTTGCCTAGAGAAGAACACAACTGGGGAATACCCTTTATATCGCCGTCTCGCTCGTTCGAACCCTCTCTTTCTCTCTCACCCTAACTCTGTCACCTGTCGCTGTATGGTAAGAGCAGTGGTAAATCTTAAAAGAATGGTCCCGCTATCAGACATTTTGAAAAACGTTTAAAACATTTTAGTTTGAATTCTTCTTCGAATACGAGAAAAACACGCACAAGAACTCAACGAAAAGAATCGTCTAACATATAAATTGTTATAGATATTGTTTTTTTTGGTTTTGGTTTCCCTTTTTTGTAAACAGTAGCCTTGTTCACGTATAAAAATAAATATGCTTATGGTTAAACAACACTTATTGGATGTAGTGCGCCATTACGATTATGAGTTTAGGTTGTATGTATGCATTATTATATAAATATTCTTAACATTTAAATACATACGATATAGAGGTATGCATCGATTAGGTAGCCATGTGCATATGTAGAGTGGAAAAATTCAAGTAAATAGAGTTTGGGGGGGTTTTTTTTTTTTAAAAGTCTGTTAGAGGTCCTTTAGATATTTACAGTAATTGTATAACTAGTTAGTTTTTGTCTCAGGTATGGGTTTTGTTCATTTCTTTGTTAGTTAGGTACTTAACATCTAGACAGCCCAAGGTGTCCTCGCTTGCAATTTAGCAATTGAGCAATTTAGTTTAAGAAAAAACCATAAAATAAAAACAATTTGACGAATTACAAAAAGAATATGATTTAATTAAAGATGTTGCATACAGAAAAGTTATAAAAACATAATCGTATAATAAATTCCAAATTGGTTTAAAAAAGAACTTAAGAAAATATACAAATACATAAAGGGTAAGTAGAGAGTTTGCTCTAACGCAGTTAAAGTAAATATTTGAACTCTATGAACTAAGCTACGTAAATGCTTATCAATTATTGTTGTTGACATAAAACGAAACAATTTCACACAGTTGCCAACTATTTACAGAGTTTTTCGTTTATTTTTTCTATATGACACTGGAAAGTAAAAATGCTCTCGAATTGTGCTCTGCGCTAATATTTTCTTTTAGTTTTTTTTTTCAGTTTTCAGTTTTGCTTAGCATTATTAACAAACTAGTTGCAACAACAGATTATACTATATATCAAATAGTACATTCAATAATATTCATATTTTTTCATGGTTAATCCTATATATGCTTTTTGATTGATCAGCTACTAACATGAAAATATAGCGCTTAAGAAGCTGCGCAATTAGCCGATTTGTTTTTTGTTATTTTTACCATTACATTTTGTTTATCAACATATTATTTTTTTTTTTTATACAGTTTTCCAATTAGATATTTACGTGTACATGCTCCTACATACATAGGTCTTGTTCTTATTTTTGCTGTTGTTCTAATTATAATCTGTGCAGAGATTGTAAGTATCTATATTTGTATATCTTTTGTATCTGTTTTTTGTATTAGACTAATTAGTTAAACTCTTGTCAATGCCACATTTAGTTTTAAGCAGAGGCCTCTGTTGCCGTTTCCTTTTGTTCGCCAGATTCGGATTCGCCGACGGGTTTATTATCATCGGCCGCACCTTCGGCAGCAGCTTCAGCGGCGGCGAGCAGCGCTCGTGCCTCGGCATCTGTGTTGAGAAACGTAAAGGGGATCAGTCAAGTCGTGATTAACAGTTACGTCAAAAGCATCGATGCATACATAAATCGATGCTTTTGCGTGCGATTTATTATCGATGCTTTTTTAAACAGCATCGGATTAATATAACTGTTTTAATGTGAAAATATGTGAATGGCAGAAAATATGCTAAAATTATTCTGTGTTTATATAAAATGAAAACTTTGCTGACCTTTTGCACTCGAATTTAAATTAGTTCCGGTTTAAAATTTAAAATGTATTTACCGCTTGCTGACTTACGTAGTTTAAAACATTTTAATGGAGTTTCTTTTCGCCTAGGTTGTTTTTACAACGCACTCTTTCTTCGACGATCTAAGAGCTCTGCGTGATAGGTTTGAGTGTTTTATAATAACTAATAATATCAGTTTAAAAACAGTTTGCGAAAGATCAAAGGGCAAGCAAGGCAATGAAATTCAATTAGGCCTTGGCCTAATTTAACACCGAAATGCGGCTAAGCGAAAGCCAATTAAATTATGCAAAATTACAAGCCAAAGGCTCAACACTGGCTAGCTAAGCGTACCTTTGATGGCCTGCTCCTTCCAGATTTTCTTGTTTTCGGTGAGACAGATTAGCCATGGCTTGTTAATGGTGAACTTGCTGGCAGCGGACGCAATGCTTTTGCGCATCATGGAGCATGTGGTTGATTGCTTTGCATCATCTCCCTCCGATTCAGGGACACCGGCCACCTCCTCTGTTAGTGGCGCTGGCTTGTTTTTAATCACCGGCGCAATGGGTGCCAGAATATGTTCGAGCATATCGGACATGATGCTCATGCTGGGCTCCACAATGAAATCGATGAAGCCGATTTGAGATTCGGCGACGAGCGTATTCTTGCGATCGCAGAGCGGACTAAACGGCAAACCGAGCTCCTTCTCGAGATCACCCTGGCGAAAGAACTCCTCCAGCAGCAGCATGGTCCAGCGATGATGGACATCCCAATGTTTGGCCGGGTGGGAAATATCACAGCAGTGCAGGACCAATGACAACGCCTTCGACTTGTCAATGGTGGGCTCCTGCAGTGTCAACAGGTTGCGCATTACCTTCAGCTGCTGAAAGTGAAAGGTCATGTCGGTGGCCAGCACCATGTCAATGATGAGAGTGCGCAGCTCCTTGAACTCTTCGCGCGACAAATGCGATAGGATGTTGGCCTCGTCATCCCTCATCAGACGAAAACTGGCGCTCACATGATGATTCTCCAGCACGGCCCGATCATTATAGAGCAGCGCCGTCTCCGAACCGGACATCACATGGAAATTGTTGGTGGTGCCCGTGTGCTCAAAGTCATGCAGCAGTGCGGCCAGCAGCGAGGCAAAGATCTCTAAATCCGTTAGCCAATTCATCAGGCCCGTATTGCAGAGGCAATAGTGCATCGTGTGCATCACATCCACCGCATGTAGATTGTTGTGATATGGATTGCGATACCGACAATAGCCCTCCTCCACGCGATGCAGAAACGTTTCCAGTACCCCGGGCGCTATCTTGAATTTGTGCATGACCCCATAGCGATTGAGCAGATCGTAGGCCACATACTTAATCACCTGGCCACTGGCTGCCTCGGTCAATGCAAACACATCAAAAGTCCATTCATCAAGGTTCTATATATGATTTATAGATATGGGCAAAACAAAAGGTTAGCTAATTAAAAACTATAAAGATAAACAGCTATCATATTAGTTATATTATTTAAAAACCTTAATCGGAATAGCTTTATAAAAATATCAACAAAACAACAAACTAAATCATGTGAGTTCTGGAGTCAACACTCACCTTGAGCAGCTTGACAACATCGGGTGGAAATTGCATCAGGGTCGAGCTGGAGACACGCCGGTAGATGCGATCCACAAAGATGCCGGCGCGAATGGCGTGGGCCACCGATCGGAATCTGGGCTTCTCATCGCTCCTGGTGCGAGTGGTGGCCATTTGGCGCGTGAAGGTCGAGGCCAACCACTCGCGCACTTCGGGTGGCACCGCATCCGGTTGCACCTCGGACAGTTCGTCATCTTCGTCGGCCAGGCGCCTAAAGGGATTGGGGTTGGTTGGGTTATTGTTTGGGAAAAGAAGGGGTTGGAGAAAAAACAATTTGTTAGTCCAGTTCCGTAATGATTTATTATATATAATTATACATTTTTTTTTTACTTTCGTTAATTTGTAAAGAAAAATGCCAAAACGCTAAACTAAAACTTTAAACAAAATCAGTTAAAATCAAACCAATCATTTTTATAGCGCAATTTTGTTGTTTTTTTGTATTCTTGATTCTATATAATTTTTTTTTGCGATTGGTGTTAAGCTAAAGTTACAGAAAGAAAATGTAATGTAAAATATATGGCAACCAAATGAAAAACCAAAACAGAAAATGAAAACGAAAACGGTTTTTGTGTTAGGAGCGGGAAAAGGAGCTTGGCAAACCAATTTATTGTTAATATTAGTGTTAAAGTTAAATAAGAACATTAAAGGGAAAAGAAAACCAGAAGATTTGAGATTACAAACAATTTTGAACATGTAAACTGGATGCAACAAAGTTTACTACATGGCTAAAAGGCAACAAAAAAAGCTGATCAGGCAGTGCATGCTTGTATTTGTATATGTGTGGTGTGTATGTTAAGTGTGTGTGTGTGTTGTAAGCGTTATGGTGTTGACTAAACGAAATCACTAATTGCATGCCAAGTTTGTTTTTGTGCAACAGCAAACGTGCAACGTGCAGCAACAAAAACGCAAGACGACGATGCCAACTTGCAAAAAGAGGTTTAAGTTTTGCTTTTTGTATAGAAATTGGACCCACACAGTAAAATATAGACATAATTGAACCTGTTTGGCATTTTATTACGTGCTCGTAATTGGCATTGAAAACGAACTGAAATGCCAAACTAATTGGTCAATTAAAAATCTGTTAAAGGTAAAAAGGGATGCGAATCGGCTTGCAGCGTTCATCAGTGCATTTCCATGGCAACATTTTGGCCAACCTTTTCAGCAAATCACAAAAACTGACAAAGCAACCCCCACCCACGCCCAGAAGGTATGCAAATAATGTCACAAGAGATAAAAAAAATATATATATTTATAAAAAACGTTGCTCGTTATGGCAGAAAGCTAAAAAGCACTTAAGCAAACTCGCCCGAAGAGACCCCAAAACGACTTAAGCAAATTAGCGCCATATTCAATTATGGTTAATTAGTCGCAGTGCTGCGCAGAGCGAACTCAAATTCCCATTTGGGTTTAAGTAACGGTACTGGGGTTACTGCATTGGATACTACCAAACATTAGTACACATTATGGCTCTACTTAGTTAAGGCTGCTTCAATTATTAAGATTACTTAAGTGCTATTTGAAAACTAATCAGAATGGTTCAATTGAGTTTAAAAACCCTAGTTAAACTGACTCCGTGTTATTGAGATCACCTAAGTTCTGTCCTTGAATAACTCCTATTCCCTTTTAAACTAATCATTGGTAAACAACTCGTATACTTAATTTTAGGTTAACTAAGTTGAATTTAATAATTAAAGTTTACTTTAGAAATCGGCCTAAGAATCTGGGGAGCTTTTAGGATATTAAATACTATAAATAATAGAAAACTAACCACAAAGAAAATATATGTAGTAAATTGTTGTGGCAGCCTGTCATCGACTTATTGAGTAAACATAAATTATGAACAGCTGCCTCCTTTAATAAAATATGCAAAAGGTCAAATAATTTGGGCAAACAAAATGCCAAAATGGGTGCAAAATGTTTGCTGCGTGTATTTCATGTTAGATACTTTGTACAAAGCCCAACTGAACTGACATTACACAATATTTCAAAATAAATCATATTTAATAATCGACTCTTACATATAAGACAAATGTGGAATTCTGTACTTAAAGACATAAGTCTCTTACACTAAAAGGAAACCTTTGCACGACTTAATTCAATAAAGGAAGACATCATATATATATAAATATACTCGTATATGCTCACATTCCTCCTTTCACACAACTATAAAACTTTATTGCATTTCAACTCATTTTTCACTTGATTTCCTCCCAAAAATCACAATTCACTCGAGCATTCAGAAGCTTAACTGAGTTCTCTTGAAATTTCTAATTTACTTCTCGCTTGGCAAATATGTAGTTTGCTAGTTGCTTTCACGTCATACACACACACACACACACACATACACACACACATTCGCACACATTTGTTTATAACGTTACATAACTGTACTCCCTCCAAAGCACCCGTTGTATCCCATAATTTGTGTGGGACCTTGTGCAGTTCCTAAGGGACAAGTGACAGGTTCTACGATGTTTATTGCATATATACTTCACTCCTTTTATATTCATTCATTTGTTTTTTCTTTTGTTTTGTTTTTTTGCCAACTCATAAATTGAAGAGTCAGTTAACGTTAAATTATTAATGTAATACCAGCAGTCCGTTTTCATGGAACGCTCCGCATCAATGTGACAAAACATTGTTCTCAGAAATGTTTGTACACGTTTTTTGTTATTTAAGTTAATTTGGAAAACTGTTTAACACTGTTTAATGCGAATGTGTTGTTTTGGTCGCACCTTTTCTTCTTTTCCTGTGTCTCCTGTGCGTTATACTGAATTATGAACTGGATGAGTTCAACTGTTATTACGCTTTGACGGCTGCTTTCACGCCTCAGGCGACTCATCGTGAGGATCACGGGTGAACTGTGCTTAATTCCTTTGCTGCTCTCGGTCTCGTTCGCGTTCTTGTTAATGTTGTTGTTGTTGTTGCTGTTGTTGTCTTTGTTGTCTTTGTTGTAGACATCGATGGAGAGGCGTCAAATAAATTGACTTTGTGTCAATGTCAACTACAACTACAACTTTTATTAATTAGCTGTTCTATCTATGCTCGCATTCGCACATTGGAAATTAACTGTAATTTATCACTGTTCCAGCTGCGAGAGAGACAGCGCGAGCCAATGGCAGAGCGATAATGAGAGAGAGAGACGGAGAGAGTGTTCTTGCAATTAGCGACAAATGCGGTTTTAATGATGACAATACCGAAGGAGCGAAACTGAATAAAACACGTTTTGCAAATATTTATACAGGCACTTTAGTGACTTGTTTTTTTTTTCTATTTTGGATTGCGCGTGGCGGGTTTTAATCCTTTTTTTTTGGCGGTTGCTGCTGCGACGCGCGTAGTTGGCTCGTTGCGAGTTAAATTTAAACTAAATGTTGCGCCAGCCACGCGCGCAAAAGAGCCACAACATCGCGAAACTGGAGCTGCTTGCGTGCCCAGGCTCTGGCTCCGGCTCTGGCTTTGGCTTTGGCTTTGGCTTTGGCTCAAGGAAACAACGTACTCTGACAGAGAATGTGCGTGCAGCTCTTATGTACTAGATAGACCACAACTGGTGTAATTCCGGCCGCACGCCAGCAGGTCATGTCACACTATAAACCCAGATAGAGCATATCAATTATGACAACAGAGCAACAGCAACCGAATGGGAATAACTCGACAAAGCAACACTCTACTCCAAGTGTAGTAAATAAATTACTAAGGATTATGAATCAAAAAATGTATTTTGCTTTGGTCAACTTATTTGTTGTACAATTTTAAAGATAATTTACAATTAATTTAACTGTAAATTTCATTCCTAACTGTAAGTTTTAAAAGCACAAAACGAATATACCCATTTTTTCGCATTAGAAACAGAATATGAAGAGAAAGGACTCTTGAGTCGTCCTTAGCTCAGCGCAGGCAACTTCGAAACTATTATGTACAGAAGCAGCGTCGTACATTTCTTTTACTACTTCTTTCCACAAAACAATTACACAAAATGCTAAAAGGCATCAAACAACAAAAAAACTGTATAGCTATAGCTATATCCTGGCTGTTTGGCTCTTTTGGCTGACTGATAAACACGACAACGTCACGAGCACAAAGCCTTTGCCAGCAACTTCCTTCTTAAGTCCTGCCGTTTGCCTTAACGTATTTAATGACTTTGCATGCCAACCAGCAAGCCAGCCAGCCAGGCAGCCAAGTATCTGAGTATCTGTGTGGATGACGGTCGAGGGAATCGCCACTCTTTGTTCGGAGGTCAGCATTCAAGGTAGCAACTAACTGTTATACAAGTTTCAGTACCTTTCCATTTCCATTCCTATTCCCATTCACATTTCCCAAGCAGCTTCGTAATGAGCGTCAGCACTTTTGTTTATTTCAACTATTGCATTTAATTATAGTGTGGCATGCGTGGCTCTTCTACAATAAATTGCCACATTTGCGTGATTCGCCCATGCTTGCTACAAATCACGCGAGCGCCTTTTTGTAGGCAACAGGTTAAGTCAAAAACTTGCTAATTGCAGACTTTTAAATCGAAGTGTGTGTGTGTGTGATTAAGTAGCGAATCTGAGACTTTTAAGTTCATTTAAATTGAATCAAGTACTGATTACACAAGTAAGATGCTGTAGTCGAGTTAACTCGACTACGATATACCCTTAACCCAGTTGTTAAATATATATTATAGTTTTCTTGGCAAATTTCCCTTTAAAATGACTTGCACTCAAATGTATGTATAAATTAGAAGCTTCTGTCTCTTAATTTGTGGAATTTATTGCTATCGGAAATCGAAATGTATCGATAATTCAGAAACTGAGGCAGTTATCGATAAAAGAAAGCAAACTTGATCTGCGCCTGGTACACGAGAACTTATATTCCAAATTTGAAGTATCTAGCTTTTATAGTCTCTGTTCATACAGACGGACGAACAGACGGACAGGGCTATATCGACTCGACTGTTGATCCTGATCAAGAATATATATACTTTATGGGGTCGGAGATGCTTCCTTCTGCCTATTACATACATTTGCACAAAACCTTTATACCCTTTTTATCCATTTTTAATGGGTTAAGGGTATAAAAACAATGTGGTCTGTTAGAGTTTTGTGAGAATCAAAGTTAACACAACTTGTACGTTAGCTTTTTTATGAATACTATAATAGCTTAAATAGTTCTGGCAAGAGAACTTTATACTCTGTTTGTTCTAAAAAAAATTGAAACCTCTGATAAACATTCCAGAGAAATAACACAGCTTAAAGCTAGCTTTTGGTTCAACGCGTAGCATTTTATAGCTTTATGTTTTTGCGTTTGATTTTAAGGCTCATTTGAGGCCAGGTCGTCCGTCCCGTCCGGCGGACAATGGAGCTCACAGGACCAATGATAATGTAGCACGCTCCCACCAATCACCCAACCCCACAATATTCAACAAAAGTATGCCACTTAATAGTTATGTCTGCAATTTCCTGTGCCCCATGCCTAAAGCGTTTTTTCTCGGCACTGTTGTCATTGCCGCCATAGTCGAATACGAGGGAAATTGCTGCCAAATTGACAGCATTGTTTTCTTTCAATGATTTTTCGAAAGCCAGCTGCTTTTGTAAACTGAACAACAGAGGAGCCACTCACACTCACAAACACACAAACATACACCCACATAGTCCACATGCCTGCAACATCACAAAGGCCAGGATCAAGAGCATTGCGTGTGGCACATCATTAGATTGTAAATCTTGAGAATGCTGTGAGAGCGTTGCTTGAGAATTTTCATTCAACCTTTTCTCAATTAATTTAAAAGAAATTAAGTTCTTCCTAACCCTGATTATAAAGCTTGGAAACCTTATAAAGATAAAATTGTTATAGCTTTACGGGTAGCATAGAAAATAGTTTAATTTAAAATCTATATATTTTTATAGTTCATATAAAAGTTTTGTTAAGAAAAATTTAATAATTATTAAAGAGTTTGTTTTTTTTGTTTCAACAATAAACACTTTCGCAGTTTTTCCACAAAAATGTGAAAAAATCAATAAGAATCGCAAAAATATCCGAAAAGCCATAAATGCGGTAAAAACAATAAAATTCCAAAAATATACGAAACTTAAATTTGCGGAAAAAAAAACAATAAAAACTACAAAAATAGACGAAAAACACACATAAAAAAAAAACAGAAAAAACAATACAATCTGAAAAAATATACAAAGCCACACAGAAATTTAAAAAATTCTATAAAATCTGCAAAATTTGCCGAAAAGCACATAAATGCGGAAAAAACAATAAAATCTGCAATTATATACAAGATTTAACACTTTCAGTTTTTTTTAAAATTAATATATGAGAAAGATAGTCACTTTTATATTATTTTTAAATAATAATAAGTGGTATTTAATAATCACTTTCATATTTCTTTTTATTGCAATTATTAAAAAAAGTAATATTCACGTGCGAAGTAAAAACATAATTAATTTGAGAACAACCACAGTAACAGGAATATTAATTCGTATATTAATTCTTCAACAATAAATTTCCGGTTTTGTGGTTATAGACAAATGAATTGAGAAACCCTCGCAGTGGGCGCCCACGGGTAGACTGATTAAAGTGAGTATTCGCCGTTGTTTGTTGTTTTTTGGCTTTGTGTATTGTTGTTAATACCGGCAACAGTGGCATTAGGACACCAGCCAGAAGGTATCTTCAATTTTGATGCACCTATTTGACTGGTTGTGCTGTGCTTATGTGGCAAAAATTGGCAGTTAACATCATTTATTATTGATTTTCCTATTGTAACATTCAGCATGAGGCCCCCAAGCAAAAACCCTGTCTGTCGCCGTCTGCTCTGTTTGCATTGGGCTATTCAATGTGGGCGAGGGAACGCGAGGGGGGTGGATAGAGTGGGTGGTTGATTGTTGTAGTTGTTATTTTCCTGGGTTCGTTTCGTATTTCAGTGTTTTTGGGTCACTTAATCGTATTGGCCCGTCTGCTGGCCTAATGCTCCACGCAAAAGATGATTGATGATTGCGACCCGTTGTCTATATAAATTGTACCACTCAAAATTTGCTAACTAACTGTAACGTTTTGTATACAATGAAACAGTTTTTGCTATATGTATATACATACATATATCTATCGGGGACCTTCAACTTGTCTTGCCTCTTCCCAATTTGACCCAATTCATTTTTATGCGAGTTTGGCTTTTTCGGCACATTGGAATTTATTCACATTATAATTGCTTGCATTTTGGCAGTGCTGGTGTAATGTGCTTTAACGAATGAATTATTCATTGGCATACTTAATGATTTACATAGTTTAATTAAATTTAATTGGAATTAATGACATATTTGCAATTACTTTTTCGGCTTTGGCAGCATAATGGCAGAAATGTTGCGATTTTAATTATGATTTATTTGAAATGCGCGTAAAGTTTTTTTTTTTGTTATTTTCTGCACAATTTCTACATTTTTCACAAGCGTCGGCGAGTGCGTTAAACAAAATACTGAAAACACATTAAAATGATTTCCACCTTATCGGCATGAATGAAGCCGCAAATGATATTTAATTTGTGAATTTTGTTCAATTGATATCGACGGTAACAACAATAGACCTTCAACATACACACATGCATAGATCAAATTTAATACCTTCGTCAAATTTTACACAAATTAAATTTTTTTTTTTTCGGTCTTTCACTGTAATTATTATTTATTTATTTCTTATCATAAATATATAAATCGAAAAATTGCGTCAGCAAATACCTTAAGTGTTGTATGTGTGATTGGTGAAATAAGTTTTGACGTAAAGTTTATATCAGCTATAAGTGGTCCATTTTCAATTTCAATGAACATAAATATCCCCAATGAATTGTCCATTAGCTGATCAAAAGTCTACTAGCAGCGGCCTTGGCTTATAATCTTGATAGCAGCTTTAAGCTTTTTGTGAACACACATTTGCGGAAATTAAATGCACGGCAGAATTTTATATTTTTCATTCATATGATTTTAAAAACATAAGCGGCTCACTTTAACTGCCAGCGGCTCACCTTAACCGCCAGCGGCTTATGAAGTCTGCCGCTAAATGATGGCTTTTGAGATGATGGCGCTCTGCCAGCTACTTCTTTGGCCGACAAATGACATGCTAAACTAATTTTTGGTGTCATCCGCACATGTTAAACACGAATTTCAAGTGACAGGAGACGCCCGCAAGTTACTTGTCCTGCGGTGATTGCTTGATTAATTTTTTGGCTGACAAGTGCTTACCAACACACAGTGCGAGTGCGAACGCAACAGAGCTGCTGGGAGTGTGTGCGTTCGTGCGTGTGAGAGAGAGAGAGAGTGGGAGTTGAAAGACGCCAATCATTGCTGTTGTGCGCTGCTCTGTTTTGTAGGGTGCGAGTAATTGTAATTTTGGAGAGTGAAGCAGCCATTTTCTACACATGTAATATGAATCACAGACACGAAAAAATGGAATGAGAGTTGGGGGGGACAAACCGAAGGGGCGTGATTCGTCTACTGCTGTTGTTCTCGTTGAAGCTGATTATGCTATGGCGAGCATAGCGCAGGACATGTGTGGAGCCGCTGTGACAGACGGAGTCGGTGTTGGTGGACGATATGGAATTGCTTGCTGAGTTGCATCTGAATGAGAACGATAATAATACAGAGAGAAGAACAACAAAAGACAACAATAACAATCAACAAACAAAATATCAACTGTAACTGTAACAAAACGAAACGAAATGGGACGAAACGTGATGAAACCGGACGAAACGAGACGATACGAAATGGCAATGACGCACCGCCAGCCACGATTTGTTGTGCAAAGGATTAAGGATCCCAGGACAGCGACAGCGTGCAATCAATTGGAAGAAATGCGGCAAAATGGTGGGGATTAGTTGGTCGGAGTCACCCAATATTTCCCCACAGGGCTGGCGGCGGATGACTTTGCGTGTCAAGGCCAAAAGTCAACTGCGTTTCGCACTGACAGCTTAATGCCAGCAGCACCGGCAACAGCCAAAACGCTGATGCTAATTACTCACATACAAATTGGAGAGAGCCAACACCAAAGTACGAGCGTCAGCTTTAGCCGACTGTGCATTGCTCTGTTAACAGTTCAATTAACATAAACCATTTCCCAGTTGCACTGCGCTACTCGATTAGTTTCTGCATCAGCATCCAATGAAACGGTGAACGAACATCGCACAAAGAGACGATGCAAAATGAACGAAAATCGCACAAAGAGACGATGCAAAAACTCAATCAGCAGCTGGCAACAAAGACAAAAGAATAAAAAGACAAAGAGCGAATGAATATGCGACTAGACAATTTTATACGCTTGGCAATATAAAAAAATTGAATGCAGCCGCATATTCCCACTAAACAACTTAGTAGAGCAGTAGTTCTGAATGAATTTAAGATTTACAGTTGGTTGGCTTTAAAAATGCAAAAAAATATATATAAATATATCGTACTCTGCATCTATGATATTTATGCTTCTCGCTTAGCCTGCATTTTTGCAGCAAGCGTCAAGAAAAGCGTTGCGAGACTCTGTTTGCTTAATAAGCCAGTTGGGAGCTGTTATGGGGCTGCTGCTCAGCTTGGATTATCCTTTGCTGGCTTCTTCGCTGACTGGCTGAGTGGATGAAGGAGTCTTTGTTTGCAGTTTCAATTTCATGGCATTTATATCATCTTAGCCACTTGGTGGCAAGCGCAGCACCAGCAGCATACAAATGGCTTTAAATTTCACACATCCATTAGAGGCCAACTGGGGAAAAAGAGCTGTGTGGCAGCAAGCCAGGCTTTCAACTGCAACACAACACTAATTATGTTTTGCAACTAGTGGAAAATAGTGTTTGTCGCATCCGTTTTCATCTCCGGATATCGTTGCATGCAGCTGACTGCGTTTTCAATTACCAAACTGATTACTTTGGGATTGGGGCAACGTGTGTGTGTGTGCAAAATGCGCAACTGCCACTGCCACAACAATCAATGCAAAGATTGATGATCTAATTGCTAACCAAGCAAGTTAATTTTCTGCTTACATAAAATTATTGATTGAGACGTGATTTTAAAATAGATTTAATTGAGGCAAAGAACTAATGTCTAACAACTAGGAACTAGGCGCAGAGAAATACATGTTGTGCTGCAATTTTGGCCACGTGAGATTTGGTTGTGGTTTGCTTTGTTTTATCGCTATTTTAAAGAGCGGCTGCCTGTCTTCGATTCCAGCGCCAAACTGTGGCATCATCGCACACATAGACCAAGACGCTGGCATCCCGCGAGAAGGCAATTTGCCGCACTGTCGCCACACTGCGCAAATTGTGCAACGTTGTCATGTGTGCGCCCTCGGGATCACTGGGATCCATCTCCCAGACGTACACTTTGCCCTGCTGATTGCCCAGTGCGATGACTTTTTGCCAAGGATTGAAGCCGAAGCGCACAAACCAAATCTCACACTCATCGTACTCGAACTCGGCGATGATGGTGCAGGATGAGTCACTCGGCTTGAGCTGCTCGAAGCTCTGATGCAGCTGGCCGGGCTTCCAGCAGACGATGGCATTCTCGCAAGACTTGGACAGGACAAAGTTGCCAAACCATTGTACACAGTCGACATAGTTGCGATGGATGTCACGCGTCGAGAAGTCCGGAAAGTGTTTGGTAATTGTGGGAAACGGCATAGTCGATTTCTCCTGGCTAAACGTGTGCGACAGCTCGATCTTGTGCTGAAACTCCGGCGTATTGAGGCACCACAGTTTCAGGGAATGATCCATTCCGCTGCTGACAATGCGATCTCCGCGCATATTGAAATCAATGGACAGCACCTCATCACGATGACCCTCGACGCCGCCAAAGATTGCGATGCAGACATGCGTCTGTATGTTCCACAGCCGAATGGCATGATCCTTACTGCCGGAGAGCAGCAGTTGCAGTTTATGCGGATGGAATTTCAGCTCATTGATGGCCTGGCCATGACCAATATAGTTGCCCACCGCCTCGTTCTGTTCGATGTCAATGACTCGGATGACGCCCCGATAACCAGCCGCAGCCAGCAGTGGTGCCGATGTCTTCAGGTCATAAGACCAGGCGCAGGT
Organism: Drosophila kambysellisi; assembly: GCA_035042185.1. Taxonomy (NCBI): domain Eukaryota; kingdom Metazoa; phylum Arthropoda; class Insecta; order Diptera; family Drosophilidae; genus Drosophila; species Drosophila kambysellisi. Next base: position 4,761,834 of record JAWNLS010000720.1, read on the forward strand.
GTAGAAAACCTCATCCGGCTGGCGTCGAATAATTGGAATGGATTAACACGAATTTGCTGGCTATTCTCTTTACTTACATCCGGATCGGCATAGCAGTGGAGAAGCGTAAGGCCGCCCTTGCGCGGACATTCGTAGACGGTGCAACGATTGCTGCCCGCTGTAGCAAACACCTGTGGCTCGTCCTTGCCCAAAAGCGTGTTGAATGACACACCAAATATGTTCGCGCCATGATTCTCCTTGACATGTGTGCTTAAAGTGAGCAAATCGTTAAATTTTGATTCACTTTCGCTTTCTTTTCTTGTTTTACATGGTACTTTTCTTACTCGTATTTGTAGGCGGCGCCGGGTTTTCTCTTTGACTTTGTGTTGCGGCGGCCGCGTCGCTTGCTACGCGTGCTCGACGCCGGCGATTTACTGCGCGATGTGGTGCTGTTTGTTGTGAAACTGGCTGATTCGTCCTGCATGCATCAACCGGAAATTGTTGCTGTTAATTTGTTTTTTTTTTTGCTGTTTGCAATTGACAATTTCCAACTTACATCGCACGATTCGTCCGAGTCATCGGGTTCGTTGCTGTTTTTCACTTTATCGCTGCTCATGCTCACTTCAACACTGCACAGCCGCACTGCGCACACAATGTGTTGCGATCAAAATAAACTATGTTATTTACAGAAAAAAAAAACAATTTGAGCACAACAAATGTTTTTTTCTTCACTTTTGGCGGCAATAGACACGCGCAGCGTTGCCACCACGCGATCGGTGCCATGGCGCTGTTATATTTTGTATGCACGCGCTGTTAATTAACATAAGCTGAAATCGATAGACAGCGTAAGCGAGTATCGATTAATGCATTCACTGCTAGAGAAGAAAGACGGTAACCAATTTTTGATATTTGAATTTGAATAAAATGTGCTTTGCTCAGTTTGGTTTTTGGGTTATAGCTTATTCAAAAGGCGCAAACAGAGCTTACACATGCGAAAGCTTTTTAAACAATTTAATATTAATATTATACACAACATGAAATTATGATTAGGACAATCACATGCCATGAATTCAATATATTGAAGGAACATTTACAAATTTCAAATAGTATATAAGAATGCAAGGGGTCGGGGTAGTTGGAACATTTAGCGATGTAAAGGGGAATGCACAAAAAGTGAGGATCATTATAACTATTTATATACATATATATTGGAAGTTAAAGCGATCAGAGTAGGGGGACAGTATCTGGACAATATTTACAGCAGTGAAAGATAACGTAGACAATTTCAAGGTAAGTATAAATACAGTAATTGGTTATAAAGATAGAGGCAGAGACAGAGACAGAGAGAGAGAAAGAGAGACAGACAAAAATAGACAGAGAGAGAGATAGAGAGAGAGAGAGAGTTGTTTGTTTTGGAGCTGTGTTGGTTAACGTAACGTAACAACGAAAAATATAACGTAAACGTTAAGTATTATACAATTAACTGAAAATCGCATACAAAATCGAAATTACGCTAATTAATGCAGAGTATAAAACCATTATTCAAGTACGTTTTATTCGTTGACATTGATCTTGCCCAGACCGGTGTGCGCAGGCGTCTTTGTCGCTGAACGGTCGCTTTATTACTGCAACTGCTACTGCTGGAAACACTTTGACCGGCAGCTTGACTCGTTTCACTCGTTCCACTCGCTCCGCTTGCATCATTTGCTTTTGAGATTTCTGTTGTTGTTGTTGTCGCCGTCGCTGTTGTCGTCGTCGTCGTCGCTGTCGCCGTGGTAGTTGTTTGCTCCTCTTGCACAGATTCAAGTGCTTTGTTCACTTCCGGCGGCCCAGTGGGCCCGCTGTGGGTTTGCGGCGCCAGGGAAACGCCCTTTGTGCGACTTTCGATGCTCGTCGTCTGATTGTCTGAAGACTGCTCCTCTGCCGCTGCTGCTGCTGCTGCTGCTTTATGCAGGCCGCAGCTGCTGTTTGCGTTGTTGTTGTTTAGATTTTTACAGTTGCCATTGCAACGCTTAACAGCATTATCACTATTTTGTAGGCGGGAAAGTTGGCGGCCGGTGGGCGGGGTCAAGTGTTTTTTTGCACAGCAGTTGGCAGTGAGTTAAAGCGAACCGGTACAGACGACAAATATATTTTTTGGTACGTTTCGTTGATTGGCATACAAATTTAATTTATATGTTCATATATTTTGTAATTTTTATGATTTGTGAATTTTTTTAAAAACATGGTTGGCAGTAGAAAGAAAAAATGAAAAGTACATCAGTTGAAGTTTTTGTTTTGGTTTTTGTTTGTTTGTTTATTTTTTTTTTTTTGTAAATTAGAGCGAGTGAATTAGTTGTTGAAAGCTGCAAAAAGCACGCGCGCAATTAAACGAACAACGCTCGACAAAGGGACAAAACAAAAAACACTCGTCGTTGCATACTTCCAACGAGTTGCAAGTCGAAACGTTGTTGGGGTGAGGCGCAACACTCGCCACCCACACACTTGGCTATGTAAATCGAACAATTGTGTCAGGAGCTTCTGAATAATTTACACACACAACATGACGGGAGGAGGGTAAATAAAAAATGAATACGCCTGTGAGTGACAAGAGCATTGGGAACTCGAGCTTTTAATTGAAGGCTGGGTCCTCTGGGCGTGTGTATGTGTGTGTGAGTGTGTGTGTGTGGTAAATAATAAAAATGCAATTTGTACAACTGTCTTCTCCCAACAATCGACTTTTAAAAATTAATTTAAAAACACAAAAATGCAGGCCAATACTTCGCTAAGTAGTCTGTGTTCGTAGAGCAAAGAGCCGAGATAGTTTATTTTTATTAATGATAGTCAGATAAGGTCAGAAGATGCGAAAAATAGATGATGGATCATCTGGCGCACTCGGGGGGAGGACGAACAAACTCTTCAAAATTACTAAGTAAAGACATCGATAATAAATACACCGAAAGCTTACAGTGTATTTCAGAAGAGAGAAGAAGCAAAGAGAGAGCAAAGCGTGAGAAAGTTCTTCAGTAAAACGGTGCTTGATGGCGAAGGGGGGAGAATTTTACACGATCCGAAGTAGTAGGAACAGTTAGTTAGTTAATTCAACTTGACTAGACTAGCTAAAAATCACGCGTTCTTTTACTTTTTTTTTTTTTTTAATGCATATATTCTTACTTGAGATAGATGAGATGATCGTATGATAATATTTAATGGAGATGAGAGACTTACTGCAGAGCAAGGCATTAATAAATGGCATAGAGTATTTAGTATACTCGACACATGAACAGAAAATAGCACTACAACGTATGAGAGATAGAAAGTTAAAGAGTTGGAAATAGAGTTTTAGGGATTTAGAAATAGAGCAGGTGATGATATGAATATTGTAGTAGCTTGCTGTTGTTGTAGTTGTTCTTGTGGTGGTGGTTGGGTTATGTAAGTTTTATAGTTGATATGAGTACGCGGTTGAGGTTTTAGAGGTGGACGGGCAGGAAAACAGAGAGAGAAAGAGAGATAGATAGATAGATAGATAGAGAGACTTAGAGTTAAAAATCAACAAAGTTAACGGCAAAAAACCAAATCGGAAGTTGACTCTATAAAGACTTACTCTTCGCTCTCAACGGATGAAGACGCAATCTGCCCCAATTTACTTTTACCTGATGTGGGGCTTCTGCTCAAACAATAGACACACACACAGATATAAAAAGAAATAAAATATATTTAAAAATATTGTGAAAGTTGTGAACGGAAAAACAATAAAAATAAGTGGTCGTTAGCTAAAAGTATGCCATAGATGAATTATAATGATATAGTTAATGTATATAGTAGTTGTATGCAATGTATGCAATGCTCCAATGGAACACAACAATTCATGGGACTGGTTTAAAGCTCGCCATTTGTGTGCAATCCTAATGCAAATTCGATTATTATTATTATTATTTTTTTAATGTTCGAGCTACGCAGCATAATCAATGGGAAAGACCTAAGAATACGCTAAAGCCTGAACCAATTGAATGTACGATCTCCGAAAGCGCCAGCAAATTACAATATTCTTTTTGGTTTTTGTATTTTTGTTTTTTTTTTTTCCAGATTCATGGTTAGACTTTTGGTTAGAAAATGGCGCAAATTGTAGGTGTATAAGAAAAATAAATACAATCAACCCTTGCACCTACCTTGACTCGTCTATGAAGACAGCTTCGAGGACGCGTGCCGCATAATGCAGATTGCGATGCATATCCTCGTAGGCAACGGTCTCATGATCCATCCGGCGCAGCAGACTGCGTATTCTGCGGAAGGGGAAGACAGCGATTAACTTGGGCATGGGCTGGACTTATAAGTAGTTGAAATATTTAAAGTAATACTTTGTCATATTATTTTTCTTTAACTTTTTTTGTTTTTATTCCTAACTTTTTCGATGGTGTTTCTAGTGTCAATTTAAAAGAGTATTGAAATGGAGTATTGAAAAGATATTTTTTTTTTAAATTGGTTAAAATTATTTTTGTAAAATCTAAGGTTATTTGCAACAGTTTCTCAACTCTTAACAATAAACTCACCTCACAGCTGCTTTATTCAGAGCATCTGGCGTATCGACAGGTGGCAAAGTTTCCGTTTCCCATGCATCGGCGACCGATAAATTTGAGCCCGTGTCTATCGATTGATCCGACGTTTCTCGATCGATAGCCGAATTTAAAAATTCGCTAGATTCGCGAGCTCCTCTGTAGTCGCTGGTGTTTCGATCGAACGCGGCTGGTGTCGCATCGGTTGCGAAATTTGTTTTATTTGGCGACGACGGCTGCATTTTGCCGACAGAGTTCGGATTTCTCGATGCGCTGTCTATCGAACGTTTATCGCCGATCGTTGACGACGATGATGACGCAGCAGTTCCGTTGCTACCCCGACCAGTTAGACGCTCGGCGAGTGACTCACTGAGCGCCGTCTGAAAGAAACTGCTGCTCGACGAGGGCGAGGCGACTGTTTGCGATTGTCCGTCGATTTGTGCGAAGCTCTTGCGACTATTCGAACGCCGTACAATTGTAAGTGAGCCGTGCTCTGAAAATATTCCAATTTAAAATGGGATAGACTGTGAGTATGTGCTAGTCGGATTTCAATAATTATGTTTATCTTTGCCAGTTGACACTGTCGAACAGAGGAGCACACTTTGATTTTAGGTAGCAAAAAAACTGAGTTTTGTTTTCCCACAGCCGACTTTGATTTGAATGACACGAATTTCAATATGTACACCAAGTATGTCAAATATGCCGAGATGAATGAAAACATTTATCATGTTCCAGAAAACCCATTAATGTGTTTGGTATACGACGCTTAAATATGTTTAGATAAAAGCATAAAACTGATAAAAAAAAAAACAAAAAAAACATAGATTGGCTCGTCAAATAAATTGACGCAAACGATAATTGACATTTATTGACTTTCCAGCGAATGTATTCTCAATTTGTTGTGATTGATGTAACATAATATGATAAGTTCGATTTTGAATTATAATTATAAAAATAACAAGTGCTGCATTCGAGTGAGCTCTTCTATAATTTATACTCAATTTATCAATTATATATTATATATATTATTTATCAACTGGAATTGTTCGCTGCTTAATATTCTGGCTTAATATTGTTATTCGATAAATATATAAATAACAAGAGAGAACGTTGCAGTCGGATGTAACCGATAGCGAAATACTATGATACAATAATTTGTGTGCAGCCAAGAAATACTGTCCAAGTTTGCCTTTCAGATTGCGGTAGATATAAGATAGTAACCTTTCTTCTAAGTTTGGCAACTGTAGCTCTTAAATTACACGATATATGAGCTTTTCCGGATTTTGGGGCGGGAGTGGGCGCGGCAAAAAATAATGTTGGAGTTCAATCTCAGTAATAAATCTTTAAAGTTTGGTGCCTCTAGCTTACAAATTATGGAATATATGCGCTTTTAAGTTTTCTAAGGCCGAAGTCGGCATATGTGCATAGGTCTAAACTTCGAAATGCTATAACTTCGTCAAAACTCAACGCATTTTCAAAAACAAGGGCGTTTTAATCATGGTTTGGCCTCTAGATCAATCGTACATTTAAAGTTTAAAACGTGATTTTGGGTCGGAACATATGTCAAAATTATAGTCCGAAAATCGGCATATCGTGTTTTCGGCATAGGTCGAATCTTCAAAATGCCAGAACTTCGTCAAAACTCAACGCATTTTCAAAAACAAGGGCGTTTTAATCATGGTTTGGCCTCTAGATCAATCGTACATTTAAAGTTGAAAACGTAATTTTTGGGTCGGAAAAAAAGTCAAAATTATAGTCCGAAAATCGGCATATCGTGTTTTCGGCATAGGACGAACCTTCAAAATGCCATAACTTCGTCAAAACTCAACGCATTTTCAAAAGCAAGGGCGTTTTAATCATGTTTTGGCCTCTAGATCAATCGTACATTTAAAGTTTAAAACGTGATTTTGGGTCGGAACATATGTCAAAATTATAGTCCGAAAATCGGCATATAGGGATAGGTCGAACCTTCAAGACGACATAACTTCGGCAAAACTCAACGCATTTTTAAAAACAAGGGCGTTTTAATAATGGTTTGGCCTCTAGATCAATCGTACATTTAAAGTTGAAAACGTGATTTTGGGTCGGAACATATGTCAAAATTATAGTCCGAAAATCGGCATATAGGGATAGGTCGAACCTTCAAGACGACATAACTTCGGCAAAACTCAACGCATTTTCAAAAACAAGGGCGTTTTAATTATGGTTTGGCCTCTAGATCAATCGTACATTTAAAGTTGAAAACGTGATTTTGGGTCGGAACATATTTCAAAATTATAGTCCGAAAATCGGCATATAGACATAGGTCTAAGTTTCCAAATGCCATAACTTCGTCAAAACTCAACGCATTTTCAAAAGCAAGGGCGTTTTAATCATGGCTTGGCCTCTAGATCAATCGTACATTTAAAGTTGAAAACGTGATTTTGGGTCAGAACATATGTCATTATTATAGTCCGAAAATCGGCATATAGGCATAGGTCTAAATTTCGAAATGCCATAACTTCGTCAAAACTCAACGCATTTTCAAAAACAAGAGCGTTTTAACCATGGTTTGGCCTCTAGATCAATCGTACATTTAAAGTTGAAAACGTGATTTTGGGTCGGAACATAAGTCAAAATTATAGTCTGAAAAGCGGCATATCGTGTTTTCGGCATAGGTCGAATCTTCAAAATGCCATAACTTCGTCAAAACTCAACGCATTTTCAAAAACAAGGGCGTTTTAATCATGGTTTGGCCTCTAGATCAATCGTACATTTAAAGTTGAAAACGTAATTTTTGGGTCGGAAAAAAAGTCAAAATTATAGTCCGAAAATCGGCATATAGGCATAGGTCTAAGTTTCCAAATGCCATAACTTCGTCAAAACTCAACGCATTTTCAAAAGCAAGGGCGTTTTAATCATGGCTTGGCCTCTAGATCAATCGTACATTTAAAGTTGAAAACGTGATTTTGGGTCAGAACATATGTCATTATTATAGTCCGAAAATCGGCATATAGGCATAGGTCTAAATTTCGAAATGCCATAACTTCGTCAAAACTCAACGCATTTTCAAAAACAAGAGCGTTTTAACCATGGTTTGGCCTCTAGATCAATCGTACATTTAAAGTTGAAAACGTGATTTTGGGTCGGAACATAAGTCAAAATTATAGTCCGAAAAGCGGCATATGGGCAGATTACAGATTTATGAACGGTGTTACCAGCAATATAACTTTAAATTTTGGTGACTTAAGCTTTGAAATTAAATTGCTTAAATTGCTTAAAATATCAGAATGAAGGTCGTGGCATGTTTAATTGTTTTTCAAATGAACTCTAACTAAAATTAATTGGTTACTAAATTTATATGAAAAGAAGAAAGAAAATGATGAAGATAAAAACAGAAATGTTTGTGATTGTCGCACCCTTAAGCTAAACACAATCACACTTTTTAGCAGAATAAAATCAATAATTTGTAGAATAACTTTAAGCTATTTGTGGCACATTCTTTATTCTTTATTCTTTATTCAGTTGAACCCACGACGCAAATGTGGGACCAGTTTTGTGTGGGACGTCTTCAACCGACTGCTGCCGGCTGTGACAAGGACAAAGGCGACGCAAATCGCAGTGGAGGCCAAGAGATGCTAGCGAGTAAATTGCTAAGGATTTATTTATTTGCCAAGCGTTGCGCATTGTGAGTTTAACAGCTGGCCAAAACAAAGGGAAAATCACGAAATGCTACAGCTCCTGAGGCAGCAATGTGGCAAGCGGCAAAGTAAACGACAAGAGCACCAACAAGAACAAAAACCACACTTAAATGCATTGCATTTATTTTGACAGTGCAGCGGAGTCGCCACAGGCAATCTCTTGCCTCTTCAGGTGGAGTGGCAATCTTACTTTCAGGCAGGACGCTATCGTAAAATCTGACTTTTATGCAGCACTTAAATTTATGTTACACTCGAGATTCCTCTGCTTAACGGTATCGTTTGTTAAGTTGTTACCGTGGCCCGCTTATCGGGTCTCCATTTGCGGGTCGCGCCTGTCGGAATCTTAGCCATCAACTTGGAGGCGGACTGATGAAATGTTTTATGCTCAGTTTTAGTGGCCATTCTTCACGAGTTTAATGAGCTAAACATGCCAGAAATCAGGAGCAACACAGTATGTGTGCAAAATGTTGCACCATTTCCAAACAGGTGAGCCCTCCATGACCGGTATATGTGCTTTAATCATAAAATCTGTCTTGACTGCTGTTCTTGTTAAATTCTTAAATTATACAGAGTCTGCTTTTGGGGATTGCAACATTCGCTCTTTACTCTTGCAAATGAAAATGTTGATTGCACTCAGAGAAAACAAGTCTATTAAATTGGACAGCTGTGGTTTTTCCCAATTGAATTAATGATTTTCATGGAAAATTATGTGAAATGAGTACAGAGATTTTTGATAAAAAGACAGAAATACTCATTATAAGCATTGACCAAATAAATAAATGACAAAAATAATTATTTGCAGCTTCGTAAGAAACCTTCTAGACATAAAAACTTGTCAATGACTCTAATTTAATTTTTATGAATACTTCGCATAGGAGAAAAATAAACAAGAAGCTGTTAAATCTATCTGGCAACCTTGTACCATTGTCTCGATACTATTGAGAGCAAGTAATCGTGTCAGTAGCGATATAAATGAAGTATCGATATCTGAGCGGAATCGACACGTTCGCTTTCAAGCAGCGGTGAAAGGAGTACGTATGAAGCTGAATTGATCATAAATAAAAAGACACAAACATATTAATGCATATCGCTATGCCATCAATTATAATACAATAATTGTAATATTTAGCATATCTTTTCGACTGCTGATATTACTGATTACTATAATATTCACATTTACTAATCAGCCTGCATTACTTGCAAATTATTGTTATTAGGAGTTCAATAAATTAACTCAATCAAATCCAGATTATCACACATAAATATGAAACACTTTCGTGATTCAACGAAATATCTTATTTTTTGTATTCACTTTTTTTATATTTGTCTTCATAACGGTAAAGATTTTGAAATTAACTCTGTTTAGTTGCATCCAGAGCGCTTGGATTTTTATAGGAGGCTCCAGATTATTCGTATCGTGTTCGCCGACAGTTCAACATATTTTTTCTGAGTGAAGCGACTTTGGTTTGAGTACAAGCATCTCTATTGATTTTCTGAGAGTGTCAGCTACTTATTCTCCCTCCCGCTCCGCTCGTGTGTTGGGGTTGGGTGCATGAAAAATGTATAGCCTGAGGTTTACTTACTTGCCACTTGACCATTTATTGTCGCATTGGCGCATTGAATACTGCTGCCCAATTCACAGCTTGTGGGGCTCTGTTCGCCGTTATTTGGCTCACTTGAGCCGTCTCCTGCTGCACCACCACTGCTTGTTGCAGCTCCGATGCCGCTGCTGCCACCGCTGTCCGCACCTGCACCCGCGTTCGCCTCCTCACGTTTAGTTGGCAGAGTCTCCGGCGTGCTGGCAACTGTAAGCATTAAATTATATGCAAAAATTACGTTAGAAAATTGTAAATATATATTTTGCATATATGTGTGTGTACGGACAGCTTTTCAACAGGTCCCAGCATAACAATATATATACATATATATATATAATATATATATGAAGTGCCCAAAGGTCCTCGACTGTCCCTTGCATAAATCAGCACTTTTAGGGGTGCAAACTTGGGTAAGTGTATTGTTATAACCCATTGCCATAGGGTACGAAAGGGTAGTAAGTAGGATGAGCACATACTATGCATTTTGTATGAGCTTTGTGCTTAACAGGGTCATCAAAATTATACTTAGGTACATGGACATAAATAAAAAGGTATATAGATACTATTTAATTAGCACCGATAGTTTGGGCATAGTTTCTATTTATTTGGCTCGTTGAGAGACTCTTAAAGAGCTCTGTTTCCCTTCAAAGTGCTAAAATAAGTGTAATAAATAAATAAAATAAATAAATAATAAGTATATTTGAACTTAGTCTGATTTATTTTATCGCGACAACTTAAGGAAGTGATTAGATTATTTTTAATTTCCACAATTTTAGTTTGCAATATTTTTGCAATGAAATCACTGCTAATCAGTTAGAAGTATTATTCACTGATTAAAATTATCAGTCCTACGTTTCTAGAACTCTCATCTATTGAAAATTAAGGGTATGAATTGTTCAATACATATAAATATATAAATATCTTGAAGAATAAATGTATGTTGTTAATTCTTTTTAATTCATTCAAAATATCATTCAAAGTATCATTTAATGTTGTAGTAATATTTATTTTATTTACTTTTTTGTGTATTAATTTATAGTCAATAAAAAACCTTAGCGAAGGGTATCCAAGCAGCAACCTAAGTACATTTTTATTTATTTTCATTTCTAATTTTATTTTGTTTTTTGTTTTTATCCTTTCCCGTTAGTCGTGTTATCCTTTGACTAAAAATTCCATTTGAAATTGATTTTCAGGCGTTTATATGATTTTCTCAATTCCGTTAACACCAACATCTGCTGCCAAGTTGCCTGTTAAATCGAGAACGAGGCACTTCTCAAAGAGTATTTTGATATATTGAGCATACGCTGTGATGACCGCTTTACATAATATAAAAGCAATGAACAATATTGAAATTATTGTTTTTACTAGTTTGGACAGGTTTTGTGCACAAGTTTCTGAAATATTGCAACATTTCTTGGTAGATATTTTATATTTGTTGAATGGTGATTTTTAAAACTAATTAGCCACGTCGATACAATTTGCCACACAGCTTAACGTTGTTAATTTAATAAGCTTCCGTTATTGTCGAGTCGCTTGTAAATATAACCACAGAATGTTGGAAGCTTCAGTCTGTTTTAACAATTCGTTCAGATCTATTCACAATGCGATTGCTCGAACTTTTCGCCATTTGCCTTTTGGCCTTGTTTGTGTTATCCTCTTCCGCTAAGGAACGCCCCTGTTTCTGTACCCTCCATTCAAATGAGGTATGTGGCAGTGATGGCATCACCTATGACAATCATTGTATCCTGGAATGTCAAGTAGAGATAGAAAAGAGCCAAGGACGCAATCTCACCATATCCAAATCCGGACCTTGCTAATTTATTGCGTTTTATTGGAATGTATATAAGCTAATATGTCGTAAACATTTAAAATATTGTCAAAAAAATAGACGTATTAAAAATATTATATTTATTTCCTGTTATTTATCTGAAGGTTGGGTGAGTGCAGAAATTGAAACAAACCAAATTGATAGAGAGTCCATAGACTAATCAATTTTAAAAATTTAGTTATTTTGTATATATATTTCATAATTTCTTGAAACGCAATTTGCTCTTAATGTGCATTATTCTAGTTTCAAGCTTTTTTAAACTATTGGCTGATCTAATCTAGCTGCACGATATGTTAAATAAATAGTGTAGCTGTGACAAAATTCTCATTTTTCGCGGCACCATGAAAATAAATAATAAATAAATAAACTTAATGTCAAATAAATACAACAATTCGGTGTCTATTTATCCTAAAAATGTTGTTTTAAATGCAACATTCCAAAATATTTTGTATTAAAGTTTTGAACGGGTCTCTTAGTTTTATAAGTTTTTTACGAGCTGATAAAAGGCTTAGTTCATTTTTTATAACTGAGTTGCTTTTAAGATTACTTAATGTCTTTGGGGTTTTCTTTACTTATAAATGGATTCCTTTTGTGAGACCATGATCTATATATTATTTTGAAGCTAAGTCAGAATATTTAGGAAGTGATTAGATTATTTTTAATTTCCACAATTTTAGTTTGCAATATTTTTGCAATGAAATCAGTTAGAAGAAGAAATATTTTGTTATTATTTTTTCCGATTCACACCATATTATTCATTGATTAAAATTATCAGTCCTACGTTTCTAGAGCTCTCATCTATATAAAATTAAGGGTATTACTTGTTCAATACACATACATATATAAATATCTTGAAGAATAAATGTATTTTGTATATTGTTTTTAATTTATTTAACATATGTGTGAAATATGCATACAAGAAATAAAAGTAAATTAAAATAAAATGTAATGTTGTAGTAACGTTTATTATACTATTATACCATAATGGTATAATAGTATATTGGTTTTGTGCAATGTCCGTCATGCTGTTTGTCCGTCTGTCCGTCCGTCTGTCCGTCCGTCTGTCTGTCCGTCTGTCCGTCTGTATGAACGCGCGTTCCTCCGACACCCTTAGAGATAGAGACTTGAAACTTGGAACGTATATTGGAAAGTACCCTCAAAAGTTAAAGTGTCTTGGGTTTGGACCTATGTCCACCAGGGAGCTAGAAAACCGCGATAATCGATTTTATCAAATCGATAAATCCACATATCTCTTACAATTTAATGGCTACAGTCACCAATTTTGGTTGGTAGGTTGTTGGCGAGGTCCTTGAAAGATTGGCATGTGCCACGCCCACCTCCGACGCCCCCATCACCCCCGCTCCAAAAATTTCAAATGGCTATATCTTCCGCAGTTAATGAGTAGGGAACGTCAAAGTTGGTAGGTATATTACTGGAAGTCGCCTTTAAGAACCGATAACAAATTTGTGGTGCCACGCCCACATCTGCGCCTATAATCGGCAATTCCGATTGTAAATGGATAACTCCGTATATCTTCTAAAATTTTAAACATAGAGTAACCAAACTTGGAAGATAATTTGCTGGTAACCTCCTCCTAAGATTGGCATACCAATTTTTGGACCACGCCCACATCCGCCGCCTCCAGGAACTTCGTCCCTAGAAATTTAAAATGCGCATATCTGCCGTAATTTGCAAGCTAGAGTCGCAAAATTTTGCAGGTATGTTACTGGTAACTCCCCCAAAGATCGATAAAAAAATTGGATGGCCACGCCCACTCCACCTACCTAAACCGATACACCTCTTGGTGTAAATCGATAAACCCATATATCTCACGCAATTTGAAAACTTAAGTCACCAAATTTTAAAGGTATATTGATAGTAACCCCCTTCATAAATGTGTAAAAAATATTTTGGACCACGCCCACTCCCGCCCACAAAAAACGATAAATGCCTGTATCTCCCGCAATTTAAGTAAGTTAATTAAATAAATATAATTAATATAAATGAAATAAATAGTAAAGCGCTATTTTCTTAAAAATGTGTTAGTTATACAAATACATTGTATCCTTATTTTTTCATGTATTGCATTTATGAATGCATTTATAATCAAATTCAAATAAAGTTGCCAGTACAAGTGAACTTTGTGAAGCAAGTCTATTATTTCCAGCGTTGCCACTACATGCCAATTTAATTTTGGCGCAATGCTGCTTGTCTTGCCATTTGGTCACTCTGAATCGAGCGCGTCAAATTGTGCCACCTCTTTTTTTATAAAATTTCTCAATTTTGTATAAAATATTAAATCTAGTAGTTCGATTCAATTTAATTGAATGAAACATAACCGAATTGAACAACAATTGATTTGAATCGAACTACTAGATTTAATATTTTATACAAAATTAAGAAATATATTATATTTATAAGAATTACATTAATTTATGTAATGGTATAATAGTATTTTGCTGTCGGTTGCGTCCGACTGCAACGTTCTATCTTGTTTTATTTACTTTTTTGTGCATTAATTTATCGTTAATAAAAAAACATTAGCGAAGGGTATCTAAGCAGCAACCTAAGTACATTTTTATTTATTTTCATTTCTAATTTTATTTTGTTTTTAGTTTTTATCCTTTCCCGTTTGTGGAAAAAAATTCCATTTGAAATTGCTTTTCAGGCGTTGCGAAAGCCTTTTAGATGATTTTCTCAATTTCGTTAACACCAACATCTGCTGCCAAGTTGCCTGTTAAAACGAAAACGAGGCACTTCTCAAAAATTATTTTGATATATTGAGCATACGCTGTGATGACCGCTTTACATAATATAAAAGCAATGAACAATATTGAAATTATTGTTTTTACTAGTTTTGTGCACAAGTTTCTGAAATATTGCAACATTTCTAAATAAATATTTGGACGTTGAAGTACTAACGAGCAGTACATTCAAGTGGCCCAACGATACCAAGCTCGGGCTTGTTAACGCGCGGACCTAGGCGAAAGAAGCCCCCCCCCAACACAACTGACCGAGGGGCGACCGCACGAGTTACTGATACGATGATCGCGAATTGGAAGAAAGATGACACAACAAAACATTTTAACATTTTAAAACATTTTTAATTACATTAATAGGGGAATTGCAATTAATTAAAGGGAAAAGCATATTATAATTAGTACATAAAATTCTAAATGGATTATGTAAAGTATAATTCGAACTACAAGTTTGAAGAAAGATGGGTAGAAAGTTCCTTGTATTTCTAATCGGAACTGTAAAATATATTTGGCTAATTAACTCCGAAGAATCAATCTCACCATTTATAAGCTTGTGTAAAAAGATTACGCCAAGCATTGTTCTACGATCAGAAAGTGATGGAAGATTTATTAATAGAAGTCTACTACGGTAGGAAGGTAAACTAAAATTAGTAGTCCAGCTTAGACGTCTAAGTGCAAATAAAAGAAATTGCTTTTGCATGGATTCTATTCTGTCCTGATGAACCCTGTAATTGGGTGACCATATACAAGACCCATATTCAAGAATAGGACGCACAAGAGACATGTAAAGAGTTTTAGTGATATAGGGATCGTCAAATTCTTTTGACCAGCGCCTAATGAAACCTAGGACACCAAGAGCCCGATTAGCAATCGCAGAAATGTGCTTGTCAAACTTAAGCTTGGGATCTAAAAGGATACCCAAATCATTAACACATTCTATGCGTTCCAGTGGTTTGCCATTAAGGAAATAATTGATTAAAATAGGCATTCGCCTATAAAAGGACATGACTTTGCATTTATCACAATTTAGATTTAATAAATTAAAACGACACCAGGCTTCAAAACTATCTAAGTCAGCTTGAAGCCTCTGTCCAGTAAGAGAGTCAGTAGTTGATAAACACAACTTAACGTCATCGGCGTACATCAGTACCTTAGAATAACTTATAACGGACGGAAGGTCATTTATAAATAAAGTAAATAACAAGGGACCAAGGTGACTTCCTTGTGGTACTCCGGAAGTAACCTGAACAGACTTGAAATGAAACCTCTAAAGAAAACTCTCTGTGTTCTTGATAGTAAATATTTTGAGATCCAATTAATCAGATTATTTGGAAATCCCAGAAGAAAAAGCTTGTGAATTAGCAAAGGGTGATTCACAGAATCAAAAGCCTTACTGAAATCAGTGTAAACAACCTCCGTTTGCATTTTGTTCTGAAAACGATTCTTTCCAAATATTAGGAAAAGAGCTTA